>CM045772.1:95435993-96119952 GCA_025200525.1 Camellia lanceoleosa | reverse complement strand
TTTTAAGCCCATTTTTTGTTATGGCAAAATCATGTTTTAAGCCCATATATGTTTGAAGTGGCAAATCCATTATTTCCCAAAGCCCACTTGGGTATGGCAATTCAAACCATTTACTTGCAAACAAACTTTGACAGTTGGATTGTTTCAAAATTGAGCAAACTAGTTTGTACTTGATTAAAATGCAGCGTTACTACGTGGTAAGCTAGCTAATAATCAAAATAATAACACATAATGTTTATAAAATCATATCATGATTAAGTAGAGGCGCGATCTTTGATCGGGTAGCCAGTGCTCATTTAGGGACCTTCCTCCTCGTATTCTCAAGTTCCCGTAAGCGAAACAACTTTGGTGATGACGGACAAGCTGGCCTTCGGCACGCAGTCGAGGTTTCCTAAATTTTTCCAAAAACAAATTATTTAGGTGGCGACTCTATATCACAGCAAAGGCAATCCAATTTGGCATTATTGAATTAAATCGATTTTTCCAAAGTTTGCCGAATTTGGACTCTTTGGTGATTGTCGATTTTCACATTGCACACTGAGACTAGATTTAGAACATGAGTCCAAATTGTGAGGCCTTCTCTTTCAAACCTTTCAAAAGGCGAGGAATAAAAAGAAGTCCACAACTTGTGAAATCAGATTAAGAACCACGAGTCCAGGCGCAGGGCTATGTATGTCAAGGGAGACTAAACGCCTCAGGAACAACGAAAAACTTGCTATAGCCACTCATTTTTCAGTTGGATCACCATTTACGTTTATAAAAATTGGGTTGACTATATACTTCAACAGTGGGAATAAATTTGAAATCGAATCAAATAATTTGGAATTCAAAGAATAATATTATTTATAAAGTTTAAATTTTTTTTAGAACTTCTAGTCTCGGAAATTGGTGGAATTGTAATTTGAAGCAAAAACACTAAAATCCATTTCAAACAAATGTGATTTTTACTCATATATTTTTTACCAAAAAAACTAAAAATTACTTGCCAAACGATCCTTAGTGTCATTGACCAATGTGACCACGAACAAGAATGTGCTACATGAGGGGTGCCATATAACACACTACGAACACGAATGTGACACCATAAAATGGAGACAATACGCAAATTGAAATATACTAACAATGTCAAACAAAATATAACAACATATAAAATAACGGTACGCGTGCCGATTTATCGAATAATGTGACAACATAAATGAGAATGTGAGGTGCAAAAATTGATGTGTGACACACCCCCAACATTAATGTGACAACATATACAATGGGTATATGACACTTTGAAAATGTGACACATTGAAAGACAATGTGACATATGCCATTTGAAACATGAACCAAATCTGCCTAACAAAAACCACCACCCGAAGTTGTGTTATTTGTATTTTTCAAGGCCCTATGACAAGTAACAAACACTCCCATAAATTCACATTCACAATCTGGGTAGTAGAGATGGGAAGTCAAATTTGGTCAGAACAATCCACCATCGCCATGTAATGTGAATGTCAAAACCAACAATTTAAACAACCTAGATATTAGATTAACGAGTATAATGTGCATTACAAAAAATGAAAGTCAAATCTCGTATAATACTATTCAAATGTCAGCTTATCATTCCCCAATCCTATTGACATTCCTACTGGCATTACTGACTGATACATACCGCCCTATTATAACAAACAAGTGCAAACAAAAAGTTATGACTTAAACATTCTAACATATTCCCACGAAAATGTCCGAACCAAAAACCATATTGACAATGCTACCCAAAACATACAAAAACATGATGACAACAAAAAAATTTTAAAGTCAAACGTATTGTGCCATTCAAAAACTAACTATATGTGAATTTAGAGACAAAAAAAAAAAAAAAAAACACAATGCACCCATTTGGCATCATTGGAAGATTGTTCCAATTGTCAAATGTCATCAACAAATGACCTTATTGTCGTTTCACAAATGACTTCACCATATCGGCTCACATTGTCTTGCTCTCCTCCCATTGACTTGTCACATCAAGGTGACACATGGTTACTTCATAATGAAGCATACGATAATTCCATAATCAATCCTGTCAGTAAAATTTTAGACATTAGTATATACGTTAAAACGAACCACATGCAATGTATGGAAACATCAATGATATTAATTGCAAACAAACATAATTCTCACTTACGAGTCTGCTTTTTGTTGTAGACAATAATCAACTGCTAAAAGTTCCTTCACCAAATCTTGTGTTTCAACTGCGCCAACCTTCAGTCTATGCCTTATGTAATCCTCAAAGTATCCCTTATATGTTATTGTCAAATTTATACTACCAAGTAATTAGTATTGTTTGTCAAATATAAATTACAAAGACCAGCGAAATTAACTAATTCACGTTTACTAACCAACAACCATGCTTCCCAGTAATGTTTGTCTTCCCTCCCACGTCTTGGTTTCATAGAGTTGTAATGCATCCAAAATCCCTCCTCAGTGTCATAAACCATAAGTGTCCAATGGTTATTTAAGTGGATTGGGAATTGAATATATCCAGCTTTGAGGGCATGAGGGGCACAGACTGCCAAGTACCTGTCACGCGCATCTTTGCCCACATCTCTAATCGTAGGCTTCACGCATTCGATTTTGTGTTAGTTACCACAAACATAAAATGTTTAACAATAATTTATCAAACGTCATATCTTACTAAACACAAATTGTTGAAAATATATGATTTCTCCTCATCCGTGGATCCAGGTCACATGTTTGCTGCTCATACATCAGCATTTCGCCGTACGAATCAATTACCTATGTGCACAAGTAAAACATCTATGACTTTGCTTGACTCATATACATTTACGTTATTAAATTGCGTCCGCATGTTCATAATCATCAGACGTTGCAAGAATAATTAAGAATACCATACTTACATTGCCCGCCAATCCCTTAACGAGTGCCTGTATGTCATTGAAACACACATAATTGGAACCATTCTGCCAGTCCAGATTTGCACACTAATAATTCAACAAGACATTGTTCAACACTAAATTCATATACAAATAAAATTGGTAATACTAAGTTTGGAAATGTACCTATCCCTGCCTTTCTCGTAAGCTTCTTTAAGCTTGTCTTTCTCTTGTGTTAATAACAACTTCCAAATTCGGCAAACGATTAGTCAAATCAAACCGAGAAAATGTTCTCTCTGGCTCTGCAAGGTCATCAACCTCTATAATATCATCATGCATGATCTGCTTATCGGTACACTCACCCACATCGACCACACCGCCCTCGGGTGGTTTTTTCAACCTCCACAAAACCAAGAGGTAATCATACTCTGGTAGTTTGTGCTCCTTTTTGTTTTTATTTTTAATGTTTTGAGTTCTGCAACATAGCTACTATTCTAGTAGTTTGATTGATTACATGCATCATATCCATATCACATGCAATATGCCCAATTTGATGGGTGTGGGTCACATTGGTATCCACCCCTCGTAACTCTGCCTTCACATTCACATCAGACGGAGATGATGCCGACAATGGCATAATATCAAGTATGTTTGTCTCACAATGGTACATGGTCGGATGACTTTGCACCATATCATGTACACCAACAGCTGTTTAGGTGTATTCATGCACTACATACTCCTCTAACTGATCCACAAGCTTGGTGTTTTTGGTGTTAAGCTCAATCACTAGATGATTCAGCCTTTCTATCTCGCAATCCTTCTGGTTATTGCATAGTGTGTATTCATGTGCTAACTTCCTATATTTTTCTTTGTTTGATGCCTTTATTGTTGAAAGTTGTGTCTCCAAATCAACTATAACATCACATTTATAGCTGAGTTCTACCTCAAGCACACCAATTTTACCCAATGCTTTATGGTATTCTTCAAACGTAGATGCACACTGACCAAAATGACCGTTATAATCAGCACCACCTCTGTTGACACCCCTTTCATGTTGTACATTTTCTTTTACGTTGTTGAGTCCATGGACACAAATACCATCAGTCGAACCCAAAATGCTGCCATCTACAATTGTCCTACTACTTGAACTCGTGTTCCCACCAACCCCACTGCGATACGAACATTCGCCATTTGCTTCAATTTCCTTCACGTCATTCACCTTCGTGATGGTCCATACAATTAAACATGGGATGAATGATGTAGCCAAATGTTGCCGTTCAACATGACTCATGTGCAGCTCTCCTACCACAACCTGTAGAAAAAAAAATGCAAATATCACAAATAGTAATTGGCACATGTCATATTTATGCTAACACTAACACACATGGATACATCAATATCATGCAGCTGATCGATGTCCACAAATCTTATCTTTGTGACCAACTTGCTAATATTCCATTTCATGAACCTCGAAAATCCATCTCTACGATTGGTGTTGATCAAGTTAGTGTGCCCACATATCCAAAACTGTAGATCCATGGGTAAAAAAAATTAAGTTGTCAAATTTATTCGAAACGAATACACATACCAAAGCTACCAAAAAAAATATAATTAACTAAACGGGGAAAAAAAATAATACAGAGCACTTACAAGCAGGGCAATTACATTTACAAAAATAATAATGTCCATGTCCTGACATCCTAATGAAGGCAACAAAAGAGATTAGAACATTTACAAATGTACCGAAGCTAACTTACTCGCATCCTAATGCGGTAGACAACAAAAATTCATTCCACATAAGCACGTAGTCACGTGAACACATACAAATTTCATTCCCGGATAATGATTGTTCCGCAGCGTTGTCAGAGTTCCAATTAGAAATAGTAGTGATCAAGTGCTCTTCTAATAGGACTTCTAGAAACCCATAGATCCAATACATATCCTAGAAACAAAACCCCATACCCATATAATCATATAAGCATGTTATCATGTAAGCACATCGTACATACTAAAGTCTCTATCAAGCGAGACAAACCCATTGTGATAATAACAACTTCCTACATACCCAAAGTATTCAAACTCGGTATGCTCTGATACCAAATTGTAACGCCCCCAAAATAATTACAATCATTCAACTCCAAACACCAGTACAAAGTGATGTAGATACAATAAGAAGTTTTCATTAATCAAAGTTAATATACAAGAGGTGACACATGTGATATACATTCATAAATCATTCATCCTGAATCTACAGCATGTATTACAAGAAGTAATAAGGTATGAAAGCTAAATAGATATCCAAGTGCCCTAAAGGCTTACATCTTTCCAAGATCGTGCTTGGTTATAACAAAAATGAGTCATAAGCTCAATACAAATAAAGCCCTAGGCTTATACAAAAGATATATATAGATCAACAAAAGTGAGCTTTCAGCTCTACAATCCTCCCAAGCTAAGGCCTTGGCGGAGTCATATCACCAGCACCTGAAAATGTTATCCTAAGTAAGGTGAGCCAAGGCTCAGTAGAAACAATCTAGTACAATATATGAATCTTAACAAAGATATAAATATGATATGCATATACAATGCCCATGACAAAATCATTCGTATTCTTACAAGATCTTCATATACCAAGTTTCATAGTCCAAGCCATTTTATCTTAATTCATGTCATGATAAGTCATTTCACCTCAATCCATGAGTTAAGTACATTGTTATCCAGACAACACAACTGAGGCTACAACTCAGTGGTTCTCTAACCAATTCAATCATTTCACAAACACTTCAAATTTTCCATTTTATGAAAATTTCGTCCGCGGGATCAGCACCCATGTGTACGCGCGGTTTTCGAGACTTTTACCCTAGACACAGAGGCCAACTTAATTCAATGGAGTCCATCCCCTTTCTTCTCCTAAATATAGAGTGCATCTCCTTTCTTTTCGCAAATATCATACATATACAATGTATTAAAATACAGCCATATTCAATGATAACAGTTAAGAGATTAGTTTCAATTCACCTAATCCTCATGCAATTTATACAACAATCATAGTTATCCTTCACTGATAGCCCAAAACAGATATTTCTAAATAGATATACAATCTCCAAGACAGATAAATTAAATAATTTTCATAGGTAAAAGATATTACACATCCAACTTCACCATTTATATAAACATTCATCTAATTTCACATTCCCAATACCAATTTCACTATTTATACAAAATAATTATTTGAAACATTTTAGGGCAAACTTCATTTTCTTCCAAATCCAACCCATGTGTCAAAATTAACAAATTTAACACAACCCATCCTCATTTCTACACCCATAACCATTTTCAATACCTTCATTTGAAAATCCCTCTTTTGATTTTAAACCAAAACCCCTAGGTTTGTCTAAAATCCTCCAAATTTCAACATTATTTACACAATCAATGAATGACAAAGTTAAAAATCATAGGAGAGTGTAGAAAGTCCCTACCTCAAAGTTAGAAGATGAGCAAAGCACAAAGAAAACTTCAAAGACGCCGAAATCGACTTTTGTTCGAATCAAAATGGAGCCCTTGTGATGCTCTACATTTTTCCTAAAGACACTGGGGTAGCGAAACCAACGGATCTAGGTGAAAATATAGAGAGAATGTGAGTTTTAGAGAGAGAGGCTCTAGATCTAGGGTTTTGGAAAGAAAAGAGATGACAAAGTGATGTATAAGGAGGCTGTTGGGAGTTAATATATGCACAGTTCGTTCGAGCGCAAGAAGTGACGCTCGAGCGTTAGACACAAAAAGTTGTTCCGCTCGAGTGCAAAAAGTGATGCTCGAGTGCAGAATGCACACTCCCAGTAGTTTTGCAAACAATAGACCAACGCTTGAGTGCAAGAAGGGCCGCTCGAGCTAAGCTTGCTCGAGCGCAGAAAGAACCGCTCGAGCATAGAATGCACTCTCCTAGTAGTTTTTCAAAACTACAAAAGTACTGAAAATTCACAAAGCCCGCTTGAGCGCAAGAAGTACCGCTCGAATGAAGAAACAAAATTCTGGACAACAAGAGTTTGGAAACAAAGCAACCAACCTGTCCCAAACGCAAACACAACAATCCTAAAGCCAAATTTAAGGAGATTCAATGGAAGCAAGATGTAAATAACAATATGAAACCATTAAACCCAAGTCATTCAACAAGTATCGGGTCAAAACCGGAATCGCTATAGATGAGAAGTTTATTTCGAATCAAACAATACCAATCATTTAATCTTTAATTAGGTCAATCTTTAGTTGATTTCAAATCAAACAAATTTAACCAATATATTTTAATAAAACTGCTAAAATCGTTGTTAAACCAACGAATTAGTCAAATCAAAAATGATTTAGCCTAATCGGTTAGGTTAAAAGACCAACCAACTTATACAAAAATTAATTAAATAAAACTTTTAAATTTTATTTTAAAATTTAAACTGTCTTAAATTGAAAAATGCACAACACTAGAATATTAAAAATATTAAATGGGAGTACAAGATTCACTTTATATAAGTAAAACAACTCACTTTTTCTTTCTTTTCTCAATGTAGGATTATAAAATAAATCATATCATAGACTAATTAGAGTTTTTATTTTAAAATTTGAACTGTCTTAAACTGAACTATGCACAACACTACAATATTTAATGAGAGTATAAGATTTACTTTATATAAGTGAAACAACTCACTTTCTTTTTTCTCGAGATGTGAGACTATAAAATAAATTATAAACTAATTAGAATTTTATTTTTATATGGTTAAATGAAAGTTAGCCAATGGAAAATTTTTTAATTGTTTAAAATTAAGAAAATCAATATGAGAAATTGCTCTTAAACCAACTAATCAACCAAACTAAAAACATTTTAGCCTAATCGGTTAGGTCAAATGACCAATGAACTTATATAAAAATTAATTAATTAATTAAAACTTTTAAATGATATTTTAAATTTAAAATTTAAAATGGCTTGAATTGAAGCATGCACAATGCTACAATATTAAGGTTCACTTTATATAAGTAAAACAATCTATTTTTTCCTTCTTTTTTCGATATGGAATTATAAAATAAAAGTTTACAATTATTTGGACATGAAATTTATTTTTAATCAAGCAATCTCAATCGTTCAATCTTTAATCAGTTCATTTTTCAGTTTATTTTGAATCAAACAAATCTAATCGATATATTTTAATAAAACTGCTAAAATCGTGATTAAACCAACAAATTAGTCAAATAAAAAATGATTTAGCCTAATCGGTTAAGTTAAAAGACCAACTAACTTACACAAAAATTAATTAATAAAAACTTTTAAATTTTATTTTAACATTTAAATTATATTAAATTGAAACATGCACAATATTACAATATTAAATGAGAGTATAAGATTCACTTTATAAGAGTAAAACAATTTACTTTTTCCTTCTTCTCCCGATGTGAGATTATCAAATAAATCATAGATTAATGAGCTAGCTTAATGGAGATTTTCTTAATTGTTTAAAATTAATAAAATCAAGAAAATTAATATGAGATATTAAAGCTCTCACAATGCTCTTCCCTGAAAATGATTCAGCCTAATCGGTTATGTCAAATGACCAACCAACTTATACAAAAATTAATTAATTAAAACTTTAAATGATATTTAATTTTTAAAATTTAAATTGGCTTGAATTAAAGCATGCACAATACTATAGTATTAATATTCACTTTATATAAGTAAAACAACTCACTTTTTCTTTCTTTTTTTGATGTGGGATTACAAAATAAAAGTTTACAATTATTTGGACAGGAAGTTTATTTCTAATCAAGCAATTTCAGTTGTTCAATCTTTAATCAAATCAATATTTAGTTTATTTCGAATCAGACAAATCTAATCAATATATTTTGATAAAACTACTAAAATCGCGGTTAAACCAACGAGTCAATCAAATAAAAAATGTAATTGGTTAGGTCAAAAGACCAACCAACTTACACAAAAGTTAATTAATTAAAAATCTTAAATTTTATTTTAAAATTTAAACTATATTAAATTGAAACATGTTCAATATTATAATATTAAATGAGAATATAGGATTGACTTTATATGAGTAAAACAATTCACTTTTTTTCTTTTTCTTCCGGTGTGGGATTATCAAATAAATCATGGACTAATTAGCTAGCTAATGGAGATTTTTTTAATTGTTTAAAATTAAGAAAATCAAGAGAATTAGTATGAGATATTGAAATTCTCACAATACTCCTCACTAAAAAACCCCTTTTCCTTATATAATATATAGATTTGATTACAAAATTAAATATAAAGATAAAATTAAGACATTTTATAAGACTCATTTCATATAAAATGATTAAGTATCCTTAAATTTTTTAAAAAATAAATAGACGCAACATTTTCTACCACTAATGTACGCCTAACTGCTATTATAACTCACATTGTGTTTTGTGATGTGAGAAGTTATTCACCGGTATCGGGATATAGTCGTTTTTAGAAATATTATGATTGATGGAAAGATAGGGCATATGACTTTATGTTAAGAGATGGGTAAATGATAAAGAGACTTTAGAAACTTGATCTCAAGATAAGGAATAACCAATTATGCAGAAAGATGTGGTCCATACATTTATTTGGAAATTTTCAACTTTTTGTGATCAAATTTCCATTGTAGACTTGATCAAGCCAACTGCTAGTGGCAAGCTGAATTTTTAAATTTATTACGTAATGTCATCCAATTTAATTAAAAGATATTGTAGACACCCCATTTTTCACCGCCCTTAAGACTTGGACGCTACTGATTGTTTACTTGCTGATGAAAGATGTGCAGTGCAAAGATTCGATTTTTTCGGCAAGAGGAGCTTCAAATCCCAACTTCATACCCCTTTTGGACCAAAATGATTTTGACCAAAAAGATTTTAGACCTTAGAACCCTCTCATTCAAAACATTTTTGAAAAAGTTTCTACGATGTTTTAAGGCTCGCATTTCGCTACATGTTGCGCTTTTCGGTAAACCGAGCAAGGACAAAGTGGAAATGAATGAAAGAGATGTGAAATCTCTGAAAAATACTTCAAAACACCTTGTTTAGAGGTTTGGAGTTGAAGAAAATAGGAGAGGAGAGAAGAAACTAGCTGAAGAGAAGTTAGGCATGAATCCAGGTAGGATCGAAACTGAGCAGCTTCACTAAAATGAGCATAACATTTTGTACACTTGGAATTTTGATGTGAGGCTAATACCATTGGAAAAATTACTTCTGGGGCTTCAATTTAGATACAAGAATGACCTTAAAAGGAGTCCAGATGAAGGAGTTATGTCTGTTTGAAGTTGGACCTAGAGAGTACATTTTCTCTGCCGGCCACTGGTGAAGGGGGCCGGCCATGAATGATGCAGTGCTGGCCATTGATGGTCCTTGTCGGCCAGAAATGATGTAGTGCCGGCCATCAATGATCCCCTGCCGGCCAACAATGGAAAAACTCATTTTGTTTTTGCAGATTTTTACCTCTAGCTGTCTCCACACTGCTCCAGCTATCTCTAGATTAGATATTTTCGACCAAGCTCTTGTTTTTGCTATATATGAAGGCCATATCAATCATTTTCCAAGGTTAGAAAGTTTGGAAGCCTCTCTCTCTACAGAATTTTGTGAGCAAAATTTCTGCCTCTCTCTCTAGAATCCTCTCTCTCTTCCAATTTTGTGCTTAGAAGTGAGAAATCTTTACATATTTGTACTGAGACCCTTAGCCAAATACCTTCACCTTGGAGCTGAGGTTCTTGGAGGTGCTATTTGAGGTCTAAAGCTTGGTTTTAGCTCAGAGATATACCTGCTTTACTGCTGTGCTTCAAAGGTAAGGACTTGTCCCTTTTAAGCTTTGTTTTGGTTAAGTGTTTGGCCACCTTTGTATGCTGTTTTTGGCCTAGTTATCAACTACAAAAACCTCTATTTTTAAGTGTTAAAAATGGTAGTTTGAGGCCCTTTTGGAGTTAGGGGTGGTCCACCCTCTTTTGTAGCTTATTTGCTAAGCTTTGTGCTACCTTTCAAGGCCTTTCAAACAATCTTTTCTTGGCCTTTTAACCACTGAAATGAGGAATTTGGTGATAGAAAGTTGTTTTTGAGGACCAAAATAGGTGGGGGTGGTCCCCCCTCCTCATATCCTCTTTGCAAGTGTAGATGGCCTAAGTTGTGAGCATATATTTATACCTTTTTGTAGCTTAGTTCAAGCATGTTTTAGGCACTAATTTAACATGTTTTAACTCTTTTTTGGCTGTTTTGGCCACTTGTTGCTTGATTCTTGCACTTGTAGTGTAATCTTGCTTACTAGCCTAGCATGCCTAATGAGTTAGCCCATCATTCTAGCATCGTTAGCTTGACTCAGCATGTTTTTGCTACTAATTTAGCATGCTTTAGCTCTGTTTTTGGATGGTCTTAATCATATGTGCTTTGTTTTGTATAGCTATAGTGTAAATAGCCTTTATCTTTGTGTTTTAAGGCCCCTAGCATGCTTTGCTTGAGGTATTTGCATGCCATAGCATCATTTTACATGTGATTTGAGCATATATCATTGTGACACTCTCACATATTACACTCTTTCATTGCTTTTGAGAGGTGTGCTTTGAGCCTTGTTTGTGAGCCAACATGTGTGCATGTTTTCTTGCCATCTATGCTTCCATCTCAAAGATGTTTAGGCCTTTGTTTTGGCATGATTAAGCTCTGTTTTTAAGTTGGTTTGATCACATGAGCTTTGCTTTACGCTTGTAGTGCAATTGTGCTTAATTGCCTAGCATGTACTATTGTTTTGACCTCTTAATATAGTTATTCTTAGCTTATTTCAAGCATGTTTTAGAACTCTATTTAGGGTGTTTTAGGATTGCTTTGGACTATTGGTCCCCTTTGAGCTTTGTGTTGCATGCCTCTAGTGTTGTGTCCTTCACTAGTTTCAATGCTTTGGCCCCTAACATGTTGTGCATGTGTTGCTTGCATGTTGTAGCATTATTTATCACGCCATTTCAAAGACTAAAATATCTGCCATCTCCTCATTTCTTCACTTTTGATTTGTTTTGAGGCTTGGTTAGTCTTAAAGTTGTGTTTAAGCTTGGGATTGAGGCTTGTGCTTAAATGACTTTAACCCTCTTTTGAGGGTTCCTCCTAGTCAAAGGCATGGTTTCTCTCATGTCGTAAGTCATCTTTTGATTGACCTCTCTCTCATTAAAGGACTTCCAAATTGGACAAACCAACTAAAGAATGGCTTGGTAATGTAAAATGTGTAAACAAGAATTGAATCAAGTAAAACATGCCAAGATAAGCATGTTGTATTTGCATTGCATTGTGTTCAATCGGACGTTATATTGAACACAAGGTAGATTGGCCCATTCATACTCAAAGTGATGAAAATGAGCCAATCTCCTTTGTCTCCATTACCTTTGATCTTCCATGATAAGATAATGGTCCTAGAGTCTTGTTTGTCTTGCATTTATTGAATGAGTACAAGTTGGATCTTTGGCTATCATGCATTGTGAATGCTTGATTGATGGTTTTGGATCCAATAGTGTCTCTCCCTTGATGTTTTGAGATGATAAGGAGTAGCACAGTACATACATACCCTTGGGAGACCCTCCATTTTCCTCTGTTTTATACTCTATTGCAGTTTGTTGTTTCTACACAAAGGTGGAAGTGCCTCGGTGGTGGCCTAAACTTCATCCTTGGCCAGCAAAGGCCCACTCTTGGCCGGCAGGTGGCCGGCAGCCACCATTCATGGCCGGCAAGCCACTGGTGTACTCCCCAGCATTGTTTTGGTAAGTTTGTGCACCAAGTTCTTGAAGACACCCTGCAAACAGAGCCTCTAAAGAGCAAACCGAAGAGCTTTTCGGGGCAAAAACCGAATACATGCATGTCCAACTTCTTCAAACAGAGCTGAGGCAGTGGAGTTAGCATTTTACATGTTTAATTAATGTACATTTGTTTTCTAATTTAATTAATTTGTAATAATTAATCTAGTTAGTTTAATTAGATTAGTTTGATTAGCTTAGCTTATTCATTCGGATCCTCCTTTGCGAGAGCGCAATGTTGTAGGGTGCATGTGTGTGTGCATGTCTTCCAACCCCACGTCTTTCTCCCTTTTATTTAACCGCTTTCGATGGTCAGATTAGGGCACGTTTCGATTAGCATACCTTATATTATGCATGCATGCATCATTCATTTGTCTTGCATGCACTGGGCTTGACGCATCACTCAAACTGCATCGTATTTCAATACCTATTTGAATCGTGTTTCAAAGCATGTTATCAAGTGTTGCATTTATATGCCATCTTAGTTAGCGAGCCTATCGGTTGCATTTTGCATGTCTTTGCATTAGGCATCTAACATAGTTAGAATCATGCATCTTTTAAGCGGTTTTCTATTTTGGCTTGGAGTACACCATAGGTGTTTACGCTTTAGCATACTTGCATGAGTGTGAGTGTTGCCATGACAACATGCTTGCCATGAGGCTATTTGCTTAAGTGTTTAATTGTATGAATGCCTGTGGATGAAGGCTTTATCGCTTGAATTGGGACAATTCATCAAATGTGCGTTTTAAGCCCACTTTGCGAAGTGACGAAATCATGTTGTTTTAAAGTCCACCTTAAGGGTGGCAAATCCGCACTTTAGCCCACCGTGATGGTGGCATTTTCAAACCATTTTCAAAAACAAACATGAGTTGTTTTGTTCCAATTCTTGCAATTGAGTCTATACTTATATGCTATGCGCATCACATAGTAAGTTAGCTAATAACCGGAACAAGAACACATGTGTTTATTAAATAACATATCATGTTTAGTAAAGGTCGATCTTTGATCGGACGAGCGGGGGTGCTCATTTCAAGACCTTCCCTTCTCGTACCTAAGTTCCCGAGCCAAGGTAACTTTGGTGATGACGGACACATGGCCTTTGGCACGAGTCGGGGTTTCCTAAATTTCCCAAAACAAAATATTTAAGTGGCAACTCTGTAATCTGGCAAAGTAGTCCATGTTTGGCGCTTTTTGATTAAAACGATTTTCCAAAACGATTTACCAGATTTAGACTCTTTGGTGATTTATCAGTCTTACATTGCACTTTGTGAGATTAGATTCAAAACCGTGATGGGAGTCTGAACTGTAGTAGTAGGACGACCAATTTGTGCCCTCTCCGAAAGGGAGGGCGCACGAAGAGAGTTCGGGCGGTCTACAGATATAGAAAAAAATTTTAAAAAAATCTAAGATTTGACTCTATTAACAAACTAAATAATATACTTTTAATTATTTTAATTAAAATTTTCAACTTTTAAAATGCTATGAAAACAGTGGGCCACATTATTGTTTTGATCAAAATTAGAAGCTTAACAAATGGTAATGGCAATGGTAATAATACCGTGTTAGTTAATGTAAATGAAATAAGTGTGCAACTCATTTATGTAATTTTGTAGTCTAATTACTACCATTTTGATATTTGAACTCATTAATTGATGACCTACAGCCTTCTGGAACACAAATCATTACAAGAAGAAAAATGCTAATGCAGCTATAGAGAATGAGGTGAATTTAGAGAAATTTGTGTGGTAATTATAGTTTCTTTTTTTTTTTTTTTATCAAGAGAAATTTCCATTGAAATAAGTCAAACGACACATATAAAGGGATCTATATCAACAAGAGAGAAGTTTACACCAAACAAAATAAAAACACTCAAAAGAAAGCCCAAGGAGAAGCTATGAATAAATCAAGACATAAAACCCACTCTGCGAAGTAGACATCGATCATAAAAGTTTGACAGTAGGGCAAGTCTAAGATAAAAACATAGGCTACACTCACAGAAAGAGTAAGCTGCAATCACACCATTGATGGAACCCAAGCCACACTACCAAACACACAAAAATAAAAAAAGCAAAATCGAAAAAATCTTCAATCCCAAAGGCGGCGATGGAAAGAAGGTGGTGAAAACGACGGTCGAAGGCAGATTAGGTAGAGATGATGAAGAGCTAGAGAAGCGATGGTAGGGCCGTGGAGGCTTGGAAATGGCATGTCTAAAGGGTGGTGGCAGATCTAGTGGCGGTGAGGTACTGATGGCGTTGGAGTGAGGCGAAGGATGAGAGAGAAGATAACCGAAAGAACACCTCACAAAGAGGGAGATGGTTGGAAAGACAAAGTTTTCAAGGTTATTTAAGTAGAAAAGGGAAGAAGAAAATGGGAGTAGAATGAGGAAAGAGGGGGCCGGAGCTGGAGCCCCTTTTCTTGTGGTAACTATAGCTTGAAGACTAGAATCGACCGCTTTCAGAAAAAGTAATAGAGCCATGGGTACAAGAAACATTAGGTGAAGGAGTATTCACCGGAGGTGTAACGTATGTTGGCACAAGCATCTCAGGTGGGAGATTCGGCAATGGAGCTTCAAAATTAAGCATTTGAATTGCTTGCTTAATTGTAAGCCGGGAATTGTGATTGCGGTGAGCACACCAGAGCCCAACAATCATCAAACATTCCATTTCTTCTCGAACAAAATCTGCACATATCTTCGGATCTACTGCTTCAAGAAGCCTACCAGTAACATAGAGATCCCAAACCCACTCCACTAATGTCATTTGATTTTCTGGGACGTTCAAGTCGACAGGTTTTCTTCCACAAGCTATCTCCAATGCCACAACTCCAAAACTATAAACATCTGATTCTTTACTAGCTTTGTGTGTAACTCGGTATTCAGGTGCTATGTAACCCCAAGTCCCTGCACAACGTGTTGTGTGAAAAGCTTTGTCATGGTCAACAAGCCTAGCTAATCCAAAATCCCCAAGTTTGGCATTGAAATTTGAATCTAGCATGACATTACTTGATTTTATATCCCTGTGCAACACATATTGTTCACATTCTTCGTGTAGGTAAAACAATGCCGAGGCCAAGCCTTGAGCAATTCTGTACCTCATTGCCCATGTCAACAAGCTTTTTCCATTGAAGAGATGCCCATCTAAGCTTCCATTTTCCATGAAGTCATAAACAAGTAGGAATTCTCTTTTCTCGTGACACCAACCAAATAGTTCCACCAAATTTTTGTGCCTCAACCGACTAATGATCTTCACTTCAGACATATCTTCATTCCTTGTTTTGATTTCCTTGATATCTTCTTCACAGCAACATTGGAGTTGGATTCCTTCAAGATACCTCTATAAACCTTACCAGATCCTCCCTCTCCAAGTATCTGTTTCTTCGCAAAGTTATTTGTAGCACGAAACAGTTCACCATATGAAAACTTCTTTGGCCCAATAACTGCCTTGAAGTCATTATCCAACGCAACCTCCTCATCTGTCCTTTTCCTTTTCATCCACAAGACAAACACAAACAAAGCCAACCCACAAACCAAACCAAATGATCCTACAGTCAATCCCACTATTAGTCGCTTTTTGTTGATTAGACTTGGATTGAGATTGGGACTGGGACTGGAACTGGGACTGGTTAGTGCATTCGAATTGAATGACCACGATTTAATAATATGTTTCTCAGAATAACTTGCTGTTGCAGCTGAGAAGCCTATTCTAACCCATTCCGTTAGGTAGTCCCTCAGATCAACTAAGAAACTAAGGGAATTTGTAATTTTTTCATTATTTACATATCCAGTGAAAACAACACTCAAATTTTTCGAACTAGAATTGTAACTAATCCAAGCTTCATTTTCTTTCCCATATGTTATGTTAGGGTCCCATTTTGCAGTTTTATTAGATGTGAGAGAGTTGATATTGATACCACGTGAGTTTTTGATGTATCCCAACGATTTTGATCGGTATCAAACTCCTGACAAAGAACAAATGATGTCCATGTGGGGGTCATTTCCGTGATTGGAAGACCCATGACCACCCAAGTTATGGCAATTGGGTCATCGTGAGGAATAAGGAAGAATGTAAGCCCATCTGCAAAAATCGAGTTTCCTTCTGAATCAACGACAAACAAGAAATAGGTGTTGAAGTCCATTAGTGTTCCAAAAGCTTTGTCCCAGAGGTGAAAAGGATCCTTATATGTGGCTTGACCGGCCTTCGTCACTTTGTTTGGAGTGATTTGGATGCTGTCGTTGGAAAAACTAGCCGCTCCAATTATGGAGACATCTGAAAACATTTGATTAATATTGGTTATGTTGAAGCTCAGTGCATTTGCATGGAGGGGGAAGTAGTAAAGGGCGATCACAAAGTAGGAGAAGAAAAAAGAACAAAGAAAAATATGTGATCGGAGGGTGGGATTGCAAGAGTTGCAGACTGCCATATCCATGGTTGGTTGTGAGGAAAATTAATTATTGATGAGTGAGTTTGGAAGTATATATGCAACTCTATATATAAATTAAATAATCATAGACTCATGGGAGATGTAACGTGTATTCCTAAAAAGGGGTACATATGGTATGCAATTAATAATAATTTTTTTTTACGAATTAATTTCATTTTTTACTTTTGAATTATTGTCAAATTATATACTTAATTCTTGAATTATCGATTGGACTATCGATTTAATTTATTATATTTTAAAAATATTTAATTCAAATTTATTTAGTCTTTAAAAATTTACAAAAATAAAATATAAATTTATATATAAATTAGTAAAAGATCTTACCTAATTAAATATTATAAATTAGTAAAAGACTCTACTTATAAATATATACTATTCACTTAACACATATCTTAATTACATTATTGAACTATTCACTCATTCTTTAAATTAACAAACACTTAATATACTTAATTCCATTATTGAACTATTCACTTTTTTATCATATAAAACACTTCAACATACTTTTTATTTTATTTATTTATTTATTTATTTTTTAAGTCCACTATTGAAGATGTCTAAATTAGAGACTCTATGTAAACTCTAGAGCAAGGATTTTTTTTTTTTTTTTTATTCCACTATTGAAGATGTCTAAATTATAGACTCTATATAACTCTAACTCTAGAACAAGAATCCCTATTCTAAATCACTCACAATTATTAAATTATATAAAAATTTTAAGATTTAAAAATTTTAAGATATATCCCATAATTATAAATAACTTGAAACATGAAAACAGAGCTAATTAACTCTATCACTTTAATACAATTTTTTAATCCCACCATTAAAGATGCTCGAAAGTGCAAATTCTCTACAATTACCAAGAAAGACTTTGACTACATTCTTTAATTCTATCACTTTAATACAACTTTTTAATCCCACCATTAAAGATGTTCGAAAGTGCAAATTCTCTGTACAATTACCAAGAAAGACTTTGACTATATTCTTTTACCAATAGGGGGTTGGTTCAGTGGATAAGACCTTCGAATTCTTCGCTCAAAGCTTGGATTCGAGTCTCCATAGCCCTTTGTTGGGGTTAAACATATTCCTTAGCGCTGAGCACGCGGAGGCCTAAGCTTGATCCCGACGTAGGTGTGGTGGGGTTCCCCGAGATATCTTTGTAGGTATTAAGGGGCAATATTCCCTGGCGGATATATTAGAGTAGCCTATCTGCATATCCATCTTTGTGAATCTAAAAAAAAAAACTCTATCACTTTAATATAAATTTTTAATCCCACCATTAAAGATGCTCGAAAGTGCAGATTCTCTGTACAATTACCAAAAAAGACTCTTTTCAAAAAAATAATTAAGAGCACTAAAAGTAGTGTTTTAATAGTATTATTAATGATGTGACAGTAAATTCGATTCACTTTTCATGTTTTTTTTTTTTTTGACATTTTCAATACATTAATATTATTAATATTTTTTTTTTAATGATATGAATTATTGTTGTTCTTTGTATAACTCTAACTCTATCATTTTAATATATTTTTTTAATCCCATCATTAGAGATTCTCTAAATTGCACATTCTTTCCACAACACTGATTTTACCATTACCAAGAAAGACTTTCACATACAATGAATACTAGCCTATTACCCGTGTTATGCACGGGATAATTATAAATATTTATATTTGTTTTAGATTTTTTTAATATATAAATTATGTTTTTTAAGATTTTTTTTCTTATCACTAACCATAGTGTATGGGGGAAGCTGAAAAGGATCTTTGATAATTATACCTAATTGTATCTATAATTATTTGTATAAAGGGATTTTAAATGCTGATCAGGGGATTTTGACCAAATCAATAATTGCAAGCATGTGGAAAGATATGTGGATTGAAAAAAGTTAATAAATACTAATCAGAGGATTTTGACCAAATCAATAAATGCTGAGTTTTTTTTTTAAATAAAACATTTAAAAAATTCATATTAGGATATTAAAACTTCCATAGGCCTTGGGGGTTAAAAACCCCGTTTTGCTTAATATATAGTATAGATATAGATAGATAGATAGATATATCTTTTTATTTTTATTTTTATTTTTGTGTGGTTTCTATTCGAGTATTTTTTTTTCCAATTTATTTAAGATGGAGTTGTGGGTATCTTTTTTTTTTTTTTTAAATTTAATTTATCTGTGGTTTCCATTTGTTTTTAATTATTATTATTTAGGTAAATTATGATGTGAGTTAGATATGTGATAGACATGTGAGTTTTATTGATTTAAAGTTATCTATAATTATTTGTATAAGTGGATTTTAAATGCTGATCATGGAATTTTGACCAAATCAATAATTGCAAGCATGTAGAAAGATATGTGGATTGAAAAAAGTTAATAAATACTAATTAGGGAATTTTGACAAAATCAATAAATGTTGAATTTTTTTTTTAAATAAAAAATTTTAAAAATTCAGATTGGGATATTGAAGATTCCATAAGCCTTGGTGGTTAAAAACCCCCTTTTGCTTAATATATAGTATAGATATAGATAGATAGATAGATAGATAGATAGATAGATATATCTTTTTATTTTTATTTTTATTTTTGTGTGGTTTCTATTCGAGTATTTTTTTTTTCAATTTATTTAAGATGGAGTTGTGAGTATCTTTTTTTTTTAAATTTAATTTATCTGTGGTTTCCATTTGTTTTTAATTCTTATTATTTAGGTAAGTTATGATGTGAGTTAGATATGTGATAGACATATGAGTTTTATTGATTTAAAGTTTATTTTGATAAACTTTAAAGATTTTTTTTTTAGTTTTTTAGTTTTTTTTGTTGTGTTATAATATAATATATAAAATATAGGTAGATATCTACAACTTTAATAGAAAATATAATCTGATTTTTTGGAGAAGAGAAAATAAATGCAAGTTTTAATATATTTTTTTGAAAATTTGTGAGAGAGATTAGGAGGGAGAGATTATGAAATATTTTTGTTATTAAATAAATAAATCAGTCAATAATTTTTTTTAATCTATTTTGTAAATTAAAAATCAATGATTTTGGAAAATTAATTAATTTGTCCCATTAAGTAATTTAAAATTTTCATAGATATACATAAAAAAAATACATAATTATATTATTAAATCACAATTCAAATTTAGGTGTTATATCTTTGTTAGATCTATAGCTAAATTCTTATCTCTTTTTTTTTTATTTTTTTATTTTTGTGTATAACCATAGTGTATGGGAGAAATTGAAAAGGGTGTTGCAATAATTACGAAAGAAGTGAAAAGGGATTGTGGGTTGGGAAAAGTCAATAAATGCTGAGGTTGGGTTGGGAGAAGTCAATAAATGCTGAGTTTTTTTTTTTTTTTAAAATCAAAAAATTAGAAAATTAGGATTAGGAGATTGGAGCTCTTATCTGATTTTTTTGGGAAGAGAAAATGAATGCAAGTTTTAATATTTTTTTTTGAAAATTTGTGAGAGAGATTAGGAGAGAGAGATTATGAAATATTTTTGTTATTAAATAAATAAATCAGTCAATAGTTTTTTTTAATCTATTTTGTAAATTAAAAATCAATAATCTTGGAAAATTGATTAATTTGTCCCATTAAGTGATTTAAAATTTTAATAGATATACATAAAAAAAAATACATAATTATATTATTAAATCATAATTCAAATTTAGATGTTATATCTTTTTGAGATCTATAGCTAAATTCTTATCTTTTTTATTTTTTATTTTTGTGTATAACCATAGTTTATGCGAGAAATTGAAAAGGATGTTGCAATAATTATGAGAGAAGTCAAAAGAGATTGTGGGTTGGAAAAAATCAATAAATGCTGAGGTTGGAATGGGAGAAGTCAATAAATGCTGAGAAATTTTTTTTTTAATCAAAAAATTAAAAAATTAAGATTATGAGATTTGAGCTCCCACAGGCCTTGGAGTTAAAAACCTTCTTTTACTTAATATATAGTATAGATTTTATGGGAGTTGGGATTTTTACCTTGCCTAATGACACAAAAGGTAGCCGTGAGGTTTATTGAGAGTGTATTTCGAGTCTTTTTAATAATTTAAACGGTTGATATTATAATATTTGTTGAGTAGATCATTAATGTGAAAAATTAATTAAATTAAATATATATTTTAAAAAAAATAAAAATAAAAATAAATTGTTAACATGATCTTAATAATTTTTTAAAAATAATTAAGAGTTGATTATAACTTAATTTTTTATATAGATGATATAATCGACAAATCTTGCAATATGAATTATTCGAATTATTAAAATATACTCAGAAAATACTTCGACAGTTTCTCACAATAACAAGGTTGTTGTGTCTTATGACACAACAACAATCCTCAATCCTATTTTATATAATAAGTAGCGTATGTTCGTACCTAAATGTATGGTATAAATAAAATAATTGAATAGAAAAGGGAAAATAAAACAAAATAAGGAGAAAAATGAAGAAAATAAAAAGAAAAGAGGAGGAAAGTGGGTAGGAGAGAGAGAGAGAGAAAGTGCATGAATAACAACAGGGGAGAAAAGAAGGTGGTGAGTAGGAATTAAAAAAATCTTGATCCTAAAATGAATTTAAAAATTAATTCCAACCCTTAAAATAAAATATATCTCTGAAATATTTTTATATCTTTTCAAAACTCCTCATGCTTTATTTCATAGAAATTTTAGATAAGTATGACCCTTTCATTTACCAAGGAAAATCAGAGTTTTTAATCTAAAATAAAAAAACCAAGACTTTACCCCTTGTCAAATCAATCTCTCTCTCTGTCTCTCATTATAACATCTCTCTCTCTCATTATAACATTTTTTTAATTAAAAACTCTTCTATACTTTTAGAAAATACTCCCTCTTATCTCTTTATTATACGAAATCAACAATATTAGAAATTCTAACAAAATTATTAAATTTTTATCAAATATTCACATAAATGTGATATCCACAATCAAATAAATCCTACACTTATGTGAATTTTATTAGAATCTCAAACATTTTTCATACAAAATATCTTTCTTTATTTCATTATTGAGCTCTTCTCTCTCCACCCACTTATCCATGAGTCTCTTTATCCTCATTAAAGACAGAATGAGGAATACATATTAAAGTGTTTTACATGTAATTTCGTTTTCTTTACTGAGAATTCTGTGTCATGAATAAGTTTTCTTTTTCTAAAATTATATTTGAGTATAAAATTTTAAATTATACTTATTGATTAAAAATTCTCTAAATTACTATATTTTTTTCTGTGAATTCTATTTTGAAAAAATTACATGCAACTTTATTTTAAAAATCATATGTAATGTTTCTTTACATACTTATATTACAAATTAAATAAATATTATGTAATTTTTCTTGAGATACTTTAAAATTATTGTAAATTAAGATTCCTTTTTCTTTATAAAATGTGGTGTTACTCGATAAATTAATGCTGCTAATAGCAACTTAAAATGCTGGTACATTCTAGATGAAGATAATGCTACTATATTTTGAAAGTTCTATTACTGAGAGTTTTAAATTATTTTATCTAATACTATGTAACTTTTATTTTTATTTTTATT
The DNA here is from genome assembly GCA_025200525.1 of Camellia lanceoleosa. Lineage (NCBI taxonomy): Eukaryota > Viridiplantae > Streptophyta > Magnoliopsida > Ericales > Theaceae > Camellia > Camellia lanceoleosa. Next base: position 96,097,267 of record CM045772.1, on the reverse strand, counting down.
TTTTTTGTTTCTATTTTTGCTTTTGTTCTTATTCTTGTTCTTATTCTTGTTTTTTATTTATTTATTTATATTTTTTTGTTTTTTTTTGTGCTGTTATTTTTATTTATTATTATTTTTGTTCCTAAAATACTATTAACTTTTGTGATGTGAATAGGTTTTCTTTTGCTAAAATTCTATTTGAATATAAAATTTTAAATCATATTTATTGGCTGAAAATTTTACAAATTAATATATCTTTACTGAGAATTCTGTCTTGGAATAATTACGTGTAATTTCATTTTTTTAATATAATATACTATTGTGAGTCCCTTTTTTGTTTCTTAAAACTTTTGCTATGTGATATTTAGTTAATAGATAAATAAATCCCTAACATCCCACTAAATCACGTCCTTCTTCAATTAACTGATCTACACTTTTTCTCCTCTCATAAATTACTTTCTCTCTTCTCTTTTCCCATAAATTACTCTCTCTCTTCTCTTTCTTCATTTTTTTTTGTTTAAATTTTTTTTTTGCCCTTTTCCAACCATTGTTAAAGTAAAAATACAAAGTGTTGGCACCATAAATAAATAATTTTTATTAGTTATTATTTATATAATTACAGGACATGTGACATTTTTCTACTCGTGTAGAGGTTATGAGAAGTTATAAAGAATTAAACACATGTAGAGAGATGATGAAGGACAAAGTGGTGAACATGGAACATAAATTGAAGGTTAAAGGAAGTTATGGAGACATGGAGATGAAGTGGAAGATCATGGAGTGCGAAGTGTGGAAGATAGAAGAATATGGTAGTTATTAAGTAATTTTTTCCTACAAATATTTGCCTATAAATAATCATTCATGGCTATGTTGTAAAATATTCAGAACTCAAATTAAAGACAATTGAAATACGTCATGAACTCCGGACAACTACGGCAGTAAAGCCAATTGGTAAGCAACCTAGCCAATCCTTTAAAGGATCTCAAAAGGGCCAATAAACCGAGGGGACAACTTCCCACTCTTCTCAAACCTCATCAAACCCTGTCTAGGTGATATCTTAAGAAAGACGTGATTACCAGCCTCAAATACTAAAGGTCTCCTCCTACGGTCGGCATAACATTTCTGACGACTCTGGGCTGTAACAAGCCTCCTACGGATAAGTTCAACTTTCTCCGTCGTCTCCCTCACCAACTCCGGGCCGAACAAAGGTGTATCACCCACCTCGGCCCAACAAACTGGAGACCTACAAGGTCGGCCATACAAGGCCTCGAACGGTGCCATACCGATACTCGACTGGAAACTGTTGTTGTAGGCAAACTCCACCAAGGGTAAGTACCTCTCCCACTACCCACTAAAGTCAAGAACACAACCTCAAAGCATATCCTCAAGGATCTGAATAGTACGCTCGGACTGCCCGTCAGTCTGAAGATGATAAGCCGTGCTAAAGGTCAACCTAGTGCCCAAGGCACTCTACAAACTCTGCCACAATCTAGCAGTAAAGCGTGGATCTCTATCTGAGATGATCGACACTGGGACCCCGTGCAACCTCACTATGTCCCGAACATACAAGTCGGCAAGATGATCTATCGAATCTCTCACGCGCATAGGGATAAAGTGCGCCGACTTAGTCAACCGGTCTACAACCACCCAAATAGCATCACTACCCCGCTGAGTCCTCGAAAGACCTACAACGAAATCCATAGTAACATGCTCCCACTTCCACTCGGCAATAGGCAAGGGTTACAACAAACCCGCTGGCCTGTGATGTTCGCCCTTCACTTGCTGACAAGTAAGGCACTTAGACACGAAAACTGCCACATCTCTCTTCATACCCTGCCACCAAAACTGGCGACCTAAATCTCGATACATCTTAGTGCCTCCTGGATGCACCGCAAGGCGTGAATGGTGAAACTCTCAGAGTACCTCCTCTCGGCAGGACTCCGGCACAAACAAACGGTCTCAGTATCTCACACTCAAGTCGGGATACATAGTCAAACCCTTCTCAGCTTTCCCACTGGAGATCTTCTCTCAGAGGGATTCTACCTCAAGGTCACCTCTTTGTGCCTCTAACACTCGAGTCACAAGTGTAGGCTGCGCAACAACAGAAAACAAGGCCGCAGCCTCAACGGATTCGCCCAGAAGCAAATCAAACTCCCCAAGTGCCCCCAACATCTCCCACTCCTAGATGGCTATACAAGCTACATCACTAATGGTTTTCCTGCTAAGGGCATCGGCCACAACATTGGTCTTTCCTGGGTGATAGTGCAACTCAAAGTCGTAGTCCTCAATGAACTTCATCCACCTCCTTTGCCTCAAATTCAAGTCCCTCTATGTAAATAGATATTTCAGACTCTTATGATTCAAGAATACCTCGAACCTCTCACCATAAAGGTAGTGCCTCCAAATCTTCAGGACAAAGATCACCGCTGCTAACTCTAGGTCATGTGTAGGATAATTCTTCTCGTGTATTTTTAACTGACGTAAGCCATAGGCTACCACTTTTCCCTCTGGCATCAACACACAACCCAAACCCTCTCGTGAAGCATCACAATAAACAGCATAACCCAACCCTCTCTCCAGAATAATCAAAACCGGAGCGGTGGTCAATTTAACTTTCAACTCCTGGAACGACTTTTCACAAGTCTCACTCCACACAAACTTGACCTCTTTCCGTGTCAATCTAGTCAAAGGCGAAGCTAGCTTGGAGAAATCCTTCACAAACCGGTGGTAATATCCAGCTAATCCCAGAAAACTGCGGATCTCAAAAACACTCTTAGGCTGTGCCCAGTCTTGCACTACCTCTACCTTGGATGTATCCACAGACACCCCTTCCATGGATATCACATGGCCTAAGAACTTGACTTCTCCTAGCCAGAACTCACACTTCCCAAACTTGGCATATAGCCTATGGGCTCTAAGCAACTCAAGCAGCACTCTCAAGTGTTCCTCGTGCTCCTCCTCAGAAGGTGAATAAATCAGAATGTCGTCCACGAAAACAACCACAAAGCGATCTAAGAATTCTCGGAAGATCTGGTTCATCAAATCCATAAAGACTGCCGGTGCATTGGTGAGCCCAAATGGCATCACCAAAAACTCATAATGGCCATACCGCGTACGGAATGCCGTCTTAGGAATATCCTCTTCCCTAACCCTCAACTGGTGGTAACCCGATCTCAAGTCTATCTTAGAGAAACAACGGGAACCCTTCAACTGGTCAAACAAATCATCAATACGGGGCATAGGGTACTTATTCTTGACCGTAGCCCGATTCAACTTCCGGTAGTCGATACAAAGTCTCAAGGCACCATCTTTCTTTTTAGCAAAGAGGGCCGGTGCTCCCCACGGCGAAACACTAGGGCGAATGAAGCCCTTATCTAGCAATTCCTGGAGCTGAATCTTCAACTTACTCAACTCAGCTGGGGCAAGACGATAAGGTACCATAGAAATCGGCGCTATGTCGGACACTAAATCAATAGAGAACTCGATCTCTCGGTGAGGTGGCAAACTAACGAGATCTTCGGAAAAAACATCCGAATACTCACAAACCACTCTCGGTAATACAATTTGGGTCTCATCACACTCACCACTCATGAAGCTAGCGAGAAGACCACTAAGCTCACTCCGCCCTCGCGGATCATACACCGGTGGTAACACACTACCAACCCGATCCCCCAAGAAATGAAAACACTCCCCGCTCAAGGTACATACTGTGGCCCTCTGGCGGTAGCAATCGATAACAGCCCGGTATGACGATAGCCAATCTATACCCAAAATAACATCAAAACCCGTCATGGGCATAACCACAAAAGGAAACGGAAGCTGACGATCGGCGACCTCTATATCACAACCTTTACATCCGTGTTTCAAAATCAATTCACCCCCAACAGGTGATACAACACATATAGGAGATGCTAACTGTGCCAACTCCAATTCCAAAACAGATGCAAATGCAGCAAATACAAAGGAATGAGATGCATCCGTATCGATCAATACACTGGCAACCGAGTTGCAAAACAGAAAGGTACCTCTCACAACTGATGGAGCCGGTACTAGGTCCTGCGCGGTAACAGCATACACGCGCCCTGTAGGCCCCTGATCCACTTGCTCACCCCTAGGAGCATAAGACTGCTGCACAGACTAGGATGACGAAGCTTCCAGATTGGCCCTCGAGGCCTGCACAGACTGAACTGGCTGAAAACCCTACATCTGCCTGGAACCAGACGCTCCCAAAGTGGCACTCAATTGCGGGAAAAACCTCTTCAGGTGCCCAAGCTGACCATACTGATAACAAGACAAAGGCTGGCCTCTGCCCTGACTCTGGCTCTAAGGTCAAGCCGAAGAAGAAGCTGCTCGCTAACCTCCTCCCTTCTACGGGCAAACCGAAGACTTGTGGCCCAGCTGACCACACTTGAAACAGGTGATATCTCCCTGATTACCTCTCCCCGAGCCTGCATTCGGCACTGGAAAGGTCGATCTAGCAACACCACCCTGAGACTGCTGAGGGTAAGAACCCCTCTGTCTCCTACCATCACCCTGGCCATCCTGGCTCCTCTTGGAGCCTTTCTGTCACTCTTCATCCTCCTGCATCATAATCTCCATATGGGCTGCAGCATCCACTAGACGCCCATAATCTCGGGTCATAGAACCCCCAACTCTCATCTTGAGGCCACGCCTCAACTTCCGCTCAAACTCAATGCAGCGGCGTTCCTCGGACGCCACAAGTTCAGGTGCAAACCTGGACAAACTAGTAAAAGAGGCCTCAAACTCGCCACGCAGACAGGACCTACTTAAGCCGCAAACTGTCTCTTAGCTTCTCTCGGCAATTTGGAGATAAGAACTTCTCCTGAAAAGCATCCACAAAAGCCTTCCACGTGCCACCAATACGACCCTTCGTGTACTTCCACCACTGACCCGTATCCCCCTTAAGCTGGAAAGATGCCAAGGTCACTTTCAATGCTCCGTCCTCGATGCCAAGCATCCCGAACGTCTTACTCATCTGCTCCAACCACTCGTCAGCCTTAAGCGGCTCTTTCGGATCCCCAACAAACTCGTCCAGATTAGACCGGAAGAACTCCCTCTTCAAGAAGGAAGGCCTTGCTTCAGCAACCTGGGCCTGCACTGGATTCTCAACTCTGAGAATGCCCATAGACTCCCTCAAAGCATCGGCTATCCCACGTGCTAAAGCGCCCATAGCCTCGACTTGACTCCACATTGGCTGGCCAACCCCTCTGCTTGTGCGGAATATCATTCGATAAAGGCATCTCCTGCCTACCATGCCTACCACGTCTACCTCCTCGTCCTCATCCTGACATCCTAATAAAGGTAACGAAGAACGTTAGCACATTCACAAATGTGCCGAAGCTATAACACTCGCGTCCTAATGCATGGACAATTGTAATTCACTCCACGTAAGCACATAAATACATAAGCACTTACGAATTTCGTTTCCGGATAATGATAGTCCCGATGCGTTACTAGAGTTCCGGTTAGAAACAACATTGATCAAGTGTTTTTCCAACAAGACTCATAGAAACCCAAGGATCCAATCAACATCCTAGAAACTAAATCCCATACCCAAGTAGTCACATAAACATGTTATCACATAAGCACATAACATTACACATAAGTCTCTAACAAGCGAGACAGACCCATAGTGATATTAATCACTTCCCACGTACCCAAAGTATTCAAACCCGGTACGCTCTGATACCAAGTTGTAACGCCCTCAAAATAAACCCATAAATCAACCAACAATAGCATGCTTAGACATAAGAGAATAAACCATAAATATATTCCATCAGAGTAATCATTACAAAATGTATTACATGTTGACAACAAAAGTAAATGCCCTATGGGCTTACAACTTTCCAAGTCAACACTTGGTTACAAAAGAGAGTACTAACTCTATACCTGAAAATGATGTCCCATATAGGGTGAGCCATAGCCCAGTAGAAATATACTAAACCAACTATAAACAATGACTAAAATAATAGCATTCAATAGATGGTCCACACTTATATTCCAACTTATGTCGTATTACAGTTTCACGACAATCATGCCCATGTTACATTTCAGTTTCCATTTCTTATTCAACTTTCAATTTGAAAACAAGGCTCAGAACCTGGCACAAATAACTTAATGAGATTATAACTCATCACTCAATTACTTTCAAAATTTATGACAGATACACATTTTGGTGATGTATCAATAATGCATAAAACCACTTTCATACTTCACAAATGATACACATTTTGGTGCTGTATCAATATAACAAAACACTTCCATACTTTACAAATTATACACATTGTAGTGCTGTATCAATGTAACAAAACACTTTCACACTTCACAATTGATACACATTGTAGTGCTGTATCAATGCCAACAATTTCCGGTTTAGAGGTCCATCTCCTATCTTCTCCTAAACCATGGAGTACATCCCCTATCTCCTCCCACACAACACAATGTATATAAACAATTATCATATATAGGTTCCATCATTCAATACACAATTTTGATGCATTATACCAACCGCTATACTCGATAGCCTACTCAATTGATTAGTTTTAGTTTGCCTAATCATCATGCATTGTCTACAACAATCAAGACTATCCTCCACCGATAGTCCAAAGCAGTTATTTCTAAACAGAAAATAAATGCACCAAATGGATAAATTATCAACATTTGCCGAGGTGAGCGATAAATTAATCCAACTACACCCTTTAGTCCCATACCATTCCAATTTGAATATTTCCTATTCAATTTCTCATTTCCCAAAATTAATCATACCAATTAATTTATCATGTAATTAGGGCTTTTTCCCATAATTACAACACCAACCCTAAGGTTCCATTTTCATCAAAATCCAACACCAAGTCCATTTTCCAATGTATTACATACATAAAGGTTTTAAACTTTGAAAACCCCTCTTTTGAAAATTACACAATGGCCCCAAACTTTCTCAAAATTACCCAACAACCCCCAACATATCGAAATACCAAAATTCAAAGACAAAGCTCATAAGATGGAGTAGGATATCCCTACCTCGAAGTTAGAGCTCAAATGGAGAAGATAAAGAAATTCAAAGTGCTCCAAATCAACAATTTCTCGGATCAAAACGTAGCCCTCGACGATCAACACACTTTTTACAAAGGCACCAAGGGAGTGGAACACTCTAACTAGATCAAACCCTAGAGAAAAGGGAGATCCTAGACAGAAAAGCTCTCATAAAGTGTTTTTAGAAAGTAAGAGAGAGAGAGAGAGTGAATGTAAAAAGTGATTTAAAAATGCCCAGTTGCCAACTGATATACAACACTCCCGCTCGAGCGGAGAATAGAACGCTCGAGCGTCAAGCACAAAAATCTGGACACGCTCGAGCTCAAGAAGTCCCACTCGAGCGCCAAGACACAAGAATAAAATACATCCGCTCGAGCACGAAAACCAGTCCACTCGAGCATAGATTTTCCCCTCCCAAAGCTTTCACAGACAAAGCACTACCCGCTCGAGCGCCAACATACCCGCTCGAGCACGACCTGCTCGAGCGTAAAGAAACCTGCTCGAGCGTGAAAAACACACCTGCATAAGTTTTGCAGAGGCATGAAATACTGGGAGTGTGTAAACACCGCTCGAGCGTAAGAAGGCTCGCTCGAGCGGACAACCAAAAACCAAACTCCGCTCGAGCGCAGAATGACCCGCTCGAGCGTAACACCAAAAACCTGGGCAACTACACTTGAGACCAAAACTCAACCTACCTGCTCGAAATACGCCCAACACATCCTAAAACTCAAACATATGGAATTAAAGGATGATAACAAGGTATACAACCACCAACTCCACAGAACCAAAGTCCGGAGTACAACAAATACAGAAAGGGAAGACTGGAATCGCTATAGAGTTGATAGTATTTCTTTTATTTTTATCACTTTTCTTAAGTATATTGGAACCTTTTGGCCATGGGGGGTTTAGAGCATAGCTATCCCGCCACAAGTTTGATTAACTAGTTGTAAATCTTTTGCTTTCATATTATTATTGTTTACCTCGAAGCTAGGTGATAACTTTTGTGTCAAAGTGTTGAAAAACTCTCTTTTCGATCATTTTCAAAACATGGAAATGGGTGTCTCATCCTTATTCCTCGAGCAAAATAGGAGTTGTTAACAACTTTGACGAGTTGTGTGTTTAAACTTTGATATATAGCTTGCTTTTTGATTTTCTTTCTTATTCCTATGGTTGTTCATATAGAGCTCTTTACCAAAAGTATTGAAAACTCTCTTCTAGTTCCACTTTGAAGCGTGGAAACGGATGTCTCATCCTTATTCCATGAGTAGGGAGAGGAGTTTACAACAATTTTGAGTTGTTATTATTTTTCATTTTAGTTGCTTCTATAATCATCACATACTATCTTGTAATGTTTGATGATTTGTGAAGTATGTCTACCTTTTCCTTGAATAACCTCGTGATAGGAAAGAGGTAAGGAGAATATACTCATTTTTTGTGTTTAGTAAAGTCTTTTCCTATTTCTTCTAAGATCATCATGCAACAACCTTGTGATAGTTGATGATTTGAGAAGCAAATCTATTCATTCCTTGAGTATCTTCATGATATGGAATGATAGAAGGGATAAACATCTCCTAGAAATACTCTGTCTGTACTGTTTTTAGTTTCCACCTCAGTGCACAAAATAGGTTTTTTGGGGCCAAACTGAAGCATGGCCGGCCTTTATTAGGCTCGGATGGACCTCATCATGGTACAGTTGTGGCTTAGAGTATATAAATAGAGTCCAGTTGCTGAAACATAGAGCAGTGGCTGAGGTTAAGACAAGGCGTTTTCTGAGCGCATATAGTAGTTTCTGAGGGATGTTCTCATTGGCACACGTGTGGTTCATGTTCATTTTTAATATTTATTGTTATAATATTTGTAAATGTAATAAATTAGATGATTATTCATTTGGTGATGTAATAATTAGTTAATTAGGACATTCGGACCCTCTTGAAAGAAGACAAATTTGTAATATTTGATGTATGTCTTCCAATCCCCATTTCTTTCTCCATTTTATTTACATGCTTACCGTGGTTGTACAAAGTATCATGTTTTCCTTTATCATTTCCATGCTTCGCATCCATTTTTGCATACATTAAAATTCGGCTCGTCATACATAATGCTCTTATCAATTCCTAAATGATTATGTGCGTTACCTCATGCTTTGAGTTGCTTCATATGTCATGTTAGTAGCTGAATTTATTAGTTGTATTTTGTATGTGTTGCATTAGCTATTTTGCATATTAGGATCATGCATTTTTTTCTAACTATCTTCTTTTTCTTTGGCTTGCCACGGTTAAGTACTAGGTGAGCATTTTTGTTTTAGCATATCATATGTGTTGTATTACCATGTTGAGCATACTACCATGAAGCTACTTTCTTACTTGAAATAACTTTATGAATGCCTGTGGATGGAGGCTATGTTGCTTAAATTGGGATGACTTTGATTGTTGTATATATGAGCTCATTTTTTCATTGAGTTGCACATATTGTAAACTCTTTCAAAAATCGCATAAGATCAAAGCAATTCAAAGTAAGTGACGTGGTCTATACTCGTTTGCCTTACACAGTAATGTTAGTATATTAATAAAGCAGAATATGAGTATATAATGTCTATAAGATTCACATCATGATTTAGTAGAGGCTGATCTTTGATCGGGTGAATGAGTTACTCAATTCATGACCTTTCCCTCTCATACTTAAGTTCCCGAGCCGAGACACTTTGGTTAGGACGGACAAGTGGCCTTTGGCACGAGTCACGGGTTTCCTAAATTTTCTAAAAATGTTTAGGTGACGACTCTAAAATCTGGCAATGCAGTCCATTTTTTGCATCTCTGATGATTAATGGATTTTCTAAGATTTGCCAGATTTGGATTCTCATTTGTTTTTTCTGTTTCACATTGCACTTGTGGAATCAAATTGAGAACCACGTGAGTCCAAACTGTAGGGAATCGTATCCAATGAGACTAAACCCCTCCGAGGAGTGCAAAAAACTAGCTACAAATGAATGATGTCTGTAGAAGATTCAGAAATCAGAGTTCAAAGTCAAACACAAAGACATAGTCATATTCATATTCAGAGCTCACAGATAATTATACATGGTACATCCTTTAGCATTAACAGAACAGTTGACCCATTTATATGGGATGTAAACAATTGATTCATGTGCATAGAGACGTTCATAAGGATCCATAACAGTTGACCCATGATCACATGAGACGTATAGTTGACTCATGGTTACATGAGACATTTAGTTGACTCATGATTACATGAGACGTATACAGCGCAGATAATAGATATCACATGATGCTAAGGATGCCACGAATACATTTTAGAAATTTGGACAATCATTCATCCATACAGAAAATAATATTTCAGAAAACAGATCATTTCATATTATTCAGAAAATAATTAAAGTTAAACATAGTTTTACAGAGTCATTACTCACAAATAGCTCTAGTAGCTAAATAGTCAGAACAGACAGATCAGACAGTCTATGGCGCATGACCTACACAAACACATAGTGGATACACATTGAAACACAAGCTCGGAAAATACTTAACTCGTTTCTTTTCTATCTTGGTGTGTTTCTAATCTTTATCCTCATTATTATGTCTTAATTAAGGCTTAGGAATGACTAGGATGCAAGAGGGTGTCAAAATGCATCTTGAAACACTTAGTCAAAATTCTAAAAATATGGCAGTTCACTCGAGTGCAATTTTAGTCGCTCTAGCGGACCCCTTGGTATGCAAAACTTCTGGGAGCTCTCATTTTACGCTCGAGTGCAACTTTGATCGCTCGGGCCTAGGCTAAAAATAAGAGTGGTTGCTCGAGCGCAAATACTGTTGCTCAAGCCAACCCCCAACTCTAAAAAGTATTGGGAACTCGGCGAGATTCCTTTGCCGAGCGAAGAGTTCAAATTGGAATTCCAGATTTCTCTCCAAGCTCCAAAACTCAAATTCAAACCTTCAAAACACATCCTTTAGGCCCAAAGTTTGAGAAAACATGCCTAAACTTGTATAACATCATGAATTAAAGATCATTTCACAAAATCAAGGTCCAAAAGCATGCCAATTGTTCAAACTCAAACTTAAAACTTGGAAAACAGAACATGCATGAGTTGATATGAACTTCAACCTTCCAAAACATGATCAAAGAAAGTAAAATGATGGAAAACATGATGAATTCCCAAAACTAAAGTAGAATTGTTAAATGCATGAGAGAATTTCTTAGAAAACATGCTCAAATTGCAATGAATTGCACATGCATGCATGGTTTACTCTTCTTTCTTACTTCCTTAGCTCAACTCATGTCTTTAACCTCTAAATTCTCTTGAATCCATGCATTAGTTGACTCAATTACATAACTAAGGCTTGAATTCTTACCTTAGGTGTTTAATTGGGGTGTAGATGACTAGTTCTTAGAGTCTCTAAGCTAATTCTTCCAAAAGTTCTCTCAATTCTCTACAATTCCCTTCCGTAAGCTTGAATTAACTCTCTTTCTAGGCATCTCCCTCTCTCTCACATTTTTGTCTCTACAAGATGAGAAATGAGAGTGTATAGAATGGTCTTAAGTCAACAATTTGCGTTATATAGGCTTGGTTAGGATTACACTAATTAAGTGTGATTACTTCTAAGTAATTTGTTCTAATTGGCTAATTCTGAATCAAATTCTAATTAAACTCATCATAATGTTCTAAAAATTCCAAATTACACATTGACCTAATCAATTTCACATTCAGATGCCGATAAGGCCTTAATTTCACATACCGAAATACAAATACAGACAGATATTCCTACTACATACAGACATAAGCACAAATAACATATAGTACATGCAATTAACACATAATTTCATCTTAATTACTAACTAAGCATTCTTAAGTAAGGTTTATTAGCTAATCACAGGTCGGGGTTGTTACACAGAAGAAGGAGACCAAGTTGAACTCAATGAAAAAGAAGAAATAAAAGATGAGGTAATAAGTTGACATGTGCACCAGAGAAGTTGATTGAGGATGCAATTGATGTTCGAAAGATGATAATTGAATGTCCAACTGAATCTAAAATAGAGCAAAGTCTAGAGAGTATCCAACATCAATATAAAATACTCTTCGTTGATTTTATTGGTGTGAGCAATTTAATTTGATTTTCAATGCTTGTCTAATTAATTTTATCAACCAGTTAAAGCATATAGAGAAGAATTTTCAAAAAGAAAACTTTTCTCTATACAACTTTTGGAAGAAGAGCAAGCAACTGAAGTATTCAAAATATCTCTTTATTTGGCATGGAAGATGGCAGATCTCTAATTGGAACTCGAGGACAAGTTCTTTTAAAAAAGAGGAGTATGATGTAGAATAAAATTCTATAATTTTTATATTTCTTAATTTTATTATTTTTGAATTAGATTTTGACAAGGATTTTAAACATTTTAGAGTTTTAATTTTCTATTCTCTTAGGTTTCCTAATTTGTGTTGATTTAAGTTTCCTAATTTATTTTAGAATTACTTTTCTTATAAGTATTAGGTTTAGTTTATTATAAATAAGCCTACGAGCATATATAATAGATTAATTCAATCAATAATATTTTAAAGGGTTTTTGTTCTATCTTCAATACTTTTATGATTTGTTTGTAAAACTTTCTCCCCAATGTTCAAATTACCATATGTTGATGCATTATCAACACTTGAACAAAACTTTGTATCTTCTTCATTAGTTTTATAGACAATCTCACCACCAATAATATTTGGATGTGAATTCTTTTCTTTTGCAACTACAATTTCATTGCAAATTTTTACCAACTCCATGGAAGCATCTTGATTTGTATATAACAATATATCTTTATGATCATGAAAGTAAAATTTTCTTGCTAAAACTTTTCATTATTAACTATGAACGAATTTTGTTTTTACCTTTGCAAACTCGATAATCTTGTAATCCATTCCACCACTTCCATGCAATTTTATCAAGTTTGTAGGATGCAAATATAGCATTCTTTTCATGAGAAATCTTCATGAATTCAAAGAAATTTTCAAGATCAAGTAACCAATCGAGAAAATCTTCTTTTGGAAATTTACTTGAACCGTTAAAATATGAAATTTGTGCAAAATAACATAAGCTAACAAGTTGGCCTCGGGTGAATCCCCCGACGCAATTGCTGTCAACTATTGGTTGCCTCTGGTTGACGATTAGTCCCAAATCGACAAGTAGATTACAAATCTCACTGCAAAATTTATGCACCTCTAGTCGATGTTCCTCAATCGCATCCCATATGGCTTTCACCCTACGATCAATGTCAATAGGGATTGTGTATTCTTCATTGTCTTGTGTCATTGAGTTAGGCGAATCCATGCTTTAATACCAATTGACGGAACGGTAGAGTAGGAAGGAACTAGATATCATTCTAGAACGATATTTAGTCTCTGTTTCATCTACTAGAAGAACACCCTTGAATCCACAAGGAAGATAAAAGAAAAACCCTTTAAAATATTATTGATTGAATTAATCAATTACATATACTCGTAGGCTTATTTATAATAAACTAAACCTAATACTTGTAGGAACAGTAATTTTAAAATAAATTAGAAAATTTAAATCAACACAAATTAAGAAACCTAAGAAAATAAGAAACTAAAATTCTAAATTATTTAAAATACTTGTCAAAACCTAATTTCAAAATAATAAAATATAAAAAAATATAAAAATTATAAAATCTTGTTCCACATCATTTATGGTCTGAATCAAATTTTTCGTTAGTCTAAAATAATGGGAGTGGGGTTCACAGCCGCAACTGCAGCGTAGGTGCCATTTTGTGTCTTTATTATTATTATTATTTTTTTTTGGGGTGGTGTGGTATAAATGGTATTGGCTGTTGAAAATATTCCTTGTGACAAAGTATTATTAATTTTTTTTATTGATTTTATTTATTTAAATAAAAAATTTTGACTAAAATATTATTGATTGTATTAAAAAATATTATGCTTACAACGTGTGTTAAAATTTTTATTTTTTTAACAATATTTAATTTTTAACCAACAGTGATTCATTGCCTCTTTTTTTTTTTTTAAATACAACTAATAAAAAAATCAATAAAAATTTAGTCAAAGTTTTTTGAAAAAATTATAAATAAAAAAAAATTTAAAGTTTGACGCTTATAACGAAATAAATTCTAAGATTTTAATTTTATCAATTTAAATCATAATCTGTTAAGTAAAACTAATGAGAAAATGGTATTTTGGTCATTAGACTTAAAAAAAAAGATATTTTAGAAATTTTATATATATCTACATTAACTCTGATCGCTAAAATACGTTTTTTTATGTCTATTTTATTTAACAAAAATAGACAAATAAATTAAATTGAAAATAAATTAAAAAATAAGGGTTTAAATTAAAAAAAATTAAAACATCAAAACTTATTTTATTACTAGAATCAAATTATGATATATATATATATATATATATATATTTTGTGATTTCTCCACGTTTTTTTTGTTAGCCAACCAAACTTTGTCCCGGGAGGTACTTTTAAAGTCCAATACCATTTCTATAAAATAATAATAATAATAAATTAATTAATTAACCAAAGACACAAAACGACACCGTACTTATGCACAAAAATCGCTACTGTGTTATACACACCGTAGCATCTCCATTTTCAGGGACAGAATCATGATTTCATCGTTGAATGGGCCAAAAGATAAATAAAAATTTTCACTATATACATAAGCACACATGTACGTACAATATGATATATAAATTACATTTATACAAAAAAAAAAAAAAAAAAAATCAAATACCACAAAAGTAATTTTTAATTGGATGAAAAAACTTTTTTGGTGTAAAATAAACAAAGAATACAAGATGAAATAAGAATGACATATATATATATATATATATATTTATATTGGGGGGCCATTTATATATAAAATGAGATATATATATATATTTTTTTTAAAGTGTCATCACAAATCATATTTATTTTTTTTTATAAAAATAGGGGGCATAGGGGCCGTTTGGTTTGATTTTCGGAAAAAAATTTCTCAAATTTTTTCTACAAATAAGTTTTCAAAAGTAATCAAACCAAACAAATTTTCCCAAACAAATTTTCCAAAACACACAAACCAAACAAGTTTTCCAAACAAATCTCTCTCACACACACATCAAATCAATCACTTTTTCCAAAACTCTCTTTCAAAACAATTTTCCAAAACAATTTTCCAAAAAAACCAAACCAAACATGTTTTCGTACTTTTTATCTCTAAAACACATCTCTCAAACACAAACCAAACATACCATAGTCTTCTGCTAGTTCTGTTCTTGCCCATTCCCCTGCATTATTTTTACCTAGATTTTTATTTAAAATATTTATCATCCAAATTTATTTTATACATGATTCTATATTATATAAATTTAATCTTGACCATATAAATAGATTTCCTGGTAGAAATTTGTTCTAGATTTCTGAATTAATAGAATTACTCAAAATAATGATGGTCCCCGTTCAAAATTGTAAACCCTTTTATTGTGGACCCATGAAAATATGTTTTGTTTACAAACTTTTTGAAAGCTGAAGAGTATATCTTGGGACTTTGTTATCATTGTACTATATATGAAGAATTTGATTACAAAATTAAATACAAAGATAAAATTAACACGTTTTATAAGACTCATTTTATATAAAATGATTAAGTATCCTAATTTAAAAAAAATAAAAAATAAATAGACACAACATTTTTTACCACTAATGTAGGCCTAACTCATATTATAACTCACATTGTGTTTTGTGACGTGAGAAGTTATTCATCGATACTGAAATATAGACGCAATTTTTAAAATGTTGTGATTGATGGAAGAAATAGGAGATACAACTTTATGTTGAGAGATTGGTAAATAATAAAGAGACTTGAGAGAACTTGTTATGCGAAAAGATGTGGTACATTCATTTATTTGGAAAATTAACTTTTTGTGATCAAATTTCTTGTGTAGACTTGATCAAGCCAACTGCCAGTGGTGATAGGAAACAACTGGAGCTGAATTTTTAAATTTATTACGTAATCTCATCCAATTTAATTAAAAAGTATAGAATAAAATTTTTAAAAAATCTAGGATTTCGCTCTATTAACAAACCAAATCATATGTTTTTAATTATTTTAATTAAAATTCTCAACTTTTAAAATGTTATCAAAATAGTAGGCCACATTATTGTTTTGATCAAAATTAGAAGCTTAACAAATGATAATTGCAATGGTAATACCATGTTAGTTAATGTAAATGAAAT
The DNA here is from genome assembly GCA_025200525.1 of Camellia lanceoleosa. NCBI lineage: Eukaryota > Viridiplantae > Streptophyta > Magnoliopsida > Ericales > Theaceae > Camellia > Camellia lanceoleosa. The sequence goes on along the minus strand of CM045772.1, from coordinate 96,080,981 downwards.
AAGTGAGCAACTCATTTATTTAATTTTGTAGTCTAATTACTATCATGTTGATATTTGAACTCATTAATTGATGATTACCTACAGTCTTGTGAAACACAAATCATTACAAAAAGAAAAATGCTAATGCAGCTATAGAGAATAAGGTGAATTTAGAGAATTTGTGTTGTAATTATAGCTTCTTCTTCTTTTTTTTTTTAAATTTTTTTTATTAAGAGAAATTTCTATTAAAATAAGTAAAACAACACTTACAAAGGGATCTATACCAATAAGATACAAGTTTACACCAAACAAAGTAAAAATACTCAAAAGAAAGCTCAAGGAGAAGCTATGAATAAATCAAGACACAATGCCCACTGTAGACACTCCATTTTTGACCGCCCATAAGACTTTTGCACCACTGATTGCTTACTCGATGGTGCAGGCTATCTTGTGCAAAGGTTCAATTTCTTCGGTAAGGGGAGCTTCAAATCCTAACCTTACACCCTATTTTTGGACTAAAACTATTTTGACCAAAATGATTTTTAGACCTTAAAACCCTCTTTTTCAAAACATTTTTGTCAAAAGTTCGTACGATATTCCGAGGCTCGCATTTCGTTAAATGTTGCGCTTTTCGGTAAACTGAGTAAGGACAAAGTGGAAATGAATGAAAGAGAGGTGAAATCTTTGAAAAAATCTTTAAAACACCTTGTTTAGAGGTTTGGAGTTGAAGAAAACTGGAGGAGAGGGAAGAAACCAAGTTGGGCAAGAAGTTGGGCATAAACCGTTAAGAGAGAGTCAAGCAGCCCTCGCTAAATCAGCCCTATCCTTTTGTACACTTGGATTTCAGTTATGAGGCCACCACAATTGGAAATAAGACTTCTGGGGCTTCATTTTACACTCAAGAATATCCTAAAGTCGAGTCTAGATAAGGGAGATATGGCTGGTTGAAGTTAGGCATCAATTCGATTAAGCTGGAAATGAGCAGTCTTCACTAAAAGAGGCATATATTTTTGCACACTTGAAATGTTGATGTGAGGCTGCCATCATTGGAAAGAAGACTTCCGGGGCTTCAATTTAGGCACAAGAATGACCTGTAAAGGAGTCCAGATGAAGGCGATATGCCCATTTGAAGTTAGGCCTGGAAGCAGATTTTTGGTGGCCGACCGGCCACTATCAGTGGCCGACAATGCACACTTTTGGCTGGTCGGCCACCAATGAAAAAAGCTCAGATTTTGTAGATATTTTCATCCAACTGTTTCCCATAATGTGCCAACTGTCCTGTGTTGATATTTTCGACCTGAAGCCATATTTTTCTATATATAGAGGTCATTCTCTATTGTTTTCAAGGTTAGAAAGTTTGGGAGCCTTTCTCTCTAAAATATCTCTCTCTCTAGATTTCTCTCTCTCTTGAGCTTTTGTACTTAGAAGCTTGTATACTTCAAAATTTAGCCTATCAACCCTTAACCAAAGTTGTTCATCTTTGGGCTGAGGTTGGTTGAAACTCTCTTGGAGCCTCCATTGAGCTCTAGAAGGTGGTTTAAGCTCAGATTTGTGCCTGTTTTGTGCTTTGGCTCCAAGAGGTATATTACTTGCTTTGCTAGCTTGTTGACAAGTCAAACTGGCCTTTGGCCCATTCATACTTTCAAGTCAAGCTGGCCTTTGGCCCATTCATTTGGCATAGCAAACATTGTCCACCAACCAAATTAACAAACTTATAAACTTACATAGAAGTAAGCAATTGGACAACAGCATATTTCAAATATCTTTGTCAAGATATTATTCACAGTGATCGGTTGGTTGATTTGCCCTGGAGCTTGACCCTACACATTACATAACACATATGGGTCACAAATGGTTCAATCCGTTCCTTAATTCACATATTCCTCTTTAGGCTTCATTCTTATCTCTTTAACTTAATTACAATGCTCAATGTATGCCTAAGAGTACTTAGAAGTGAAAGAGAACAGAAAACGAAACACAAAATGCATTTTTTTAAAATTTTCAGAAACAGAGTCCCCGCCCGAGCGTGGACTTCCCCGCTCGAGCGGACCCATGAGGTCTGCAAAAGTGCTGGTTACATCAAATTTATGCTCGAGCGTGAAGTCGGGCGCTCGAGTTGAAGGTCTGTCTACATAGCTCCCCGCTCGAGCGTGAACTTCCCCACTCGAGCGGACACCTTGTTTGCAAAAATATACTGGGAGCACTAATTTCACGCTCGAGCGGAGGTTATCCTGCTCGAGCGGACATCAAATTTTATGGAAAATCCAGAACATGTTCTTGAGCTTCAACTTGATATTCAAAGGCTCTGAATGCATGCTTTTGGCTTAATCTTCGCATATACATTTACTAACATGGTATAAATACCAAATTACATCATTTTGAAGCTCAATTTCACAAATTAATCATATGCATGTCCCATTTTACAAAAACTCATTTCCAACATGGCAAATTCATGCATTCAGCACTTACACCCCAATGAATTGTACATGCATGTAACATCTTACTCTCATTCTCAACTTACATGGTGCAAATTGTGATTACAAACATGAGCTTTAACCAAAATTCTATATGGATCATGTATTTCAAGCTCAACATGCGAATTGAAAGCAATTATATACATGTATGCATACATTGACCTTCAATTCAACATGATCAACTCAATTCATAGTCTAACTCACTAATTAATCTTCAATCCACAAAATTACAACTCAACTCATGAATCAAAGGGTTGATTACTCACCTAGAAGCTCAATCTCCCCAATGTATGCTTAATTCTTGAGTTCAACCTTCCAATTTCTCAAACTTGAGCCAAACACATAATTTTCCCTCTTGTTCCCTCTCTAGCCGACCCTCTCTCTCTCTCTCTCTTAGAGTTGATATCAGCCAAATGAGCACAAAGGAGAAGAATTGACAGTGTAATGGCCCTTATATAACCCCACTAAGTCACATTAATTTAATATTAGATATTTGAGCACTTAATTGATTAATTAAATCAATTTAATCTGATCCGAATCAATTTCCAATTAAATTTCACCGTAGGCTTTAAAAATTACACTAATCACAATGGCGTAATCGATTTCGGGTTTCGTGGCCGATAAGGCCTTCAATTTAATTTCCAAAGCAGATAATCAAACAGATATTCCTACGGTGAACAGATAGAAATTCAAAACCACATATTTTCACATAATGGCACACAAAATTATATCAAACACATAATCATATTCATATTAAGGACCAATTAGCATAATAAGAAACAGGGTTATCACATGCAAAGCCCTAACACTTTAATGAAGGCACAAAGGTTGGGTCTCACTAAACCAAGATCAAAATGTAGAGAGAGAGAGGTCTCTAGAGAGAGGAGCTCTCAAAATAGGGTTTTTGAAATGTTAGAGAGAGAGAGAGAGAGAGAGAGAGAGAGAGAGAGATGAAAAAGTGATTTAAAATAACACAGTCGCGATCTGATATACGTATAGTCCGCTCGAGCGGAGAATAGGACGCTCGAGCATAAGACACAAAAACTTCACCCGCCGAAAATATATATTAAGCGCTCAGCGCCAAGGCACAACAAAGAAAGCACTACCTGCTCGAAAGAAGAGACCCGCCGAGCGAGAATACACTGCCTCTAGTACTTTTACGTATTTGAATACCCGCTCGAGCGCAAAGATTCCCGCTCGAGCTCAGACCCGCTCGAGCGTAATGAACTCCGCTCGAGTACGAAAAACACTTCTACAGTATATTTTCAGACGCACAAAATGCTGAAAGGATGCAAACTCCGTTCGAGCGCAATAAGACCCGCTCGAGCGGATCATCAAAAATCTGGGCAACAAGATTAGAGACCAAAACTCAACCAACCTGTTCGAAACACGCCCACGACATTTTAAAACTCATATACCAAGAATTAAAGGACGGAATGAGACATAAATAACAATACTCAATCATGGAACTCAAGTCCGGAATACTGTACGTAAAGGGGAAAACCTGGAATCGCTATAACCTCCTCCCTTAAAGAATTTTGTCCTCAAAATTAACAACATGCATTTCAAAGTTGCATTTTTCTCAATTCTCAATAAGATTGTAGTTCAATCATTCAACATCCTGACCCATTACCGGTCATCCCATCTCTTTTCAAGAGGGAATTCACAATATAATTCAATATGCATTAACAACATGCTTTTCTTTGAAATTCAACAAATTCCAATACCATATTCGACCATTTCATAACATATTCAATGTTAATGATATATTTGCCTTTCTACAATACATTTAACATATACAATGTCAAATTAAACTTCTATTTTCAAGGCATATTCAATAATGCTTCCATAAACCAAAACATATACAATGTTTTACAACTTAAGACATATTTAATGTTCTTAAAGTTTATCAATACAACAAAATATTGAACATATGCTCAAACATCCACAAATGGATCCGGATACTTCTCTCGGACCTCCAACTCACGTTCCCAAGTGGCTTCCTCTACCCCGTGATGTTTCTACAGAACTTTTATCAAGGGAATGGTCTTGCCTCGCAAGACTTGATCCCGCCTATCCAAGACCCTCACCGGTCTCTCCTTATATGAGGCATCCTCATCAACCTCTAAGTCTATCCAATCCAAAACATGTGATGGATCTGGCTCGTACTTCCGAAGCATACTAACATGAAACACGTCATGCACCCCGGACAACTGTGGCAGTAAAGCTAGATGGTAGGCAACATCGCCAATCCTCTCAAGGATCTCAAAAGGGCCAATAAACCGAGGGGACAACTTCCCACTCTTCCCAAACCTCATCAAACCCCGCCTAGGTGATATTTTCAGAAAGACATGATCACCCGCCTCAAATGCCAAAGGCCTCCTCCTACGGTCGGCATAACTCTTTTGGCGACTCCGGGCTGTAACAAGCCTCTTACGGATAAGCTCAACTTTCTCCATCGTTTCCCGCACTAACTCCGGACCCAACAAAGGTGCATCACCCACCTCGGCCCAATACATTGGAGACCTACATGGTCGACCATACAAGGCCTCAAACGGTGCTATACCAATACTCGATTGGAAACTATTCCACTAAGGGCAAGTGCCTCTCCCACAACCCACTAAAGTCAAGGACACAGCGTCGAAGCATATCCTCAAGACTGCCCGTCAATCTAAGGATGATAAGCCTTACTAAAGGTCAATCTAGTGCCCAAGACACTCTGCAAACTCTGCCACAACCTAGCAGTAAAACGCGGATCTCTATCTGAGACGATCGACACTAGGACCTCATGCAATCTCACTATGTCCTGAATATACAAGTCGGCAAGATGATCTACCGAATCTCTCATGCGCATAGGGATAAAGTGCGCCGACTTAGTTTACCAGTCCACGACCACCCAAATAGCATCACTACCCCGCTGAGTCCTCGGAAGACCTACAACGAAGTCCATCGTGACATGCTCCCACTTCCACTCGGCTATAGGCAAGGGTTGTAACAAACCTGCTGGCCTTTGATGTTCGGCCTTCACTTGCTGACAAGTAAGGCACTTAGATACAAAAACTGCCACATCCTTCTTCATACCCCGCCACCAAAACTGGCGACCCAAATCACGATACATCTTAGTGCCTCCCGGATACACCGCAAGGCGCGAATGGTGAAACTCTCGGAGTACTTCCTCTCGGCAAGACTCCGGTACAAACAAACGGTCTCGGTATCTCACACTTAGGTCAGGATATACAGTCAAACCCTTCTCAACCTTCCCACTGGAGATCTTCTCTCGGAGGGATTCTACTTCAAGGTCATTACTCTGTGCCTCTAACACTCGATTCACAAGTGTAGGCTGCGCAACTACAGAAAACAAGGCCGCAAACTCAACAGATTCACCTAGAAAGAAATCAAACTCGCCAAGTGCACCCAACATTTCCCACTCCTGGATGGCTATACAAACTACATCACTAATGGATTTCTTACTAAGGGCATCGGCCACAACATTGGCCTTTCCCGGGTGGTAATGCAACTCAAAGTCGTAATCCTCAATAAACTCCATCCACCATCTCTGCCTCAAATTCAAGTCTTTCTGTGTAAACAGATATTTCAGACTCTTATGATCCGAGAACACCTCGAACTTCTCACCATACAGGTAGTGCCTCCAAATCTTCAAGGCAAAAATCACAGCTGCCAACTCTAGGTCATGTGTAGGGTAATTCCTCTTATGTGTTTTCAACTGTCGTGAGCCATAAGCTACCACTTTCCCCTCTTGCATCAACACACAACCCAAACCCTTTCGTAAGGCATCACAATACACTGCATAACTCAAATCCCTCTTCGAAATAATCAAAACTGGAGCGGTAGTAAGTCTAACTTTAACCTCTTGGAATGACTTTTCACAAGTCTCACTCCATACATACTTGACCCCTTTCTGCGTCAATCTAGTCAATGGCGAAGTTAGCCTGGAGAAATCTTTCACAAACCGACGGTAATAACCGGCCAAACCCGGAAAATTGCGGATCTCAAAAACACTCTTAGGTTGTGCCCTATCTTACACTGCCTCTATCTTGGATGTATCAACAAACACCCCTTCCCCAGAGACTACATGGCCTAAGAATTTTACCTCTCTTAACTAGAACTCACACTTCAGTTTTAATTTTTCCTAATCAACATACAGTGTCTACAACAATCAAGACTATCCTCCACCGATAGCTCAAAGCAGTTATCTCTAAACAGATAAAATATTAACATTTTCCGGATGTGAGTGATTTATTTATCCAACTACACCATTCAATCCCATAATTTCCCAATTTCATGATTCTCATCTCAATTTCATATTTCCATAGTTCCCAGATTAATTCTACAAATTAATCAATCATAATAAATTAGGGCTTTCCCCTCAATTTTTCTCAAATATTGCACCAGAGGCCAAATATCATCAATCATACACAATAACTTCATTTTAGGGACCACTCATACACTTGGAACCCCAAAAATAGAAAACCACTCTTTTATAATTTCAATTTCAAAACCCTAACTTCACCCAAATACCCCAAAACAACACCATCTATACAAAATACATAACATCCATGTCAAAACTCATAGAAAGGAGTAGGTTATCCCTACCTCAAGTGAAGAGACCCAAAGGAGATGATGAACCAACTCAAAAGTGCTCCAAACCCACAACTTTTCGGATCAAAATGGAGGTCTTGCAAAGCCCTAACACTTTAATGAAGGCACAAAGGTTGGGTCTCACTAAACCAATATCAAAATGTAGAGAGAGAGAGGTCTCTAGAGAGAGGAGCTCTCAAAATAAGGTTTTTGAAATGTTAGAGAGAGAGAGAGAGATGAAAAAGTGATTTAAAATAATACAGTCGCGATCTGATATACGTATAGTCCGCTCGAGCGGAGAATAGAACGCTCGAGCGTAAGGCACAAAAACTTCACCCGCTTGAACGCCAAGGTACAACAGCAAAGCACTACTCGCTCGAGCGCAAAGAGACCCGCTCGAGCGCAGCGTAGAATATACTCGTCCAGTACTTTTACAGACCTCGAATACCCGCTCGAGTGCAAAGATACCCGCTCGAGCTCAGACCCGCTTGAGCGTAATGAACTTCGCTCGAGCACGAAAAACACTTCCGCAGTATATTTTCAGACGCACAAAATGCTGAAAGGATGCAAACTCCGCTCGAGCGCAGTAAGACCCGCTCGAGCGGATCATCAAAAATTTGGGCAACAAGATTAGAGACCAAAACTCAACAAACCTATTCGAAACACGCCCACGACATTTTAAAACTCATATACCAAGAATTAAAGGACGGAATGAGACATAAACAACAATACTCAATCATGGAACTCAAGTCCGGAATACTGTACATAAAGGGGAAAACCCGGGATCGCTATAGAAATTTAAAGGACTGGAAAATATAAAGCAGACAAACTAGTTTCTGGATCTGGTTCTAGGTCTTTGCATTATCAACACTTTTCTCTATTTATAAGTTCTGAACATAACTGTTGAAGTGCCTGATAACTGTCAAAATAGATGATAACTATCGAAGTGACCTCCGTGATTATTAAGTATGGCTTTGAACAGTTTGCTCCCACTATTCCACCCTCACAGTTGGGCATCCCTCATGAATTTGAATTTAAATTGTAAGCAACAATTTGGCCACTTCACCTTGGGTATCTTGACTATTCCCATGTCTTGCAGATCCATTGCTACTGCTACAAGTTGCCACATGTCTGTTGATGATCAGAGACCTTTACTGATTTCCCAAATTGCCCCTTATGATCCACGTGTCAGGCCGCGATAGGTTTGTACAAAATATACAGCTAGTAGTGTGGGATCCCTATCTTCTAATAAATGGTTAACAAGATCGGTTGAATAGCTACACCACCATGACCACCACAATATCATTATTTAGGACTTCAACCAAAGAATGACAACATCAATAAAAACCACACACAAAACCACATCAACATTGGGTGGAAAAATCACATCGATATGAGAAGCCCAGAATGTTACATACATACGTGTCAAATGTTATGTTTGGGAAAAGTACGCCAAGGAGGTTTTTTTGTGTGTGTGTATTGCATTGGAGTTCATTGATTGAAGTGTTATGTTTGCAAAAAATACATTAAGGAGTTTTTTAGTGTGTAATATTCATTGGAGTGTTATGTTTAGGAAAAATAAACTAAAACGTTTTTTAGTGTGTTACATTTATTAGAGTATTGTGTTTGAGAAAAATATACTAAGAAATTTTTTTTGTATGTTACATTTATTAGATTGGAGTGTTACGCTGTTACGTTTGAAAAGAGTATACTATGGAGTTTTTTAGTGTATTACATTGGGGTGTTACATTGTAGTGTTACATTCTTATTCAAAATATGGGATTTGTTCTAGAATGAGGGAAAACCCAAAACCTCTATAGTGCAGATTGACTAAATGTGTAATTTCATACTTAGAGAAACCCACTTTTATCCCTCAAAAATTAAACCCAAACATGTAAATAACTATCGTTTTATGTAATTCCCACTTTAATGAGACCTTTGGGTTCATAAGAAAAACGTGAGACTAAACAGTTCATGAGATCATATTTTGTGATTTATTAGTATTTTACCCTAAAAATTAATACAAAAAATCTTAGTCATTAGTGTCAGAAAATAAATTTGTTTATAAATTTATAGTGTTGATTGGTCAAAAATATGAATTTCATATTTTATTGTGAACCAATCAAAATATATCTTATGCTTAAATATCCCACTGTGTGAACTAAAATTGGATTTTCAGTAAAAAGTATGTTGTTGGTGCTATTACTCACATATGCAAATAGAGACCTGCAGTGAGATATAAATCATCCATAAATTTATTAGATTAGCAATCATCCTTAATTAAAGTTTGATTTGATCTCGACCAATTACAAAAATATTTAAAATATTCATTTTTTTCATCGATTTATTTAACAAAAATAGACAAATAATTTAAGTTCAAAATTATTAAAACTTTTGAAGTTTAAATTAGTAAAATAAAAAATTCTGAATTTATTTTATTACAATGATCCAACCCTCGCTTTTTTTATTTATTTTAATTTCTTTTAAAAATTATTATAAAAAATCTTAGTCGTTGCCTTTGGAAGTAAATTTGTTTATACATTCATAGTGTGGATTGGTCAAAAATATGAATTTCATATTTTATGTTGTTGGTGCTATCACTAACGTATGCACATAGAGATTTGCCGTGAGATATAGATCATCCTTAATTAATGTTTGATTTGATCTCGACTAATTACAAAAATATTTAAATTATTCACTTTTTCATCAATTTATTTAACAAAAATAGGTAAATTTTTGACGTTGAAAGTAAATAAAATATTTGTAACTTAAATTGACATATTACAGTGATCCAACGCTGGTCTTTTTTCGTAATTTCTCTTAAAAATTATTATAAAAATTCTTATCCTTAGTTCTGGAAAATAAATTTCTTTATACATTTGTAGTGTTGATTGGTCAAAAATATGAATTTCATATTTTATTATGAGCCAATCAAAATATTACTTCTTCCATTTTTAAAATAAAATATTATTTACTTATTTCCTTATTCACATCAATCCACTCTATATTTCAATTTTATTTTATAGTTTCCTAGTAAATTCACATTTACCTACTCCGATTCCTGTAGGCATACTGCCATGCATAAAATCCGCACTTGAGAGCGAAGTCCCTCTTAAAAAAAGCATATGATACAAGACAAGTTTTATGTTTTTCTAGTCAATCAAGTCTGTTATTAAATATATACTATAATCCGACCTGTGTGTGCAATAGTTTCTTTTTTAATATGGGATTTTTTTTCCATTGTCAATCAAGTCGGTCGTTAATGAAATATTTATTATAATTTGGACCATACTTGGATGAGTTCATTTCGATAATTTAATAATTTGTTTCAAATGTATGATAATTGTACTTTTAAAAATAATTTATTTATTTATTTATTTAATGTCTTTAGCAAAAACAAAAGGTTGGACCACTTCTATTTCATTGGGGTAGTTGCTACTCTCCAAGTCCTCAAAATTGTTAGATAGGAATGAGTAATTGTCTAATATAGAATATATTTAACTAGATATATAAACAATAGATTTAAAATATGCCAGACCACCACATTTACCCATGAACATTAATTTCCCAAATCCATATTACAATGCACAACCTTTCACTTAATTCCACATTTCTTCGTTCTCACATGGATGACCAGTGGGCACCTCAACTCTTCCAAATTTGTCGTCGTCACACAACTGGGCAAGTGGACACTTCAATTTCCCCTCGCGAGTAATAACATATCACACAACAAGTAAATCAACCAAAATTGAATCTCAATCAAATTAAAGGAAATTTCAATAGATCTCCAATCTACCCACTAGTTCCTCTTCAACCACCAACCAAAACCCATGAACAATAAGTAAGGCTTCACAAGAAAATTAGAGGTTTTCCTTCCATTAATTCATTTTCCTTAATTCTCCCTTTTACATTATCTTTCGTTAGTAAATAATCAAATCTTTCATCAATTTTAGTCAAAACTCACCATCACCACTAAAGTCCATATATAAATATATATATATATATATATTTATGTATGTCATCCATTCCAAATCATATATCCATACCATAAGATTAATACACATTTAAACTAAAACGTAGATATACAAGGGCAAAGATAGTCCTACTGTCACGACCAAAACCCACCCTATACGTTTAAATCATGGCCACATTTACATATACACATTTTCAAAAGCTATCTCATTCCAATATTCAAATGCAAATGAATGCAAACCTTAAGTCTTTCCTAGACACCTTATTGCTCAATGGACTAGTGAGTGAGGTATAGCTCATGCTCTGATACCACTTTATCATGACCCAAACCCCCACTTATAGATTTATGTCAGGATTGGCCAGTAATCCCCGGATTACCTTCGGCCTCAATGACAAAATCAATCATAATATAAGAGTGGGGCTTAGCAGAAGCAATAGTATAATATAAAAACGAACCATTGAGCAAAGCATACATGCCGAAATTATAAATATTAAAAACCTTAAACTCCATACAACTTATATACAATATCCCAAAGTTAGACTTCTCATATAACATCATCCATACAAGTTCCAAAATATACAAAGAAACAAAAACAAAACAAAAGATAGGTTAACAAAGCTTAACTCCTCTCAAGTCTAGGCTCGTCCCATCATGGAGGCACCTTTCAAAACGGCTTCACAAGGGTAGGCACCGAGGTGGCCTTAAACTTAACGTCCCGTTTGCTCACCTACATATATATATATATAAAGAAGAGGGGTGAGCTAAAGCCCAGTTAGAATATCAGTATAAAGGTTTTATATGAATGAAGTCCAGCATGTCACAAAATATATCTTCCATTTTCGAAACAGTTCATGTCGATAAGCAAACCAATAGAATACAATCATATCTATCTCTTCTTTGCAACAGCAATAATCAATCATTCAACTTATGTGGTACATCCTATAACAACTGATTTTGGGTGACTGCTCAAGCGGTCATTTGGTTGCTTGAGCGGAGATTTGTAGCTCTAAGTATCTTGCAGGTTTGTAGGTGAGACCGCTCGAGCAAAGAAAAGGTCGCTCGAGCCTAAAATAAGAGCTCCCAGTATTTTCACTATAGCTCTACAAAACTTCTAAGACCTTGCGTTTACTACTCTAGCGATGGAAAGTTCGCTCAAGCGATGAGAAGTTCGCTTGAGCAGTCTCGTCAGGGACAATAAAGTTATATTGTGATTCGAACACTTTTCTAACTTATTTCTCTCACACTCCTTCTCTCTCTAACAGCCCTCTTGCCAAAACCCTAGCAAGAAAACTTTTGATTTCATCTAATAAGAGCAATAATCGATATTTGGGGCTTCATTAAAGTTGTTATCCTCGTCAAAAGCTACGTTTTGAACTGATTAGATCGTGGTATTTTGGAAGTTTATCGTGTGGACCTTCATTTCTCTTCTTGCAACATTTGAGGTAGGGGTACTTTTAACTTGGTATATTTGTGATTTGTGGTATATGTGATATTTTTTAGTTATGGTAATGAATGAGGTGGTTATTGTGATATAAGTGGGTTTTTGTTGAATAAAAAGGCATTTTCCCCATGTTTAGGAAAATTTTATGCATAAGCTTCTTGAATATTGTTTGAAATTGTAAATATTGACTTTTAATATGCTAATGGGTGAAAAGCCCCAAAATTTTTATTAAACCCTAGTTTTCCAATTGAATTGATAAAGGGGCTTTTGTTCAATTGACTACTAAATGGTGGAATTGAGTGTGTTGAGTGTACTTTTGCATTGGGATATGGACTTTTGATTACTTGTGGACATAAATTCTTGAGATTTGGAGGTGGTGGACTTGTGAAATTGAGGAATTTATTATGTGATAAATATTATTATTATTATTATTATTATTAATGTTGTTGTGGATTGACAAACCCGAGGAAGAATTTATTTGAAACCTAATGCATCATGTGAATTAACCCATCTTGTAGGTGTTGGACAATGTCAAAGGGGGTAAATAGCTTATGAGTTCGGGTAGTTAAGTTAGGTTTAGGAATTGAGTTATGTGTCGTATATGGTACCTGTGTGGGGAGTCAATATGCCTAATTGCCCTATTTGAGCATCTCACCTGACGAATGTGGGAAGCTTGCCGTTTATAGAGTCGACGAATCTGAAAGAACTTGATTTTGGGTGTTCACAAGCCTGCTGTTTTTAGAGTCAGTAAAAGTGGAAAGGGAAAGGGTTTGGGTGCCCATCGCCCCGCCGTTGTTAGAGCCGGCAAATGTGGGAATACTTTATGTATTTAAAACTATATATGTATGTATGACCTTGCGGCTCTTGCTTGGGACGTCATAGCGTATTTACCACTCCACGTTGTGGAGAAGACATTAAATGGCAATCATGCGTTGAACATATGGGTTTTAATGGAGAAAATATGAATCTTAATCTTGTAAGTGCATGCATGACCATATGTATCTCAATTATTCGTATAACTTGTTAAATATATTTCCTACTGAGCATTAGCTCAGCCCAAAACTAACCATCTTTCAGGAAACGATGTGATGCGTCACCTAAGCGATTGGCTTGAAGAAGGATTTTGGATGGGGGCACGGAAGCTCTCTTTTGTTGTTTCATGTTAAGCCTTGGGCTATTTTAGTTTGGGAACTTAGATTCCATTTTTGTGTAATCAAGGACACTCCTTGAAAGATGTTTACCATTTGGCTCTATCTGCACATTATCTCTTGTCTTCTGAGCTATCATGTTTTGTTGATCGATGTACAAAGATACATGATTTAATTATTGAAATAGTTCAATTGAGAAGAGATAGTTATAATAGTTTACTAATTTTATTGTGGACCTTTCTCTCTCTTCCTCTCTTTCATGGGTCGTAGCCAAGTGAGCATGTATGATAAGGTAACTTAAATGCCTGGGTGTCATAATTTGGTTTCAGAGCTATACGGGTTTGAATACCTGGAGCTCGTGGAAGGTGGCTTATGCCACAATGGGTTCTTATGTTGGGATGGGACGTTAATACATTTTGTGTTATGTGCTTATGTGGCTATGTAGGTATGGAGTCAAGTTTCTAAGATATGATTTGCATCCATTACTCTCATCGAAGTCCCCATGGAAAGGCACTTGATCAATGCTTTTTCCATTTGGAAGTCCTTGAGTGTTGTGGAACAAGTCGGTATCTTAGGAGAATGATCCATATGTGCTCTATGTGTTTACGTGCTTATGTGGATTGCTTTATGCTTAATGAATAGATGGATAGGGATGTAACTATTCGAGTGTGACGCATTGGTTGGCGTGTGGGTGCATGAATTGTGAGTTAAATTCATTGTCTCTAACTTTATATAGGATGCCTGGACGTGGCAGAGGCTATGGTAGACCTTGTTGGGGTGGTCGCAGTATTTCGGCCCAATAAGATCTTTAACTCCAAGAAGAAGGGGTAGGGCAAAAAAACGTGGCTACTCTTTCAGCCCAATATGCAATAGGGGCACTAGCTCGAGAAATGGCTGGGGCTCTTTAAGAGTCTATAGAGATACTCTAAGTCGAGTAAGCGAGAGGACAATAAAGGGAGAAACTCGAACCTCCTTCTTGAAGAAAAAATTCTTTCCCTCCAACCCTGTTGAGTTTACTGGCAGGCCAGATCCCATGAAGCCAAATGAATGGTTAGAGAAAATTGTTAAGCCCATTGAGATTTTGGACATTCATGAAGGAGAGCTCTGAGTAGTGTTGGTGGCTTATCAACTTGAAAGGGATGTCGGGCAATGGTGAAAATCTATTAAGATGAGAGTCGAGCATACTTGGGAGGCTTTTAATTATGCCTTTCAAAATTTTTTTTTGCCTCTCACGGGTAGGAAGAGGTTGAGGAGCTTAGACAGCTTGATACACCAGTGGTAGAATTTGAGGCCACATTTACCAGTTTGGCACGTTTGCACCCGAACTTGTAGCGACCGAGGAGCGTCGATGATTGGAGTTGAAAAGAGACTGAGGCCCAAGATTTTAAAGAAAGTGATGGGCAACATGTATAGACAGTATGATAGGCTAGTGGAGTCCACGACACATGTAGAAATTATGTTAAAGGTGAAAGAATCAAGGTTGAAACATAAGAGGTCAGGCTATGCGAAATCTCGGGGTGACACGGGATTCTCCAAGAAATCCAGGGGTTCTTCATCTTGTTCCTTTATGTCCTTACCCCAATAGACCAAGTCTTCGAGGTTTGCTTCCCTGAGGAGTTCGGGGAATACGGTTCAGGTGTGGCCAGCAAGGCCACAAGGCATCAGAGTGTAAGCAAAATCTAAACCCTCAATAGTCTGCACATTTTTAGAGCCAATCCCAAGGTAGGGATCAATCGCTTGCATGTTATCATTGTGGATAGTCGAGGCATATGATGAGGTGTTGTCTACAGCTAGCTGAAACGAGAAGTGCTTCGAGGTCTCGATAGTGTGGAAGTTATCAGGTAGACCTGGGTTAGGGACATAATTTTTAGCCAGTTCGGTATGGACAGGCATCTAAGGCGGTACAAGGGGCCACATTAGCACAGTCAGTATAACCGACCTACATTTTGAGGGGTGATCGGAGTGAGCAAAGGCCACAAATGCAAGTTTATGCTGACACTGCTTCCAGCCAATCCTCTAGGCCATCAATGATGAGAGGTACATATCTTATTTATAATACTTGGGCCAGTGTATTGATAGATACCTGTAGCACGCCCGCGAGGGACCTCGGCTACAGTTCGGACTCCCTTTGTGTCGCGGTTCTAAATCTGAACCAAAGAGTCCAAATCCGGCAAATCGTTTGAGAAAATAGATTTTTTGAAAAGTAGTGCCAAACATGGACTGCTTTGCTAGATTACAGAGTCGCCACCTAAATATTTTAAAATGGGAAATTTAGGAAACCCTGACTCAGTGCCGAAGGCCACATGTCCGTCATCACCAAAGTGGTCTTGGCTCGGGAGCTTGGGTACGATCGGGGAAGGTCAGCTATGAGCACCCCCTTTCGCCCGGTTCGAAGACCGGCCTCTACTAACCGTGATATCCGTTTTTGAAAACGTTATGTGTTCTTATTTCAATTATTAACCTAGAATTACTATGTGATGCGCACAACACAAAAGTATAAACTAGATTGCCTAACTTGGAAATAAACATTGCATATCCGTTTTGTCTCGAAAAACGTGTTGGATTTTGCTACTCGCAAGTAGGCTAAAATACGGATTTCGATGAGTTTTTCCAACTCAAGCAATCCAACCTCCACCCACAGGCATTCAAACAGTTTATCTCATATAAGCATTTAGCCGCATGGTAAGCATACTGTCATGGCAACATTCACACGCATGTGGTATGCTAAAGCGTAAAATACTTACATTGTACTCCGTGCCAAAAACAACAACCCGGTTAGCAAACATGCATGACCTAGTTCATGTTAAGTGGCTAATGCAACACAGGCATAGATGCAATCTAGAGTAGGCTCGGCTAACCCTAAAGATGGCATGTGAGATGCGCGAGTAGCACGTATTCAAATTGGAGTGGAAAATTGCTATGCAGTTTGTATGATGTACCGAGCCCGGTGCATGTAAACAAATGCATGGATGCACGCATGCATTGCATAAAGTATGCCAAAATAATTATGCCCTAATCTACCATCGAAAGCGGGTAAATAAAAGGGATAGAAAGAAATAGGGGTTTGGAAGACATACACCCACTCACACACACTTATTACAAATTTGCCCTCGCTCGGAGGGACCGAAATAATAATACAAATTAATTAACTACGCAAGCTAATTAATTATTACAAATTAACTAAATTAATTAAATAAATAATTAAACTAATTAAACAGTAAATCGCCTCGGGATGAGGGCCAAATGCAAAGACGCTCGGATCGCCTTTAATCGATCTGTTATGCAAGTGTGCCTCTGTTTCCTCGCTACCCTACTCAAGGTCAGAAGTCTCGTAAACACTTCCTTAGGAATCGAAATAATCACCGCAGGTATAACACCACCGCCAAAGGATGTACACCGCATCAATGAAGCTTATCGGTTGCCAATTTATCACGGTCGGCACTAAACAAAGGCTGGTCGGCACAAAATTCCTGTAAAACCTGCAACTCACAGCAGCAGAAGGCAACAACTTGCATGGCAATGGAATTCAAAGCATGTATGCACCAAACACACTCCTTATCATGTTGGTGACTCAAAGGAAGGTGTGCCTTGGTTCTCGGACCACCAATCACGCATTTCCATGCATGATGGCCCTAAGAACCAAGAGTGCAAATTTGATTTCAAATGCATGCAAATCACATAGGCACAAAAGGGTGCCAAACCTCTATCAAACTCACTTCAAGAGACTTGGCATGCATGTCAATGTGATGAAGCCCTAAGCATGTTAACTAGGCATGCAACATGGACTATGCAATGCATTTATGCAAGCATACAAACAAGCATATAAGGCAAGCATGCAAACCAATGAAATGATAAACTTAGACATGAATTAGGCAACTCAAAAAGGCCTAAAATCAGTAGCCAAAATGCCTACAATTGGGGACTAAACACACACACACACATGCACATGTTAAGGTACCAAACCCAAGGCATAAACAAGCAACATTCAAGCACACTTAAAGAGGCCAAACATGGACAACTAACATGCGTTAAAGGCTCTGAAATTCATGCGAAAACATGATGCTAAATCATGCAATGAAGCATGCCAAACAAAGCATGCAAATGGTCTTAGGCTTAATGCAAGCCAATAGGGCATTAAACCACACCTAACACAAACACACACGGCATGCATTAAACAACCTAAAACAGAGTTTTAGCATGTCAAAATAGGCCCAAAGGACCACTTAGATGGCATCTAAGAAGCTTGAAATCAAAGGCATGCAACATGGCCAAAACATGGAGCATTTAACACAAGCTTAAGAAGTTACAAAGAAGCATGCAATGTAAACATACAAGCACCTCTAAAGGACTGAAATAGCATGCTAGATGGTTCCAAACCATCGAAAATGAAGCAAGCAAGTCATGCTACACTCACATGCTCTCAAGGCCAACAAGCCAAATGCAAAGGAGCTATGTAATGCATGATGAGGCCGACCCAAATGGCTATGGACAGAGCTAGATCATGGCAAAATGAGCATACAAGCTTCATGGATCTAGGCCTAAAACATGCTAGAAATGGAGGCACACAACCTAGGCATATTAAGGCAATAAGAGGCATTATAAGGCAACTATGCTAAGCATGCATAAGGGACCTAAACCAACTTGAAATCATGTTATAACATGGCAATATAAGCATGGAAAACAAGTCAAATATGCTCAACACACACTCAAGCATGAAGCTCCATAAGAGAGCAAAATTTGCCCTTTTCAAGGACATCAAGGAGAGGGGGTGACCCTCCCCTTCTTGAGACTTCAAGGCATGCTCTTCACCACTGAAATCCCTCAAGATTTCAGTGGTGAAGAGATCCTATCACCAAAATCTCGGATCTCTCACAAAATAGCACAAAAAGTGACCTTTTCAAGGCCTAAGGGTGGTCAAACCTACCCAAACCACTAAACACTCTTAATATACCCACAAAGAGGGTTAAAAATCAAAAACTATTTTAAAGCAAGCAAAAATAGATTGCAAGAATGGGGTAAAAAGAGGGTATAGTGTCTTACCCTTGAAGCCTCTTCAACAAAGATGATGTGTTGGCTTCCTTGAGTACCAAACCAGCTCCAAAGCTTCAAAACAAACCTCTGGACCCTCAAGAACCAAAGGAAGGTGAAACACTAGGTGCTTGTGTGCAAAAGTGTGAACTAAAGCACCTAGTGTACTAAATAAGCAAGAAAGGAGAGAGATAAGATAGATATATGATCTAACCTAAAACCAAAGCTTGGTCTCTCTCTAAAATGGCTGAAACCTCTCAAGAATTCCAACCTTGAGCCAAGAAGAAGGGCCTTCCTCTTATAGAACTTGTAAGACTTACAAGCTAAGCAACTAAGGGCTCATCCCTCCATACACGTGTATGGAGGGGAAACAAGAGCCAAACAGCTGTCTAAAAATATCTCATAAAGCAGCTGTAAAGTGGTCGGCAGGGCAAAATGGTAATTTTGCCAAAAGTAGTGCCGACCGGCACAAAATAGTGCCGACCGGCACAATATAGTGCCGGTGGCCTCTAGCCACAGCCGGTGGTATGTGGGGATGCCTCATAAGGCATTCCCTGCCCCTCTAGGGCAAAACACAAGTGTTTGGTGTAAAACCAAACACAAAATAGTCAAGTTCGGAGGTCCTGAGGCAAGGCGCGCGAGCTGAGAACTCCGGGAACTCCAAATAAACACAAACATGGATAATCACCGAGTGTTCGAGCGGTGACATCCAAGTCTTGAGGACGGTCAAAAATGGGGTGTCTACAATACCGGAGCATCACATTCATTCATAGCATCTGCATTTGCATATATGTTGGGCTTAGAGATTGAATGACTAAAGTCTTCACTCATGGTAGAGTCACCAATTAGGGGTCGCGTTGTCTTAGACCAGAGATATTGGAGGTGTGTGATTTAGGTCGATTATCGCCAACTTCCTTTCAACCTTGTATTATTAGAGATGTCAAGTTTTGATGTCATCCTTGGTATGGACTGGTTGTCTTCCTATTGCGCCACAATAGATTGCTACCGTGGAAGAGTTACTGTGTGCACAATATGAGGAGATTGTTTTTATTTTCTAGGAGATAGGGCAGATGGTGGGTTGCTGTCGGTGTACAAACCAAGAAATCGAGGAAAATTTAGTTTTCTTCTTGCAACTATTATAGATGATGGAAGTGATGTGATTTGGGGGGCGCTTCCTAAAGTGGTTTGTGAATATTCAAATGTTTTTCCTGAAGATCTCACTGAATTGCCACCTCACCGTGAGGTCGAGTGTTCTATAGATTTGGCAGCTAGCACGGCACCCATCTACATGTCACCTTACCAATTTGCACCAGTAGAGTTGCTTGTTTTGAAGGAGCAATTGCAAGAGTTGCTAGACAAGGGTTTTCCCTAGTAATTCGCTCTGGGGAGCACCGACTATCTTTGCTAAGAAGAAGGATAGTTCATTACGGCTATGCATTGATTATCGTAAGCTAAATAAGGTCATGGTTAAGAATAAGTACCCGTTACCTAGAATAGATGATTTGTTTGACCTACTGAAGCGTTCTAAGTGTTTCTCAAAGATAGATTTAAGATCATGTTATCATCAGTTAGGTGTGAAAGAGGAAGATATTCCGAAGACAGCTTTTTGTACTTGATATGGTCACTATGAATTTCTCATGATGTCGAGTCTAACCAATGCTTTTGCCACCTTTGTGGACTTGATGAATCAGGTTTTCCTAGAATTCCTCGACAAGTTTGTGGTAGTTTTTGTGGATGATATTCTTATATATTCACCCTCTAAGGAAGAACATGAACTGCACCTTTGCATTGTGTTACAATTACTTAGGGAGCACATATTGTATGCTAAGTATGAGAAATGTGAGTTCTGGCTCTCCGAGGCGAAATTCTTGGGTCATGTTGTTTCTAAGGATGTGGTGGCCGTAGATTCTTCAAAAATCAAGGTCGTACAATATTGGAAGCAACCTAAGAACTCCTTCAAGATGCGTAGCTTTTTGGGTCTTGCTGGGTATTATAGGCGGTTTGTGAAAGAGTTTTCTACTCCGGCATCACCATTGACGAGACTAACTAGAAAGGGGGTAAAATTTGTTTGGAACAAAGCATGTAAGAAATCCTTTTTAGAGTTGAAAGCTAGATTAACCACTGCACCAGTTTTAGTCATTCCAAAAAGAGGTTTGGGTTACACTGTGTACTATGATGCCTCTAGGGAAGGTTTGGGATGTGTATTGCTACAAAGGGGTAAGGTGGTGGCGTATGGTTCACGTCAGTTAAAAACTCATGACAAGAACTACCCCACGCATGATCTTAAATTAGATACTGTAATTTTTGCTCTAAAACTTATCAGACATTATCTCTATGAGGAGAATTTGAATCATAAAAGTCTTAAATATTTGTGCTCACAAAAGGATTTGAACCTACGTTAGAGAAGATGGATAGAGTTCATGGAAGATTATGATTTTGAATTGCATTACCATCCGTGGAAGGCTAATGTGGTGGTTGACACTTTCAGTGGAAAGTCAGTGGGCACTATTGCCAGTCTTGCCATGAGAGAGTGGGAGATGTTGGGTGATCTAAATGGGTTTGACTTGTAACTTGACGAGTCTCTTGAGCAAGCCATTTTGTTTATAGTTCTTGGACAACCCACACTTATCTCATGAGTTACAAAAGCACAACAGGGTGATGCAAAAGTAGAGGCAATTCAGAAGAAAGTTTTCCAAGGAAAGGAGGAAAAAGGGTTGAGAGTACATTCTGACTCGAGTATTTGATTTGTAGACTACCTTTTTGTACTAGAATCGTGTAGAGATGAAGTACTCCGGGAAGTAAGAAAATGTATCATGACCTTAGCCACCAATTTTGGTGGAGAGGTATGAAGTGGGATGTAGCCCTATTTGTGTCCAAATGCTTACCTATCAACAAGTCAAGGCGGAGCATCAAAAGCAAGCTGGATTGTTACAACCCTTGCCTATAGCCGAATGGAAATGAGAACACATCACAATGAACTTTGTTTCAGGTTTTCCTCGAACTCAGAGGGGTAATGACATGGTGTGGGTTGTTGTGGATTGATTGACTAAGTCAACACATTTTCTTACTATGTGTATGCACGATTCGATTGATTACTTAGCTAAACACTATGTTAGGGAAAGTTTCAGGCTTCATGGGGTACTTGTGAGCATTATCTCGAATAGAGACCCTCGTTTTACCGCATGGTTATGGCAACATTTACAAATTATCATGGGTACTCAATTAACCTTCAGCACTGCCTACCACCCTCAAACCGACTGTCAATCCGAATGCGCTATCCAAATCTTGGAAGATATGTTGAGAGCTTGTGTACTAGAGAGACCCTCGCCATTAGCAGAATTTGCCTACAATAATTGCTTCTAAGCTAGCATTGGGATGGTACCTTTTGAAGCCTTGCATGGGCGGCCTTGTAGATCACCGGTGTGTTGGACCGAGGTGGGGGATTCACCCATGCTTGGATTGAAATTGGTTCATGAGACCACT
The DNA here is from genome assembly GCA_025200525.1 of Camellia lanceoleosa. Lineage (NCBI taxonomy): Eukaryota > Viridiplantae > Streptophyta > Magnoliopsida > Ericales > Theaceae > Camellia > Camellia lanceoleosa. Next base: position 96,058,856 of record CM045772.1, on the reverse strand, counting down.
GAGAAAATAGCTCTCATTTGAAAGAAATTAATTACAACTCAAAGCCGACAGAAAAGTTATGTCGACCGAAGAAGGACACCTCTATCGTTTAAAGGGGGCGATCATGTGTTTTTGAAGGTATCACCTAGGAAGGGTTTCATGAGATTTGGGCAAAGTGGGAAATTGTCACCTAGGTTCATTAGCCCTTTTGATATTATAAAACAGATAGGAGAAGTAGCCTATTGTCTCACTTTACCACTATAATTATCTGGAATGAATGATGTGTTTCATGTCTCCATACTTCACAAGTCTGAGACAGATCCTTTTGATGTCTTGGATTGGACAAATTTAGAGGTGGATAAGAATGCTTCCTATAAAGAGAGACAGATGAAAATCTTGGACACCCGGGAACAAGTTTTGAGAGGCAAAGTCATTCCCTTAGTTAAAGTGTTATGGCATCACCACGGGGTAGAAGAGGCCACTTGGGAATGAGAAGCTGAAGTTCATGAGAAATACGCTGATTTATTTAATGATATATAAACTTGCTTGTTTGTTATTCTTAAATCATTGTATGAGAGGTTATAGAAGGAAGTAATGAAAGAAATCTAAATTCTTCTGTTATTGTTTGAAATTAGCTTTGATTTCATTTTGGCTTAAGAAGCGGTAATGATTGAGGTTATTGTTATTGTCATATTCATCCTTCTTGGGAATTGTTGGAGTCATTTTGGCAGGGACTATGAAATTTTGGGGACAAAATTTCTTAAGGGGGGTAGGCTATAACAGCTGACTTTGGGTGACCGCTCATGTGGTCATTTGGTCGCTCGAGCGGAGATTTGTAGCTTCCAGTAACTTGCAGGTTTGTAGGCGAGACCGCTTGAGAGAAGGAAAAGTCGCTCGAGCATAAAATGCGCGCTCCCATTATTTTCATCGCAGCTCTGCAAAACTTCTACGACCTTGCATTTACTGCTCGATCGGTCCCTTTGTATTTTGGTACTTCACTCGAGCGATGGAAAGTTCGCTCGAGCGGTCTGGTCGGGACAACAGAGTTATATTGCAATCTAAACACTTTTTTAACTCATTTCTTTCACACTCCTCTCTCTGACTAGAAAACTTTAGATTTCATCTAGTAAGAGCAAGAATCGATGTTTGGGCCTTCATTAAAGTTGTTATCCTCGTCAAGGGCAACGTTTTAAACCGTTTAGATCGTGGTATTTCGAAAGGTTATTGCATGGACCTTCATCTCTCATCTTGTAACCCTTGAGGTAGGGGTACTTTTAACTTGGTATATTTGTGATTTGTGGTATATATGTGATATTTTTTTAGTTATAGTAATGTATGAGATGGTTATTGTGATATAAGTGGGTTTTTGTTGAATCAAAAGGGTTTTTCCCATGTTTTTGAAAATTTTATGCATAACCTTCTCAATTATTGTTACAAACTGAAAATATTGACTTTTCGTATGCTAATGGGAGAAAAGCCCCAAAATTTTTATTAAACCCTAGTTTTCCAATTGAATTGATAAAGGGGCTTTTGTTCAATTGACTCTTAAATGATGGAATTGAGTGTGTTGAGTGTACTTTTGCATTGGGATATGGACTTTTGATAACTTGTGGACATAAATTCTTGAGATTTGGAGGTGGTGAACTTGTGAAATTTAGGAATTTATTATGTGATAAATATTATTATTATTAATGTTGTTGTGGATTGAACAAACCTTAGGGAAACTTTATTTGAAACCTCATGCGTCATGTGAATTCACCACCTTCTAGGTGTTGGATAATGTCACAGGGGGCTAATAGCTTATGAGTCCAGGTAGTTGAGTCGCGTTTAGAAATTATGTGTTGTATTTGGTACTCGTGCAAGGAGTCAAGGTGCCAATTGTCCTGTCAGCGCATCTTACCGGATGAATGTGGGAAAGGTTTTTGGTTGTCCATGAGCCTACCATTTATAGAGTCGGCGAATGTGAAAAAACTTGATTTTAGGTGTCCACGAGCCTGCCGTTTTTAGAGTCGGCAAAAGTGGAAAGGGAAAGATTTTGGGTACCCATCGCCCCGCCATTGTTAGAGCCAACAAATATGGGAATATTTTCTATATATAAAACTATCTATGTATATATGACTTTGCGGCTCTTGCTTGGGGCGTCATAGCGTATTTACCACCCCACGCTGTGGACAAGACATTGAATAACAATCATACATTGAACATTTGGGTTTTAATGGAGAAAATATGAATCTTAATCTTGCAAGTGCATGCATGAGCATATTTATCTGAATTATTTATATAACTTGCTAAATGTATTTTCTATTGAGCATTAGCTCACCCCAAAAGTGACCATCTTTCAGGAAATGATATGGATGCGTCACCTGAGTGCTTGGCTTGAAGAAGGAATTTGGATGGGGGCACATAAGCTCTGTTTTGTTGTTTCATGTTAAGCCTCATGCTATTTTTGTTTGGGAACTTAGATTCAATTTTTATGTAATCAAGGACACTCCTTGAAAGATGTTTACCATTTGGCTCTCTCTTCACATTATCTCTTGTCTTCTGAACTATCATGTTTTGTTGATCAATGTAGAAAGATACATGATGTAATTATGATAATAGTTGAATTGAGAAGAGATAGTTATGATATTTTGCTAATGTTATTATGGACTTTTCTCTCTTTTCCTCTCTTCCATGGGTTGTACCCAACTAAGCATGTATGGTAAGGTAACTTAAATATCGGTGTGCCACAATCCAATATAATATCAAAGAGACAATGTGTTGAAGCCAATGGGACCACAAGGGTTAATCTAACGGGACCATGATAGGTCATTCAATATTTCATAATTCAATATGGAGCATTAAGGTCTAACATCAGAGATCTCTGTCTTTCAATTAATCCAATGGGCCATGGTATTGTTTCCCCCAGGCAAGGGCCTCACTAATGGATGCACGATTATAATTTAAAAAGGGACATTCATTCATAGATAACGAAATATAATTCACAGTACCAATCTTGAACAATTTCCAAAACATATTTCAAACAGAGCTTTACAAAGACATTACTCACAGTGGGTTAAATCGATACTAGGCCTTGGGCATCCACCTACACAATACACATAACAATACACACATTGAAGCACAAATCTCAATCAACCGTTATTCAATTTCCATTTTATCGGTTTCTAGCTTATTCCATGATTAAGGATGTTTAAATGATGAAAAAGAATGCCTAAAAGGAGTATGAGGATGCAAACATGCACTTGTAAGTGTTGATCAAAATTTGTTGAAAATGAGGTCTTCACTTGAGCACACATTTGGCCGCTCGATCGATGTGGCCTACCTGCAAAAATACTGGAATGTGCGCTCGATAGTCACCTGAGCCAAGTGTTGAACAATGGTGAGATCACTCAGGCACACACTTAGTCTCTCGAGCCAACAACCAAAAGCCTGTAAAAATACTAGATGCGTGCAATGTTCGCTCGAGCCAAGGATTCTTCGCATGAGCAAATTGGGCAAATTCTGGGTTTTCCAAATTTGAGTTTGAACTTCAAAAACACTCTTTTCTTGTTCAAAGCTTGCATGGTTAGTCTTAAAATCTTAGAAACACTTTATAAGGCATGAGTACTTGGAAATTATGAAGCCATGAACCCTAATTTGTTTTCAATTCTTTAAAATAACGTCCAAAACACCATGTTCTCGACATGCATGTAGGAAACTCAACTCTTTTCTTTACAAAACATGTTTATATGAGGTGTTGAGTATAAAATCAAGGAGAATCTCAAGAAAGAACTTGTATAAATCCCGTGCATGTATAAATTTGTAGAAAACTAAGTTCAAATATGGAGAATTATGCATGCATGCACACAATCCACTCAAGCTCACTACATTCGTGGTGATTTTGATTCTTTTCTATCAAATTCTTACAAATAGTCCTACAACTTAGTGAATTCATCTTCCTACATGGATTATTCTCATGAATTAAGGGTAAGGATCTTACCTAGAGCTTGGATTGAGGTTGAGTTAGCTAAATTCCTTTAATTCTCCGTTCAATCCTCTACAATTCTCCAAGTTCTCTCTCAAAGTTGAAGTCTCTCTCTCTCTCTAACTCTAATCTCAGCCAAAATGATGAAGAGAAATGAACTCATTAAGCTTATATTTCATAGTTATAGGTTTAATTATCTTAAGTTAATTAAGTGAGATTTAGGTAAGTTAATTAAGCTTAAGTATAATTAATATAAGCTAGTTTTAACTGATTTATTCTAATTATTTTGATTCGAATCAAATTTTAATTAAAATAACCAAAAGGTTCTAAATTTTAATCAAATTTTAATATTCCAACTAGCCTATTGAATTAGTCATATTTCAGTTTTCTGAATCCTTTTGGACCTTCCATTTTGAATTCTAAGTCGGTATTGAAACAGATAATTCACAAATAAACATATAAGCATTAATTAAGCACAGAATCATGCAAATATGTTCAACAAAATAATATATAAAAATAATATGGAGGTCGGGGTCATCACGGTGTCCACCTCTTAGGAAGTTTGGCCCTCCAAACTTGAGTTACCTCCATTCGGAAATAAATATGGGTACTGTTGTTGCATTTCTTCCTCTTTTTCCTATGTAGCCTCTTTCCCGTAATGTTCTCTCTACTCCATTTTCACGATTGGAATCGATTTGTTCCTTAGTTGCTTTACTTGTCGGTTAATAATATTTACTGGCCATTCTTTCGTACTTCATATCTTCATCTAAGGCTATTCAATGGTAGTCCATGACATGAAACGGATCTCTGAGATACCCATGGAACATTGACATACGAAACACATTATGGATCTGTTCCATCCCAGGTGGTAAAGTAACACGGTAAGCAATAGGGCCAAGTCTTTCCAGAATTTGGAACAACCCAATGTAGCATAGAGTTAACTTTACCTTCCAGCCAAATCTTGCTTGCCCTTTTATTGGTGTTATCCTGATGAACACATGATCTCCCACTTTATATTCTAAACTCCTTCTTCTTTGATCAGCATTGCTTTTCTGTGGGCTCTGGGTAGTCTTGAGCCTTTATTGAATGATCTTTATCTTCTCAGTTGTTTCCTGCATGAGATCAGACCCATATAATGCCCTATCACCAACCTCTATCCAACAAATCAGAGACCTACATTTTCTTCCATATACTGCCACATACAGTGCCATACCGATACTAGCATAGAAACTGTTATTATATGCAAACTTTGCCAACGGCAAGTAAGTTTCCAACTAACTAGAAATTCAAGAACACAAATACGAAGCATATCTTCCAGCGTTTGAATAGTCCTTTCGGTTTGTGAATGGAAGGTGGTGCTGAATCTCAACCTTGTGCCCATTACCCGTTGCAAACTTTTCCAAAACCTAGAAACAAATTTAGGATTTCTATCCGAAACTCCATGCAATCGAATAATTTCATCAATATAGATTGTAGCAAGTCTATATGCATTGAACGAAGTTTTCACAGTAAGGAAGTGAGCAAACTTTGTCAATCTATTTACTATAACCCAAATAGCATTCATACCTCTAGACTTTTGAAGCAGACCGACGACGAACTCCATGGTTATATTCTCCTATTTCCATTCTGGAATAGAAAGGGATTGAAGTAAGCCTATTGCCACCCCATGACCAATTTTCACCTTCTTCCCATCTTAACCTCATCTATACACTACCACCCACCTTCAACCCCAGTATATACATCACACCTTTTCATCTACCCAAACCTGAGGTGCTTATTCTAGAGGAGATTGATTTATCCATGATATATGCACCTCAAGCCCAACCAAAATTCCAAGACTCTGTGGTGGTAGATGATCTATAGCCAAAGCAGGATATTGGATAATATTCTCATGAGCATGCACTTCCCACTTTATGGTCTTTCTAAACCATGGATTGATCAAGAAGCAAGGAAGCACTGGAGAAGTTCTAGGTCTTATACTAGCTAAATACATGATAGATTTTGAAACTAGCATAGGACCACTAAACTGAGGGGATATTGTGACTATTTCTATGATCGGGGATGGACTACCTGTTGATTGCACAAAGTTGTGGTGGATGGCATGCACTGATTTTAGCAATTTGGGAATGCTTTTATTTTACTTTCTGAGGTAGGTGTTGAGTTTGAACCTAATTCCACCAAGTCTGTGGAGCTAGAATCAAGATCGAGTTAGTCTTGTGAATCAGAGTCTGGTGATTCCAAGGGTGTTAACCCATATATCATTGTCCTTTCTAAGTTTGTCTTCTCATTGCTTCTTTTGAGTCTATTTCGACCATTGAGCTAAAGTTCTAAATGAAAAATACAGTAATTTTCACCTACTTCTCTATGCCTTTAAATCATTGTGTTGACCAAACATTTTCAAAACTTTTTTCCAAAACTTTGATTAAAAAAAAGAAAAGAAAGGAATTCCTTGGGATTGGTAAAATTTGATCGATTGAGAGGAAGAGAGATATGCTAAGCCCCTAATGGATGAGATCATTGCCATTAATGTGGGTGTTGAGAAGGATCTTGGCTTGGTCCAGATTGGTTCTACATTGTCTTTAGAGGAGCATGAGCAATTAGTCATTTTAGTAAAGGATTTCAAAAAAATGTTTTTGCGTGGTCCTACAAAGACATGCTTGGAATTGATTTTGAGATTGTACAGCATAGGATCGCTCTCGACCTTGAGGCCTGACCCCTTAGCTTTCAAACCTTTTGAATGTTTAGTAATTAACCAGAGTATGAGGTTTGCATAGTCGGATTGAAAGCAGCCCTCGAACTAGGGGAAAAAAGGTCGGATGTAATCGAAGATTCAAACCGGGTCGTTTCTCAAGCCAATGGATACCGGAAAGAAAGTCAAATCCCAAAATTTGAGAGAAGGAGATTTATTGCTGATGGACAATTGAGTTCCTATCCACGACACTAGGGGCAAATTCTGACCCATTTTGGGGGGGGGCCCTACATCATCAAGTCTATATGGTCAGGAGGAATAGTCATTCCCATGGATTTAGATGGCCTAGAGATCACACAACCAATCAATATGGACAACTTACAAAGGTAGTATCCTTAAGAGGCTTGTTGGGCCAAAAATCCAGAAGGGTGACCCAGGCAAAAGTTAGAGCAAAAAAATCAAAAAAATTAGAAAAAAAAACGTGTAAATGAAAAAAAAAAAAATGCAAGGTCAAAAACCCAAAATGGTGGTTTTGGCAAAAGTTAGAGCACATAAAGAGAGTGCTAATGTAACAACCCTCACCACTATTTGCCAATCAACCACTGATTACTGCTAAACTGAGATTGATTATGAAAAGTAATTGAACCGATTGAAATACTGAACTGACTGCCTGAAATCTGGAACTGAATTGATTGAGTATATCTGTTTAATTGTATGTCTATCTGTTGACTGTTAAATTATCTGTTCATGTTTCATGTTTTAAATTACGAATTGAAGGCCTTTTCGGCGGCTGAATCTGAAATCGATTGATGTTTTATAATCATTAGAATTAATGTGATTTTATGGTATATTCAGTTAGAATGTGATATGGTATGATTAAATTAGATTGAATTGAGCTAAATTGCAATAGTTGGCTTAATTACGAATATGCCACTTAGTGGACCACTTAGGTAACACATTTTTGAGCTTTATTATACATTCAACAAAACATTTCATCAGGCTCTTCCCTTGTTATTGCCGACTAGAGAGAGAGAGAGATAGGGAGTTGGAGTGAATTCATCTTGTATTGCTTGGAAATTGAGGAGATTGGAAGAGCTTGTGATCAATTGAGCTTCTAGACTTGGATTTGAGAACTTAGGTAAGGAGTTCATCCTTTTAATTGTGAATTTAAATTAGTCCTTGCATGATTCATGCTAATTTGAAGAGTTGAGCCTAGAATTGGTTTAAATTGTTGCGTTAGAGCTTGTATCATGCATGCATGTGTGCATTGTTGAATTTTGAGTTGATTTCATGGAAAATTGTTACATACATGTCCAAGTTCTAGCTAAGGTCCATGAAATCATCATGTTTTTGTAAGAATTGGCTCTTTGGAACAGGTATTGAAGCTTTGAATTGGTTTAAACTCATGCATATCATGTTTGAGTTATGTTCATGAATTTGGTTTGAAATTGGAGTTAATTGATCTTCCTTTGGGGCTTTGATTTTACAAATTGAGCTTTGACTCATGTTAAACTATGAGCTTTGAAGTGTTTTTTGGAAAATTAGCCCAAAGGGATCGAAATTGATGTTTTAAAAACTTGATTTTAAGCTTGAGGTTCAAATCTGGGAATTCCAGATTTTGAACTCACGCTCGAGCGGGGTTACTGGCGCTCGAGCGTGAAATTCATGCTCCCAGCACTTTGCATTGTTTTGCACTCCGCTCGAGCGGAAGAATGGACGCTCGAGCGGGACCTTGTGTCACACTCTCGATCGGGTGTCGAGTGCCCATCGAGCGTGATTTTCACACATCCAGTACTTTTGGTATGTTTTACAATCCGCTCGAGCGGAGTAAATAGCGCTCGAGCGGGGTATTTTGTTTGCCTTTACGCTCGAGCGGGGTAACCGGCGCTTGAGCAGGACCCCTGTTTTCTGAAAATTCTGAAAAATGTTTTAAAGTACATATTTGCATCCTCATTCCATTCTATGCATTCTTAGGCCTAGTTCAAGACATCTTAATGGGGATATAGATGTAGAACCGCACCGAGTCTAAGTAGAGATTAAGTCTTTGATTCCCGAATGTGAACTTAGTGTGTGTTCGTTCTGTCACTGTATAGGGTTGGCTTTCAGAGACGCGCTCTAGCTGCTTATAGCCCAGAACTCTGTGAGTAACAATTGTGTAAAGATATGTTCAAATGTGACTGTTTAAACTGTACTGTCTTTGAATTGATACTGTTTACTGATTGAATGTTTGTCCTCTATTTTGAATTGTATTGTGGCATCCATAGCAACTACTGTTGCTACTGTTACAGAGATCTCTGTCAGTTCGTATCTTGGAACTTCTGTTTACTGTTATGATGGCCATCATTGACTATTTGGTCTTTTAAGACCTACTGTTTACTGTACTGCTATGCTAATGGGTGTACCACATATGACTGTTATGACTGAATGACTAATATACTGAATCAATGTACTGTTTTCAATACTGAAAGGACATTCATTCTTAACCTCTTTATGCATTATGTTATTCACTGGGCTTTAGCTCACTGTTTATATATATATATATATGTAGGTGTTCAGGCACTAGACCGGAGCTAGGAGCATGGGTTAGACTCCCCTTTTTGTCAAGCCAACCACTATGCCTCACTGCGAGATTCTGAGCCTGTCAAGCTATGGCTTAGGGGTGTTTTAATTTCCCCCGTCAATCTCTGTATCTCTTTTGTAATCTATATAGACTGTTACTGTACTGTTTAATAGGGATTAAGTCCCTGTTCCGAATGATTGTAAATGTGGTACATACTGTTTTGCACTGATTGTATATATGTATGAAAAGTCTTTTTGCATACAGATTGTCACAGCTCATTGGACATTGTTTATTTACTGTTTTGGCTTCCGCCATGCCCCTGTACTCTGTAATACTGTCTTACTGTTAAGTAGGCCTTTGGTAATCACGGATTACTGGCCGGTTACGGTGCTAAACCCATAGGGGCGGGTTTGGGTCGTGACAGTTAACACCTGAGTGAGCCTTACTATCTTTGGGGATACGTAGGAAGCTTCATCTTGAAGTTTGGCCCCAACCATTTTCAACTCACTCGCCCTGTCCATGCTTAATTAGTATATTTGCACTTGACTCAGTTGTCTTGTCCATGTTCAATTGGCTCATCTCCATTCAATTCAGTTGTCCTATCTCTCCTTTGTGGTTGATTCAGCTACAAGACAAATCAAGCTTGGGATATTTGTGCATCTCAAAGGTTGATTCCATGTTGGTAGGGTAGTGGCCATTTGCGAAAACAGTTTTGAGAATTTTTTATGAAGTTGACTAATTTTCTCGAAAATTATTCCATTTTTTTCCAAAATTGGACCATTTCTTGCACTGAAAAATCTTGGATTGAAAAAGGAAAATATTTAGTGCTCACAGCTTGACTTACATGATTTCAAAACAAAGAATGGAACAAGCATGTTTCTAATTGCACTCGCGGTATTCAAATTGCACTTACGGTGTTTCTAATTGCACCTGCGTTAAAGGCGGCCAAATTTTTTAGCTAGTTTATTTGCTCGTTCAGCTGAACAATTCATAAGTCAGCCGGCCTGTCAATTCTTCAACAAGTTGGGCAACAAATCGGTCGGTCACCCAATCAATTAGCTGGCCGACCGATTTATGAATCTAGAATGGAAAACTGCAGAAGTTGCGTAGTCTCAATGATGTGTCCATTCGAGTTGTGTTTTGAGTGTCTTTTATTTTAGTAAGTGTAAAATAGGTATGTTTGGATTTTTTTTGCTTTGTTTTTCTTTCGTTGAGTCATTCTTTGATTCTTGGTTTGTTGAGGGCTTGGTGTTCAATTCAGAATTCATTAAGATTTAATCATTCTCCAATTCAAATTCAAAACAAAATATTTTCAAGTTCAAGTGTTGTGCCATTCACACCATGATGTTCAAACAAAGAAACTCATTTTATTAAACTTCCAGGAAGCCCTGATTATAGCATTACAAGAAAAGGGAAAAGAAAATTTTGAAACAAAGTAAAGAAAATTCTGAAGCATTGGTGCACCTTCCTAAGCAAAAATAGAAAATGAGAAGAAAAAAAAAAGAAGAAGAAAAAAAGGAAAAGAAAAACAAGAACAAAAAAAAAAAATTGAAAATACAAAAAAAAAAAGAAAAAGAGAGGGCCATTTTCTCGGTTTTCCGGCAGCAGCCCTGTGGCGAAGATTACAAACTGACTTCATTCGCAGACAACTTCATCGCTAGACTCTATCGTCAATTGCCTCACCACATTTCACTCTCGGGAAGCCTTTGAAGACACTACATCGACATTGGAAGAGCTCCCAAAAGAAATTACTTCCTGCCGGTCATCAAAGATAGAGTATGAAAGATCTCCGAATTGGGCCATAGAGGTCGCCTGCCATTTCAACTCCTTATTTTGTTTATTCAGTGCACTAATCTCTACTTGAGCATCGTTGTACATACTTTGGAGCAAAAAGAGTTGTGTGTTTAATCAGTGCACTCCACTTGTCCTGTTTTATAGTCGGTGGGACAATTTGGAGATCGCGGTCACCATCTCTACATAGGACTTCAAAGTGAAGTGGTTGGCATCAATATCAGACTATGCTATCATTGTTTTCTTGATTGACAACACAAGAAATTTGGGAATGGGAGCAGGGGAAAAGGCACTCTACTGAGGTTCTGAAGAGTTGGCCTCAACATTCGGGGGAGTGTTAAGGTCAGCGAAGAGAATGGAGGGATCACGAGAAGAAGCCTTGTTAGGGGCAGTATAAGGCCGAAGCGAAATGGTGTAGAGCAATGGCAGGGGGTTGTTTTATAGTTCTGTGCTCTGTCTCTTGCAGGCCTCGTTTAACAAGAAGAATGAAGAAGAAGAAGAAGCCAGAAACTGTCATATGCCCAGGGGGTATCCATGCGCGTTAAACAGTTCAGACCCTCAATTTTTTCGATCTAGTCTCACGAGTGCAATGTGAAACATGGATGAGAGTCCATATTTGAATTTTTATTTTATTTTATAGAAACTCATTTTATTGCAAATTTTTTTTTTTCCATAAATGGACTACATCACAAAATCTTAGAGTCACAACCTAATATTTATTTTGGAAGAATTATGAAACCCGTGACTCATGCAAAGGCCACTATTCGTCGTAACCAAGGATGCTTGTCTCGGAATCTTATATGAAGGGGGAAGGTCATTGATTGAGCACCCCGGCTCACCCAATCAAAAGATCGGTCTTTAATAAACATGATATGATTTTTGTTAACTTATATGTTTATGTTCCGATTATTTATAAAATCCTAAAATTTATTATGTGAAGCAAACAAATATAGACTATGTCGTCCATTTTGGAATAACTTCATTTCTTTATCTCGAAAAATGTTTTGAATATTGCAATCATGAAAATCAATTTTATTCCAAATTAAATAACACAACCTTCACCCACTGGCATGCATAGAATTATATGAAATAAACACGTAGCCACATGGTAGGATACTAGACGTAGCAAGAAAATCACACACACATACTGGATGCTAAAGCACAAAAGCTTACACATTTACTGGCATCCCACAAATAGGCACAAAAACAAATTTAGTAAACATGCATGATCCTATATACAAGATCCTAATGCAATTCATTCATGAAATGCAACTACAGATCCGACTTCTAGTATATGACATGTGAAACATCTCAAGACATGAGGTAGCGCACAAAATCACATAATAATCGATGAAACTCATAAATACAAATTTAGCCGGATCTTAAGGCATAAAACATGGATGCAAGACATGGATATGATGACAAGACAATATGTAATGCATATTTACTGATAAGGAAAGCAATTGAAAGAACGGGATAGAAAGAAGCGGGGATGGGGAATTATTACATCGCTTTGAAATATTACAAATCTAAATAAAGAGGGAGAGGAAAAATATTAAAACAAAAATTAAATCATCACAATCACTCTCTAATTAACCTAAAAACAATAAAAATAGAAGTTGCAGGGGGCCTCGGAGACCGTTGGAGACTGTTTTGCTCATTGCTAGAGGCTACTAGTTTTGTCCAAGAGAAAACTGGTTGGCCGGCCAAAAGATAAGCTGGACGGCCAGCCAATAAGGCCAAGTCAAACTCTGTTTTGCTTCAAACACCTAAAAAATAGACGAAAAATATCCAAGTGGCTCAACTAACCACTTCCAGTTAGCTAATAACATGTTTATAACATAAAATCAAAGCAACAAAAGTAATAGAAGAGAGAATATGCAAGATAGTAAAAGAAAATGAAAAGTATTCAAAATTTACCTTCCAAGGTAGGATTTGATTTTCAAACTTTCTTTTAATTACCTTCAAGCTTAGGAAGTATGTTCTCAATTCCTAGGTTGAAAATTCGAAATTTAAGTTGAAGTGTTGTTTTTAGGCTATTTAACAGTGGTCGTGGGGGGAGTTGTTCCAACTCTCTCTCTCTCTCTCTCTCCTTTTTTTTTTCTTTTTTTTTTTCTCAATTTCAACAACACTCACTCTCTTTTGATCAAAGCTACTTGATTCTCACTCTGACAAAATTTATGGTCTTGGTTTGATATGTTGAAAGATGGTATATCAGTGTGTGTTTGAAGTTTTGCTCAAAACTTAAGCTAATTCTTGTTCTCTCTCTATATCTCTTTTTTCTCTCTCAATGCAATTCACTCCTCCCTCACATTTTGATTCTCTCTATCTCTATAAGAAATCATGGAAGGCACCTAAGCCAAGGTGGTAGGAGACAAGGTGGGGGACAAGGTTGATGGAGTGATAAAGGCGGTTGAAATGAATTCAACCTTATGGAAGAGGACAATCTCCCTTTTGACCATGGAGGATAATGGACGGGTGTAAGTGTGTACCCCATGCATAAATCCACCAAGAAACAACTGGAATGGGCATGACCCACATGCATTCAACAAGAATTATGCTGAAACTGTCCTACTCCTGGAAAAATTAGCTGGCTGGCTAATTTCCTAGCTGGCTGACCAAATCCTATGTTGGCAAGCTAAAACCTTGGCTAGCTGGCCAAAACAATGTCCAATGCCTGACTAATTTGTATGAAGCATGACTTTTCGACAGAATTCTCATCCTTTCATCATATTTCCACAATGTTCTTTGCTCAATTTCCTGAGAAAAAGTTTCATTTTGATGTTTAAAAGTGAGCCTCAGAACACTACGGAAATATTCAGAACAAAGCACGAAAAGAAAGTTTTGAAAAAGAGTTTAAAATGAGATTTAAACACTTGGCCAAAACAGGCTTAGGATTGGAAATGAAGCACAAATTCCATCTTTCTTATTGACAATTTTGTGAGAAACACATTATGGTTTTCATCATCGGGTAATCAAAAGAAAGCACCCAAGTGTTAGTGCCGGTCAAATTGGGGTGTCCACAGTTGCCCCTCTTTTACAGAACTTGAAGTCATTTCTTGACGTGAGTGAATGTCAAAGCCCAAAAATGACCCTTTTGACAAGGCCAGAAGACTTGGACAAACAAACAAAATGCAATGCAAGTTGGTTGAACTCGAAGGTAGCCTACATAACCCTTTGTAAAGAATCAAACCAGCATAGTTCAGCGACAGAATGTAAATGATATACAATTTAAATACAATTTGATAGCTAGACTTACACACTTCACAAGGGCAGATGTTTTGATAATTCACGATCTACAAAGCAATGCAACAGGTAATATGAAACATAACAAGGGATACAACCTGAACACATTCACATAAGAGAACGAAATGAAATTGACGATTAGTTTTAACCTACAACCCAAAATAGGGGAGGTATTAACTGATGGATAGTCGCAACTAACTACTCAAGAAAAGAGAGGTATTAACCGAAGGTGGTTTGGACTGCCAAGTAATGCAATAATGGTAGTTGTAACCATGCAAATGATATGCTAATGCAATTGAAAATTGATTTTTTTTTTCTTTTTCTTTTTGAAATGTAACATGTAATAAGGAGGCAAGCCTTATGCAAAGGAAGCATAACTAAGGGGTATAATCCAAATACACTCACACGGGATTAGAGAATGTAACTGATGAGTAGTTTTAACCTACAACCCACAATAGGAGAGGTATTTATCGATGGATAGTCTCAACTAACAACCTAAGAAAGGGGAAGTATTAACCGAAAGTGGTTTCGAATGCCAAATAGAGAAAGAGATAGTTTCATCATCCTGAAAAAGGGCTAGTACAAATTGAGTGGTTTTAACCTACAACCCTAGAAGGGGGCACCAGTATTAATTGATGAAAAATGTTTGTTGGTGTGAATAGATTGTAACTATCCATGACAAATATAACACTATAGTGCAAGTGTGACAGTGAATGCAAAAACATGAAAGGGCAATGTAAGACAAAAAATATGAATGATGGATGGATGCACAATAGATAAAATGATTTTTTTGTTTTTCAAATTTTCTTCTTTTTTTCCCTATCAGAGTTGCTAGAAACTGTAACATGCCCAGGGGTTACCCGCACGCATTAACTAGTTCAAACCCTCGGTCTCTTTGATCTAGTCTCCCGAGTGCAATGTAAAACGTAGATGAGAGTCCATATTTTGCAACTTTTAGAAAAGCCATTTTATTGCAAAAATATTTGCCAGAAATGGATTGCATTATCAGATCTCAAAGTCGCCACCTAATATTTATTTTGGGAGAAGTAGGAAACCTGTAACTTGTGCCAAGGCCACTATTTGTCGTAACCAAGGATGCTTGGCTCGGAACCTTAGGTATGAAGGGAGAAGGTCATTAATTGAGCACCCCCGTTCACCAAATCAAAATATCGACCTTTACTAAACCATGATATGATTTTTATTAACTTTATATATTCATATTCTGATTATTTAAAAAATCCTAAAAATTTACCGTGTGAAGAAAACAAAATATAGACTGTGTTGACCATTTTGGAACAGAATGATTTCATTATCTTGAAAATGTTTTGAATAGTGCAATCATGAATATCAAGTTTATTCCAAATTAAATAGCACAAACTTCACCAATTGGCATGCATAAAGTTATATCAAATAAGCACATAACCACATACTAGGATGCTAAACATAGTAGGAAAACACACACAAGCGGTACGCTAAAGCACAAAACTTACGTATTTATTGACGTCCCACAAATAGGCACCAAAAAAAAAAAAATTTACTAAACACGCATGATCTTATATACAATATCCTAATGCAATTCACTCATGAAATGAAACTATAGATTCGGCTTCTAAAAATGACATGTGAATCATCTCAAAACATGAGATAGTGCACAAAATCACATAATAATTAATTAAACCCACGAATGCAAATTTAATCAGATCCTAAGGCATAAAGCATGGATGCAAAACATGGATATGATGACAAGCATAATAACATGCATATTTACAAAATATGGAAACCAAAATAAAGAATGGGATAGAAAGAAACAGAGATGGGGAATTATTACATCACTTTGAAATATTACAAATTTGAATAATGGAGGAGGGGAAAAATATTACAACGAAACTTAAATCCTCACAATCACTCTCTAAAAAAAATAAAAAAATAAAAAAGCTACAAGGGGTCTCGGAGACTATCGAAAATTGTTCTGCTCATCGCCAGAGGCTGTTGGGTTCGGTCCAGAAGGAAACTGGCTAGCCGACCAAAAGATGAGCTGGCTGGCCAATAAGGCTAAGTTGAAAGCTCTATTTTGTTCAAATACCAGAAAAACAAATGAAAAATATGCAAGTGGTTCAACTAACCACTTCCAGTTAGCTTACAATAGGTTTATAACATGAAATTGAAGCAAGAAATACTAGAAAACGAAAGAAGTGCAAAATTTACCTTCCAAGGAAGGATTTGATTTCTAAACTTCTTTTTTATCACTCTTAAGTTTAGGAAGTGTGTTCTCAATTCTCAGATTGAAAATTCGAAATTCATGTTGGTCTGGTGTTTTTGGGCTAAGTAACAATGTTTGTGGGGGAAGTTGTTCCAACTCTCTGTTTTTCTCTCAATTTCAACAACACTCACTCTCTTTTGGATTAAGGCTCAAGAATATCACTCTCACAAAATTTATGGGCTTGGTTTGATATGTGGAAACATGGTATATAAATGTGTGTTTTAAGTTTTTTAAGTTTTGGCTCAAAACTTAAACTTTCTCTCCGGCTCTCTCTCTCTCTCTGTCCCTATCAATTCAATTCTCTTCTTTTCATTGCGATCCTCTCTATCTCTACATGCAATTAGGGAAGGCTTCTAAGTCAAGGAAGTAAGAGAGAAGGTGGGGGACAAGATTGATGGACTGATAAGGGTGGGTGAATGAATTCAACCTTATGGAAAAGGACAATCTCCCTTTTTATAATAGAGAACTATGGAAGATAACGGAGGGCGGTAGGTGTGTACCTCATGCATGAATCTGCCAAGAAACAGCTGGAATGGGCATGAGCCACACGCATTCAATAAGAATTCTACCAAAACTGCCTTGCTTCTAGAAAAATTAGCTGGCCAGCCAAAACCTTGGCTAGTTAGCCGGCATGCCAATTATTTGGCTGCCTAGCCGGCCGAAACAATGGCCAAGGCATGAGTAATTTGCATACAACAGGACTTTTCGATAGAATTCTCATAAAATATTTGGAACAAAGCGCGAAAAGAAAGTGTCAAAAGAGAGTTTTGAAAGGGATTTAAACACTTGGCCAAACCAGGATTAGGTTTGGAAATGAATCACAAATTTCATCTTTCTTACTGAGAATTTTACGAGAAACACATTCTTTTTTTAGCATTAGGTAATCAAAAAAAAAAAAAAAAAGCGTCAAAGTCTTGGGGTCGATTAAAATGGGGTATCTACAAAGTCCTTTGAGATACTAAGTTATGCTTTGAAATGCCAAATTGTGTACGACATAATAAGTTGTTGAAAATGACATTGCTAAAGAATGAATGAGTTTCCTTTTGAATGACGATTCTGAAAATGTGCTTTAATCATTTGGTAACTACTATTTTGTCTATGATCCATAAGTGATGTTCTGTATAAGTTATTAAATCATTGTAAATATCCTATATGATGTCGATCTTTGATGATTGTTCTGTATGACTTTGATAGTAATCATTCTAGATGGAATCTATACGTAATTGACGTTCTGTATGCTTTTGTTAGTAATTGTTCTATTTGGTATCTACATGTAAAAGACATTTCGAATGAGCTCATCAAATGTATAAGCCAACCAGTGTGATGTTCCATATCAGTCATCAAAGTGATGTTCCGCATTCTGTATAAGGCATTATTGTGATGTTTCACATTCTGTATAAGTCATCAAAGTGATGTTCCTCATAAGTCATCATGTGTAATGTTCTGTATAAGACACCAATAAGGGTGTTCCGAATGAAGTCATTCTGTGTGAATGTTCCATATGGCATTTCGATAAGTAAAATAAAGCCTTCGGGCACTTCATAATGTATTAAGCTATGAAAGGTTTGGCGAACTATATTTGTTATTATACATTTCTGAAATATACTTTAATCATGTCAAGAAGTTGTATTGTTTTGATAAATTATAGAACTCATTTATTCAACCCCTTTACATTGAGACTACTCATTGGACTTCCAGCTCACTTTGTTTATATTTATGTATGTATGTGAGCATCAGGAAGTTCCACATTAGAGATCGATTTGGAGTTAGCCTTTTATGAAGCCACCCCAGTTGTGCCTCTGCGTTGAGGCCATAGTTTTTGTTTTGGCCAAGCTCGTAAAGCTTTGGTTTTGTATAGTTTATTTGTTTATAGTTTTTGATCTTGGGTTATGTATATATAATGAATGTTTGCAAATATTATGGTATGATGTGAGACATGTTTTGTATGTTTCTGTTCTTGCCATGTATGGATAGCCCAATGGAAAAATTTTATACTCTGCTTCTGCTTCTGGCCCCGTATTTTTAAATACATATTATGTTAATTCTATCTTTGAGGCTGGGTAATTTGAGATTGTTGGTCGGTTATGGCCTAAACCTCTAGGGGCAGGTTTGGGTTGTGATAAAGTGGTATCAGAGCATGAGTTATATCGCACACATGTGTCCATTTTTGCAATAAGAATTTGTAGCATGGAATCAAGGATTGCATTCATCTATTAAGTGTGTATTTATTTCATAAGTGTTATGTATGCAATAATCTATCAAGTATATGATTAATTGTGCACCCAAGATATGTGAAAATATGAATATGAGAATATGTGCCTATGTGCCTATGTGCAAATATGCCTATGCGTATCTGTGTATATTTTTGTACTTGTCGTAATATGAGTTCATATAGAACATGGTAAGAACAAGGGCAAATTAGTTGGAAGCATCTTCCACAGTCTGACTTAATAGACTGGAAAGAATGGTACAAGACATTGCAAAAGCCTTAAGACAGCAACAACAGCAACCATTGCGACAAGAACCTCCGCCACCACATGTGCAAGAATATCAAGTGGATGATCGAACAATAGCTTTGACAAAAGACTTTAAGAAAATGAAACCACCACTATTCCATGGAGGAGTTGATCCTTTAAAAACCAAGGCATGGATTCTTGGAATTGAAAAATTGTTTGAAGTCTTCTTGTGCATTGAAGCACAAAAAGTTTTACTAGCCACATTTACCTGGAAAGACAATGCTACACGATGGTGGATATTGATCTGAGAATAAAACAAAAACATTAATTGGGCTTGATTCTTAGAGATATTCTATGAAAAATACTTTCAAAATTTGTTCGAGATCAAAAAGTTTATGAATTTGAAGGGCTAAGGCGACGCAACCGAACGGTGGCCGAATATGAATCTCAGTTTACCAAACTAGCAAGATTTGCACCTCACATGATTGACACATATTACAAGAAATAAAGAAAATTCTAAGGAGGACTTCGGAACTCGATCCAAGAGAAAGTTAATGTGTTGAAACTAACAAAATATGTTGATGTGCTAGACCGAGCATTGATGCCTGAAACTAATATGAACTGATCTTCTGAATGGAAACGGTTCATATTATGAATAAAGAATTTTTAAAGAATAACAAATCGAAGTCAGAAATATCTAGCCAAGATGAACTCACTCAAAGAAACAGCTCAGCATCGACTTATTCAAAATGTAGGAAAAAGCACCGAGGAATTTGTTCTCGAACTACTAGGGCTTGTTATAGATGTGGTAAGATGGGCCACACAATAAGAAACTCTCCTGAGATTGGACAGAATGTGAATATGCCTACCGCTAGCTCAGCTAGTTTAGCTTCGGTTTGGCAATCGTTTTGGGACTATATAAGCACAACACGACAAAAATTCACTACAAAATCACAAACAGACAAACGGAATGGACGCGTGTGGTGGGAAGCACGTGTAGGAATGGACAATGACAAAAATACCCGTTGTTCAATTGGTCCCAGGTTTACATGTATTCGGTAGGGTTTCCTGATGAAACACACGAGCTTCACGGCGATGAAGAACCAAAGGGGAGGAGACGGCGACACAGCATCCGACGGTCGATCCAGGCCTACAGTGCTTCGTCAACGCGTCGACCATCCTTCACGCGTAACATTGTGCCATCGTTGCATCTCTAGTATGCATAACTCGCGCTATTTTGGGGTTTTTGTCTCCTTGCATAAGATGTCACTTATTTGTGCTATGTATGTTGAAAATCTGTCGTTCTGAAGTTCGATCACTGGTAAAACATGTATTTTGGTGTCAATGGTGGTTTAAAACCGAAGTCGATGTACTTGATTCTGATCTGTTGTGGGTGAACTGAAGCAATGTTGGATGGTAGTGTTCTTTTGGTTTATTTTTTATTTTATTTTTAATTTTTTGTTCGTTTTTTTCTTATTTAATTTTCCTTAAATTTTTTGCTCGGTTTTGTTCGGTGTTCTTATGGAATGTATTGAATTTTTTTTTTTCTAACTCAGTGGACGTCAAATTGGTTTGTTTTTGTTTTTTTTAAATTTTTTTTCCTTTCTCTTTTATTTTTATTTATTTTTATCCCTATTTGTTGTTACTCGTTGAACATAATTTTTTTGAACTCACACTACAAATGGTTTTGCTTGTTGGCACAGTAGATAGAGCAATTGGAATGTCATTTATCTGTTAATTTCTTGAACTGAACAAAGCAATATATTTTTACAAGGCAATTCAATTTATCTATTAATTTCTTACATCTGTTACCATTTTGTAAATTATGAATGTGAACCATATTTTCTTCAACATCTGTTAGGAATGCTTTAATTTTTTTTTTCTTAACTCAGTGGACCTACTGTCTAGTAGTTGGTTGTATCTGGATTTTGGTTGGAGAAGCATTTTCTGAAATACAGACAAAACAGAGCACAACATTTGAACTTGTTAATTAATTAATTAATTTATTTATTTGTATTTTGTCTTTCAAATCTGTTAGCAATTCTTGGTTTTTTTGTGATTTGTGACTATTTGTTGTTGTTTGCTCTTTCACCACCCAATAGTTGTGCCTTCGCCTGCACTGTCTATTACTTTCTATATGTGTTTCTACTTGGTCTTCAATGTAATCATAATTAAATGGCCAACTAACTAACTGAACATCTACCGTAGCTAATAATGCTGGTTTCTTTTTTTGTAATTATACTGTGTTAATTTTAGCCGTTTCAATTATGTTGGATTAGTAACACTTTCCTACCTGTTAAACGAAAAACAGTGAGCGTTCTTTTTCAATTCTCTTGGATTGGGTCCATTGGAGAATGTTGCTTATGTGTATGCAATCCTATAGGTGTATGTGTGTATATGCATTGGTAGGTATGCGTTATTGTATTTATGCCATAAAGAGTACTGGTAAACCAATTATGTGGTTAAGTGCAGCAGGGTGCATGCTAACAAATCCTGTAGGACATAACCATCTCATTACCACACATATCATATACGACAGGCACACAACTTATTGACGAAAATGTACCATACAGCTTTTCCTACACCTTATGTTTGTCTACTATTCATCTATGTTACAAAACAAAGCATGGCTTCATTCATGTCAAGTGGCACATCTACTCTATGGCCACGTCATACGTGTGCCTGTGGCTACGATCAATGTGTTATCAAGATTTCCAGATCTCACAAAAATCCAGGATGGGCTTGCTATGTGTGTCCGAATCCTATGGTGAGTACACCCAATTTTTTTGTAACATATTGTCATTTCTTTTAAACTAGTTTACTAATACCTTTGTACGTACATTTTGTCAGCCATGTTTAAGATGGATTGGTTGGTGCGACAAACCTAGGCGACTGAACACAGAGTCTGACTCCACCACGCACGACATTGTCATGCAGTTGCGGGATGATGTCATTCACATGCAACAAACGTTACGTATCTTGAAAACCATTGTTTCTGTGCTGTGCATTGTTATTGTAATCTTATTGTTGCATATGTGAAAATGTGAAAAGTGTCTTGTAACACCCTAACAAAGCTAATATTGTAAGGACTTATGTTTGTTGTGGACATGATACATACAAGTTGTTGTCAATTACGTGTAATGGAATGGTGGTTTCGATCTACAAAATTGTTTGTTGGTAGTTTATCTTAATTTTATGTGTAAATGAATGTGAAAATTGTTAATTTTATAAGTTTTTGCGCCAATTCATTTGGGTGAGTGATATGCATACATTTATAAGCTACTTATGCTTTAATTTATCAGTTGCATTGTCGGCATGGATTCCACACTAACTTCACCATGTACCGTTGCTAAGAATAAAGGGGTTGGAAGTGCCCGAGCTAACATTCTTGCTGACAGCCAAAATGTTCAGAAAGCTGTGTGGGATTATGAATCCACACAGCTTTTCTTACAGCTTATTGCCGATGAGATTGTTGAGGATAACCGACCATTCATGGTTTTGAGCAGTGCTGGGTATAAGTCTTTGGCCAAGAAGTTTGAAAAAAAAACAGGTAGAAAACATGATGTCAAGCAGTTGAAGAACAAGTACGCATGCCTGAAACGAGAATGGACTGCTTGGATGAAGTTGATGGACTGTACGAAAGGCATAATCGAAATTGGGTTTGACGCTGAAACAGGCATGTTTCAAGCTTCCGATGAATGGTGGGATCGTATGGAACTGGTAAATTATTTATACTATTTTGTTACTTTTTGACATTGCTTTAAATGTTTTTTTTTTTGTTGTAACATATTGCCACTAATGGTTTGTGTTTCCTTTGCTACAGATAAACAAGAGTTGTAGAAAGTTTAGGACTAAGACTTTGGAGCACCGGGAGTTGATGGAGATTGTCTTCACAGGCCCTGCTGCAACAGGCAGACATCATTGGACATAGGGGGAGAGGACTGCCGAAGATAACGAGGGATCTTCTGATTCGGTTCAAAGCCTTGGTATGCGGCCTTTCGCAGATCCAATCCCTTCTATTGGTATTGACGTGGATACTGAGTCGTCAATGGAAGGTGTTGAACCTGCAGTTGAACCCGGCGCAAAAAGGAAAAGGAATACTCTCGTAAGTTTAGGAAAGTCAAGGAAGCCGACTAGTGGAGCATCTGCTATAGCTGACAGTGTTAGCAATTTGAGCAATGTCGTCCATACTAAAAACCAAGAAGTTACCGTGAGGCACTTAACTAAGAATGACACATTGTACACCATTTCAGAGTGCATGGACAGGTTGAAATCCATTCCTGCCTTGGTGGGTACATCGTTGTTCCACTTTGCATCATCTCTTATGGACAACGCTAATTATCAAGAGGTTATGATGTGCCAGCCTAATGATGACAATATTATCGGGTGGCTTACACAGAAGAAACTACAAAGCAGCACTGCAGCTCCATCTGCAAACCTTTTTGGTGCACATCGGGTTTGATGGATACTGGGATAAGCCACGGGGTTGGGTGACTTCTGGGAACTGATGGGTTCTTTCCGTGTAATGTGTTAACATTTTAAGGTGAACTTGTTACAGTGTCAGATATTTAGGACGTCTCTATTATTTTCCTTGTTTTCTTTGAAACTTTTTGATTTGGGTTTGTTTGGTTTGCTTAAGTTGGATGTTTGTGTGTTTGGTGGAACAATATGACCATGTTTTGTTGTGTTTATTATGTTTTTCGTTCTGATTTGTTGGTTTGGATGGAATGGAATTTGTGCATGTCCAGTAGTTGATAACTTGTTTTTTTAATAATCTTATGCATGGTCTGATGTTCATGTATATATGTCATGTTAGTTAACGTTGGACATGTCTTGTAGGCCTTGTCGAAGTGGTGGCCATGTCTCACTACAAGAAAAAGCATTTTTGCCGACCATTTTTAGCTACCAAAACCAATTTAGTCGCCAAAAGTCACGGAATTGGCTACCAAAAATAATATTAGTCGGCAAAAGTCAACTTTTTAGCTACCAATTTTTTTTAGTAGGGGAATGTTGATTATTGGCTACTAAAAAAAATTTAGTAGCTAAAGATATTACAATTGGCGACTAAAACAATTTTTAGTAGCTAAACATATCACAATTGGCGACTAAATAAAAATTTAGTAGCCGTAGAGGTACCTTTAGCTACTAAATTGTTTGGTAGCCGAATGAAATTAAAAAAATTAAATTTTAATCTTTCCCGACCAAACTTTTGGGCCCCAAATGTCAAGTTTTGGCGACAAAATTTCTTTTAGTCGCTGTAGACCTACTTTCGGCTACTAAATTGTTTGGTAGCCGAATGAAAATAAAAAAAATTAATTTTTAATCTTTCCCGACCAAACTTTTGGTCGCCAAATGTCAAGTTTCGGTGACAAAATTCCTTTTAGTCGCTGTAGACCTACTTTCGGCTACTAAATTGTTTGGTAGCCGAATGAAAATAAAAAAATTAATTTTTAATCTTTCCCGACCAAACTTTTGGTCGCCAAATGTCAAGTTTCGGCGACAAAATTCCTTTTAGTCGCCAAAGACCTACTTTTGGCTACTACATTTTTTGGTAACCAAATGAAAATAAAAAAATTAATTTTTAATCTTTGCCGACCAAAATTGTGGTCGCCAAATGCTAAGTTTCGGCGACAAAATTCCTTTTAGTCGCCAAAGACCTACTTTTGGCTACTACATTTTTTGGTAGCCGAATGAAAATAAAAAAATTAACAAAATAGTTATTTTATTTTATTAATAACAATACCATTAGTCTCCACTTGAAAATTTGACTAAACAAAATAGTTATTTTATTTTTATTTTATTTTTATTTTTAGGTTGTACACCCACCATCCAAAATTATTAATATCTTATTTTATTTTTTATTATCTCAAAATATTAATTTTTTAAAAAAATTAATTATTAAAATAATATGAATTTCTTATTTTGTCCTTTTTTTAAATCCATTAATAATACAAAAAGTACAATTATGACAATTGATATTTCTAAAAAAATATACTATCAAAAGGTAATTTTGAAAAATTAATATTTTTAAAATGTAATAATTGTATTATAAAAAGAAATTAAATTCTGAAAATAGACTATTATTTTTAGATGGAAGAAGTTGTCGGCTTTCATTTGATGAGTTGAACACATCTTTTAATAATTGGGCCCTCACGCGAAAGGTATGCTAAAATGGGCAACTTGTTATTGGCTGTTTGTCGATAGTTTTACATTGCAAAAATTTAAAGGCATAGTTACAAGTCAGTCTGATGAATTTAATTTTTAATAATAAATTTATTATTTTTAAAAAGTACAATTAAACTATTTATACTTTTTACATCATCATATTTCAATTACACTAATAAATTAAGAATAAATCAAAATTCACAAATAAAAGACAAAATATCCCAATCATTTATCATTTTAATAAATTTTTCAATATTATTACTAGTACTAATGAAATAATCATTTTACAGACACAAAACATATATTTAAAAAATTTCACTCTTCTCTCTTTCTTTCTCTCTCTGTGTCTGTTTGTCTATCTCTCACTCTTTTCTCTCTCTCTCACTCTCTTTCTTTCTTTCTATGTGTCTATCTGTCTGTTTATCTCTCTCCCTCATTGTGTTCACATTGCTCACTCTCTCCCTCATCTCTGTGTCCCTCTCTCTCCTTTACCACCTTCACCACTACTGCAAACACCATTCCACCACCATTATTACTTCTACTGTCGCCACTTCACCTCTACGACTACCATTACTACTACTATCGCCACCACTCCACTACCACCACTACCACTACTGCTACTACTACTACTACCATTACCTCTCTTTCACCCCTGCCACTCCATTTACACTACCACTACCACAGCTTCACCACTAATCTCTTTCGCCATCACCACCACCACCACCACCACCACCACCATTATCTCTTATCCACTACCTTCACTACTGCTGCCGCTCCTTTTCCTTTACCGCAAAAAATTAGTTCATGATATTTAGTAATAAAAAAAAAAAGCCGCAGAAAAATATTTTTCATTGACTACAGAAAATTAACTTTTATTTTAGTGAAAAATATTTTGCATTAAAATATATATTACCCCTACTTCTACAAAATAAAAAATAATAATATTTTTTTTCATTAAAATAAAAATGAAACAAATTTACTTACTAATTTTAGTTTTTGGTATGTGGGAAATTGAGAGATGTGAAAAGTTTTTGTTTTGTCCCTTTTAGGTCTCAAGTTTTTGTTTTGTTCCTTTTGTCCCTCAAGGACGATTTTGTGTAAATCCAGGTAAGTTGGTTTCTCTCTCTCTCTCTCTCTCTCTCTCTCTCTCTCTCTCCGATTTCTAGACGCTATCTATCTCCCTTATCTTCTATATGTTTTTGAATGGGTTTCTAAAATGGGTATATTAATAGTAGGAGTTTGATCTTCTGTTATTTTCCTTGCAATCAGATATTGGACAGAGTACGCCCAAATCATTTTCTCTACATTTCTCTCTTCTTTCTTTCATATATTTTTGTTAATAGATTAGATAGGTGGCCAAGGATTGCTGATATGAGCCATTTAGGTTGGTGCAACATACATGTCAGTATACTAGACAGAGGTGTCAGCAGGTAATAAAAGTCTTATTTTGAATTTCACGACTCACGTTTCAATATTATATTGTTGCTGATGGAAGGCAGTTGTTTGATCTTGGATGCGTTTATTGCAAATTCAAATGCATATTTATTATATGATTATTTATCTTGGACAATGGTATCCTTGTTTGGTTAGACAATAATAATAATCTATGCTCACCAAGCTAGCCCTTAAAGTTTTTTGCCCACCAAGTGTTTGATTCTATGCTCAAGTAACAAATTTATCAGAAACAATTGGAACATGGAGTGTTTGAATCTGTTTCAATCTGCTTTCACAATTGAACATGGTCATCAATATATGTACACCATTGTAACTCTGTACATCATTAGAGAGATAGACATTAATAGCAAATCAAACCACTGCATAATTAGCCAAGCCCCATGGAACATGGTCATCAAAAATTGGGATATAATCTCAGAGAATATTAAAATTGCTTTTTTTTTTGACATTATGTATTTAAACTAGTAATGTATTAATTTTACCACCTTTTTCATCACTTAAAAGAAGTCAGTTTTACAGGTTGGGAGAAACAGCAAAACTTATGCTCTATTGAAGCAGCAAATGGAAGTTGCTGCCAAATCTGACTCATCTATCTCTTCTTTCATCTCTTTTCTCTCTCTGACTCTGTCTCTTTCGCTCATCTCTCTTCTCTTTATCTCTCTCGCTCATCTCTTTTCTCTCTGTCTTTCTCGTTCAACTCTCTTGCTCATCTCTCTTCTCTCTATCTCTCTCGTCCAACTCTCTTCTCTCTATGTCTCTTTTCTGTCTATCACTCTCTCTCACCACCCATCTCCTCTACCACATTCACTACTACTGCAAACACCATTCCACTACCACTATTACTTCTATTGTCGCCACTTCACCTCTACGACTACCATTACTACTACTATTGCCACTACTCCATTACCACCACTACTACTACTACTATTACCATTACCTCTCTTTCACCCCTGCCACTCCATTTACACTACCACTACCACAACTTCACCGCTAATCTTTTTCGCCATCACCATCACCACCACCACCACCACCATCATCTCTTATCCACCACCTTCACTACTGCTCTTTTTCCACTACCACAATTAGTTCATGATTTTTAATAATAAAAAAAAGGCCGCAGAAAAATATTTTTCATTGACTACAGAAAATTAACTTTTATTTTAGTGAAAAATATTTTTCATTAAAATATATATTGCCCCTACTTCTACAAAATAAAAAATAATAATATTTTTTTTCATTAAAATAAAAATGAAACAAATAAATTTTCAATCTTAATAACTAAAAAAAAAAAATTAAAAAAAAATTTCATTAACTACAAAAAAAAAATATATTTTAACAAAAAATAAATTTATTTAATTATTTTTTTTATTTTTATTTTTTTCCATTCCCGCTCCCCCCTTTATTTTTTTCCCATTCCCGCTTCCACAAACCCCCCTACACAAATTCCTAATCTCAAACCCAAAAAATCCCTAATCTCTTCTTCCCCCCCTCTCTCTCTCGATCGATCGACGGAGAGCGGCAGACGAGGGCGAGCGGCGTCGGATGACTGCGAGCAACAAACGAGGCTGCTGTGTGAATGTAGAGCGGCAGACAAGGATCCCTCTGTTGCAATCATCGTCTATATGAGATGGCTGGCATTATTTGTTTTGTGGTCCCTTATAGAGGCTGCTGGACAAACAAACTATGGTTAGGGCTTTCAATGTGAATCTATGTTTGTGAATGTGATGAAGCTTTGCTTAGGTTTCATATAGTTTGGGATTTGTTAGACTTACAAGATGGGGTTTCATATAGTTTTTGATGGTTTGATTAAATTAATTTCTCTCTCTCTCTCCCTCTCACACACACATACATATATATATATATAGATATATATAGATGCCCTAATATATACTAGAAGAAGATTGAAATGTATACATCTATAATACATATATCAATGTTGGGCCGCATTTGTCTTATATATATATATATGCAGGGAAACTTGGAGGTGGGAAGAATAAAAACTAGTATGAAACTAGTTTAAATTTTTGTTTTATGTATTATGAAACTAGTATAAAAACTAGATGATAGATTATTCAATCTTTTGTCATTGTCAATCAGTTTTATGTATTATGAAACCAGTTCATGTTAGACCAATATTGAAAAACAAATCTAAATTTTTGTTTTTGTTTTTATTATTATTATTATTTATTTATTTTTGGTAGAAGAATTAATGTAGGGATTGATACCAAATATATGATTACATCCTTGGTTGTAGATATTCGACAATGAGTAAAGCTTTCCTTAAAACTGGACGACCCATTTTCTTTTCCCTATGTGAATGGTATGCCTTCAATTTTAATCTCCTTTCTTTAATTAGTTTAAAATACCATACAATTAATTGTTTTCATAACTATATTATATATTCATCAAAAAGGATGATCTGGCTTTTTTAGGGGCCAAGAAAACCCAGCGACTTGGGCAGCTAGCATAGTAATGCCATTTGTGGATTAGTAATGCCATTTTACATCCTTGGTTTTTTTTTTTTTTTTTTCATAACTTTATTTTAATCTCCTTTCTTTTATTTTTTTACGGATTAGTAATGCCATTTGCTTAATTCATCTGGGTTTTAGTATTTTGTTGGGTTCATTATCTATGGTCTATTATTATTTAGAAAATTTAGATCATAAACTTTGAATTTGGATCATTGGTTTAGGTGATTGTTTGTTTGATATGTAGATTGTTAAATTTTTTGCCCACCAAGTGTTTAATTCTATGCTCAAGTGAGAAATTTATCAGAAACAATTGGAACATGGAGTGTTTGAATCTGCTTTCACAATTGAACATGGTCACCAATATATGTACACCATTGTAACTCTGAAATGATAGCAGTGCTTGAAATAGGGTCTAATCTAAACTATTTAAGAGTACATTTTAAGAGTACATTTTAAACTCATCCTAATAATCTAAACACAACTGTGCTTGAAATAGGGTCTAATCTAAACACAATTGTGTTGGATGATTTATTAATAACAGAGGATGAAATGATTGATAACCATAGAGATGTGGACATCAAAGTAGGTTTATTTTCTGTAAGGTTGTCATAGGTTTTCTATTATTTAGAGTGTTAAAAATTATGTTTAGTATATTGAAGGAGCAAATTTTGACTTTTGCAGGGCTTGGCATTATCTTCAATTGGTGAATATAGAAGAGCTGAAGAGGCACATAAGAAATCAATTCAACTTGATCCAAATTTCCTTGAGGCATGGGCTCATTTAACACAGGTATTCACAATAAATACTCAGTGTTATTTACCTTTAAGCACCACATGCAAAGTTCAAGTTGGTAAAGCCAAATGCATCTTGCAGTGTAGTATAATGTAAAAAAAGAGAAGTGGTTAATACACTTATTCTGGTGCTAATTGACCAACTCAAATCAACAAGCCATAAACCCAACTCAACATGAGTCTTCCTCCTGTGGTCGTCTCTGCACAACTTGCCATTGGCCTTTTAGTGCTAACTTGATGAAATAAAATTTAGGGAAAACTAATGGTTCATAATATGTAGCTTTATTGTACATGTAATACCTTGTTGAGGCAAGATTTTACGTGCTATCTTGTGGTCCGTGGACTAGTGGTTTTATTGATTTTTTCTTAGATACATTTTTGGTCCGCAATAAAAAGAAAAAAATAATATCCTATTGATGTCACCTTACGGTGACTACATCAGTCAAGAGTGCAATTTAATTATCTACTTTAATACTCTTAGATGATCTATATGCATCTAAGTCATTGGACACTTGAGCCATGATATTAATAGTTGGGATTTTTCTAGTGTGAAGATATTGGGGTATGCTAGAAAACTTGGGGCTTGTTTGATAAACCAAATTTGGTGTTTAAAATTTTAGTGATGAATTAGCACCGCTGTTTAAGATTTTTGTGATGACTGAAAATTTGGACTGCAGAATGGTGTTTTTGTTTCATTTTGAATCTACCTTTCACCAAGCTTGTTCAGTTTCACTAAAGAAGTCATATTTTTATGGCTGAAATATATTGGGTATGTTTGGTTTGGATTTGTAGAGTGATTTTGGAAATTTTTTTCTAAAAAACTTGTTTGGTTGGTAATTTTTCCAAAACAATTTTCAAAATCACTTTCTCTCTCGTATACATCAATCAACCACTTTTTCTCTCTCCTCTCTCCTCTCTCATTCTCAATCACTTTTTCTCTCACACATATCTACTCAATTACAACAAAATATCAAATCATTCCAAACTCCAAAACTACTTCCAAAATACATAACCAAACAAACCAAAAAAAATTCTAAACTCTCTCCCCAAAACAATTTTTAAAAACTACCCTCTCAAAACCAAACCAAACATACCCATTGTTTTCCAAGTGGTAACTTAAGTATCACAGACAAGGACACGCAACACGACATGAACATGAAACATGGCAGACACACCGACATTTAAAAACAATGTAGGATATGATATGCTTGGGACACATTAAAAAATTATATTTTAACAAATTTATTAAAAGTGAAATATATGAATGTTTTAAATAATGAAAACAAATGTAGAACATTAAAATACGCATGATGTATTCATTTTATACATGTCCCAAAACATATTTATAGTGCTCAAGTCGCATTCCGAAGAATGCAAAACATTGTTACTATAAGGAGATTCATCACATAGGTCGTGTTCAGAATGTTCAAAATGTGTCAGTGAAGTGTTTGATATTATGAATTTGAAAATTTTAATTGAGACACGTTGAAAAAGCGTTAGTCACACTTTTAGGAGTGTCCATAGAGTTTTGGTGTCCGACACCACATGCCTCCTCCATAGTACTGTAAGCATCCGTGCTTCTTGGGTGGTAACTAATTGTGTCTATCACACACTTTTATTAGAGACACCACTAAAAGTTTTTAGTTGTTAACAGCTAAGAGAAATATCAAATATCAAACAGACTCTTTATAATTAGTTAGCATCACCTACATGTTATGTTATGTCTTATATTTGAGTATGGGTGATGTTGATGCATTTCTATTATGGGCTTGGTAGGCTTCACTCCTTTGGATTCTGAAAAAATGTTGTTAATGTCTTCATAAATATAAATGTTGAAACTTTTAGATTTGTATCCTTAGTGTATATATATTGTGTATATATATTGTGTTGCTCTTATATAATAACCTTGGTGGATAGGGTGTTTGATGAAATGCCTCAAAGAAGAATTCATCTTAATTGCAAATCAACTTTACATAGTGTTAGTATGATTTGCATTCAATAGATTTTGCTACTTTAGTTCAAAATCTTGAGGTATGTAGCTTGTTCTTATTTTTTTTTTCTTGGGGCTGAACTGATATTTACTTGGTTGGGATGGATCATACTAAAGCTCTTGGCCTAGTTCTTAGAAATATAAGAACATCTCATAGTAGGGGTGGGTTGTGGATTGAATGATTCTTGGCCTAGTACTTATCAAATCATGGGAGTTGCTCATTGTGGATTGAATGATTTTGCTTTCTTCATTCTGTTCTTATTTTAAGTAGGGGTGGGTTGTGTTTGTAAATGTTGGTTTCATTTTGGGTTTGTAGAGTTTTCTGATTTGCTCATGTGAGCTAGAATGTTGATTACATTATTTAGATATAATAATTTTTTGTGTTCACTTATTTTAAACTGGCTTTTGTGTTGATATAGGATTTGATAAGTGGTAAAGCTATAGTGACTCCAGATTTGATAGACTGCTAGAAAAAAAACATGTTGCTTCTAAAGCAATAGAGAGTTCGTCATCGGGGGTGGTAAGTATGCGTATAATGTTCTACTTGATCAACCATAAAAGCTTGTGATCTCTTTGTTTTATGCTTGGTAGGTAATAGTTGATGGTACCTATGCTCTTCATGCAAGATTGCGCTCCTTGCTAGATATTCGAGTGGCATTGGTAAAATTTTTACTTGTGTAATTATAATTCCTGCTCATCCATGTAATCAGTTGGACCAGTTTTTCTATTTTCCGCAGCTTTCTATTTTCCGCAATTCTGCTCTTTGTAATCTTCTCCATTTGTAAATGCAGATATTGGCTAGATGGAATCTGTTGGAGCGCAGAACTGTCATTGATGAAGCTCCTATTTTTACCCGACTATTGAGGTATCTTTTTTTCTTAATAAGATGTGATTTTGTACATTGGTAACTTTATTTGTTAAACAAATAATGTTTTTCTTATGTGATGAATTTGATGGTTAATAAAACATTGGTAACTTCATGTGATATCAGTGCCTACTAGCCAAATGCACATTGCCAATTACTTATTTATTCTTCAGTTCCATATCATGAGTTTGTTCGTCGTGTTCGAATAACTAGAGTTGAACTTTTACACAATATTCAATTATGTATATTTGAACAAAATAATTTTGTTCAAATTATTAAGATTGACTACATATTAAATATTCATACATAAAAAATTGAACATTTTAAGTTAGATTGGTTAAAATTGAATATTAAATATTCATTACACCAGTCCCTATAATTTCTTTTCAATTTCACTTTGGTCTTTCTAGTTTTAAAAATGTTAACAACATAAGATAGAGGAATCACATTGCAAAAAAATTGAAAGTGTAGGGACTAAATTGTTCAAATTGAAATTATAAGGACTAAAGTGACGGGTTCTACGAGTCCTAACAGCACCATCTAGTAGACTGGAGAGAAACTGCCTCCTTGAAATATCCTCCTATTGCTCTCCCTCCATAAAAGGCAATTGAAGCACAATGTATTAAAATGCCAAGACTTCTTCCTCTGCTCTGCATCTCCAACCAAACAAAACACTCACCAAATCTCCATGGAAAACCCAATCCATCCCGATTAAAGCCAAGACTAGAACCCAAGATCCCTAGCCACACTGCAGTGAATATGCAGATGCAAAATGTACTTTGCATCACACTTTCAAAGGCAACACCAGTTAACAAAAAATTGTTTCCTCTTTTTTTTTTTTTTTTTTTTTTTTTTTTTTTTCTTTTGTTGACTATAATCTTATTAAAAGGTGACACCAAATGTTTGACAATTTATTTGTGATACTTTTTTTTTTTAGATGGTCTTGCTAACTGATTTGATTGTTCAAAGAGTTGAATTTTATTTTTAGATGGTCTGCCCATAAATCTGTTAAATTTATGAGTTCTGCCAATAGATATCTGTTAAATTCATGCAAGAATAAGCAGAATTAAACACAATAGACAATGAGGGTTTCTTGGTATTGTTTATCTAGGTGTTTTAGTTTTCTTCTTATTCTTCTTCATCCCACATCACTTTCCAGACATACTGACTAGGCATTGTTCCATTTAAAAGGACATTTGGTTAAATTTACGTTGCCTTCTGGTATCTTAGGTAAACTATATGTGGGGATTAATTTCCAGTACAGTAGTAGACTTCGCCGAAAGGAGGGTTTGGGCTTCAACTAATAGATTTGAACCTTTTATGTTGTCCTTTTTCACATCTTCTCTGTCCATATGCATATTTAGTGTATCTTTATTGTAAGCATTGCATTTAGAAATAAGCTAGTTGAGTAAGATTTGGTAATTTATATGCCTATTCTAGTTTAATATTTTGCTATTTCACATATTTATGTGCATGTCCAGTAGAGATATATAACCTGTCATAACTCATAAGATGAAACTCTCATGTATTGTCTAGCATTAAAAAAAGACCATTAAAAGAAAAAGAAAAAGAAAAAACTGAGCTCTCATTATTTTCTTTTTATTTTCCTTTTCCTTTTGTTTCAGTGAAGGAAAAGAGTTGCACGGTTTAATACTTAGTGATCTATACTATCATCTACAAGGAGAGCTTGATGGTCGTAAGATTGATCCTGGACCATTCAAATAGCTTTGCCAGTAGCTGGTCAAATTAAAATTTGTGCAAATGTATCAGCATAAGTACAATGGAGACCTTTCTGCACTTGTCAAGGATGTCTACTTGTTTGACTCTTCACGTTTTTGAGCAGATTTGGAAATTGATTTGTGGGATTATTCTGAGTGGAAAGCATCTAAAACAGTAGCAGAATATAATTTTTGTTGTACAAAATAGTTTTTGTTGTACAGAATATAATTTTTGGTAGAATATAATTTTTGTTGTGGTACAGAAGTTGTAGGAGTACAATTAATTATTGACGTGGGATTAGACTTGGTTCTTAAGAAATTTGTAATATATATGTAAGTGGACGTTCAATATTAATTTTTTGGGAGGTTGGAACTGAAATGTGTGTAATCGTTGTTGAATGCTTGATAACATATTTGCCGTTGATGGATTATATTGTTTATACCGGGTACAGGTTGTATTAATAATGGATACAGGTGGTTTAGAAGTTTTTATTTAAAAAAAAAAAAAAACGTTAAAGTATTTGGCCACCAAATATTTTGGTAGCTAAATACGTGAGCAAATGTTTTGGTGAGGAGGCTTTTGGCTACGAAACTTTTAGTGGGCAAAAGTAAAATTAAAATTATGGGTAGCACTTTTAGTGACTAATGCTTTAGTGGCGGAAACATACCTTTTGCCGACTAAACCAAAATTAGTAGCCAAATGTGTACTTTTGGCTACCAATTATTTAGTAGCTAAAAGTGATACCTTTTGCCGACCAAAACAAGTTAGTAGCCAAAACCCTCATTCGGCGACTAATGATTTAGTGGCGGAAACATACCTTTTGCCGACTAAACCAAAATTAGTAGCCAAATGTGTAGACTTTTGGCGACCAAACAAATTTTGGTCGCCAATACTATCGCCGACAGGGTAACGGCAACAAGCTTAGCGACAAAAAATTTTGGTCGCTAAATCCTTTGGCGACTAAATTTTTGACTTTTGGCGACCAATAATTTGGTAGCCAAAAGTGTCATTTTTTGTAGTGTCTAATGGGGAAGGTAGCAGCAACGCTGACTTTGTTGAGCAAATTAACCAAATGGCTATTCAGATACAAGAACAAAATAACTGAATGTACTTACAAGCATGTTGGTACGTACAAGAATATTACACAAACTACATGTCAAAAACACCATGTCGAACATCAATATTAACTGGAGGTGCATGGATATGTGAATTATATGACAGACACGTTGGTCGTTTTGAAGAAAATGTTTGTATACCAAAACATGTATTTTCCTTATTGTGTGACACGTTAGTTAGAGATGTTGGTTTATGTGTTAACCAACGTAGCCATGGATTAGCCATGGAAGAAAGCGTAGCAATGTTCATACATGTGTTAAGAGGGTTTAAGAATAGAGCCATCCAAGAACGGTTTCAACATTCGGGTGAAACCGTATCACGCCGCGTGCATAATGTTTTGGAGGCGATGAAGAAGTTCACAGTTGTGCATTGTAGGCCAACAACAAATCAAAATCTGCAACATCCTCACTTGCGGTCAAAAATGAAATGCCTACCATTCAAGGTACAACTTGCATATGTGAAAATGTTCCAAGTTTTGGGATATATTACATGTGAAAAATTTTATCGAACTTTTGTGCTCTTAGGATTGCATTAGCGCGATTGATGGCACACATGTTGTTGTGAAAGTGACAGGGCCTGAGGCAGCGACCTATTTTGGATGCAAATGCTGTCACACACAAAACATCATGGTGGTTGTTGATTTGGACTTGTGTTTTATGTTTGTCTCACTTGGATGGGAAGGCAGTATACATGACAGTAGAGTTTTTGCTAAAATAATCAACAATGTGTAGACACCCCATTTTAGACCGTCCTCAAGACTTGGACGTCATCGTTTGAACACTTGATGATCATCCATGCTCGTGTTCGTTTTTGGTGCCTGAAGTCCTTGGCGGAGTGCCTCATCTTCAGAACACTCGATTTGTCTATTTTGTGCTTGGTTGCACACTAAGAACTTGTAGCATTGCTTCTGGGGAAAGAGGGTGGCCTACTGACCAACCACACTACCCACCGGCCAAGCCAGGTGGCTGTCGGCCTAGCCAAGTTCTCATCGGCCATCAGTGGTGGCTGGCCGCGCACACTAATGGCCGATCGGCCTCTTTAATGGCTGGTCGGCCACAGGTGTTGACCGAGGCACCTTTTTCTGCTTTTGCAGATATTTATCTTCCAGCTGGTGCCAGCTGTTGACCACTAAGTGTATTCTCCATACACGTGTATGGATGGATTCAAGCAAGCTTTTGCTTGCATTTCCTATATAAGGGAGGCTTCCTCCCCCTTAGGAAAGGTTCAGACTTTTGGGAGGAAAAAATATATACTCTCTCTCTAGATTTTTCTCTCTCTATATTGTTGTGCCTTATAGTGCTTAGAATTGCATTTTCTTCACACTTTTGCACACAACCTCCTAGCCAAACACTCCTACTTTGTTGCTGAGGTACTTGGAGGTTTTGTTTGAAGCTCAAAAGCTTGGTTTTTGCCTCAGAAGTTGCTACTTTGCTGTGATTCTTCAAGGGTGAGTTGTTACCCCGTTTAAGCCTTGTTTTGCTTGAGTGTTTAGCCATCTTTTCATGCTTCTTTTGGCTTAGCTTTCTACTGTAAAAAGTTCTATTTTTAAGTGCATAAAATGGTTGTTTAAAGCTTTGTTTGAGTTAGGGGTGGTCTACCTGCTTTGGTGGCTTATTTTACCTTGCTTTGTGCCATCTCTTAAGGCCTTTAAGATCACCTTCTCTTGGCCTTTTAACCACTGAATTCTAGAGGAATTTTAGTGGTAGAAAGTGTGTTTTGAGGTCCAAAATACGAGGGGGTCATCCCCTCTCCTTGTGTCTTCCTTGTGTCTTGGTTACTTGTGTCTTGGTTACTTGTGTTGATGGCCTCATGATTGAGCATGTTTTTCTAGCATGTGTTGGCTTGTTCTCAGCTTATTTTTGGCATTATTTCAGCATGTTATAACTCTGTTTTGGGTCGGTTTGATTGCCCCTTGCATGCTTCACACACTTGTAGTGCAATCTTGCATGCTAGCCTAGCTCACTTGATGTTTTGGCCTATCATTTTAGCATGTTTTGGCTCTGCTCCAGCAAGCATTTACTCATGTTTTGCCATGCTTAAGCTCTGTTTTAAATGGTTTTGGTCATGCATGCCTTGCTTCGTATAGCCATAGTGCAATCTTGCTCACTAGCTTTGAGTTTCCAAGTCTCTAGCATGCTTTACTTGAGTTGTTTGCATGCTTTGGCCTCATTTCTCACATGATTTCAATGTATGTAGTGTAGTCATACTCTCACATGTTTCACTCTTTCAATGCTTTTGGAGAGTTGTACCTTATGCCTTGATAATAAGCTAATAAGTATGCATGCTTGCTTAAGCTTTTGGGCTACCATCTTAGCAAATTTTTGGTCTTATTTTGCCATATTACAACTCTGATTTTGGTTGGTGGAGTCACCTCTGCTTGGGTTTGGTACTTGTGGTGTAATCCCACTCATTGTCCTTGCATGTTTAGTGTTTTGGCTTACCATGCTAGCTTGTTTTGGCTACACTCCATCATGTTTCTAGCATTGTTTTGACGTGCCTTGGGACTATTTTGGATCATCTTGGTCCTTTGGGGCTTGCTTGATATGGCTATGGTGAAAGTGCCATAGCTAGTCTTGAGTTTTGAACACCATAGCATGCCATACTTGTGTTGTTTGCATGATATAGCATCTTTTGGTATGCAATTTCAATGCCTTCATCCTTGCCATACTCTCTTGTTTATCACTCCTTCATTGTGTTTGAGAGTTGTGTTTAATGCCTAGCTTGCGAGCCAATGCATGAGCATGTTATTGTCGCCCTTGGTGCTTCATTTCCTGTATGATTTCACCACTGTTTTGGCATGATGTAGGTCTGTCCATGTGTGGTTTGACCATTTGAGCAATGTAGCGCATGTAGCGCATGTCTTATGTGTAATGTTCTTCACTTGATTTAGTGCTCTTAGTCCCTTAACATGTTTTGCATGCTTTGCTTACATGATAGAACCTTAAGAATGCCACTCTAGCATTGATAGATAGCATGTTGTTTGCATGTGTGATGCATTGCATGTGTTTGGATCAGACGTTAATCTGAACACGAGAAACGAGGGACGTTTCATACTTGAAGTGATGAAACGTGCCTCATTTCTTAGTCTTCGTCCCCCTTGATTGTGCATGATAGGGTGGAGGCCTCTCGAGTCTTGTGTGTTACTTGTGCATTCATCAACATTGTGCAAGCTTGGCTCCTTGGCCATCATGCATTGAGATGCGTGATTGGTGGCTCAAGAGCCGAGCACTGCACTCCTTTGAGCTTGAGACATGATAAGAAGTGTAGTTGCACGCACATTTCCTTGCAAATACACTGCCATGCCTCTGTTTGTGCTCAGTTGGACCAAAAGGAGAAATTGCAGGAAGCAGTGGCCGACCGGCCATCAAAGCCAGCCGACCGACCACCAAGGCTGCTGACTGGCCATCATTACTGGTCGATGGCCACCATCTTCGGCCGATGTGCCCTCAGTATGTTCCTAAGGTGGGTCAGAATCAATCTGGAAGTTGGCACAATTTTCAAAGGTCCAACAATGTGCAAACAGAGGCATCTAGAGGCAAGGCAGTGGATTTCCGGGAGGACGCAACCGAGTATGCATTTCTCCCTCGCCCGCGAGGCCATTTATCGCTTTGTTAGCTAGATATAGTTAATTACATGTGTTGTAATGAATTAGTTTAAATTGTTTTGTAATATTTTAATTAGCTTACATTAGTTAGTTATTCAATTCGGTTTGTAATTAATTAGCTAAAGTAGTTAATTAGTTTATATGTAGTAAGTAGTTTAGCTTAGCATAGCTTAGCCTATTTATTCAGATCCTCCGTCGAGAGGGAAAATGTTGTAATAAGAGTGCGTGTCTGTGATGCATGTCTTCCAACCCTATTTCTTTCTCCCTTTTACTTATCAGCTTTCGATGGCTAGTTTAGGGCATGTTTCAATTAGCATACTTATGCTTTACATGCGTGCATCATTCATTTGTCTTACATGCACCGGGCTCGGCTCATCATACAAACTGTATTGTCTCTTAATACTTACTTGAATACGTGTTTCAAAGCATGTTATCGAGTGTTGCATTCATATGCTATCTTAGAATAGCCGAGCCTATTTAGCTGCATTGTGCATGTGTTGCATTAGGCATCTTAACTTAGCTAGGATCATGCATTGATTTCTAACTAGTTTTCTTTCTTTGGCTTGGATACACTGTAAGTGTTTACGCTTTAGCATACTGCATGAGATGTGTATGTTGCCATGTTAGCATGCTTGCATGAGGTTATTTGCTTAATTGCTATAACTGCATAAATACCTGTGGATGAAGGCTTCATTGCTTGAATTGGAACAATTCATGAAAATGTGAGTTTTAAACCGACTTGAGAGTGGCAAAATCATGTTTTTCTAAGCCCACTTGAGGGTGGCAAATCCGCGTTTTAGCCTACTTGCGAGTAGCACTTCCAAACCATTTTTCGAAAAATGAACATGAGATGTTTTGTTCCAAATCGAGTGATTTAGTCTATACTTGTATGTTGTGCGCATCACATAGTAAGTTAGATTAATAACCGGAATAAGAACACATGTGTTTTCAAAAACAACATATCATGTCAGTAGAGGCCGATCCTTTGATCGGGGGAGCGGGGGTGCTCATTTCAGGACCTTCCCCTCTCGTACCCAAGTTCCCGAGCCGAGGCAACTTGGTGATGACGGACACGTGGCCTTAGGCATGAGTCAGAGTTTCCTAAATTCCCCAAAACAAAATATTTAGGTGGCGACTCTGAAATCTAGCAAAGCAACCCATGTTTGGCGCTTTTTGATTAAAATTGACTTTTCAAAACCAATTGCCGGATGTGGACTCTTTGGTGATTTATCAGTCTTACATTGCACTTTGTGAGATTAGATTCAGAACCGTGACAGGAGTCTGAACTGTAATAACTGGAACCCAATTCGCGCCCTCGCGCGTGGAGTGGAGTTTGGGCGGTCTACAGTTTCTAGTGACTCTGCTGGGGATTTAGAGAACTTGACTCGAACTCATGATATGTTGTTTTATCTACACTTATGTGTTTCTTTGAATTGCATTTGCATTGGTGCGCCTATAACACTGTGTTTGTCATCTGCTATTCTTGAACGGTTTGCCGGAGGCTTGCTTTAAGAAGCGTGCCATAAGGCTAACCGGTTACAGGCTCTACCACGATGGGAACACAAACCTCGATTTTCACCAAGGCACCCTTTTTGACCATTCGACCTAGTTGCATATCGGAAGCCATAGTGACCATTCCAAACTAGGACAGGTTGCTTACCCGATTGTAGGTTGTTTGAAAACCACTGCGTGCATAGTGAAACCCTAGCTCCTGACAAAATAGGATAGGAAAACCCTACCCCAACATAAGGGTGTGTTGGCTCTTTCTTGCCTGGTATGTGCTGTCATAGTGTGTCTCTACAGGTTGTATGTATCAGTTTGCAAGTCTGGGTATCAGGCCTGAGGGCATCAGTATTTGGGGATATCAGATTTGAGGCAGTGATTTAGGGGCAGTGATCAATGTTGAGAATAGTGCGTTCAGCTTATAATGCCAACTGTGTGTTGTCTTTATTTTAAACCGAAATACTGTCCATTTTTCTGGTTATTGTGTCCTTATTTTGCTTTATTTATCTTTTTGCAAGGTAGTATTGCATCATTGCTTCTGAGGAGGCAGTTTACCCCAAAGCACTCTGGGTTAGAGGTAAAAGGCTTCATCGATCCGAGGATCTAGTTGACGGACAAGCAGTGTTCTTTTCATTACCCCCGGTTACTAGACGGAGGTCAATTAGGCACAGTTCATCAGTACAACAGTTACCAGATCAGCAGTCAATATCCACCCCACCAGTGTGTAGTCGAGCTGAGGTTTCTGTTTCTACTGCAGAAAGAGATACACCTGTTGTTCAGTTAGATCAGCACCTTATGGCCGGTATGGAGGAGATGATGCGTCAGCTCCAAGAGACCATGCAAGCCATGTAGTAGGATGTCGCCCGCCAGGCAGAGGTTACTGCACGTCAAGCAGAAATAGTGGCTCAACAAGCAGAACTGATCGCCAGGCTTCAGCAGCAGCAGCAACCACAATAAGCCGAAGCATCTGCTTCGCATCCACCCCCACCCAGAGTTCCGATACCCGGGGATACAACTTACGTCCAGGAAAATACGGACGTCCCAACGGGGCTAGTTCCACCTCCAATTCTACCTCCGCTGTCCAAAGCACCAGCTAATCTAGTGGACACACCGTTTGAATTTAAGGTGGATCCAACAGCGCTGAAAGTGAGCAAGCTAGAAAAGTTGTTCAAAAGAGCTTAAGGCTTCAATTCCATTCCGGATATAGAGGATGGATACACCGATTCGACGGTGACTTTGCCGGATCGGTTGAAGATGCCGTATATAGACCGTTTTGATGGTTCCGGGGACCCCATGGTACATTTACAGTTGTTCTTGGATATCCTAAGGCCAATGGGCCTCTCCAGACTGCAAAAGCTTTCCCTCTTTGGTTGGACCCTGTTGGGTGTTGCGGCCATCTGGTACGCGAAGTTGGAAGATTCTGTCAAGAGAAGTTGGGAGGAGATGGTTGAGGCCTTCGTTGCCAGTATTCATACAACAAACAAATCGAGGTCACAACTCGTGATCTCGAGACAATGAGACAAGAGCCAAAAGAGGGATTCTCTGACTTTGTAACCCATTGGAGAGCCAAAGCTTCTATGATGACCACTAGGCCAGTCGAGAAGGATCAGATATGGATGGTTGTGCGCAACTTCCAACCCAAACTGATGCAAAAGATGATCGTCTTACCCCTCCCCACCTTTGCTGATTTACACGAGATTAGGGTATAGATTGAGGATGCCATGAAGCAGGGTTTGATTGACCATGAGAGAGAGTAGCCCAACAGGGCATTTACCTGCAGGTCAAATGCAGGCACGAGTAATGCTGCAGCTGCCAGAACTTCCAATGTGGGCATGGTCACCACCACCACATCAACAACAACCACACCCTTTACCGGCACATCTAGTGCCACCCCTCAACCAGCAAAATACCCACCCCGGGGCCAGAGGACTTTTACCCCGTTGTATATGCCTTTGTCCAAGGCCCTGGGGGTTTTAATCGGAAAAAAACATCTGAAGCCCCTCGAACCACGCCCACTGCCAAATAATCTCCCACCAACCCATAACTCAGCCAAATATCGTGCCTTTCACCAACAGATGGTCACGACACCGACCAGTGCTTCAGACTGCATCATGAGATCCAGGATCTTATTGACAACAATGTGATTGCGCCTCTAGAGAAGCCGAATGTCGCCACCAACCCAC
The DNA here is from genome assembly GCA_025200525.1 of Camellia lanceoleosa. Taxonomy (NCBI): domain Eukaryota; kingdom Viridiplantae; phylum Streptophyta; class Magnoliopsida; order Ericales; family Theaceae; genus Camellia; species Camellia lanceoleosa. Next base: position 96,016,049 of record CM045772.1, on the reverse strand, counting down.
TCCCACCATATAACCAAGCTCCACCACACAAACACATCAACCTGATCCAAACTGCAACCATTCCATATGACCCAAGCATATACATCACACCCTCTTACCTACCCAAGCCTGAGGTGTTCATCCCGGATAGCACAGACTTGTGCATGTTGAGCACCTCCCAAACCCAACCTGAACTGGTGGTGGTGACTATCGAAGATAGAATTGGGTTGACTTTGGAGGAAGATGGGAATGATGATTCAGAGCCTGAGGGGTCTGGGAGCTTTGCTGAGGAAGCGTACAACCCGAGTGGTTACATCGTATTAACAGACCAGGCCAAGCCAAGGGTAGAATTGCCAGTTGGGGCAGAGATTAGTGTGGTTCGGGAGGATGGGACTAGTCAGGGGCTAGATGACCTAGCAGAGCTGGAGGAGGATGTCGCGAATCTGCAGTTCTTTGACGAATAGGACCCAGGGGATGTGAGCATCATCTAGTTTGACCTGGATAGATTAGCAAAGGCTACAGGGTGGCTCAGTGACGAGCCAGATGTTGTTAAGGAGCATCCGCCAGAACAGGGGCATTCAGAAATGGGAAGATCTACAGTCGCTGGAATGATAGAGAATCAGGAAGCATCACCGAAGAGCACCGGTGCAAAGAATTTTGCTCAAGATCAGGGTAGTTTGTGTATAGTAGATACAGAGTAAGAAGCCACACTGAGGTAGTTTGAGCAGGAGAAGGTTGATAATGACAACAGGTCTGGAAAAGCCAAGGCACCCGAGGGGATAGAATGTGTTGTGAGCATAGAAGCAATTACAACGGAGCCGAACAACTGTTTGTCGGTTGCCGATGGTATGTGGTGGGAAGATGATGATTTGTGTCTGGCCCACACTGACGAAGACTGGTGGAAGACCCAACCGGATGACACCTGGTATGTTAAGGAGGTTGCTATATGACTAGAAGTGGGCGGTACTTCAAGCCCCCACACTTGGATCAGCCGGAGGCGTCAGGAAAAGATAAAGAAGAAGAGAGGCAGAAAGAAAAACTGCTAGAGGAGGAGGCTGTACTAAAGAAGCTAAAGAAGATACAAGCAGACATCTCCATCTGGGGACTGCTTATGGCCTCGAGGGTTCACAGACAAGCCGTTCTTACAGCCATGGATAGGGCCAAGCTTTCAATCGATACAACTCCTGAGCAGTTGTTAGGGTTGGTTTTCCCGGGAGGAGCTTCCCCGACCTCGACCTTCAGCGACAAGGAACTACCGCCCGAGGGCTTTAATCATAATAAGCCGCTCTATATCTCTATGGAGTGTATGGAAAAATGGATACCGGTGGTCCTGGTCGACACGGGATCTGCAATCAATGTATGTCCGTCAAGAACGACATATGCTATCGGGTTGAAGCTTGCGGATTTCGTGCCTACAGCCCAGGTGATACGGGCCTATGATAACACTAGTTAGGAGGTGATGGAGACTGTACGGATCAAGACTAAGATTGGCCCGGGGCAGCATGACATTGAGTTTCATGTCTTGGACCTTCAACCTACTCCTTGGGCGGCCGTGGCTGTACCAAGTGAAGACTGTCTCTTCCATCTTGCACCAGATGTTAAAATACCCCTACGGGAAGAGGGTGACAATTGCTTTTGGGAACTCGTCCATACATCCGCCGCCAGAGGTTACTACACCAGTTTTGGAGATTGAGCACGGCACGGAGGATGTATTTTTGTCAGGATTCACCCTAGCTGAGGCTCGGGTTGTACAGAATATGCTAGTTGTTGATGAGGGGCTATATGTCAGTGCACTGTCTGTCTACCTTATGAACAAGCTTCAACACATGCCCAGGATAGGATTAGGGCGAAGTGGCCGGAAGGGCATCGCAGTATCGGCCGAGGTGCTGCACAACCCATATACCTTTGGCCTAGGTTATCTGCCTACCAAAGAGGATTTGGCGAGGAAAGGAAGAGAAATGGCTAGAAGAGCCAAGGCAAAGCAAGCTGGGAAACACTATGAGTTGGTGCACCGGCCTATCCAAGGGACCTTGAACGGACGTTTCGTCCGGGAGGGGGAAGACTTCCCGTTTTGTGGTTTTCCGGAGCCTTGGTGGAATTTAGAGAAGCGGCGCTTGCCCGGCTTCGAAATCTTTTTTGATCTTCAATTGTTCGGGGATGAAGTTGCCGAAGAGTAGATAGACCCACCAGCTGAGGCTAAGCAGTGCAAGGCTGAGTCCGAGGGTACAGAGTTGGAAATGGGGGTAGCACTAGCTTGTCTCCTCTTAGGTCCTCAGATCGTACCAAAGTGCTTGGGGGATAACTTATCAGTTTCCATGATCGGGGATGAAGCGACTATGAGCCCACCTTCTGGCATTCTCGATGCATCCATCGCACCTTCCCTCGTTTGGCAGTACAAGGAGGGCTTTTTACCGAGCAGTTCCGGGTCAGGTAGTGAGCCAGAATCTGATTCCATTGAGTTTGTGGAGTCGGAATCAGATTCCAGCTCTTTTGAGTCTGAGTCCGGCATTCTTGGGGGTGATAACCTGGATGCCGCTGTCCTGTCTAGGTCGTCTTTTTCGTTTTCCTTTGAGTCTATTGTGATCGAAGGATTGGATGGACTGGATGTTATTAATGAGAACTGTACGACTGTGGCGTCCGAGTATTTTTCTGTGCCTTTAGTTTATTGCATTAATCAAGACTTCCAAAATTTTGATGAAAACGACGACGAAGAAATTCCTCCGGTTTTGAAACATTTGCTTGATCAAGAGTAGGAGAGGTTTGTAAAACCTTTGGTTGATGAAATCACCTCAATTAATGTTGGTACTGAGAAAGACCCGCGGTTGGTCCAGATCGGGCCCACATTGTCTTCGGAGGAACGCGAGCGCTTAGTCGCTTTATTAAAAGATTTCAAAGATGTTTTCGCGTGGTTCTACGAAGACATGCCTGGAATCGATCCTGTGATTGTACAGCACTAGATCTTTCTCGACCCAGAGGCCCAACCTGTTAAGAAGAAGCTCCGAAGGATTTGCCCGGACTGGGCCTTGAAAATCAATGGAGAGGTCACCAAGCAGATCGGCACAAGGTTTCTGTTAGTATTTCAGTATCCAACTTGGTTGGCCAACATTGTGCCGGTGCCGAAGAAAGACGGCAGAATTCGAGTATGTGTGGACTTTAGGGATTTGAACAAAGCCAGTTTGAAGGATGACTGTCCTCTGCCGCATATTGACAAATTAGTGGACTTCACTGCTGGGCATGCGCTGCTCTCATTCATGGATGGGTTTTCAGGCTACAATCAGATTTTGATGGCACTCGAAGACAGGGAGAAAATCGTTTTCACGACCCCATGGGGGACCTATTGTTATAGGGTGGTGCCGTTCGGTTTGAAGAATATAGGGGTTACACATCAACGGGCTGTGACCACGATCCTACATGATATGATTCATAAAGAGGTTGAGGTGTATGTAGACGACATGATTGTCAAGTCCAAGGAAAGAAAGGGCCACTACACCGCCTTGCAGAAATTTTTCCAACGGATTAGAGAGTATCGGTTGTGGCTGAATCCTCAGAAATGTACCTTCGACGTTACAGTAAGGAAAATGCTGGGGTTCTTGACCACACAGAGAGGCATCGAGGTCGATCCTTCCAAAATCAAGGACATCTTAGAAATGCCACCACCGAGGACTGAAAAGGAGGTGCTAGGCTTTCTGGGTAAAGTGCAATTCATAAGATGGTTTATTGCAAAATTAACCTTGACTTGTGAACCACCTTTTGGTCTCCTGAAGAAAGGAAAAAAGTTCCAACAGGAAACTGCTATGTTGTCACCACCGGAGCCGGGGAAACCGCTAATTCTGTACCTATCAGTGACCGAAACGACAATGGGTTGCATGCTTGCGTAGGAATCTGAGGATAAAGTGAAGAAAGCTATTTACTACCTGAGCAAGAAAATACTAGATTACGAAACCCGCTACACTCCGCTAGGGAAGGCTTGTCTGGCCTTGGTACGGGCTACCAGGAAGCTGAGGCACTACCTATTAGCTCACATTGTAATACTGGTTTCGAGATTAGATCCCATCAAATATCTTTTCGAGAAACCAGCACTTACGGGTAGGCTAGCCCGTTGGTTGCTTCTACTTTCTGAATTTGATTTGAAGTACATAACGCGCAAGTCAGTGAAAGGGAGAGCGGTAGCGGAGTTCCTAGCCGATCACCCAGTAGAGGGGGATGAAGCAGTTGAGTAGCTGTTCCCAGACGAGGCCATTATGCATGTTGAAGAAGAGACCTAGATGATTGACTTCGACGGAGTATCAAACCAGTACGGGTATGGGATAGGGGTGTTGCTGATAGTACCCGACAATTCCCGCATACCCTTAGCATTCAAACTCTGGTTCAAAGTGTCAAACAATGAGGCAGAATATGAGGCATGTATTGCTGGATTGGAAGCCGCCCTAGAACTAGGGCAAAACGGTTGGATGTCATTGGGGACTCGAACCTTGTGGTATCTCAAGCTAAAGGAGATTGGAAAGTTAAAGAAGAAAAGATGAGAATCTATCACCAAACCTTGGACATTCTGATTCCTCGGTTTGAGAAACTGAACTTCGCTCATCAGTTAAGAGAGAACAACATGTTCGCTGATTCATTAGCAACTCTATCTTCTATGATAGACATCCATTTTGGAGTCCAGATGTGGTTGATCATTGTTGAATAGAAATTCGTACTGGCCTACGAGCTGATTACTGCCATAGATGAGGTACAAGATCAAAACCCCTGGTATTACGACGTCTGGAAATTCTTGGAAAAAAAAGCGTATCCACCAGGGGCAAATGCCAAAGATAAGAGGGCAATTCAAAGAATGGCTGCTCAGTTCATCGTCTGCGGAGGTAAACTATACAAGAGGGGTCATCTGGGGATGCACAAGCTGTGTGTTGATGTTGAAGAGTCTAAGCTCCTGATGGAGGCCATCCATGGAGGAGAGTGCGGAGCGCACATGAGCGGGGTAATGCTGGCTCAGAAGATTCTTAGACAGGGTTATTATTGGTCAACCATTGAGGAGGATTGTATTGGCTTTGTTCGGCGATGCCACAGATCCATGCAAATTGCATGAACATTCTACCGTCGAAGCTGTACAACATGACTTCGCCATGGCCGTTTTCAGTCTGGGGGATTGATGTGATTGGTGCAGTTACCTCGAAGGGGTTGAATGGGCATGAGTATATTCTGGTAGTGATAGACTACTTTACAAAGTGGGTCGAGGCCCAATCCTATGCCGTATTGAAGGCGTCGCATGTCACTAAGTTCATCAGGAACAACATCATCTATCGCTATGGGGTCCCGAATGAGATTATTTTGGATAATGGTTCCCACTTCAAAAAGAAGGTGATCGACTTGTTAGAGAAATACAACGTGGCCTTTCATAAGTCATCAACATATCAGCCGCAAACCAATGGAGCTATTGAGGCCGCCAACAAGAACATCAAGCATATTCTGCAGAAGATGGTGGAAACCTATAGGAACTGGCCAAATAACTGCCATTTGCTCTTTGGGGCTATCAGACTTCAATTCGAACTTCTACTGGGGCAACTCCGTATTCCTTGGTCTATGGGATGGAGACTGTTTTGCCTATCGAAGTTGAGGTTCCATCATTACGAGTTATGGCTGAATGTCAGATAGTTGAGGTAGATTAGCAACAAAACAGGTTCGAAGAACTCATGCTCTTTGACAAAAGAAGGCTGAAAGCACTGTATCACATCCAGGGTTATCGACGATGAATTGCCAGGGCTTTCAACAAGAAGGTTAAGTCTAGGAATTTAAAAAGGGGGAATCTAGTGCTTAAAGACAACTAGGCTCCCATTAACGACCCTAGGGGCAAGTTCAGACCCAATTGACTGGTCCCTACATCCTCAAGTCAATCTGGTCAGGTGGAGCTGTCGTTCTAATGGATTTAGATGGCCTTGAGTTTTCCCAGCTGATCAACATGGACAAGTTGAAGAAATACTATCCCTAAGTGGCTCGCTAGGCCGAAAACCCGAAACGGCGACCTAGGAAAAAGTTAGAGCATGAAAAATTTGAAATAATAAAAACTGAGCTCGCAAGGTTGAAAACCCAGAAAGGGCGGCCTTGGCAAAAGTTAGAGCGCAAAAGGAGAGTGTTAATACACGAGTGAACCTGAACCAAACTACGCAAGGCTTGATTCCCATCTTCGGGATATGTAGGCAACTTCATTCTGAAGTCCAGCCATAAATACTTCCAAATCAATTTTGTCCATGTGATCATTCTTGGTCATCTTTGTCTATTTTGCATTCGAGAGCTTAGTTGTGATCTCCAGTGCAGTGTTGTTCAGACTAGGGGCAACTTTCCAGTTGATGGGATTCGGGGTTGTACATCTCAGTGATAGATCTCGGGCGTGTCCAGTTGTGATCCATATCGAAAATGGTTTTGAAAAGTTTTAATAAAAGTTAACTTTGTTCAAATTAATCTTTTTACGACTTAGACCATTTTGGACCAAACGGAAAATTTTTGGTACCCACAACCTTCAATTACATTGATTTTAGTACAGAGTTCTCCTACTCTTGAATATAAATTGAAGTTGCTTTTTATTACATTCATACGAAAACTTGAAAGTACTAATTAAAGCAAATAAACTCGGGGCATAGTCAGGTGTTCCTGCATCTCCTCCTAGAGCTGGTTGAAGCCTCTGATGCCAAAGTAGGCCCAACCCGCGCCTCTTCATTAAGCCAAGCTATGCACTCATCAGAAAGGGTGTAGTTGAAACTAAGGGCAGGGGCCAAAAGTTCTCTTGTTCTCCATGCTGTGGTATATCGAGCTAGTTGTGCGCCTCGGACTGGAAATGCAGTAGGGTACTCTATCCCTTCTTCCGAACAAGTCTGATCATGGCCAAACTGGCGTCGAAATCGGAACGGGAAGTAAAAGACACAGTGTGTCAGGCCAATCAGCTGAATGCCCGGCTGGCGAGACATACTGTAACTCATTGCCGGCAGATTGAGCCAAGGGCAGCGCCAAGCAATGTTGATAGCAGACAGACTGCACATCTATTCGCACCACCATCCCTCATCTGGGGCATCAACTAGTCGTTGCCAGAAGAAATAGTCGCGTGCTGAATATGCGGGGCATGAGTCCGTTACTCTCAACTTGTCCATCAACCATATCTAGGGAGGGATAAAAAATAAGAGATTAAAGAATAGAGAGGTGTACGAGGAGAGAAAAGTGAGCAAGGGTTTTGAGAGAAAAACATAACCTAAGTGCCGAGTGATGTGAGGAATACACATGTGAGATAAGGTGGAAAACATTAGCTGCAACAATAGTGGACTCCCCGCAAATCTAGTCGTCTCCCAGCGATGGAAGGCATCCAAACCCATCAGTGTCTCAGCTAGCGTCATGGCGATGCAGCTCTTGCCCTCTTTTAAGCCCTGGGCAACCTCAATCAAACGGACGCTAGACCCACCAAAGTTTGGGACAAGTAAGAAATGAGACAACATGCATAAACAAAGGGCGTGTCGCCGAAAACCTTGCCAGTGATGATCGTCGCAGTCACCGGCATCAGAAAACCGATGAATCAAGCTCGGGATGTCTAACTCCCCGTCGCAAATCAAAGATCGGGCATCATGCAAAGTAAGCCCACACATCCGTCCTAGAGCTTGGACGTGCCCAAAACGGAATTGGGGCAAGATCTCCTCATCACGTTGAGACTCCATCAAAGCTCGGAAATCTTTGAAAGTAGGACACATCTCTGTCCACCAAAGCTAAACACATGAGTTATCGATTCCAACACCTTACCACGGCATGGAGGAACGGAAAATACAGCAGGGTGCAGCTCAACGTGAATAGTGCATTTACTCCGAAACTTCAAAAATTCAATTTTTTCGAGCCATCCAAAGCTGCAATCCAATCAGAGAGTTTTTGGGTAAGAATTGCTTCCATTTGGGGCAAAAATAGAGTTGAAATGGAAAAACTACGAAGCTGGAGCTTTTGTAGAAGATAAGGTGTTGAGTGGAAGACAGGTGGCAACAATCTAGGCACTTTCTGCATTAATGGCTGACCGGCCAAATTTGATAGCCGATCGACCATTTTTATAGCCGATCGGCTAATTATGGTGTCCGACGGCTCTCTAGGATGGCCGGTGGCCTCCCACCTTGGTCGATGACCTCCCACCTTGGTCGATGACCCCTCCTTTTGCTCTCTGAGTTGTTCAAATGTTGGAAGTGTTGGGAACTTGTGCTTCGTTCCTTTTTGGGATACATTTTTTTGATGATTTTGCGAAGTCGTACCTGTGTTGTTTCAATTTGTTTATTGAGTTGTATTTTGTGTTCATTGTTAAGTTCTTGTCTTGATTATCGAGTTGTATTCATGTTTGATTAGCACGTCAAGTCCGAGTTTTGCTTATCAAGTTGTTTTTATGTTTCAGTTGTTAGTTGGTTCACTACCTGATTTAGAGCATTGCAATTGGTAGTTGCAATTTTCAAACAAAATTCAAACTCATTTTCTTACTGTGCAATGTTATGCGATGCTTTGAATGTAAACTGTAACACTCTTTTAAACAAAAGCTGTTTCTATTCCATCATGGTTTCTTTTCTTTTTTTTTTTTTGCAAAAGAGTACAAGTTTTAAAGAAAATAAAACTGCCTGAGGCTATACAATGTGCAAATACTACTAGCAAAAAAAAAAAAAAAAGAAAATAAAGCAAAAAGCAGAAAACATTTGAATCGGCGCCAGTCGCCTCAAGAGCGGGAAGCCCTCATCATCTTCTTCCTTGACGAAGGCCCAGAACTACCGCCATCAGTGCCGCTGCCGGAGTCTAAACCCGAGCCATCTCCAGCCTCATCTCCATCGTGAGACGACTCTGACTATGGACTCACTGCCTCCTTGGTAGACTCATCATCATCTGGGGCCGACTCTCGCGAACTACTCTCGGTATGAGTATGCCTAGCTCTGCTTCGGCTGTGCGCCGACACCCCTCATCCCTCTCCCCCTGCTGCTCGAGAAGGCACTGAAGGTCTCGCTTGGGCTTCCGCTACGGCTGGCATTTGAAATGGGACCTGAAAAGAACGATTTGGCAAATGCATCAGTAGTGGCATGCGAAGTAGTGTGGTTAAATGCATTAAAACAGTGTGGAGCAGATTGCAGAAAGTTTTGGGATACGGGTTGAAGGAGCTTATCGGGATACTGTAAATGCTCAACAAGTCCATGCTCGTCTGCACCATCCCCATCAGAGAAGCCGACAGCTCTAAAGCCCGCCCAGTGTACTCTATGGAAGCCTGCAAAAGTGTTGAGGTGATTAGTAATCTACGGAGTATAAGTTGAAATGAAATTAATGTACAGAATGTAAAGTATGGTACATACCGCAGTCGAGCCTCGAACTCCGACGAGCTTGTGATTAGCTGGGGGAGGAGCGATAGGAATCTGGTAAATATCTCTAGCCCGTCCTTGGCATGTCATAGTAGTAGGCAGGTCTGGCCACTCCGCCTTCTATCTCCTCTAGGAATCTCTCCTCCGATGAGCCTGAGTCGCCCTAGATCCTCCCACTCCTCCTGCTGCAGTTGCATGTCTGTCTCTCCCACCTCGGTGAACACTGGCCAGAGGCTGCATAAGATACGTCTGGATAAAGACGGTATAGTCATCGTTGAGCTTGAAGAAGTTGGCATACTAGCCTCTGGTGAAGTCGATCATCTCCTACTCAGTGTACCTCTCTGTGATCCTCATATAAGTGGGAGGTGGCATTGGGACTATCTGCTCAGGCAAAACGAGACTCTGTCACAAGAAACGCTCTCCCAAATACCATGCCCGACAGACCAGACCCTCGAAGAAGAGCCGAAATTGGGAAGCCTCCCGAGCGCCCACGAACTGGTCTCTAACTGCGTTAGGCAACACTGCCCAGGGCTACCAAGTGATCTACAAATGACAGATATACAGGTTGTTATCTGCTATTGAAAGTGCAATGCGAAGCAAAGCTCAGATAAACTGTAGGGTTTGAAATACTTCTGATGCGGCCATAGTATCAAAATATCGGCGGAAGAATGAGAAAGACTCTCAGGGCCTCCGCTCGCACCTCACATTGTGTCTGTGTGAATACAGGACCATGGGAGGCATCTCTACCTCCGGCTCTGGGGCAAGTCTTGGGAAGTAAGCATATACCCACAGCTACAGAATGCGAAAGGGTAATAATGAGTATGTTTATCAGATGTAGAGCAGTATGCAGATAAAGCAAAAATTAAAGAGTGGCATGCAGTATCTTGTGCAATGTGTGTGGCATACAAGTAATGTAAAGTAGATTGTGTGATGTGCAATGTGTGTGGTGCATAGATGATGTAAAGCAGGACTGTAAACTAAAAGGGAAAGATGTACCTCCCAGGCTTGCTAGTAGCCTCCTAGCAAGTGCCCTCTCAGGCGAGATGAAGAACTCATGTATCCATATAGTGTGGCCAAGCCTGCACCGCCCCAGTCATAGTGCCGGACGTAAGACAGGTCCACTAGTTCACTCAAGAGGTAGAGGCCAACGATGTTCGCCCGGTCGGCGAAAAGGGTGGTGCCAAGCAAGAACATGAGGAACCCCCGGGCGTAGTGCTCAACCTCCTCATGGGTCGTTGGCGTCTCTCTCCTGAAGTGGTCGGCGAACCACGAATATCGCACCATCCCTGGTCGGGAGTGAGGCGGGCGAATCCTTAGCAAAAAGATATGAGCAGCATCCCACTTGCCCATATCGGTGTCGTAAGGGAACGGATCACCCCCACCCCTATGCTGGTGAGCATGGAGAAGACGAAGGGAGTCATTGTCATATACCCTGCTGTAGAGAGATGGAAGGAATTGGTGGTGTCCCACCACCTCTCCACTAAGGCGCCTAGAAAGGGCCGACTCGCAGTAAGGCACGAGAGTCCCATACAGAATGCACCAAAACCAGCCTCATCGATGATGTGGCGAACAGTATCGGGTAGCTCCATATACCAGTCTCGTGCGATGGTATTCCCATAGCCCCGGAAGGCATGAGAATCTCCATGTGTTCAAGATAAACAGATGCAAGACAATGTCAGAAATACAGTGTATGCAGATGTTCAGGATTGATAGAAATACAGTGAATGTATGTGTTCAAATTGTCAGAAATACAATGTATGAATGTGCTCAGAATGGATTAGGCATGCGGTGTACAAGTGTGTTTGGGGATAATCAAGTGAAGAATAGTGTTGGCTATCCAAGACATTGATCTACATTGTGAAAAGTAAAGAGGGAGTGTGTACCTCAGAGGCGTCGTAAGATAAATGTAACTCCGGCTTGCGTAGCAGGAGGTCCTCTGGTGCACCTCGCGCAAACCTCCTGAACTAACGAATGCCGTCGGCAGGCAGTACATGTACCTAAGGGTCATACGTCTCCGAATCAAATGGTCGAATGCCTAGCAGCAAAGGCTCAAACTTGGGATCTATCTCCATCCCCGGGAGATCTCCGCTGTGTGGAATGTCACTTGCCATCTCAAGAAGGGTGAGAAAATGGTCGGAGATGTGAAAAATGGGCGAGAATGCCAAAAGTTAACGACAAGTTAACTCCGAGGGGTGAAAAATGGAAGAAAATGTCGAGGCTTGGAAAAGGGCACGGAAATCAAGGGTGACTCGGGGAAAGAAAACTCCAAATAATAGGAATCAAGAAAGAGATGCCGAAATGTTGAGAACAAGGAGGGTTTTGCGAATCGAATGTTTGTGGAGTGTTTGAAAATGTGTAGAAAGCACGGATCGGATGGGGAAAATGGTTTAGAATGAGAGGAGATGTCTTTTTCAACCTTGAGGAAGTGAAGAAATGGAGTTGAAGACCCTATACTTAAAGACCTGTGGCAAAATGGCCAAACTGCCCCGAATCTGCCATTTATAGCCGACCAGCCAAATTATTGGCCGACCGGCCAATTTGTTGGCCGATAGATTTGTTTGATGGCCGATAGATGGCCGACGGCTTCCCCTAGTGGCCGATGGACCTCCAGTGCTCTTCTATGGGTCTGTTTTGTTGGCTAGTGCCCTCATCCGGCAAGAGAGTGCAAGGGAGGTGCATTTCCAAGCTTGATTAACCTCCACAGAAGCTCTGAATTGTGTTTTCGGTATGTGGTGCTCAGCGCGTGTGGGATGTATCCTTTTAAACACATTGTAAGCCCCTCCAAGAGGTAAATCGGAGGAATAGATTGAATCGGTCTTGCTAAAATGCGTATTTCTTCACTAAGCATATTGCATTGATTATTGGGCATAGAATATGTTTGCTGCGTCGCATTGCGTTGTTATGCACTACTTCACTTGCATTGTTATGCACTTATTGTTTTGCATAGAATATGCATCTTGATGTTGCAGGGAGCATGCCTTTGTTAATCTTGCATCGAGCATGTATTCGTCATCTTGGCATTATGTATGTACTTCTCACGTTTGCATTGCGTGTGCATCGTTGTTATTTTGCATAGAATATGCATCGTATTGTATTGTACCTGTTGAGTTTCTCTCTTATACATGCACGATATTGTATGTATGGTTCATTTAGAGGAATTCCGGGTAAAACCATTCCTCTCCTTCATCTCGTTGGTTAGAGACATTCGGGTACGCCTGTTGTCTACATCGGCAACTTGTTAGCTAGAGACATTTTGGTGTGCCCGATGTCTATGCTTTGTCTTGTTATCAGCATTTGGGTTGTTTGCCCGCTATTGGTGCCCTTCTTTCTCTCACGTGTGATACGCTGAGAGGTGTCGTCTTCCTTCTCTTGCGTGTGATACGCTGAGAAGTGGCGCTTTTCCCTTTCTCCCGTGTGATACGCTGAGAGGTGACGTTTTCATTCTCTTGCGTGTGATACGCTGAGAAGTGATGCTTCTCCCTCTATCGCGTGTGATATGCTGAGAGGTGTCGTCTTTTTTCTCTTGCGTGTGATACGCTAAGAAGTGGTGCTTTTCCCTCTCTCACGTGTGATACGCTAAGAGGTGTCGTCTTCCTTCTCTTGCATGTGATACGCTGAGAAGTGGTGCCTTTCCCTCTCTCACGTGTGATACGTTGAGAGGTGTCATCTTCCTTCTCTTACGTGTGATACGCTGAGAAGTGTTGCCTTTCCCTCTCTCATGTGTGATACGTTGAGAGGTGTCGTCTTCCTTCTCTTGCGTGTGATACGCTGAGAGGTGTCGTCTTCCTTCTCTTACGTGTGATACGCTGAGAAGTGATGCTTTTCCCTCTCTCGCGTGTGATATGCTGAGAAGTGTCGTCTTCCTTCTCTTGCGTGTGATACGCTGAGAAGTGGTGCTTTTCCCTCTCTCGCGTGTGATACGTTGAGAGGTGTCGTCTTCCTTCTCTTGCATGTGATACGCTGAGAAGTGGTTCCTTTCCCTCTCTCGCGTGTGATACGCTGAGAGGTGTCGTCTTCCTTCTCCTACATGTGATATGTTGAGAAGTGGTTCTTTCCCTCTCTCGCATGTGATACGCTAAGAGGCGTCATCTTCTTTCTCTTGCGTGTGATACGCTGAGAAGTGATGCTTTTCCCTCTCTCGCGTGTGATACGCTGAGTGGTAAACAAATGCGTGGGATTATTGTATCTTATTCGCTTACTTAAAATGTTGCATTTAACGTGCCTAGTACTTGCATTCAAATGCTTCATTACAGCTTTCTTTGCATGATCATAAGTTATGCTCTTATATCGTGCATATCACTTTCATTTTGCCCCTGCCTGTAGGTGCTCTCATTTTGTTACCTTGTATGTTTGTCTAAGTCTTTGGCCTTGTCAAAAATGGGTCGTCTCTGGGCTTTGACATTCACTCCCGTCATGTCATGACTTCCGAGTTCTGTCAAAGAAGGACAACTGTAGACACCCCATTTTTGACCGTCCTCAAGACTTGGACGTCATCGTTTGAACACTCGATGATCATCCATGCTCGTGTTCGTTTTGAGTGCTTGAAGTCCTTGGCGAAGTGCCTAGTCTTCAAACCACTTGATTTGTCTATTTTGTGCTTGGTTGCGCACCAAGAACTTGTAGCATTACTTCTGGGGGAAGAGGGTGGCCTGCTGACCAACCATGCTATCCACTGGCCAAGCCAGGTGGCTATTGGCCTAGCCAAGTTCTCATCGGCCATCAGTGGTGGCCGGCCGCCCACACTGATGGCCGGTCAGCCTCTTTAATGGCCGGTCGGCCACAGGTGTTGGACGAGGCACCTTTTTCTGCTTTTACAGATATTTATCTTCCAGTTGGTGCCAGCTGTTGACCACTAAGTGTATTCTCCATACACGTGTATGGATGGATTCAAGAAAGCTTTTGCTTGCATTTCCTATATAAGGGAGGCTTCCTCCCCCTTAGGAAAGGTTCAGACTTTTGGGAGGAAAAAATATCTACTCTCTCTCTAGATTTTTCTCTCTCTATATTGTTGTGCCTTATAGTGCTTAGAATTGCATTTTCTTCACACTTTTGCACATAACCTCTCAGCCAAACACTCCTACTCTGTTGCTGAGGTACTTGGAGGTTTTGTTTGAAGATCAAAAGCTTGGTTTTTGCCTTAGAAGTTGCTGCTTTGCTGTGGTTCTTCAAGGGTGAGTTGTTACCCCCTTTAAGCCTTGTTTTGCTTGAGTGTTTAGCCATCTTTGCATGGTTCTTTTGGCTTAGCTTTCTACTGTAAAAAGTTCTATTTTTAAGTTCTTAAAATGGTTGTTTGAGGCTTTGTTTGAGTTAGGGGTGGTCTACCCCCTTTGGTGGCTTATTTTACCTTGCTTTGTGCCATCTCTTAAGGCCTTTAAGATCACCTTCTCTTGGCCTTTTAACCACTGAATTCTAGAGGAATTTTAGTGGTAGAAAGTGTGTTTTGACGTCCAAAATAGGAGGGGGTCATCCTTTCTCCTTGTGTCTTGGTTGCTTGCGTTGATAGCCTCATGATTGAGCATGTTTTTCTAGCATGTGTTGGCTTGTTCTCAGCTTATTTTTGGCATTATTTCAGCATGTTATAACTCTGTTTTGGGTCGGTTTGATTGCCCCTTGCATGCTTCACATACTTGTAGTGCAATCTTGCATGCTAGCCTAGCTCACTTAATGTTTTGGCCTATCATTTTAGCATGTTTTGGCTCTGCTCCAGCAAGCTTTTACTCATGTTTTGCCATGCTTAAGCTCTATTTTAAATGGTTTTGGTCATGCATGCCTTGCTTCGTATAGCCATAGCGCAATCTTGCTCACTAGCTTTGAGTTTCCAAGTCTCTAGCATGCTTTACTTGAGTTGTTTGCATGCTTTGGCCTCATTTCTCACATGATTTCAGTGTATGTAGTGTAGTCATACTCTCACATGTTTCACTCTTTCAATGCTTTTGGAGAGTTGTACCTTATGCCTTGATGATAAGCTAATAAGTATGCATGCTTGCTTAAGCTTTTGGGCTACCATCTCAGCATATTTTTGGTCTTATTTTGCCATATTACAACTCTAATTTTGGTTGGTGGAGTCACCTCTTGCTTGGTTTTGGTACTTGTGGTATAATCCCACTCATTGTCCTTACATGTTTAGTGTTTTGGCTTACCATGCTAGCTTGTTTTGGCTACACTCCATCATGTTTCTAGCATTGTTTTGACGTGCCTTGGGACTATTTTGGGTCATCTTGGTGCTTTGGGGCTTGCTTGATATGGCTACGGTGCAAGTGCCTTAGCTAGTCTTGAGTTTTGAACACCATAGCATGCCATACTTGTGTTGTTTGCATGATATAGCATCTTTTGGTATGCAATTTCAGTGCCTTCATCCTTGCCATACTCTCTTGTTTATCACTCCTTCATTGTATTTGAGAGTTGTGTTTAATGCCTAGCTTACGAGCCAATGCATGAGCATGTTGTTGTCGCCCTTGGTGCTTCATTTCCTGTATGATTTCACCATTGTTTTGGCATGATGTAGGTCTGTCCATGTGTGATTTGACCATTTGAGCACTGTAGCGCATGTCTCATGTGTAATGTTCTTCACTTGATTTAGTGCTCTTAGTCCCTTAACATGTTTTGCATGCTTTGCTTACATGATAGAACCTTATGAATGCCACTCTAGCATTGATAGATAGCATGTTGTTTGCATGTGTGATGCATTGCATGTGTTTGGATCAGACGTTAATCTGAACACGAGAAACGAGGGACGTTTCATACTTGAAGTGATGAAACGTTCCTCATTTCTTAGTCTTCGTCCCCATTGATTATGCATGATAGGGTGGAGGCCTTTCAAGTCTTGTGTGTTACTTGTGCATTCATCAACATTGTGCAAGCTTGGCTCCTTGGCCATCATGCATTGAGATACGTGATTGGTGGCTCGAGAGCCAAGCACTACACTCCTTTGAGCTTGAGACATGATAAGGAGTGTAGTTGCACAGATATTTCCTTGCAAATACACTGCCATGCCTCTGTTTGTGCTTAGTTGCAGCAAAAGGAGAAATTGCAGGAAGCAGTGGCCGACCGGCCATCAAAGCCAGCCAGCCGACCGACCACCAAGGCTGCTCACCGGCCATCATTACTGGCCGATGGCCACCATCTTTGGCCGATGTGCCCTCAATATGTTCCTAAGGTGGGTCAGAATCAATCTGGAAGTTGGCACAATTTTCAAAGGTCCAACAGTGTGCAAACAGAGGCATCTAGAGGCAAGGCGGTGGATTTCTGGGAGGACGCAATCGAGCATGCATTTCTCCCTCGCCCGCGAGGCCATTTATCGCTCTGTTAGCTAGATATAGTTAATTACATGTGTTGTAATTAATTAGTTTAAATTGTTTTGTAATATTTTAATTAGCTTAGATTAGTTAGTTATTCAATTCAGTTTGTAATTAATTAGCTAAAGTAGTTAATTAGTTTATCTGTAGTAAGTAGTTTAGCTTAGCATAGCTTAGCCTATTTATTCAGACGCTCCGTCGAGAGGGCAAATGTTGAAATAAGAGTGTGTGTGTGTGATGCATGTCTTCCAACCCCATTTCTTTCTCCCTTTTACTTATCAGCTTTCGATGGCTAGTTTAGGGCATGTTTCAATTAGTATACTTATGCTTTACATGCGTGCATCATTCATTCGTCTTGTATGCACCGGGCTTGGCTCATCATACAAACTGCATTGTCTCTCAATACTTACTTGAATACGTGTTTCAAAGCATGTTATCGAGTGTTACATTCTTATGCTATCTTAGAATAGCCGAGCCTATTTAGTTGCATTGTCCATGTGTTGCATTAGGCATCTTAACTTAGCTAGGATCATGCATTGATTTCTAACTAGTTTTCTTTCTTTGGCTCGGAGTACAATGTAAGTGTTTACGCTTTAGCATACTGCATGAGATGTGTATGTTGCCATGTTAGCATACTTGCATGAGGCTATTTTCTTAATTGCTATAACTGCATAAATGCCTGTGGATGAAGGCTTCATTGCTTGAATTGGAACAATTCATCAAAATATGAGTTTTTAGCCCACTTGAGAGTGGCAAAATTATGTTTTTCTAAGCCCACATGAGGGTGGCAAATTCGTGTTTTAGCGTACTTGTGAGTAGCACTTCCAAACCATTTTTCAAAAAACGAACATGAGATGTTTTGCTCCAAATCGAGTGATTTACTCTATACTTGTATGCTATGCGCATCACATAGTAAGTTAGATTAATAACCGGAATAAGAACACATGTGTTTTCAAAAACAACATATCATGTTAGTAGAGGCCGATCCTTTGATCGGGCGAGCGGGGGTGCTCATTTCAGGACCTTCCCCTCTCATGCCCAAGTTCTTGAGCCGAGGTAATTTTGGTGATGACGGACACGTGGCCTTAGGCACGAGTCAGGGTTTCCTAAATTTCCCAAAACAAAATATTTAGGTGGCGACTCTAAAATCTGGCAAAGCAGTCCATGTTTGCCACTTTTTGATTAAAATTGACTTTTCAAAACCAATTGCCGGATTTGGACTCTTTGGTGATTTATCAGTCTTACATTGGACTTTGTGAGATTAGATTCAGAACCGTGACAGGAGTTCGAACTGTAGTAGCTAGAACCCAATTCGTGCCCTTGCGCGTGGAGCGGATTTCGGGCGGTCTACACAATTAAAATGTGCCGTTTCCACATCCGGAGGAAGGTAATGCAGAATTATCATTTCAAAATTCACTATGTACAAATATGCACACTATGTTCAAATAACCATATTTTCTTCACATCCGACAGGGAAATATTATGTTGTTGATTCGGGCTATCCTAATCGAACGGGTTACCTCGCTCCATACAAGGGCCACTGTTACCACTAAGAAGATTTTCGGCGAGGTGCAAGGAACACAGTGAACCCATGAGAATTATTTAACAAGGCACACTTGTCGGTGCGCAGTGTCATGGAATGAACCTTTGGGTCGTGGAAAAGTCGATGGGTTTTTCTGGAAAATATGTTTCATTATGATTTTGCGACTGCGCAGGTGTAGTTAGTTGGTGCATCGATGGCACTGCATAACTATATACAGAGAAATACGGGAAATCCAACCAATGTTAAACCCATAGTAACATAAGCCGACACGACAAACATAATCAATGGCATTTCGTTTTTTGCTCTTCCTGGAGGGGATGGAGTAATCATTGGGGATGATGATCCAAATATGGAACTTGTCCGAAATGTCATACGGCATCGTTTGGTACACATGTGCAATCACGGCATGTTGGGAAATATATAGGACAGAGTCGGTAACACAAGTTCTGCCGTTCTTGTTGTTTGTATGTGTAGGGAATTGTAGGATCACGTTTAGTATTTATGGCCTTGTGTGTATGTACGTTATCTAATTAGGTTTGTACGTTCCCATTATGGTCCACCAAAGAAGTTGGTTATTGTTAGAGATCTAATTACCAACGAAAGTTTGTTATTATGGAGTTGACTATTTTATTTTATTAATGTATTGTTCGGACATACCTTTATTATGGACTTGACAATTTTATTTTATTAATGTATTTTAGCTCTTGTGTTTTAATTTTTTAATTTTTTTTTTTTTTTTACACTGGCTTGGTGGAAATGGGAGTGTACAGCCGTTTTCACAAATTTTGCAAAACATATTTTGGCTTCTTTACGTCTAGTGGGTGGAGGGAGTAATTGGTTTGTTTGGTTACTTGGCCATCATGGGGAGCAGAAGACTACCAAACCCTTGTAGCATGAAGCAATTGAAAAAAAATTGTGGAAAAAGGGAAATTAAAGAAAAAAAAAAATTATTGGATCACAATCTGTATAGAATTTGGAGGTGTAGTTGGATTTTGCCCACATGAGAGCAATTGAGTCATTTTACTCATTCATACATCACTTAAAATACAAAAAAGTAAAAAAAGCCTAACAAGAATACCAAACGAACAAAAAAGTCCCAGGCTAAAAAAGTCAAAAAAGCTAAAAAGCCAACCAAAAAAGTCATTGCCAAACGACACCTTAGTGCCGATGATGAGACCTACTATGATAAAAGAGAATGCTAATCAAAGGAGAGTATTTGCACTCACCCAAGAAAACACCAAGAATATTAGGACTGCTCTCTCAGGTACCTTTACAATTTACGAACGAATTCCCATTTGTTAATTGATTCTCGACTCATACATTTATGTACCTTTGCTCAGAATGATTTGTTGTATTACTTGATCATCTTGACTAGATTATCAGGACTATGATTTTGTGATTATGTGACTTGCTTGGATACCCCGAATAGTGAACTTTATATCATGCATAATTGTGAACTTGTACGCCTACACGTGAGACTTATTTGGGAACTACTGTATTGAATATGACATGATGCCCATTGACATGACTTTGAGATGATATGAACCATCATGATATGACTTTCATATAACTGTGAGAACTGATGAAGATAGAACAAATTGTGAAACAACCGACTGTCTACCTAAACGAATTGATTGTGACCTTTGGAACAAAACTTTGTTTAAGAACGATAAGGTAGAACTTGTATATGATTTTATTTTGTTTACGGGGGACTATAAATTGCTTACGAACAAATGTTTGGGTTGTGTTTGCTAATGGAATTGATAGACCGAGAACTTGAGTCTAGTTTGAACACTTACCTTACTCTAAAGACCTTTTGTGAATTATTAATAACAGACTATTTGATTATGAACAATATTTAAACATGCATCTTCGATTGATTGGGAATACATGTGTTATGTTAAAGATTGGTTGGATCAGCGTTATTGGATTTGCAATTCATTCTATGGAAATATGTGAATTATGTATGACATGTGATTGATTGCTTCATTATTACCTTTACTACCGCAGGATTAATATATGGATTTGCTTTATAATTCTGAATGACTTTGAATGACTGTGATGGATCACTGAATCGAATAACCAAATTGAATTGTGAACTATTGAATGACTGAGAAATGAATTGAACTTCTGTGACAAAGCTGAATGGGGGAAAAGAGAACGATATGAGACCAAGATATCTGATCTATATTCGTTGCAAGGCAACACAAGTTTGGAAGACCAAACTTCTTAAGGTGGAGAGACTGTGATGATCGCAACATGCATATCATGATTACATTTATTTAAGTATGTGTTAAGTTTTAATTGTGATATGTGCCATGTGATTCATTTTTGTACATCTGTCTAATTTGTAAACTATATGTTATGATTACTATTCAGAATTCAAAACTGAAGAGGCTACATGAATAAACTAATTGAAATTTTTAGAATCATTTGGTAAGTTTGATTAAAAATTGATTCAGTTTGATTAATTAAGTTGTGTTTAGTTAGCCTAATGTTTTAATTAATGTATTAAGTCTTCTTAGCTATATATAAGTGCTCTAAGCTCATTCTTGAGCTCATCTTCTTCATTTGTAGGTTCAAAAATCTGTGACAGACTTTCAGAGAGAGAGAGAGAGAGAGAGAGTGAACTCTTATGAGAGAGAGAGAGAAAGTGAGATTTTGAAAGAGAACTTCAAGGTTTAGCTAGAGATTATCAAGATTGGCTAGAACAAGAGTAATTTGAGGCTCTAGGTGAAAATTTAACCCTCAATTCTTGAAGATAAGTTGAGTTCATGGTGTATATATGATCTTTTGCATGTATTTTATTAATTAAGGTCAAGAGGGTGATGAAGCTTTGCATGAATGCATAAAAATGTTGAGTTTTACAACTTTCAATTTGGTTTTGATCATCCATGTGGAAATTGTGAGTTAATTGATACATGCATCTTTGATTCATCGTGTTGTGTCTTTCAAATTCATGTATTGAGAGTTATGGAAAAGAGTTTTATACATGCATGGAACTTTTCAGCTGAATTTTGGTAAATACATGAGCTTTGAGAAAAGAGTTTGGAAAATCTTGCATGCATGAACTTTTAGTTCAATTTTGTTGGATTTAAAGTGATTTTAAGCAAGTGGTTTTTGAGGGGTCATGTATAAATGTTTTCTAAAGGAAATTTTGTGTTTTTGAATGAGCCATGCATGACCTAAGGCTTTGAATTTGCATTTCACTACAGGAAAAAAGGGTTATGGTGGCGTTTTTTTAACGACGTTTTTTTAAACGTCACTGTTATTAGCATTTAACGGCGTTTTATAAACGCCGCCTATTCTATTACACAAAACGGCACCGTTTTATAATAGGAGGTGTTCAAATGCGGTAGCCACACGCGCCTCGTTTTGTGAAAATCTATTTTGAATCGGAACCCTCTCTGAGCATATTACACAAAACGATTTCGATCTAAGATTCAGATCTATCTCTCTCAACCCTTATACGCACACATCTCTCTCTGTCTCAACCCTCTCTAAGCTCCATTGAAAATTCAGATCGAAGCGATTTCGAGCTCCATCGAAGATTCAGATCGAAGCAATTTTGAGCTCCATCAAAGATTCAGATCGAAGTGATTTCGAATCTCCATCGAAGATTCATATCTAAGCTCCATCGAAGATTCAGATCGAAGCTCCACTGAAGCGATTTCGAAGCTGCACCGGCGAGGTAGTGAGCTCCACCGTCTCATTTACAGAGATTCAGTGATTTCCCGAAGCTCATATTTGAACTCTGACCTCTCGATTACTCGTATTTCAAGCTCCGATGGCGGCGAATAGTCTACTTTGTTTCTGAACTTTAATCGGTACTCTCTCTCTCTCTCTCTCTCTCTCTCTCTCTTCTCGGTTTGTTCATGTCGACATATTGTCCTTTTGTTTGACTGATTTTGCATCTTCTATCACCTATATGCATATTAGGGAAACTCCAGAGCCATTTCTACTTCCAACTGAAGCTACAATGGTGAAGGTCAGAATCGTTGGGCCCATTGTGTTTCGATTCTGGTATCATATTATTCTCATTAGTTTCAGAGTCTAATTACAATCTGCAAAGACAATATTATTAACAGGGTGAGACAGATACAGTTTATTGAGGCTTTGTTTCATTTGTTGTCAAGAAATTTATGAAAAAATTAAAAATAAATAAATTTACAAAAAAAAAAAGTGAAATTAATTATTTGCAATATTAGGTGATGAATACTTTCCACAAATTGGAGCCAGCCTCAATTGAGCATATCAGATATACTAGTTACAATTTGGTGGAAATTCTTGTTTCTTCATGTTCCAAACATGAAGATTCTAAGAGTTTTAATTTGTTGATTTCTTCAGTTCCCTTCCATTTTGTCAGCAAACAAATGAAGTATTACTAATTTTGTAGTATATTGGATAAGCTGTGAAGGCGATGCTTAAAGAATAAAAGTAGAAGGAAAGTGAAGGAGATCAAAAACAGGTGAGCCTCTTTATGTCAGAGCTTTATCTGGAAATGAGTTAGTTATGGTACTCCTTCAACAACCATATCTTAACCATTTGTTGCTTGGTTTGGTTCAAGTCTTAGAGTCCTGTATGTTGTTTACAAAGACTAAAATGGTATTATGTCTAGTGGATACATATTGGATGCAATCAAACTGCATAGTTTCTAGTTTTCACATTGTTATGGAGCAATTCTCCATCAATTGGTATTGGCGAATACATATTGATTGGTCAGATGGCTCATGTCTAAGTTTAAAGAATTGGGCAAGTAAGTAAATGTTATTGAACAAAATAGAATATTGAATAGGAACAACAAATGAGATTAATGTGTAGTGTGATAAATGTTTTGTTGATGGACTTTGGTAGTGTATGTTTCTCTTTCCTCTTTTACTAAGCAACAGATTAATACAATTAAATTTTTTGTTCTATATACTTCTATAGTGGATATCTAATTTAGTTAGTTATCTGCTCTTTTACTCTTATGTTGACTCTAAGCAACAAATGAGTTAGCCTTGGTTTATTTAATGTTAAATGCCCTAGAATCCTAGTACCATCATGTTTATTCCTCGTATTTTTTTAATTTATTTTTAAAATTTTTAATTTTTTAATACTAGAAATTAGAGATAGCATGGATAAAGAAAACTAAATTGTTTTTTAAGGTTGCTGGTTGGATTCATACCCACTTGTTGCATTGGACATTTGTAGTGAAGAAAAACAAATCAACTTGGACATTTGTTATGGCTTAACATAAAATTTTTAAGTTTTAACAAGTATATATATGAATTACCGGGATTGGTGAGTGAGTTTGAAACTTCCAAATCTGAAGACTCAACATTAGGTGGCTCAGCAATGGTCTAACTCAATTGTTTGACAACATTGTCACACGTTCACACTGAAAACTAGCCGGAAAATACAATAAATACCTCCAAACCTTCAGCCCAAGGCTGGCCCCCATAAAAGGAGCCTCACAGTAAATTTGATGCAAAATTTCTTGTTATGCAATGCGGGGTGGCTCAGAGATTTCACCGCAGACTATGGAGTTCCTCTCATGGTCGTGGCTTGGACAGCGCTGTCTTTTAGTGTGCCAAGTTCGTTCTAATTGTAATGTCCTGAAGTTTTCATGTTATGTCCAGTTAGTCCAATAGATAATAATGTCCTGAAATCAAAGGGGGCAGAATAATCGATTTACTCTTCTCAAAGTGATTGAATAGTTGGAAACAAAAATGCATAAATGAAAATTTATTGTCTTAGAACTTTTAATTGTTTTTGGTTCTGAGAACATGAAAAACAAAATTGCATAAGATGAAAAATGATACCAAGCAGCCCAAGTTCTATTCTCTGCTTTGCTAGTTTTATGACTTTTGAACATTTGGAATCTATCGCCATCAATCCTCAAGTTGAATAATGGACAGAGGGCGGCTATTGCAGATTATTTCCGCGTATATATGGTTGTTTATTTCTGTTCCTGAATTCATATGATTGTTGGAAAATTGTTCATATCATGAAGTGTAAGTGTAATGAAAATTATCATACTTTTGGTTCAGGGCAATGAGAATAGTCATAAAAACGTTTCTTTGTATCTATCATTTATGATATAGGAATAACCAGCATATTTGAAAGTTTCACTTGTTATAGTATAAAATTCTTGAGAATAGCAGAAAAGTGAATGTTTGTTGCAAGATAAGAATTTGAATTGCATTTTGTGAGAAAAAAAGTCATGAGTGCTTGTTCTTTAGTGTCACTTGTACTTGGTATACTTGGTTAGCCATAGGGTTCTTAGTATTAGCATAATGCTTCTTTCTTGTTATTAATTTCCTCAACTATTTTCCAGGTCATATATGTGTTCCAATTGATCCAAATCATTTGTGAAGAATTCAATCCTACAACCGTACCAACCCTTTCCGAGGTAATTCACTGTGTATAGTACACTACTTGCACTATTGTCCTTTTACACCTTTCTAATGCAATCCTTGTATAATAACTTCTATTTATGTATTTTACCACATGCATTTCTAGCCATATAAAATTTATGTCTCGAGATTTTTATCAAATCATTTTGACATATATATGACTAAACATCTTTGTAGTTGTTGAGGTATAGTGGATGTAGTTGGCATTAATTACTCGACCACATATCTAACTTAAATTAATTTGAATAAAGATATTTTTGTTATATATATTTGTGACCTGTTGCTTTAATTTCTATGAATATGTAAGCGATGGGACAGCTATCTCTGTTTGTCGTGTCGCTTTTTTATTTTTATTTTATCATAATCAAATCTCAGCAACTGGGACGCAACTTTATGTTTTGAGGGAAACCACATAAATCTTATGCTTTTGTGTGTGAGCATGATTTATAATTTTTATACATTTATTTTTCTATGTTTCTGTCACTGATCCTGATTAAGTGTCTTAGATTCGTAATCATAGTTTCTCTTGTAAACTAGTAGTAATAATATATTTTTTTTTACTATCACTGTAAAAGGTATGGGAGTTTTTTCAAATCACACATACTGGGATGCCCCACCAGAGTATCAATGGACCCAGAAACAAACAGATACATACTCATGAATGAGTCAAAAGGCCTTGTACCTGGCTACTCACAGTCCATGCTTGACACCTTAGGCAAATCCAACATTGCTGCTGTTCATGGCTCCACCCACAGGCACATCAGACCTGCTTTGCTTTCTCTCCTGTGCCCCTCCATCATTAGGTCCCAACTCTTGCCCAAACTTGATGACTTCATGAGGTGCCACCTTAGCAATTGGGACAACACACTCATTGACATTCAACAAAACACCAAAGAGGTGTTTGATTTAGTCATTTTCTTTTTCTTTTTTCACAATGTTGAACTGTTTTTAAGGTACTTGTGTTGCACATTGTTTGTTGTCCAGATGGCATTTTTGTCGTCGCTTAACCAAATTGCAAGTATTGAATGGGAGTCAATGTCTGGGGAATTCATGCCTGAATTCTTTAAGCTGGTGTTGGGAACCCTTTCTCTGCCTATCAACTTTCCCGGAACAAATTACCACTGCGGTTTCCAAGTAAACTCAACAACTTATTTCCTAAGTACATGTTGCTTTTAAGTCAAGTAAACTAATGATATCTAAAGTATCCGATATGTTACAGTTTAATCATCAATTTTTAAAATTTGTGCTTTAGTCTAAATTAATAACGGGAGGAGGGATATTTGGCTCTCGGTTGGTTCATTTCAAAACAAACCAACGACTAACATGAAGGCATAAATTTGGAAGCGATGTTTTACAGTTTTAAATATTTCTGTATGTATGTTTTTGCATAACTGAGGAATTGAAAAAGGGGTTTCAACTTGAAGAAAATTTATTAGATTAATCTGGTGTTTATTGGGTGCAGGTGATCTTTGCGACATCAAGATTAGCTACAATTGTTAATGGGGTTTTAAGGAAGACTACGCAAGACATGGAACTGAATGGTGAGTCTCTTATGTTAACTTCTAAACACCGATATAAATATAATGGTCCCTACTATTAGCTAGGTCAATCATAAAAGAGGAATGTACCACCATTATAATACCCTTTTAGCATGAGATTTATGTTATTGGCATGGTCACTACGATTGATACATTCCTACAGTTCAAGCAGCACTGCCTCACCTTTTAGGAGCTGCTGCTTCTCCTGGAGTTGCTGCTCGTGAAAATCACCGTCAGTGTCTCAAGGTAATTGTAACACTTCATACCAGTGAAAATCTTACCTGATAAATTGAATTAATTGTATCCCATAGGTTTCTGTTTTTGGTCATTTATCACTCACAATGAACTCTTTCTCCTACAAGTTCTTTTGGGGTTCTCTGTCCTTGTTGGTGCTAGTGCTTGGGTGGATCTACTGGTGCGTCTAAAGTATCATTTTTATTTTCATAATTGATAGATGAGTTTTCTTTTTAATTATTAATTTTTAACTTACAATAAGCTGCACTGAACTGGCTAGACTCAAAACCCACATAATAGCTTGATTAAGATGAAACCAAGCTTGGGGATTACATGAAGTGAGTAGATTTGTTTTGCAAAGTGATGGCAAGGCTTTTGTGAGTCACTTCTAATGAATTTTAAATTTATACATTTTAAATTTTGATAATTTTTTTGAGTAATTTTTCTGAGTAAGTAGCATTTCTAATTTACTGGCTTTTAGCTAATAATTTTACAAGGAACCCAATAACATGATTTCATATGAATTATTTTACCTGATAAACTAAGATCATAATAACTATCCTTCATAGTCCAAAGTAATGATGAACCATATTACATACACAGTAATTATGTTCCTTAATCCTCATTAATATATTAGTAAGAGTAATAATTATGTTTCTAAACCCTTTAAAGATGTTACTTATACTAAAGAAGGTATGTTCTGTTCAGATTGCTTTTCAAGTACTAGTGAAGGCATTGGTTAGCATGGATCCAGGTGATGAGACGAAGTTTCTAAAGAAACAATTTCAAGAATTCATGGCTGGTCTCATGTCTTTACCAATTAACATACCTGGAAGTAGACTCCACAACTCATTACAGGCAAGTTAATTATATAGTCACATTAATTTCTTTATTTTTCTTATTTTACACTTAATGAGAAATTGATAATAAATTTGAAGATGGGTTATTTCAGGCAAAGAAGAAAATGTTTCAGGCAAAGAGGGAATATGATGAAGTTTTTTTTATTTGTTCTTGTTCTTTTACTTTTCCCTCCCTCTAATTCTTTTTATCTTGTTTAATTGGATTATAGCGTACTGTATGGTTCCAAATATATCATCTGTTGCATATAGTTTAGGCTCATCTTTGGATATAGTTGGAAGACAAGTGGTATTTTTAATATTATAAGCCATATTAGTGTGCTTTCTATTCCTTTTTAATTTTTTTGGGCAAATTACACTTCTTGACCATTTTGATTTTAATTGATGTATTTAAAGTCTGAATTGTTTCTATTCTTAAGTATGCATTGTTTCTTATTTTTAATTTTGTTTTCAAGCTTAGTTTATTTATTATTTTATTGTTTGACAGGTATCTTTCAAGCTTAGTTTATTTATTATTTTAATAAACACCAATTATTAGTTCTTGATAATTGTTTGACAGGTACTTTTTTTGTTCAACTACATAAAATTAGCACAATTTAAAAATTAAAAAAAAGGCTACGGCGCCGTTAAAAAACGTCACTATATCCCATCACAGCGACTAGATTTTTAAAATGTATGAATGTCTATGACGGCGTTTTCAAAAAACGTCGCTAAATTTTATAGTGACGTCATTGCCAGCTAGGGAAGGACATTTTGCAGCGTTTTTTAAAACGCCGCCTATAGTAATATAACGACGTTTTTAGAACGCCATAAAGTTATAGCGACGGCCGCGTCGTCGGCGTTTGGCACAAAACGTCACAAAAAGAAATAGCGACGTTTTTAGTGCTTTTAGCGGCGTTTTTCAAACGCCGCTGAAAGTAAATTTTCCAGCAGTGTTTGGAAGATCAAACTTTCAGTTTTGAAACCTAGAATTTTCGGCCAAACTGCTCGAGTATAAACACCCAATTTTGACCGACCCTAAGACTTGGGGGCTTTCTTTTAATTACCTGATGATGAAAACAAGAATGTGTTTCTCATAACATCCTTAGTAAGAATGATGAAATTTGAGCTTTATTCCCAACCTACACCTATTTTGGCCTTGTTTTGAACCCATTTTGGCCAAATTATGTTACATATTTGGATGGCTAAAATATATTTTATTAGTTTATTTTATAATTTTGCTTGTTTTTGTATATTTTTATATTTTTTTGGGCATTTCTACATATATTTATGCTAATAATACATTTTATATATTATTATAGTATAGCGTATAGTAATTTTACTATACAGTGCATAGCAATTTCACTGTGCACACTTTGTGGTTAGTCTTCCGCCGATTTTGCTTTTGTTTGTTTGTTAAAAAATTGCCACCTTCTAAAAAACTTCTCCCAAATTGTTTTGTCTGCTTCTGACCTCTATCCTCTATAAAAGAGGCAGACGAGGAAGGGAAAATAAGAGGAAAAAAAAATTTAAGAGAATCAGAGAGATTTGTGGGGAAAAAATATCACAAAAAAAAAAAAAAGAAAGAGAGAAAAGAAAAAATCTTAAATATTTTATTTTTCTGAACCAAAAATTTCTTTCCATTATCTTTATTGTCTCTTTACCAATACATCATCCACCAAAAAAAAAAAAAAAAAAAAAAAAGAAAAGAAAAGAAAAGAGACCATTGAAGCCGAAATTTTGAACTTTGGACTGAGAATTGAGAACGCATTCTACAACCTCGAGGGTGATCAGAAGACAGTTTGAAAATCAGAAAATTCACCATTTCCCCGAAAAGTGAATTTTCATAAACTTTCATTTAATTTAAAATGTGATATAACTTGTTTAAATACTTCTTTTGCTGCTTTTTATAACTATTTTTATCGCTTTAGGGGGAAAGCTGCACCATCCATATATCTGTTATAATTTACCATTTTTTTTATATAACTGTTTTATCGCTTTAAAGGGAAGGCTACACTACCCACATATCTATTATAATTTATCGCTTTAAATGGTTGGCGAAACCACCTAATTTGTTAGAAATGTGACCCCATCGGATGAATAGTGATCGGCAGTGAATAGTACCTTTGGGGGTAAATAGTAACCTCTAGTGGTGAATAATACCTCGATGATGAATAGTACTCCCCGATAATGAATAGTACCTATTGCAATGAATAGTACAATCGACAATGAATAATACTCCGCTAGATGAATAGTGCTCTCGCAAAATAAGTTTTCCTAGGCGAAACAGAATAGTCACCCAATAGCGGACAAAATAATTTCTAGCAGATGAATAGTGCTCCGCCGAATGAATAGTAACCGCCGAATGAATAATAACTTTTTTTTAAATTTTTTATATCTTATTCATATGATTTGTTAGATTCAGTTCATGTTGTAATAATCTCCCAATCTCACGTCTTTTATTTGGTTTTGTAATTATTCAGTGTTGTAATAATTCCCAACCCCCACTTCTTTCTACTCCTTTCTCTGTATGTCTTCCAACCCCATTTCTTTCTATCGCTTTTATTTACTCACTTTCCATATTTGTAAATATACATCATATATTGTCTTGTCATCGTATCCATGCTTTTGTATCTATGTTTTATGCCTTAAGATTTGGCTAAATTTGCATATGTGGGTTTAATCAATTCTTATGTGATTTTGTTCGCTACCTAATGTCTTGAGATGATTCACATGTCATATATTAGAAGCCAAATCTTTAATTGCATTTCATGAGTGAATTGTATTAGGATTTTATATATAAGATCATGCATGTTTTACTAACTTTATTTTGTAATTGTTTGCGGGATGTCGGTAAATGTGTGCGTTTTTATGCTTTAGCATCCTGTTTGTGTGTGTGTGTTTTCTTACTATGTTTAGTGTAATATCCACCTATTGCATACCATATTTATATCTATTTTATTGCATGGATTTTCTATTTGATTGCATTTATATGTGATTTGATTATTGGATTTGTAATTGCTATGAATTTATTTAATTAAAAATTTTGAATTCAAAATTAAAAGCTCAAATGATTTAAGACGTCAAAATTTGATGAGTTTGATTGGCTTAGCCTATCATTTGGAGCATTAGTGTTAGTGTGCGTGTGTGTGCTGAGAAATCTGTCTGAGCGTGCTGAGAAATCTATATGGATGTGCTGCGAATTCTGTGTGTAGGCACATATGAGTGTAATGAGAGTTGTAATGGAACATTTTGTGAAGAGTGTGTGCACGTGTCTAAAATTGTAAGAAGTGAGGTTTGTGTTTGTATTTTTCCCAGTTGAGTGAGGGAATGTTGTATTATTCATTTCGTTCATCTTATGCCTTGAGAGGGAGAGAGAGAGAGAGAGATTTTAAAGGAGAAGAAGAGAACTAGGAGGAGATCATCTCATATTTTTTTGAAATCAAAGGTCTAGGTAACGATTTTATGTCTAATTTATGTAGTAAATCCTCCATTCATCATGATTTCATTCAGTTATGGAGCCAATTTCATAAACTTTGAAAGAAAATAGGCTTTTGAGCATGGTGATGACTTGCATGTACATTTATGGTAGTTAATCTTTGATTGTTATTTTTTATTTTTGGTTTGAGTTTTGAAACTCTTACAAGCATGTGAGTTTAAATCATGTCTATTGCTTTAGAAATTCGTGAGTTTGTCGGTCATCATTTGCATGCTTTGAAGAACCATGAAAAGAGTTTAAAAATCTTGCATGCATGAGTTTTGGTTTAAATCTTTGAGAAACTAATGAGATCTTGAATAAAGGATGTTGTAGGGGTCTTGTATTTGAGTTTTATAAAGCTATTCCATGTATTTGAACAATTCATGCAAGACCGTAAGTTTTAAAAAGTTGTTTGGTAGTCGTTTTTGTAGATTTCAAAACCCAGAATTTCACAGATGGCTTGAGTGACCAAGTGGTGGCTTGCACCAACTGACTATATGTTTTGCACCTTGCTAAAGTGATCATTAGTTGGCTCGAGCATACATCCGTCCCATCCAGTAATTTTGCAGGCTTCATAGTTGGCTCGAGCGACCAAATGGTAGCTCAAGCAAACTAAATACATGTTTTGCACTTCACTCAAGCGAACATTAGTTTGCTCGAGTGTACATTCAACCCATCCAATAATTTTGCAGACTTCATAGTTGGATCAAGCGACCAAATGGTGGCTCGAGCGAACTACCTTTTTTCAGCATGTTTAGGACATTTACATTTTATTCATATTTTCATCCTCATCTTTTCTTGAGCGTTCCTAGGTGTGGATTATGACTCATTGCAAATTAGTAAGCTTGAAATAAGCTAGAAACCAACATAAGAATTGATTGGAAGAGAAACAAGTTTCGTTTAATTGAGTGTTGTGTTTCAATATGTGCATGTTTATGTGTTTTGCATAGGATGGACTCGGGGAATATGTGCATGTTGTTAACCCTTGATGGTCCTTCACTATTGACCTATGACGATCCTTCATTATTGACCTATGATGGTCCTTTGTTTTGCCCTATTGGATGTTACCACGTATCATATTTCGATAATGGATGTTGTTTGTATCAAATGCTTTGTTCAAGAATATAACGATTATTTTGTTTTGACAAGTACTTCATTTTGTGAATTTGATAGATGATGTATTTTGCAATATGATTGGGCTTCATTCATTAACCACTTTACTCTGATGTTATTCATTGGGCTTTAGCTCACCCCATTCCCCTAAATATATGTAGATGAGCTTTTGCATGATCAGCCGTAGTGTTGCATGGTAGTGCAACCGTTGGTTAAGCCACTTGTTGTAGTGCCTCCGTGATGGGGGCTTTGCTTTTGTCTTTGTTTTTCAAGCCACGCCAGACTTTGTTTTGTTAAGCTTTGGCTTTTGGTCAAGCTATGTTAAGCTTGTTTTTGTTAAGACATGTTTATGTACTCATGTTTTGTGCAAGACAAATGTTTATAATCCATGTAATATTATTATGTATGTATGTGTGCTTGGGTAATTCTGTTTTTGTCATTTATGCACCACTCAATGGACAACGTTACTATCTATTTTAGATTCTCTTTTGGCCCCGATATCTAATAAATATTTTGTATTTTTGCAAGAGGTCGTATGTGACCTATGGTTATTAGCTGATCACCAGTCTAACCTCTACGGGTGGGTTGGGGTCGCGATAGAGTTGGTATCAGAGCACGAGTTAATTACCCACACACGTGTCCATTTTAGCAACCAAGTGCCTATAAAAGACTTAAGTTTGCATGTGTATGTGCAAACAACCCATTTTTGACTGCCTTAAGAATTGGGCGCCACCGATTAATCACTCAATGATGAAAGTTGTGCTATGAAAATGTTTGATTTCTTCAGGAAGAAGAGCTCTAAATCCCAACCTTACACCTCATTTTGGACCAAAACTATTTTGATCAAAATAATTTTAGACCCTAAAACCCTCTCTTCAAAATATTTTTGAAAATATTTTTACGATGTTCCGAGGCTCGCATTTCGTTCAAAAATTGCATTTTTCGGTAAACCGAGAAAGGACAAAGTGGAAATAAATGAAAGAGAGATGAACTCTTTGAAAAAATCTTTTAAACCTCTTATTAATAGGTTTGGGGTAGAAGAAAATTGGAGGAGAGGGAAGAAAACTAGTTGGGGAAAAGTTGAGCTTGAAACCGTTGAGAGAGAACTGGGCAGCCTCACTAAAATTGGCATATCTCTTTACACACTTAGAATTTAGATGTGAGGCCACCACCATTAAAATTAGACTTTCGGGGCTTCAATTTAGACTCAAGAATGACCTCAAACCAAGTCTGGATGAAGGAGATATGCCCATTTGAAGTCGGGCCAGGAAGCATGGCCAGCAGGTGGCCGGTAGCCACCATTTGTGGCCAGCAAACCACCATTTTTTTCCGGCCGGCTATCAATGATGGCCGGCCGGCTACCACTGAAAACTTGCCAGCCATCAGTGTAAAACCCAGATATTTTCCTCCAGCTGTTTTCACATTGTTCCAACTGTCCATCTTTTAGATATTTTCCACCAAAGTTCATATATTTCTATATAGAGGACCTCCCTCTCATCTTTCAATGTTATAAAAACATTAGGAGTGAAGAAATATTTTGGAAAATATCCTCTCTCTCTACAATCCTCTCTTTCTACAATTCTCTCTCTCTCTTTTGCAACTTGCATAGCCTATGGCCAAACACTCTAAACCAAACCTAGAGAGCTTCTTGCTGAGGTGATTTGAGCTTGGATTTGAGCTCTTGAAGCACTTGTGAGTGTGAAATTGGTTGGTTGTGACTTAAGGGTTCATTCTTCTCCAAGAGGTATACTTTCTCTTGCTTTTGTACCATCTCTACACCACTTCTTTTCTATATTTTCTTGCTGATTTTGAAGTGTTTTTCAATTGTTTTTCTGGGCTAAAGCTTGTGGTTTAAGGCTATTAAAGGTAGAGGGGTTAATCATCATTCTTTGAACCTAGTTCTCTAAGCCTTTCCACTTTTGTTTCCCATTCTTTCATCAACTTTTTTTGAACTTTTTTTGAGCTTTTTTCCTCTAATTTTCAAAGGTTTTTAGAGGCTAAAAATATGGTTTTGAAGTCCTAAAAATGAAGGGGTTAGCTACCCCTGCTTTGGCTTGTTTACTAGCTTAAATTGTTCCATGCTTTAGCTTTCATTCCAGCACATTTTTATACTATTTTTGGGCTATAAAACTTTTGTATTTTGGGGCTAAAACTTGGGTTTAAAGGCCATTAAAGATTGATGGATAGTTCACCCTTCTTTGTACCTTGTTTTGGAGGCCTTTACCCTTGTGTTTCCCACCCTTTTACTATCTGTTTTTGAGCTTTTAAATACTGAATATCAGAGTTATTTCAGTGGGTAAAATCATGTTTTGAAGTCCAAAAATGGAGAGAGTAGCCTCCCCTCCTAGTGTTTTGTTTACTAGCTTAACGTGCTCCATGTTTTAGCTTATTTTTTTAGCATTTATTAGCTTAATTCCAGCATGTTTTAGAGCTATTTCAGACCTGTTTTAAGATTTTTTTTAAGTGTTTGTTGTGTTTGATCTTTGTTTTGCATGGTTTTAGTGTAAAAGTCCTCACAAGCATAGTGTTTTAGGCAATTAGACACCCCTTGTTTGAGTTGATTGCTTGTTTTGGTGTTGTTTTGCATTTCATTTCAACACTAATCAACTCTGCAATCTCCCTTCTTTTTTCGTTTTTCTTTTTGCTTTGAAAGTGGTTTCAAGTCATTTGTTTGCCTAAGTGTGGAATTGAGGTTCCATACTTAATGGTTTAATCTCTTAGGGGGTTCATTACCAACGGCATAAGACTTCTTTCATACCCAAAGCAACTTGTGTTTTGAGCCTTTTTTCAATTAGAGGACTTTAATTCGCCTTTTGGACTTAATTGGATTAAAGAATTGTTGGTAAGTTAAAATAAGTAACTAACAACTTGGGACTAAAATTGAGCAAGATAATAACTTGTGTATTATGTGTTCAATCAAATGTTAATTGAACACAAGGAAAATTGGGACATTTCATACTCAAAGTGATGAAATGTGTCAAGTTTCCTAGGTCTCCATTGCCCTTGATCATGCATGATAAGGTGGTTCTTGAGTGTCATGTTTCGCATTTTTTGAGCTTGCACATCTTGAATCACAAGCCATCATGCAACAAAATTGCTTGGATTGGTGGTTTGTGGCTTAAGTTCACAACTCCTTGGATTTGTCCATAAAAATGAAGGGTGAATTGTGTAGACAATCCTTGGAAATACGCTCTTTTTGCTCTGTTTGTCCTCTATTGCAGCATGATGATCTAGTGCATCAGTGGCCGGGAGGCCACTATCCATGGCCAGCAGGTGGCCGACAGGCCACTTCCATGGTTGGCACCTAGCCGGTAGTCTTTTCTAGTGGCCGACTAGCCACTGATGCAAATATTAGCAGAGAATTGGTAAGAGGGAGCAGAATGATTTTGGAAGTGTTCAACTATACAAATAGAGGCTTTCAAGAGCAAATCGGAGGTCTTTTCGGATGGAAACCGAGCATGCGCATGCAGATCTATCATTTCTCGAGGCAGAATAGCAAATTAACTTCGTTTAATTACTTAGTTTAATTATTAGTTGCAAATCTTGTAATTATTTAAGTAGTTAGTTAGCTAACTAGTTCAAAATGTTGTAATAATTAGTTAATTAGTTTAGCTATTTATTTCATTTTGGTTTGTAATAATTATCCTAATTAGTTTAAGTAGCATAGCTTATATTAGCTTAGCTCCAATTAGTTACTAGATAATTTTTCTTTATTCATTCGGACTCTCATTTGTGAGAGCAAACTGTAATAATGTGTATGTCATCCAATTCCACGTCTTTCGCCCTTTTATTTAATCGCTTTTGATAGTTAGATTAGGGACATGTTTCAATTAGCATATCTTATGCTTGCATACATTCAACTCGTATTGCATGCACCGAGGCTCGGTGCATCATTCAAGTTGCATTGTCATTTCAATACATTCTTTGAATACGTGCTTATACCACATGTTATCGAATTGTTTCATATGTCATATTAGTAGCCGAGCCTATTAAATTGCATTCTTCGCATGTGTTGCATTAGACATCTATTATAGTTAGGAATCAATCATATTTTTCTAACTCTTTTGTTTTATCTTAGCTTGGAGTACTAGGTGAGGTTTTAACGCTTTAGCATACTTGCATGAGTGTGAGTGATTGCCATGAGGCTAAATGCTTACCTGCTATAACTGCTTGAATGCCTATGGATGAAGGCTTGTTGCTTGAATTGGAACGATTTAATGAATATGCGTTTGAGCCTACTATGTCTAGTGGCAAACTCACAGCTTTAAGCCCACCTTGTTGAGTGGCAAATTCACAAACTTTAAGCCCACTTGTGGTGGCAAATTCAACCCCTTTTCGCAAAACAAACATGAAATTGAACTATTCCAATTTGAGCAAACTAGTCTATACTTGTATCTGCGCATCACAAAGCAAAGTTAGCTTAATAACCAGAACAAGAGCATACAATGTTTATAAAAATCATATCATGATTAGTAGAGGCGGATCTTTGATCGGGCGAATGGGGTGCTCAATTCATGACCTTACCCTCTCGTACCTAAGTTCCCGAGCCAAGGCAACTTTAGTGAAGACGGACACATGACCTTTGGCCCGAACACTTGTTTTGCCATCTTTTCACACTGTTTTTGAGCTGGTTTTCAACTGTAAAAACCTCTATTTTTATGACCTAAAAGTGGTGGTTTGAGCCTATTTTGAGTTAAGGGGTGGTCCACCCTTCTTGTCTCTTTGCTTGCTAAGCTTTTGTGCCATATTTTCATCACTTTCAAAACAACTTGTTTTGGCCTTTTAACCACTGAATTTCAGAGGTTCTTCAGTGCTAGAAAACATGTTTTGAAGTCCAAAATTGAAGGGGTTAGCATCTCCTCCTTCTGTCTTGTTTGCATGCCTAGATAGCCTAACATGTGAGCATGTTTTTCTAGCATTTTGTAACTTGATCTCAGTATGTTTTTGCTACTGTTTTGACTAGTTTTAGCTCTGTTTTGAGCTGGTTTGGTCCTTTGAGGCTTGTACTGTGTGGTTGTAGTGCAATCTCCTTCACTAGCTTAATGTTTTAGGCTTTCAAGTATGAATTGCATGAGTTGCTTGCAAGTTTTAGTATCTTTTTGCACTCCATTTTAGCACTGAAATCTCTGCAATCGCCCTCTATTCTTCACTCTTTCATTTATTTTGAAAGTGACTTTGAACCCTTTGTTGGCTTGAGTGTGAAATTGAGACACTTGTGCTTAATGGTTTTAATACTCTTTTGAGGGTTTCTACTAACCAACGGCATGAGGTCTCTTTCATGCTCAAGGCACTTGTGGTTTAAGCCCTCTTTCCATTAGAGGACACTCAATTTTGGACTAATCGATTAAAGAATTAATTGGTAAGCTAAAATGAGTAAACAAAAATGAACAAGTAAAAGAGGCAAGAGAAAGCATCTTTCGTGTTGCATTGCATGTGTTCGGATCAGACGTTAATTCGAACACGAGGTGAATGGGACGTTTCATACTCAAACTGATGAAACGTGCCATTTTCCTTGGTCACTATCACCCTTGATCATGCATGATAGGGTTGTGGCTTTGTTGAGTCATGTTTTGCACTCATTAAGCTTGTACAAGCGTGGTCCCTTAGCCATCATGCATGAAAATGCTTGGTTGATGGTTTGAGGGCCAAGAGCTACACTCCTTTGAGCTTGTGTGATGATAAGGAGGGTAGCAGTACATACACTCCTTGAGAATACACCGCTTTGCCTCTGTTGCAGCAAAAAAGGAAGTTCAGGGAAGGGGTAGCCGATCAGCCACCAGCAATAGCTGACCGGCCACCAATGGTAGCCGACCGGCCAGAAATGAAATTTTGCACAAGTGTGTTCCTGAGTTGGAGCAGTGGTGTTCGGAAGTTGGCAACACTGTCGGTGTTCAAGCAAGTGCAAACAGAGGTGTCCGATGGCAAGGCCGTGGATTCTCGAAGGGAAACCAACCAAGCTTGCATACATCCCTCGCCGTCGAGGCCATTTACTTGCTATGTTTTATTAGTTAGTTGTAGCTAATTCATTCATACAAGTGCTGTAATTATTTAGTTAATTAATTCGTTTTGTAATTCATTAGCTTAATTCGGTTTGTAATAATTAGCTTAAAATAGTTAATTAGTTTTGTGTTGTAATAACTTAGCTTAATTAGTGTAGCTAGATAGCTTATTCATTCGGACCCTCCTTCGCAAGGCCAAGATGATGTAATACGTGTGCGTGAGTGTGTGCATGTCTTCCAACCCCACGTTTTTCTCCTTTTTATTTATCTGCTTTTGATGGTTAGATTAGGGATCATGTTTCGATTGGCATACCTTATGCTTACATGTTTGCATTCATTTATTTGTCTTGCATGCACCGAGGCTCGGCGCATCGTTCAAGCTGTATTGTCAATTCAATACTTCTTTGAATATGTTTTTCAAAGCCTGCTATCAAAGTGTTGCAAATACCATGATTAAATAGGTGAGCCTGTTTAGTTACATCATATTGCATGTTTTGCATTAGACATCTTGTATAGTTAGGATCATGCATTTTTCTAACTAGTTTTTGTTTTGGCTTGGAGTACTCGGTTAGTCTTTATGCTTTAGCATACTTGCATGAGTGTGATTGCCATATTGCCATGTTTCACATGCTTGCCATGAGGCTATGTGCTTAAATGCTAAACTGCATGAATGCCTGTGGATGAAGGCTTTGTTGTTTGAATTGGAACAATTTAACAAATGTGTGTTTTAGGCCCACTTTGTGAAGTGGCAAAATCATGTTTTAAGGCCACCATGTTTGGTGGCAAACCCGCAAATTTTTAAGCCCACTTGAGGATGAAAAATTCAAACCATTTTCCAAAACAAACATGACTTGAAATGTTCCAATTCTTGCGATGTAGTCTATACATTCTTGTGTGAGCCACATAGTAAAATTAGATTAATAATCAGAATAAGAACACATAATGTTTATAAAAGAACATATCATGATTAGTAGAGGCCGATCTTTGATCAGGCGAGTGGGGGTGCTCATTTCAGGACCTTCCCCTTTCGTACCCAAGTTCCCGAGCTGAGGCAACTTTGGTGATGACGGACACGTGGCCTTTGGCATGAGTCAGAGTTTCCTAAATTTTCCCAAAATAAAATATTTAGGTGGCGATTCTGTAACCTGGCAAAACAGTCCAATTTTGGCATTATTTGATCTAAAATCGATTTTCCAAAATGATTTGCAGGATTGGACTCTTTGGTATTTATCAGTTTCACATTGCAGTTGTGAGACTAGATTTAAAACCATAGTTAGAGTCTGAACTGTGAAGCATTCTTTTCAAACGCTTTTTGGAAGGCCGAGTGTAGAAACCCCATTTTTGACCAACCTTAAGACTTAGACGTCATCGATTGAGCACTCGGTGATGGTGCATGTTGTGCTCGTTCTGAAGTTTCGGAGTTTTGGCTGAGAGCCTTACCCTCCGAGCCTCGGAACTTTGTGTGCCTTGACTCGGTCTGCGGACCAGGTCTTGTTTTCTCTTCCCGAAGGGAGGGAGAGGTCTTGTAGATCATCTCTCAGTGGTTGTAGGATACTTTTCGTGGTCGTAGGCCACTGTTCCCGTTTGGAGACTTGTTTCTGATTTTCAGAGTCGTCAGCCGCGTGTCTCGGCTCGGGACCGCTTAACGTTCTCCGTTTGGCACGGTTTTTGGAACACACCTTTTTTCCTCTGTCTAGAGGGACACTGTGGTCTAGGAGACCACTTTTGTGGCCGTACACCACTTTTGGTGCTCAACAGCCAGTTGTCGGGGCACCCGGTCACGCGCTTTGCCCCCCAAACACTCGTTTTGCATCCGTGTTGGTTCATTTTTGGCATGAACCTTGTTTTCCTTGTTTGGGAGGTGGTACAAGGGTGGGAGACCACCTTGTCTCCTTGGAGACCACTTTCTCCCCGCCAGCCGGTTTTCTTGTCGGGAAGTTGGTTTTCTTGGTCTTTGGGCCACATTTGCTGGTCTCCCACCACACCACTATCTTGCTTTCAAAGTGGAGACCACCAAATGGAGCCACCGACCACTTTTGTGTGTGGGAGACCACCTACCCAGGTCGGCCGACTAGGGAAAGTGGTCAGCCGACCATCTTTTCTGGTCGGCCAGCTCCCTCATGTTTTGGCTGTTTGAGTGGGTGCCAGTTGTGCTAGCTGGAAGGCACAGACTGTATCATCCATACACGTGTATGGAGGATTTTGAGCCTTGTTTTTTAGCTTCTTGAAGAAGCTTTGGCCTTGTTTATCTATAAGAGAGGCCCTCCCCCTCCTTGAACCAGGTTCAGAATTTCTCTAAGGCAAAACAATACATTTCTCTATATATCTCTATATTTTGGCTCATAAGATGCATTGTTCTTGACCCTTTTACACTACACCTCATAGCCATACACTTCCACCATTGATTTGAGGTTCTTGGAGGTTGTTTTCAGAGGTTAAAGAGCTGGTTTTTGGTCCCAAAGTTTGCTGGTTTTGCTGAGCTTCAAGGGTAATCACTTTTCTCTCTTTTAAGCATTATTTTGATCCTTCTCTTAGCCTCATTTGCATGCTTATTTGAGCTTTGTTGTCAACTGAAAAAAGGTTCATATTTAAGTGATTTTCATGTTTGTCTAAGGCTCTTTTGGTGTCAGGGGTCATCTACCCTCTTGCATGCTCTATTTAGCCTTGTTTTGAGCCATGCCATGAGACGTTTGTATTGAGCTTTGCTTGGCCCTTTAGCCACTGAAATCCAACAGATTTTCAGTGGTTGGCATGTGGTTTTGAGGGCCAAAATCAGAGAGGGGTGACCCTTTCACTTTTGGCCTTGTTTGCTTGCATTTTTGGCTTTCCAAGGGAGCATATATTTCCACACTTCTGAGCCTTGGTTCGGGCCCTTTTTAGTGACTTTTAGGACCTACCTAGACTCTGTCTATGGCTGGTTTGGTCACCTTTTGTTTGCCTCTTGCATGTGTAGAACAATCCCTTGCATAGCCTATCAAAGTAACACCTCATTCTTGCATGTATTGGTCATGTTTTAGTGGTTTTTTGGCCATCATTTGGAATGCCATGATTCTTTTTTTGGCTGGTTTGGTAGCCTCTCATGTGCTTCACATGCTTGTAGTGTAAATCATGTTCACTAGCTTATAATGCATGTTGTTTTGGCCCTCTATGCTAGCATATTTTGGCCATGCTCGAAACTGATTTTGTTCATATCTTGGGCTGTCTTAGCTCTGTTTTGAGGTCCCTTGGTCAAATTATGCTTTCCATGTATGGTTGTAGTGTAATAGTCTTGCTTAGCCTTGAGTTTTGAATCCCCTTGCATGCTTAACTTGAGGTGTTTGCATGTTTTAGCATCATTGAGCATGATATTTCAGAGTTTATTTCTTGGCCATATTCTCATGTTTGTCACTCTTTCAATGTGTTTGAGAGTTGCATCATTATACCCCATTTATGAGCCTTTGCATTGAGCTTCATTCTTATGCCTTTCAAGCCACCATCTTGGCTCATTTTGCCACTGTTTTGGGCCTGCTTAAGGTTTGTTTGGAGTTGGTTTTGTCATTTGAGCATCGCTTTGCATGCCTCTAGTGTAATGTGCTTCACTAGCTTCGGTACTTAAGCTTTTCAACATGCATTGCGTGAATTGTTTGCATGATTCGGAGTCATTTTGTATGTCATTTCAGAGCTGGAACATGTGTCATTGTATGCCATATTTCATCATTTCAATGGTTTTTGTAGAGTTGCATTTTGTGCCCTTGGGCTTAGGTCCTTGTATTGTGTATGCTAGCATGGGTTTTCGAGTCTTGTTTTCATCTTGTTTGGCCACTGATTTGGGTGTGGTTGAGGCCCAGTCATTTTGGTTTAAGTCCATTTTTGCATTGAGTATGCCGTTGTATTCCATAGCATTGAGTAAGCCACATTGTCGCATGATTGATCGTTACATTGTGCATGCCTTGTTCATCTCACTGTGTATGTTAGTTCTTAGGTGCATTGTGTATGCTAAGTACTACATGCCTGGAGTATGCCATTGTTAGTTCATAGCACTGTGTATGGTAGTTGCATGTTTGCATGTCATCCTTTGCATGTTTGCATCACTTAGTTGCATAGCATTTAGGTTGCATACTTAAAATCGCATTATGCATGCCATTGTTTGTTGCATTGTGTTCGGAATAGGAGTTAGTCCGAACACGGGAAACGAGGGACGTTTCGTACTCAAAGTGACGAAACGTGCCTTGATTCCCGGTCGCTGACACTCTTCACTACCCATGACGGAGTTGTTGGCTTTAGGTGCTTGTACATGCATTCATTTCTCATTGAGTCGTGCAATTCGACTCCTCGGCCATCATGCATCGAGATACGTGACCGGTGGCCCGAGGGTCGAGCACTACACTCCCTAGAGCTTATGCAATGATGGGGAGAGTGGTCATGCACACATGTGTTGCTAATACCTTGTCGTGCCACTCTCTTTCCCTTTGTTGCAGAAAAACATAATCCAAGAGAAAAAACTGGTCCGCCGACCAGGTTTTTTGGCAGACCGACTACCTTCTTTGGTTTCCACCACAATAGGTGGTTGGTAGTTAGTCTCCCATGCCTATAAGCTGGTTAGCAGCCTTCCCACAGTTTCCCAGGGTGGAGTTTCATCTCTCTGGAGCTTTATGCAAATTTCTG
The DNA here is from genome assembly GCA_025200525.1 of Camellia lanceoleosa. Classification (NCBI taxonomy): domain Eukaryota; kingdom Viridiplantae; phylum Streptophyta; class Magnoliopsida; order Ericales; family Theaceae; genus Camellia; species Camellia lanceoleosa. The sequence continues at coordinate 95,973,651 of CM045772.1, read as the reverse complement.
AAATCAATTGCAAACAAAGGCAAGCCGGGGCATCGCGATGGATTTCCCGACAAGGCGACTCGAGCATGCATGCATCCTTTATCATTCAAGGCAGAGCTGATGTCATGACCCGAACCCGCCCCTATGGGTTAAGGACATAACCGGCCAGCAATCTTGGGATTATCTACGGCCTCAAACCAAAATAGACGTAACTCAACAGAGTGAAAGGGCCAAACAGAAGCAAAAATTTTAAACTTTGTCCATAGAGCTGTGCTTACATGCACTTCAAAACAAACCATGCACATACACGTTAATAACCCACATCCAAAATACAGTACCATAAAATTCTTTACAAACAGGATCATCCGAACTAAGTCAACCCATAACAGAACTATATACAGAAATACACAAGTCCTTGCTAACAAGACAAAATATAAATACATAACAAAATGGCAAGGATGGGTCTCGTACGTGAGACACAAGGTTGACTCTCCAAAACTCATGTTGTTCTTGGCTAACTTCACTGGGGCTGGGTTTGAACTTCTCTTGGCTCACCTACAACCACATGAATGAGCGTGAGCGATAGCCCAGTGAATAATATCAAATGCAAAACTACATAACAACGTAGAACAACATGCTCGAAACGGCCTTGGGCCCAATTCATATTTCTATTTAATAGATATATATGACTATACGAAATTCGAATCAAGTGACCGTAGTTTCAACATTCTGGCCTTTCGCCTATTCAGATTCCCATTCATGTCAAACGGCCATCGGCCCATTCGTTTATTGTCAAAACGGCCTTTGGCCCATTCATTTATGTCAAAACGGCCTTCTGTCCACATATTCGTGTCAAAACGGCCTTCGACCCACTTATTTGTGTCAAAACGGCCTTCACCCAACTTATTTGTGTCAAAACGGCCTTCAGCCCACTCATTCATGTCAAAACGACCTTCGGTCCATTCATATATGTCGAAACGACCTTCGGTCCATTCATGTATGTCAAAACGACCTTCGGTCCATTCATATATGTCAAAATGACCTCCGGTCCGTTCATTTCTATCAAAACGACCTTTGGTCCATTTATGTTTATCAAAACGACCTTTGGTCCATTTATGTTTATCAGAACGACCTTTGGTCCATTTATGTTTATCAGAACGACCTTTGGTCCATTTATGTTTATCAAAATGACCATTGGTCCAGTTACGTTTATCAGAACGACCTTTGGTCCATTTATGTTTATCAAAACGAGCTTTGGTCCATTTATCTATTCATGTCAGACTTTTGTTCAGAATCCCAATTAGCAACTCATACAGCTTATAAGGGGGTAAACCGTTGGACATTCACAAGCATTCAAACATCGATATTACTCACCGTGATCGGCTTGTGGATTTGCCCTGGAGCTTGACCCTACACATTTCATGAACACAAAAGGGTCACTAACAGTTCAATTCGTTCTTTAATTCACATACTCCTCATTAGGCTTTTTTCTTATCTCATTAACTCATTTACAATACTTAACATATGCCTAAGAGTGCTTATAAGCGAAAGAGAACGGAAAAATAGAACACAGAATGCATTTTCAGAATTTCAGAAAACAAAGTCCCTGCTCGAGCGTGAAATACCCCGCTCGAGCGGACCCTTAAGGCCTGCAAAAGTACTGGTTGCATGAAAAATATGCTCGAGCATTAAATATTGAGCTCGAGCGGAAGGCCTATCTACAAAGCTCCCCTGCTCGAGCGGACACCAAGTTTGCAAAAAGTACTGGGAGCACGTATTTCCCGCTCGAGTGGCACTTCCCCCCGCTCGAGCGGACATCAAAATTCTGGGTTTCCCAGATTGAGTTCTTGAGCTCCAAATCGACCTTCAACCAATTTTTCTTGTATACAATGGCTCCAATCTCACATATAGTTGTACTAACATGGTACTAACATTAGAATACATCAACATGGAGCTTAATCTCATGAATCAAACACATGCATGGCTCATTTTCCACCAAACTCATTACCAACATAACAATGTCAGGTATTCAACCTTATAATTTGTACATGCATGTGATGATTCTCAACTTAGATAATACAATTGGTGATTACATCATGAGCTTTAACCAAAACTCTCCATGAATCATGCATTTCAAGCTCAAACATGCAAATTTAAGACAATTTCTTACATGCATGCACAATTGAGCCTTCAATTCAACAAAACCAATTCAATTTCATCATACTCAATTAAATTCATGTTCTTTATTCTTATTCAACTCTGAATTTACAAATAGCAAACAAAAACCCATGATTCAAGGGTTAATTACTTACCTGGGAGCCTTAAACACTCAAGTGCTAGCCAAATCTTGAGCTTAATCTTCAAATTCCCAGGCTTGAGCCAAAAATCACACAATTCTCTCTCCTCTCTCTCTCTCTACAGCCGGCTCTCCTCTAATTTTGAGTTCCAAACTTGTACAAATGAAGCAAGAAGATAGAATAGAGGGTGTAGTGCCCTTACCCAACAAAACCCACTATTGGCATTATAATAATAATAAAGTAATAGGGCACTAATTCACTAATTTAATCAACTTGATTTGATCCAAATCAATTTTGAATTAAATTTCACTGTAGGCTCTAAAAATTATGCCAATCACAATGGCACAATCAATTTCGGGTTCTGTGGCCAATAAGGCATTTAATTTAATTTCCAGAGCAAATAATCAAACAGATATTCCTATGGTGAACAGATAGAAATTCAAAACCACATATTTTCACATAATGGTGCACAAAATCATATCAAAACACATAATCACATTCATATTAAGGACCAATTAACATATTACGGAACAGGGGTATTACAGTCTTCCCTCCTTTAGGAAGTTTGGTCCTCCAAACTTAATTTACCTTTAGCCAAAAACACTTCGGAATACCTTCTTATTCAATGGTTCCAATCCTTTTGATAGTTATCTGCTTAGTTTCAAAATCAAGCAACACTCTGTTCTCAATCAGTCAAAGCCTCAACTTTTCCTCCATACAAGACTTGCATGGTGTCACACCAAAACTAGAGTGTAGACTATGGTTGTAAGCAAAGTCTGCCAACAATTGATAGATCTCCCAAACTCCCCGAAAAATCTACTGCACGTATTTGGAGCATTTCTCCCAAAAGTTCTTTCTGGTTACGATTTTCAGATGGGAAGCAACGCCGAATCACAATTCAGTTCCCATTGCCTCTTGAAGGCTTGTCAAAATTCAGACATATTTTAGGATTCCTGTCTAAACAGTAGACACTAGGATCCCATACAAACGAGCAATCTTATTGACGTAAACAATTGTCAGTCTATAAGCATCACATAAAAATTTCACAGGGAGGAAATGAGCAAACTTAGTAATTCTGTACACAATAACCCAAACGGGACTTAGACTTGGGTGTCCAAGGCAACCCACAATGAAATTTGTAGTCACAAATTTCTATTTCTATTCCGAAATAGAGGTAGAGATTGCAGTAGTTCTGCCAATATCTGTTATTCAACTTTGCCTTGTTGGCACCGAAAACATTTAGGCACTAATTCAACAATTTCTTCTTCACAATAGGTCGCCAACATATTTATTTCTAATGCTAACTAACTTTACCCCAGAAGTTCAATTCATTTCCTTGTCATAGAAGTTCAATTCGTTCTTCAATAATCTCGCAATTTACAACCCAATTCAGAACTTAGTTTAGTGACTCATCACAGTCATCCAAGGTCAATCAAAAGTTTTCAGGAACATAAAGTGGATCCAGATACAGATTCCCGAGTCAACAAGATAACAACGAAACAATCGACCATACAATGTACATAGTTCACATATCTCCATAGCACTGATCGTAAAGTGAAATAACACTGACGCAGTCCATTTCTAACATGATACACGTGTTCTCAATTCATTCAACAGCTTACAGTTTCCAATTCTCTGTTTCATCGAGTCTCCCCACATTATCTGATAGTCGTCAAAAGCATAAGGCAATTCATATACTAATCCCCACGGCGTCAAAGGTAGTATAAAAAACAGTCAACACGCGTCAAACACAATTTACACATCCTTAGAGCCCCAATTGCAGAATATAATGGCACTGAGCAGTGCTGTACACAAGGTGTACTAAATCCACACACTTTCGGATAATCAGGGTTTTTCAAAGCTTCTTTGGAGGTTAATAACATCTACATGATCTCAAGAGATGACATTTGGGACAAAGCAAACAAATAATCGCCTCGGGACCAAAGTACACCTGTTCACGACCGTCGGTGGCCGGCCCGAGATTGATTAAACAAACCCACCCGTACAAGACCGTCGGTGGCAAAAGAGCTATTTCAACAAAGGTACTACATAGGCTTAACGTCCCCTAGCACGAAGGGACGCTCCAAGAATGCCATCAAAACAAACATAATACCATTTACTTTAACTTGATTTCCCAAAATCCGATAACACCGAAACAAACACACGAAACATATTCTGATTAGTCAAGGACAAATATTTAGTTCCGTTCTCAATCAAATCAATCTGTTGACATCGGTTTCCATAGCGTCAAACAAGCAAGAATATGACAACACACCAGCATTGTTCCTTAAGACACCCAATCACTGGATTTGCACAATTCGGTTCATTTATAACACATATGTCCTCAATAGTTGAAGGTTGGTTCTCATTGGTGTCCATGGTTAGATCAATTTGTTGATAGCCCACAAGAGGTCTTTCAAATAAGTCAAGTATTCCAACAGATTCAAGTTTTGGGTCTATCAGTTTTTCTGCCAAGAATAATCTGGCCATTTATTTATAAACCATCCGTGATCCCTCTTAACAAAATCAATTCAGATAGAGACTTTTATCAAATCAACCCAGACAAAGGTCTTGTCAAATTAAGTCAAGCAAAGGTTCCATCAAATTATATCCAACGAGGGTTCTATCAGGTCAAATCAGACAAGGGTTCTATTGCATCGAATCAGATAAAAGTTTTCTCAAATGGGGTATTTAGTTCTGTAAGGCACACTTCGTTTACTTAGGTACATGGTTGATAACTTCACAACTGTCCTAAGTTCATCAGTTCTCAAATAGGTCTTATATGTAAGCACATGATACACTGCAACACATTTAACAAGGTTCTTTGGTTACACATAATATAATGGATTCGTCACGCAGGGGTTCCAAATCAGTCACAAAACATAGGCTTACGAGTCAAGCTCAGTTGAGTCACGTAGTTCAGCCAATTTTCTACCAGTCTACATACATGGTCTGTAATTTGCAGAGTTTATTATTTGGGGTGCTCAACTCAGTTATACAATCACAAGGTCACAATTCCAGTGGTTTAGTCGTTGAAGACAGTAATACAACAAATCACCCTGAGCATAGGTTTAGATGTACAGGTGCATGTGCAGAGTTAATCAATATCCCAATACATATTTCACAATTTTCCCAAATGAAGGATATACATTCAATGAATACGGTCTCGATCTGATAGGTCTAACCAATCTAGATACACATGCAGCAGATATGAAGGAATATGCTGATCCGAATCAAATAATATCCCAAGAAAAAATGTACACATGTACTAATTCAGAACCAATCAACACATAGGTGTTCGTTTATAAACAGTATAGATACCTGGGACAACAGTTACAGTGTTCTGAGGGCTTTCTGGGACAAGTGCAATTACTCTATCTTGAGCAGCAATTCCTACCATTGGTACGAATCCAACTGAGGCAGAAGATTTATTTACATTTGTTCAGTTCAGGGACAGTTCCTTACCATATGGTCCATTTTACCACACCTATAACAAACCCCAAAAATCTGATAACAACTCCTCGGTGTTTCTTACACTGGTGGTAGCAAAGGTTCTTACCGTAGCGGCAACTGATGCTGTTGTCCCAAGATCTCCGCCAATTCCTGTACCACTCTTTCCGGACTATCAAGTCGGGCTGTGGAAGAACCTTCCAACCCGTATGCCCTAAATTTGCCCATACTCTACACAAATTCTTATCGAACTCTACCAAATACTGGGATGCCCAATACGAAATTAAAGACAAATACACATGGGTACATTCGCACATAGGCACATTGTTATATTCTCATTTTGTCACACAGAAAATAAGTATAGTTGAACATATCTTTACTAAGTTATTACTCAAATCATGCTCATATTTCACATAGACACCCATTTGCAGAATTGAATGCACCTAAGCAACTTTTCATGGTTCATATGTTCATGTATGTGCACTATAACAAAACAAATTTTATTGCACACAGTAGTGTAACAATTCGTATCTTATACTCAAATCATGTGTGGTACTTCCTTTAGCGTAACATATCATGTTGGTCAAGCATATCAAGTTCCATGGTGGAACCTTTGATACTAGGTAACATATCTCATACATAGGCCACGGTATTGTTTCCCCCAGGCAAGAGCCTGTACCACGGTATTATTTCCTGCAAGCTAGGGCCTCATGACCATAAGCCACAGTATTATGTCCCCTGGGCAAGGGCTTCTACTAAGGATACGATAATTAAATTTGAAGAAAATTTAGACAGTCATTCATTCATGCAAAACATAGCATTTCAGGGAACTTGTCATTTTATATCATCAGAAAATAATTAAAGTTCACCATTTGATTAAACTCGCATTATACTTTGTACAAAAGATTCATAAGTATGCATATACCAGAGAGCATACATATTCAAATGGTAATTCATAGATCTATAGCACATAACTGTTCATATCGAAACACTTAAGCATATTCTTGATGCCTTCAGATTCACATTTATAACATGAATGCATCCTAGATCTTTTCTAGACGCTTATTGCTCTTTTGGACAAGTGTGTGAGTTATTAACTCGTGCTCTGATACCACTCTGTCATGACCCGAACCCGCCTCTATGGGTTAAGGACATAACCGGCCAGCAATCCTGGGATTACCTACGGCCTCAAACCAAAATAGACGTAACTCAACAGAGTGAAGAGGTCAAACGGAAACAAAAATTTTAAACTTTGTTTATAAAGCTGTGCTTACATGCACTTCAAAACAAACCATGCACATACACGTTAATAACCCACATCCAAAATACAGTACCATAAAATTCTTTACAAACAGGATCATCCGAACTAAGTCAACCCATAACAGAACTATATACAGAAATACACAAGTCCTTGCCAACAAGACAAAATATAAATACATAACAAAATGGAAAGGATGGGTCTCGTGCATGAGACACAAGGCTGACTCTCCAAAACTCATGTTGTTCCTGGCTAACTTCACTGGGGTTGGGTTTGAACTTCTGTTGGCTAACCTACAAACACATGAATGAGCGTGAGTGATAGCCCAGTGAATAATATCAAATGCAAAACCACATAACAATGTAGAACAACATGCTCCAAACGGCCTTGAGCCCAATTCATATTTCTATTTAACAGATATATATGACTATACGAAATTCGAATCAAGTGACTGTAGTTTCAACATTCTGGCCTTTGGCCTGTTCAGATTCCCATTCACGTCAAACGGCCTTCGGCCCGTTCATTTATGTCAAAACGGCCTTCGGCCCACATATTCATGTCAAAATGGCCTTCGGCCCACTTATTTGTGTCAAAACGGCCTTCGGCTCACTCATTCATGTCAAAACGACCTTCGGTCCATTCATATATGTCAAAACGACCTTCGGTCCACTCATATATGTCAAAACGACCTCCGGTCTGTTCATTTCTATCAAAACGACCTTTGGTCCATTTATGTTTATCAAAACGACCTTTGGTCCATTTATGTTTATCAAAACGACCTTTGGTCCATTTATGTTTCTCAGAACGACCTTTGGTCCATTTATGTTTATCAAAACGACCTTTGGTCTATTTATGTTTATCAAAACGACCTTTGGTCCATTTATCTATTCATGTCAGACTTTTGTCCAGAATCCCAATTAGCAACTCATACAGCTTATAAGGGGGTAAACCATTGGACATTCACAAGCATTCAAACATCGATATTACTCACCGTGATCGGCTTGTGGATTTTCCCTGGAGCTTGACCTTACACATTTCATGAACACAAAAAGGTCACTAACAGTTCAATCCGTTCTTTAATTCACATACTCCTCATTAGGCTTTATTCTTATCTCATTAACTCATTTACAATGCTTAACATATGCCTAAGAGTGCTTATAAGCGAAATAGAACGGAAAAACAGAACACATAATGCATTTTCAGAATTTCAAAAAATAGAGTCCCCGCTCGAGCGTGAAATACCCCGCTCGAGCGGACCCTTAAGGCCTGCAAAAGTACTGGATGCATGAAAAATACGCTCGAGCATTAAATATTGAGCTTGAGCGGAAGGCCTGTCTACAAGTCTCCCCCGTTCGAGCGTGAAATACCCCGCTCGAGCGAACACCAAGTCTGCAAAAAGTACTGGGAGCACATATTTCCCGCTCGAACGGCACTTCCCCCTGCTCGAGCAGATATCAAAATTCTAGGTTTCCCAGATTGAGTTCTTGAGCTCCAAATTGACCTTCAACCAATTTTTCTTGCATACAATGGCTCCAATCTCACATATTTGTACAAACATGGTACTAACACTAGAATACATCAACATGGAGCTTAATCTCATGAATCAAACACATGCATGGCTCATTTTCCACCAAACTCATTACCAACATAACAATGTCAGGTATTCAACCTTATAATTTGTACATGCATGTGATGATTCTCAACTTAGATAATACAATTGGTGATTACATCATGAGCTTTAACCAAAACTCTCCATGAATCATGCATTTCAAGCTCAAACATGCAAATTTAAGACAATTTCTTACATGCATGCACAATTGAGCCTTCAATTCAACAAAACCAATTCAATTTCATCATACTCAAGTAAATTCATGTTCTTTATTCTTATTCAACTCTGAATTTACAAATAGCAAACAAAAACCCATGATTCAAGGGTTAATTACTTACCTGGAAGCCTTAAACACTCAAGTTCTAGCCAAATCTTGAGCTTAATCTTCAAATTCCCAGGCTTGAGCCAAAAATCACACAATTCTCTCCTCTCTCTCTCTCTCTCTACAGCCGGCTCTCCTCTAATTTTGAGTCCCAAACTTATACAAATGAAGCAAGAAGAGAGAATAGAGGGTGTAGTGCCCTTACCCAACAAAACCCACTATTGGCATTATAATAATAATAAAGTAATGAGGTACTAATTCACTAATTTAATCAACTTGATTTGATCCAAATCAATTTTCAATTAAATTTCACCGTAGGCTCTAAAAATTATGCCAATCACAATGGCGCAATCAATTTCGGGTTCTGTGGCCGATAAGGCCTTCAATTTAATTTCTAGAGCAGATAATCAAACAGATATTCCTACAGTGAACATATAGAAATTCAAAACCACATATTTTCACATAATGGTGCACAAAATCATATCAAAACACATAATCACAATCATATTAAGGACCGATTAACATATTACGGAATAGGGGTATTACAGCTGAGGCAGCCTACATCGTTTAGTTTACATGCTTATTTAAATTGCTTACTTAGTTAATTTGTTGATTAATTAGATTTGTGTAATACTTAGCTTATTATTCATTCGGTTGTGTAAATAACTAGTTTAATTAGATTAGCTTAGATCAACTAGTTGGTTCTGTATTATTTATTCGGACCCTCCGTCGAGAGGGAAAATTTTGTAATAAGTGTGTGTGTGTGTGTGATACATGTCTTCCAACCCCCACTTCTTTCTCCTTTTTTATTTACCAGCTTACGATGGTTAGTTTTAGGGCATGTTTCAATTAGCATCCTTATCCTCGCATGTTTGCATCCATTCTTCTGTCTTGCATGCACCGGGCTCGGCGTATCATACTAACTGCATCGTATTTCAATTCCAAGTTGAATGCGTGCTATCTGTAGCATCTCATATGCCATCTTAGAATAGCCGAGCCTATCCTAGTTGCATTTTGCATGTGTTGCATTAGCCATCTTAACATGAACTAGGATCGTGCATTGATTACTAACTAGTTTCTGTTTTGGCTTGGCGTACTCGATAAGTGTTTATGCTTTAGCATCCTTGCATGTGTGTGAGTGACTGCCATGATAGCATGCTTGCCATGAGGCTAATTGCTTATGTGATATACCTGCCTGAATACCTGTGGGTGAAGGTTGGATTATTTAAATTGGAACAATTCATCGATTGTGAGTTTTAAGCCCACTTGAGAGTGGCAAATCACCATGTTTTCTAAGCCCACTTGAGGGTGGCAAAATCCGCATTTTAGCCTACTTGCGAGTAGCAAACCGTTTTCAAAAACAAACATGAGATATTTTGTTCCAACTTAGATGATCCAGTCTATACTTGTATGCTGTGCGCATCACGTAGCAATTCTAGGCTAATAAACCGGAATAAGAGCACATATGTTTTCAAAAACAAGATATCATAGTGGCCGATCTTTGATTGGGCGAGCGGTGGTGCTCATTGCATGACCTTCCCCAATTGTACGCAAGTACCCGAGCCGAGACAACTTTGGTGATGATGGACACGTGGCCTTAGGCACGAGTCAGGGTTCCCTAAATTCCCCCAAAATAAAATATTTAGGTGGCGACTCTGTATCTGGCAAAGCAGTCCATGTTTGGCACTTCTTTTTAAAAATCAGTTTTTCAAAACGATTTACCAGATTTGGACTCTTTGGTGATTTATCGACCTCGCATTGCATTTTGTGGGATTAGATTCAGAACCATGACATTTGAGTCCGAACTGTAATAAGCCTAATAAACAAAACGGGATTCCCCCGGGAGGTTCGGGCTCATCTATAGTTTCTGGCGACTCTGCTGGGGAGTTAGAGAACTTGACTCGAACTCATGATATCTTGTTTTGATTACACTTATGTGTTTCTTTGCATTGCATTTGCATTGGTGCGCTTAGGACATCGTGTTCGCCATCTGCTATTCCTGAACGGTTTGCCGGAGGCTCGCTTATAGAAGCGTGCTATAAGGCTGACCAGTTACGGGCTCTGCCACGATGGGAACACAAAGCCCGATTTTCATCGGGGCAACCTTTTTGACCATTCAACCTAGCGCATATTCGGAATCCATTATGACCATTAGGACAGGTTGCTTACCCGATTGTAGGTTGTTTGAAACTGCTACATGCGTAGCGAAACCCTAGCTCCTAACAAAATAGGACAGGGAAACCCTACCCCTCCATAGGGGTCTTTTGGCTCTCACTTGTTTGCTATGTGCTTTTAGAGTGTGTCTCTACAGGAATGTATGTATTAGTTTGCAAGTCTGGGTATCAGGCCGGCGGGCATCAGTATCAGTATTTGGGAATTAGTTGTACCTGTGGGTATCAGATTTAGATTTGAGGCAGTGATTTGGGAACAATGATCGTACTTGAGAATAGTATATTCAACTTACAAATGCCAACTGTGTGTTGTCATGACCGACTGTGTGTCGTGTTTATTTAAGCCGTTATGCTGTCCGTTTTTCTGGTTGTTTATTTCCTTATCATGCTTTATTTATCTTTTTGCTAGGTAGTTTAGCACAATTGCTTCCAACCAAGCAGATATTCCCCAAGCACTCTGGACTAGAGGTCGCAAACTCCATCGATCTGAGGATCTGGTAGACGGACAACCAATGTTCCACTCATTACCCCCGGTTACTAGACGAAGGCGATTAGGGCAGGATATCGATTCGGCGATCGATTCAGAGGGCTTTGTTTACCCCACCTGAGTATAGGAGGGATCAAAGTTCTGTTTCTCCCGCAGAGAGGGAACATATATCGGTAGTTCAGCTAGATCCGGGCAGTATGGCAGGAATCAAAGATATGATGCGTTAGCTCCAGGAGAGCATGAAAACCATGCAGTAAGACGCTGCTCGTCAAGCAGAATTTGCCAAACAACAAGCTGAAATCATGGCCCAACAGGCAGAGCTAATCACCAGAGTACAGCAGCAAGTTCGGGCATCCGCTTCACACCAAGCTCCTCCCCCGCCAAGGGTTCCAATACCCAGGGAGACACCAAATGTCCAGGAAGATACGGATATTCCGACAGGGCCGGCTCCACCCCCAATCCAACCTCAACTATCCAAAACACCTACCAACCTACCGGATTCTCCCTTTGAGTTCAAGGTGGACCCCACAGCATTAAAAGTGAGCAAGCTTGAAAAGCTATTCAATAAATCTCACGGTGTCAAGTCCATTCCAGATATCGAAGATAGGTACACCGACACGGCCGTGACGCTGCCGGATCGGTTTAAGATTCCACATATTGACCATTTTGATGGATCCGGTGATCCCATGGTATATCTGCGGTTGTTTTTGGACATACTAAGGCCGATGGGCCTCACCAGATTACCGAAGCTTTCCATATTCGGCCGAACCCTGTCGAGTGTAACGGCCATCTGGTACACAAAACTGGAAGATTCCGTCAAGAGGAATTGGGATGAGATGGCCGAGGCCTTCGTAGCTCAATACTCCTATAATACAAAGATCGAGATCATAACTCGTGATCTTGAGACGACTAGACAGGAGCCGAAGGAGAGTTTTTCTGACTTCGTAACCCGCTGGAGCCTCAGAAGTAAGCATGGTCACCACCACTCCCCCAAGAGCCCTTGCTGCTACACCATTCACCGGTGCGTCCAGAAGCAACCCACAAACAACCAAGTACCAACCTCGAGGCCAAAGAACCTTCACTCCATTACACATGCCCCTGTCCAAAGCTCTGGGGGTTTTAATCAGGAAAGGGCACTTGAAGCCCCTAGAGTCGTGGCCATTGCCAGAAACACTTTCCCCCTCCCATAACCCAGCCAAATACTGCGCCTTTCACCAGCAGCATGGTCACGACACCGACCATTGCTTTAGATTACGCCATGAGATTCAAGATCTTGTTGATAACAGGGTGATTGTGCCTCCGGAGAAACCTAATGTCACAACCAACCCTCTTCCACCACACAACCAAGCCCCACCTCCCAAATGCATAAACTCAATCCAAACTGGGGTCATGTCATACGACCCTGGCATATACATTACCCCATCTCACCTACCCAAGCTAGAGGTGTTCATTCCGGACAACACTGACTTGTGCATGTTGGACACCTCTCGAACCCAACCTGAACCAATGGTGGTGACTGTCGAAGACAGCACAGGGATGACTTTGGAGGAAAGTGGGACTAGTGATTCAGGGTCTGAGGAATTTGGGAGCTCTGCTGAGGAGGTATACAATCCCGGTGGCTACATTACGTCAGTGGGCCAGGTTAGGCCAAAGGTGAAATTGCCAGCAGGGGCAGAACTTTAGGTAATACGGGGGAAAGGACTTGAGCAGGGGATAGATGACTTAACATCTCTGGAAGGGGATATTGCTAACCTTCAGTTTTTCAACGAACAAGATCCGGGAGACATGAAGTCAACATGTTTGATTTTGAGGAGTTAGCAGAGGTTACAGGGTGGCCTGACGACCAACCAGATATTGTTGAAGAATCTCAGCTGGAAAAGGGCCTGTTAGGGGTAAAGACATCAATTGTGGTCGGAAGGGCTGGGGATCAGCATGCGTCGCCGGAGAGCGCTGGTGCCAAGAATTTCGCTCAGGATTTGGGCATTTTGAATAAATGAAATTTTGAACAGTAGGCTGCATTGACGTAGTTAGAACCGGAAGGAATTGAAGACTCTGAGAGAGCAAGAAAAGCCAAGGCCCCTATGGGAATTGAACCTACTGTGTGCACAAAGATAAAGCGTGCTACGAGCACATGGACGGAAGGCACTACGAGTACAAGGATAGTTGCAATGGAGCCAGACAGTTGTCTATCGGCTGTCGATGGCATGTGGTGGGAAGACGATGATTTATGTATTGCCCACATAGATGAGGATTGGGGGAGTAACCAACCAAACGATACCTGGTACATTGGCAAAGTTGATCATATGACTAGGAGCGGACGGTATTTCAAGCCCCCACACCTAGACCAACTAGAGGCGTCTGGGAAGGACAAGGAGTCGGAAAAGCAGAAAGAGAAGCTACTTGAGGAAGAGGCCGTGCTGAAGCAGTTGAAAAAAATACCGGCAGACATCTCCATCTGGGGACTGCTTATGGCTTCACATGTTCATAGACAAGCTATCCTATCAGCAATGGACAAGGCCAAACTCTCAATAGACACCACGCCTGAACAGCTGGTGGGATTGGTCTTTCCAGGAGAAGGTTCCCCGATGTTGACCTTTTCTGACAAAGAACTGCCGCCTGAGGGCACAAATCATAACAAACCGCTCTACATCTCTATGGAATGTAGAAGCAAATGGATACTGGTGGTTCTTGTCGATACAGGATCCGCTATTAACGTGTGCCCGTCAAGGACGGCATATGCAATCGGGTTAAAGCCCGCGGACTTTGTGTCAACAACCCATGTGATAAGGGCGTATGATAACATAAGCAAAGAGGTGATGGGGACTGTGAAAATTCAGACCCAGGTTGGTTCGGGACAACACGAGATTGACTTTCATGTCTTGGACGTTCCCGCAACCTTTAACCTACTTCTGGGGTGGCCGTGGCTGCACCAGGTAAAGTCAGTCTCTTCCACCTTGCACCAGATATTGAAATACCCCACAGGAAGGGGGTGGCTATTGTTTTTGGGAATTCGTCAATCCATCCGCCGCCAGAAGTGTCTACACTAGTTTTGGAAATCGAGCACGGCACGGAGAATGTGTTCCTATCGGTTGAGGCTGGTCGTCTGATGTAACATCTTAGCTACTGATGAGGGGTTATATGTCAGCGCACAATCAGTGTACCTCATGAACAAGCTCCAACACATCCCCGAGATGGGATTAGGGAAGAGTGGCCGGAAGGGCATCGCAGTATCGGCCGAAATGCTGCACAACCCGCATACCTTTGGCTTGGGTTATCTGCCACCAAAGAGGATTGGGTGAGGAAAGGCAAGGAGATGGCCGGGAAAGCCAGGGCAAAGAAGGCAGGGAAGCCTTTTGAATTAATGCACTGACCCATCCAGGGTACCCTAAATAGACACTTTGTCTGGGAGGGGGAGGATTTTCCATTCTTCAGTTTCCCAGAGCCATGGTTGAATGGAGAGAAACGTCGTTTGCCAGGGTTTGAAATCTTCTTTGACCTGGAGTTATCCGGGAATGATGTTGCCGAGGAGCAGACAGACCCATCAGCTGAGGTTGAGCAGAATAAGAAAGTGGATTCTGAGAACACCAAAATTGAAATGGGGGTAGCGCTGGCTTGTCTACTTTCAGATCCTCCGATCGTACAGAAGTGCTTGGGGGATAACTTCTCAGTGTCTATGATCGGGAATGAAATGGCTGCGAGCCCACCTTCAAACATTTTGGATGCATCCATCGCACCCTCTCTCATTTGGCAATACGAGGAGGGATTTTTATCAAGCAACACTGGGTCAAGTAATGAGCCGGAATTGGATTCCACCGAGTCTATAAAATCAGAATCAGGTTCCAACTCGTCTGAGTCTGAGTCCAGTATTCCTAGGGGTGACAACCCAGATGCCACAGTCCTGTCCAGGTCGTCTTTTTCTTTCTCTTTTGAGTCTGTTGTAACAGAGGAATCAGATGATTTGGAAGTGATTAATGAGAATGGAATAGCTGTGGTTTCTGAGTACTTTTCTGTGCCTTTGATTTATTGTATTAATCAGGACTTTCAAAATTTTGATAAAAACGACGAACAAGAAATTCCTCCGATTTTACAACGATTAATTGATCAAGAGCAGGAGAGATTTGTTAAACCCTTGGTTGATGAAATCACTACAGTTAATATTGGTACTAAGAAGGACTCGCGGATGGTCCAGATCGGGGCCATGTTGTCTTCGAAGGAACGCGAGCGCTTAGTCGCTTTATTAAAAGATTTCAAAGATGTTTTCGTGTGGTCCTACGAAGACATGCCTGGAATTGATCCTGAGATTGTACAGCACCGGATCCTTCTTGACCTAGAGGCTCAACCCGTTAAACAAAAACTCAGAAGGTTCCACCCGGACTGGGCTCTCAAGATTAAAGAAGAGGTCACCAAGCAAATTGACGCAGGGTTCCTGCTGGTATCTGAGTACCCAACTTGGTTGGCCAACATCGTTCCAGTGCCAAAGAAGGATGGCAGGATCTGGGTATGCGTGGATTTCAAGGATTTAAATAGAGTCAGTCCAAAGGATGACTTTCCTTTACCGCATATCGACGAGTTAGTGGACTTCACAGCGGGGCATGCTTTGCTTTCGTTCATGGATGGCTTTTCGGGCTACAACCAGATTGTGATGGCACCCGAAGACCGGGAGAAGACTACTTTCACCACCTCGTGGGGGACATATTGCTATAGGGTGATGCCATTTGGTTTGAAGAATGCTGGAGCTACATATCAACGGGCTGCGACCACGATATTACATGACATGATCCACAAAGAGGTTGAGGTGTACGTAGATGACATGATTGTCAAGTCCAAAGAAAGAGAGGGCCACTACACCGCCTTGTAAAAGTTCTTCCAAAGGATCAGAGAATTTCGGTTGCGGCTGAATCCTCAGAAATGTACGTTCGGTGTTACAGCAGGTAAAATGCTGGGGTTCTTGATTACACAGAGAGGTATTGAGGTTGACCCTTCCAAAATCAAGGCCATCTTAGAAATGCCACCACCAAGGACTGCAAAGGAGGTGCGAGGCTTTCTGGATAAAGTGCAATTCATAAGATGGTTTATTGCAAAATTAACCTTGACTTGTGAACCACTCTTTGGTCTCCTGAAGAAAGGAAAGAAATTCCAATGGGACGGCCGATGTCAAGCTGCTTTTGAACAGATCAAGCAATACTTACAGAACCCACCCGTGTTGTCACCGCTTGAGCCGGGGAAACCGTTGATTTTGTACCTTTCAGTAACTGAAACTACAATGGGCTGCATGCTTGCACAGGTGTCTGAGGACAAGGTAGAGAGGGCTATCTACTACTTGAGCAAGAAGATGCTGGATTACGAGACCCGTTACACTCCGCTGAAAAAGGCTTGCTTAGCCTTGGTATGGGCTACCAAGAAGCTACGTCCATTCCTGTTAGCTCACTCTGTAATGTTGGTTTCAAGATTAGATCTCATCAAATATCTCTTTGAGAAACCGGCACTTACGGGTAGGCTAGCCCCCTGGTTGCTTCTGCTTTCGGAATTCGATTTGAAGTATGTGACTCGCAAGTTAGTAAAGGGGAGAGCGGTTGCGAAGTTCCTAGCCGATCACCCAGTCGAGGGAGATGAAGCAGTTGAGTACTTATTCCCAGATGAGGCTATTTTGCATATTGAAGATGAGTTTTGGACTATGTATTTTGACGAAGCGTCAAACTAGTATGGGTATGGGATAGGGTTGTTGCTGATAGCACCTGAAAATTCCCATATCCCACTAGAATTTAAACTCCGGTTCAAAGTCTCAAACAACGAAGCAGAATACGAAGCATGCATTGCTGGTTTAGAAGCTGCCCTAGAACTAGGGGCAAAATGGTTGGACGTCATCGGGGACTCAAACCTTACTGTATCTCAAGCTAAAGGACATTGGAAAGTCAAAGAAGAAAAGATGAAAATCTACCACCAGACCTTGGACTTGCTGATTCCTCAGTTTGAGAAGCTGAACTTCGCTCATCTACTAAGAGAGAACAACAGGTTCGCAGATTCGCTAGCAACTCTATCTTCCATGATAGACATTCCTTTTGGAGTTTGGATGCGTCCGATCATCATTGACCAAAAGTTTGTGCCGGCTTACGAGTCGATTGCTGCCATAGAAGAGGTTCAAGATGAGAACCCCTGGTATTACGATGTCTAGAACTTCTTGGAGAAAGAAGTGTATCCACCAGGGGTAAATGCCAAGGATAAAAGGGCAGTCAGAAAAATGGCTGCTTAGTTCATCATTTGCAGTGGTAAACTGTACAAGAGAGGTCATCTGGGAATGCATAAACTGTGTGTCGACGCCGAAGAATCGAAGAGCCTAGTGGAGGCCATCCATGGAGGAGAGTGCGGAGCGCACATGAACGGGGTGATGCTAGCCCGAAACATCCTCAGACAGGGTTACTACTGGTCCACCATGGAGGAGGATTGTATCGGCTTTGTTCGGTGATGCCACAAATGTTAGATCCATGCAAACCGCATGAACATCCTGCCGTCGAAGCTGTACAATATGACTTTGCCATGGCCATTTTCAGTTTAGGGAATCGATGTGATCGGGGCTATCACTCCGAAGGGCTCCAATGGGCATGAGTTCATTATGGTCGCGATAGACTATTTCACAAAGTGGGTTGAGGCCCAATCTTATACGGTGTTAAAGGCGTCACATGTTGCAAAGTTTATCAGGAACAACATCATCTGTCGTTATAGGGTCCCGAATGAGATTATCTCAGATAATGGTTCCCACTTCAAGAAGGAAGTGATTGACTTGTTGGAGAAATACGACATGGCTTTTCACAAGTCGTCCACATATCGGCCGCAGACCAATGGAGCAGTTGAGGCCACTAACAAGAACATCAAACACATTTTGCAGAAGATGGTGGAAACCTACCGGGACTGGCCAGATAAGTTGACATTTGCTCTGTGGGGCTACCGGACTTCAATTAGAACTTCTATTGGGGCGACTCTATATTCAATGGTTTACGGGATGGAGGTCGTTCTACCTATCGAAATTGAGGTTCCGTCATTACGAGTACTGGCTGAGTGTCAGATAGCTAAGGCAGATTGGCAGCAAAGTAGATTTGAGGAACCCATGCTCTTTGATGAGAGAAGGCTGAAAGCACTATACCATGTTCAGGGTTATCAACGACGAATTGTCAGGGCTTTTAACAAGAAGGTTAAGTCCAGGAATTTGAAGGAAGGACATTTGGTGCTCAAAGAAAACCGAGCTTCCATCTACGACCCTAGGGGCAAGTTTAGACCCAATTGGACTGGTCCTTACATCATCAAGTCTATCTGGTCGGATGGCGCTGTCATTCTGATGGACCTAGATGGCCTAAAGTTCTCCCAACCGATCAACATGGACAAGTTGAAGAAATATTACCCCTGAGTGGCTCGCTAGGCCGAAAACCCGCAAGGGTGACCTAGGCAAAAGTTAGAGCATAGAAAAATTTGAAATTATAAAAACTGAGCTCGCAAGGTTGAAAACCCGCAAAGTGCGGCCTTGGCAAAAGTTAGAGCAAAAAAGGTGACGGTTAATACATGAGTGAACCTGAGCCGAACTACGTAAGGCTTGATTCCCATCTTTGCGATACGTAGGCAACTTCATCTTAAAGTCCAGCCATAAACGTTTCCCCGATCAACTTTGTCCATGTGATCATGTTGGTCATCTTTGTCCATTCTGCATTTGAGAGCTCGGTTGTGATCTCCGGTGTAGTGCTATTCAGACTAGGGGCAACTTTCTAGTTGCTTGGATCCAGGGTTGTACATCTCGATGACAGATCTCAAGCGTGTCCAGTTTTGATCCACATCGAAAATGGTTTTGAAAAGTTTTAATAAAAGTTGATTTTGCTCAAATTAATCTTTTTACAACTTAGACCATTTTTGGACCAAACGTGAAATTTTCAATACTCACAACCTTCAATTATATTGATTTAGTACAGAGTGCTCCTGCTCTTGCATACAAATTGAAGTTGCTTTTTTATTACACTCATAAAGAAAAACTTGAAAGTACTGATTAAAGCAAATAAATCAGGGGCGTAGTCAAGTGTTCCCACGTCTCCTCCCAGAGCTGGTCGAAGCTTCTAATGCCAAGCTGGGCCCAATTTGTGCCTCTTCATTGAGCCAATCTATACACTCATAAAACAAAGTGCAACTGAAAGTGGGAACGGGGGCTAGAAGCTCTCTTGTCCTCCATGCCGTGGCATACCGAGCTAGTGCACAGGTCGAAATGCAATAGATACTCTATCCCTCCGCCGCAAATCGATCATTTAACCGGGCGTTGGAACCAGAAAGGAAAGTAGAACACGCAGGTGTCGCCAATCAATCAATCTCGCTCACGGACATGTCAGAGCTCATTGCTCAGAGATTAAGCCAAGGACAACGCCAAGCAATACGGTCTGCGGACAAAATGCACATCCAGTCGAACCACCATCCCTCATTAAGGGCATCGACTAGACGCCGCCGGAAGAAGTAGCTGCGAGCTGAGTATGCTGGGCAAGAGTCCACAACCTGCAACTTGTCCATCAACCACACCTGGGGAGGGATGGAAAATGAGAGATTAAAGAATAGAGAGATGTACGATGAGAGAAAAGTGAGAAAAGGATTTTGAGAGAAAAAATTGAGCCTAAGGGCCGAGTGATGTGAGCAATATATATGTAAGATAGGGTGAGAAACATTACCTGCAGCAGTAGTGGACTCCTCACGAATCTGGTCGTCTCCCGGTGATGGAAAGCATCCAAGCCCATCAACGTCTCGGCCAATGTCATGGCAATGCAGCTCTTGCCCTCTTTCAAGCTTTGGGCGACTTCGATCAAGTGAACGCTAGGCCCACTGAAACCTGGGGCAAGCAAAAGGTGAGACAACATACACAAGCAAAGGGCATGTTGCCGAAAACTTTGCCAGTGGTGATCACTGCGGTCACCCACATCGGAAAAACGATGAATCAAGCTGAGGATGTCCAATTCTCCATCGCGGATCAAAGACTGAGCATCATGCATAGTGAGCCCACACATTCGTGCTAAGGCTTGGGTGTGGCCAAAGCGAAGCTGGGGCAAAATCTCTTCCTCGTGTTCGAACTCTATTAAAGCTTGGAAGTCTTCGAAAGTAGGACATATCTCTTGCCCGCCAAAACTAAAGACATGTGTTACCGGATTCCAAAACCTTGCCGCAGCATGGAGGAATGGAAGATGCAGTGGAGTGCGACTCAGCGTGAATAGTGCATTTATGCCGAAGCCCCGAAAGTTCAACTTTTCCAAGCCGTCTAAAGTAGCAATCCATGCTATGAGATTTTGGATGAGAAATGCCTCCATTTTGATGCAAAACTGAGATGAAATAAAAGAACCACGAAGCTGGAACTTTTATGGAGGATAAGGCACTGTTTGGAGGACACGTGTCAAAAATCTGGAGGTCGCCAAGCCAACTGGTCGGCCGACCACTTTTTCTGGTCGGCCGACCACACAACTGGTCTCCAAGGCAAGAAACAGGTCGGCCAGCCACTTTTGGTGGTCGGCCATGGAGGAAAGCAGGTTTTTGGTCTTTTCCTGGTCTCTAGAAGAGAGCTCCTAGCCTTTCCATGTGTTGGGAGTGTTGAAGGTCCGAGTTTACCTCTGTTTCGGATGCATTCCGTCGCCCGATTTGTCCGAAATGCATTTGCTTATCGAGTTATTGTTCTTTATTTATCGAGTTGTTATTAAGTTTGTTTGTCGAGTTGTTAAGTTTGCTTATCGAGTTGTCGAGTTTTGTGCATCGAGTTGTTACTCTTTGTTTAATCAACATTGTCAGGATTTGTTTATTGAGTTGTAAACTTGCTAAGGTTTAGTTGTTTCTTAGTAAGTTAAGTTGTTTAGTTTGTTGCGTCGATTCACTACCTGACTCAGCAATGTACAATGCTCAATTTTCATTCAATCTCAATTTTGTGCAAAATGATGCGATGCGATGCTAAGAATGCAAAATGCAACACTTTTTGAACAAAAAACTATTTCATTCCGTCATAACTTCTTTTGTTACAACATTTTACAACATGGTACAAGTTTTAAAGAAAATAAAACTGCCTAAAGCTAATGTGCTACAACTACTAGTAAACAAAATAAATAAATAAATAAATAAATCAAGAACATCTGCATTGGTGTTGTCAAGCTCAAGATCGGGAGGCTCTCTTCATCCTCATCGGCTGAGCAGCCTCTGCACCACCTCCACCTGCACCACCATCTGAGTCGGAGCTACCGTCCTCAAAACCCTCCCTGGCATCACCTCCACTCTCAGAACCGGAGCCAGAGTCCTCCTCTCTACCTGCGAATGTCTCCAACTGAGGATGCGCAGACTGCTCCTCCTCGCTGGACTCCTCATCATCTCTGATAGGCGCTCTATGCCTGCCTCGGCTGCGAGTCAAGTCCCCTCTCCCAGTCCCTCGAGAAGGCCTGGAGGGCCCAGCCTGTAGTGGTGGGAGCTAAAACAAAGAAAGAAAGGCATTTTGAATACATCAGTCAAAGTATGTATATCAGATGCAGATGCAAGAATGCTACATAGGGTGTGTGCATGCAGATACAGTATATGAATGTGGTGTGCTAGATGTGCTCTACACATGCAGTCAACCAAAGTAATGGAATGTTCAATTTCAGTATGTCATCAGAAGTATGATAAATACAAGGAAATTGAAAAGTACCGAGACGCCGGCAATGAACAGCTGTGTCTCCCTCCGCAGGATCACGCTCTCGAGTGAGGCCATCACTCCGTGTAACCTCTCAGTATCCTCCCTGGGAGGCTGCAGATGTAAAGTGCAAGTCATTAGTGAATGAATGAATGTCTAAGTACTTGAGTGATAAATCAAAACTGTAAAGCATACCGGTGGCGAGTCAGGGTCACTGACGTATCGATGATCAAGCAATGGAGGCTCAAATGGAATCGGGTAGGATGTCCCATACCGCTAGCCTGTCAGCTCAGTCGGAAGATCCAGCCACCCAGCATACTGATAAGTCGGGGGGATCTCTCTGTTCCCACTCCTCGATGTGCCAGCCCTGCTTGTCGAAGGGGTATCTGCAGCCCGGACTCGACTCGACGATGGTATACCGGCAGCCCTCCTCGTGGGAGTACAGACGCCTGTCAGTAGAGGCATCAAGTATATATGGCGGTAGGTCGCGTAATCTCTCTCCTCCAGCAACATAACTGCATCAGTACCCAACATGAGCTCCTCGACCTCCCGGGGAGTGAGTCTCTCAGTGGACCATATATCATCTGGAGGTGCTGTCGGGATACCCTGATCAGGGACGCCCCTTGTCTGACGTATGAAGCGATCCCCCAGAAACCAGGCCCTGCCCATTGGCCCCTCAAATAAAATCCGATATCGAGAAGAGGCCCATGCCCCAGGGAATTGGAAATAGGTATCTCCTCCCAGAGGTATCCAGGGCTCCCAAGTGATCTGCGGATAACAAGTGCACAAACTGATTAGATGTCATAAATATGCAAGATGAACCAAAGCACTGCCGAAGAACTAAGAGTTCTAGATTACCTCGGTCGCCCGCACAGTATCAAAGAACTGCCGAAGGAAGGGCAGAGTCTCCCGAGTCCTCGGCCGGCACCGACCTTCGAATTTAAGAGAGTAGGGGATCTCAAGAGGTGCCTCCACCTCGAGCTCTGGGGCCAACGTCGGGAAGTATGTATAAATCCATAGCTGTGAAAAATAGAACAATGGCCATCAGAATACAGAATGTATACAAAATACAGAGTGCTGAGTGCATAATGTGAATACAGAATATACAGAAAATATAGAATGCTGAGTGCAGAATGTAGAGTGTAGAATGAAAAGTGTGTCGTGTGTGCAGTGTACAGATAATGAAAAGCAGGAGTGTAAATCAAAAGGACAGAAAGTACCTCCCAGGCTCTCTAGTAGCCACCGACTATGTTCCCCCGCCCGCGGTAGGTCGTACTCATATAACAGTAAAGGGTAGCGAGGCCGATGCCGCCCCAATCATACTGGCTGACCTGGGATAGGTGTACTAAAGCACTGAGTAGATAAAGTCCAACTGTGTTCCCCCTGTCGGAGAACAAAGTGGTCCCGAGGAGGAATATCAAAAACCCCCGAGCATACTACTCTATCTCCTCGACGATCTCAGGCATAGTCCCCCTGTACTGCATGGGAAACCAGGTGTATCTAACTCTACTCGATGATCTGTCGATCGGCGGGCGGACTCCTAGCAGATAAATCCAAGCCGCCTCCCACTCGCCCATATCTGTGTCATAAGGGACCGGTCGGTCGGCCATGTCAAGGCCAGTCAGCATGGCAAAGTCAAATGGGGTCTTCGTCATGTCCCCAGTAGCTGATGAGTGGAACGAGTTGGTGGTGTCCCACCATCTCTCCATAAGTGCCCCAATCAGGGTCCTGCTCGCTGGATAACGAGATAGCCCTGCGCAGAAAGGTCCAAGTCCTGCCTCATCCACGATATGGCGAACAGTATCTGGGAGCTCCGCATACCACTCCCTTGCAAGGATCGATCCATAGCCCCGTGTGGAACAGGAAGATACCTGCATTCAAAATGAACAGATGTATTCAGTTTCGAAATGAAACATGTGAACCACGTGCAAATGAAGTAACTGGGCTGTGTGTTCAGTATGAGCTGCATGCAAATGAAGTAAGTGGATTGTGTGTTCAGGATGAGCTGCGTGCAAAAGAAAATGTATGAGCTACGTGTTCAGAATTGAAATGTGTGAGCCACGTGTTCAAAATGAAGTGAATGAGTTGTGTTCCTGAGAAATGAGCTGCAGTCTTAGAAAGTGAGTCATGCTGCCCAGAAATGGTGTGCTCGAGAAATGAGCTGTCTACCTGAAAAATGAGCTTTGTGCCCAAAAAATGAGCTGTGTGCCCGGAAGACAAGCGGTGTGCCCAAAAGGGAGCTATGTGCCTAAAGAGTGAGATGTGTGCTAAAAGAATGAGTTGTGTCCCCGGAGGACAAGCTGTGTGCCCGAAAAATGAGCTACATGTGCCCAAAGACAAGTCAGGAAGCTCAGAGACAAAAATAAAGCTGGAAGACAAAGGTATGTCAGGTGCCGAAGAATGAGTGTGTGCAAAAAAACGAATGAGTCTTTGTGTGCTGTGTTCTCGAGACAAATTGTGTGATAAGAATGAACCGCATGTTCAAAACAAGCTGTGTGCCCAAATGGATAGAATACTATGTTGTGAGCTGTATGCTAAAATGAGCAAAGTATGGCTACATATGAGTTGTGTGCCAAATGGATCGAATGGTGCGTGAATGTGTTCAGAACGAGCAGATAAAAAATACATAGTGAAAGCATGAAATGTGCAGGAAATACAGAATACATTGCGGAGAATGTAAAAGGGAAGTACGTAACTCTCGCGCCTGGTGAGATAAGTGAGACTCAGGCTCCCGTAGCAGTAGGTCTGCGGGTGCTCGTCGCTCAAAGTCGGTAAAATGATGGAAGGTGGCAGGAGGTAGGACGTGCTCCTGAGGGTCGTACCTCTCCTGATCGAAAGGACAAATCCTCGGAGGCAATGACATGATGTCTGGTTCGTCCCCGGCATGTGGAGGACCTCCACCGTGATTCGCCATTCGAAGAAATCTGCAAAAATGAGCGAAGTGAGCCAAAATAGGAAAAAGTCAACAAAAGTCAACTCTCGGGAAAGGAAAAAGTCTACAAAAGTCAACTCCCGAGAAAATGTGCCAAACTTCGAGACAAACATACCTCAAGTGGTGAAAATGGAGAAAGAAGCTCCGAAATCAAATTTTAATCGGTTCAAAGTGAAGAGAACTGAAAGTTTTCGCGAAATAACTTTGCGTGGGGCGTTGTAAAACGCGTATAAAGTGCAGATCTGAGGGAGAAAATGGCCTAGGAAGGAAGGGGGACTGATTTCGGCCTAAGGGGTGTGAGCAAAAGTGATTGGGATGTGTGTATTTAAAGAACCGAGCATAAAAGGACCAAACTGCCCCAAGTTTAGTAAACTGGTCGGTGGCCCTCCTGGGTGGTCTCCCAGGTCCCTTTGTTCTCCCTGTGAATTTTGGTGATGATTGGAGTCCCCGACTGTCAAGAAAGTACAAGAAAAGTGCACTCTTCGACGCGAAACACCTCTGCGGGAACTTCAAATCAAGTCTTCGATGCGTGGCTCGCCATTACTCGCTAAGAGCAAGGTGTATCCTTTTTGAGTACGTTGCGACCCCTTCGAGTGGTAAATCGGAGGTCGCGTTTGAGTTGCTCTCTTTGAGGCTTGCACTTCTTTACTTAGCGTTTTGTTTCAAACATGCTTTGAAGTTGCACTTGTCCTGCATTGTTATGCATACTATTTGCATCGTTGTACACATTTCACTGGTATGACCACGCATCTATACTTAACTTGCGTCATCACGCACGTTTCGCTTGCATTGCTATGCACTTTTCCATCAGCATCGTACGTATCCGCGTTCGATATAGCGTTGAACATGTGTTGCTAACAATATTGTACCTGTTAAGTTTCTCTCTTTTACAGGCACGATATTGTATGTACGGTTCATTTGAAGCTGGTGCGACCAGGCGAACTGGACGGTATTGTATTCTCCATGTGAGACGTAGCGAGAATTGTATAATTCTCTTACATTCTTACTGCATGAAATGTAGTTTGATTTGCATTCTTACTTAAAATTGTTGCATTTATTGTGTATATTTGCTCAATTACAGCTTTCTTTGTATGATCATAAGTTATACTCGGCTTTGTGCATACCCTTTGCATTTTGCCCTTGCCTGCAGGCACTTCTCTCTGATTATCTCGCCTGTTTGTCTAAGTCTTCGGCGTTGTCAAAAATGGGTCATCTCTAGGCTTTGACATTCACTCTCGTCACTTATGACTTTCGAGTTCTGTCAAAGAGGGGTAACTATAGACACCCCATTTTTGCTAACCTTAAGACTCAGAGGTCATCGATTGAGCGCTCGGTGATGGTGCATGTTGTGCTCGTTCTGAAGTTTTAGAGTTTTGGCTGAGAGCCTTACCCTCCGAGCCTCAGAACTTTGTGTGCCTTGACTCGGTCTGCAGACCAGGTCTTGTTTTCTCTTCCCGAAGGGAGGGAGAGGTCTTGTAGACCATCTCTCAGTGATTGTCGGCTACTTTTCGTGGTCGTAGCCCACTGTTCCCGTTTGGAGACTTGTTTCTAGTTTTCGGAGCCGTCGGCCGCGTGCCTCGGCTCAAGACCGCTTAACATTCTCCGTTTGGCATGGTTTTTGGAACACACCTTGTTTCCTCTGTCTAGAGGGACATTGTGGTCCGGGAGACCACTTTTGTGGCCATACGCCACTTTTGGTGCTCAACAGCCAGTTTGGCACCGCGCTTTTGCCCCGAACTCTCATTTTGCATCCGTGTTGGTTCATTTTTGGCATGAACCTTGTTTTCCTTGTTTGGGAGGTGGTACAAGGGTGGGAGACCACCTTTTCTCCTTGGAGACCACTTTCTCCCTGCCAACCGATTTTCTTGTCGGGAAGCTGGTTTTCTTGGTCTTTGGGCCACATTTGCTGGTCTCCCACCACACCACTAGCTTGCTTCATAGTGGAGACCACCAAATGGAGCCACCGACCACTTTTTTGTGTGGGAGACCACCTTTTCTGGTCGGCCAGCTCCCTCCTGTTTTGTCTGTTTGACTGGCTGCCAGCTGTGCTAGCTGGAAGGCACATAATATATCCTCCATACACGTGTATGGAGGATCTTGAGCCTTGTTTTTTAGCTTCTTGAAGAAGCTTTGGCCTTGTTTGTCTATAAGAGAGGCCCTCCTCGTCCTGGAACCAGGTTCAGAATTTCTCTAAGGCAAAAGAATACATATCTCCCTATATCTCTATATTTTGGCTCATAAGGTGCATCGTTCTTGACCCTTTTACACTACACCTCATAGCCACACACTTCCACCATTGATTTGAGGTTCTTGGAGGTTGTTTTTAGAGGTTAAAGAGTTGGTTTTTGGTCCCAAAGTTTGCTGGTTTTGTTGAGCTTCAAGGGTAATCACTTTTTCCTCTTTTAAGCATTATTTTGATCCTTGTCTTAGCCTCATTTGCATGTTTCTTTGAGCTTTGTTGTCAACTGAAAAAAGGTTCATATTTAAGTGATTTTCATGTTTGTCTAAGGCTCTTTTGGTGTCGGGGGTCATCTACCCTCTTGCATGCTCTATTTAGCCTTGTTTTGAGCCATGCCATGAGACTTTTGTATTGAGCTTTGCTTGGCCCTTTAGCCACTGAAATCTAACAGATTTTTAGTGGTTGGCATGTGGTTTTGAGGGCCAAAATCAGAGAGGGGTGACCCTCTCTCTTTTGGCCTTGTTTGCTTGCATTTTTGGCTTTCCAAGGGAGCATATATTTCCACACTTTTTAGCCTTGGTTCAGGCCCTTTTTAGTGACTTTTAGGACCTGCCTAGACTCTGTCTATGGCTGGTTTGGTCACCTTTTGTTTGCCTCTTGCATGTGTAGAACAATCCCTTGCATAGCCCATCAAAGTAACACCTCATTCTTGCATGTATTGGTCATGTTTCAGTGGTTTTTTGGCCATCATTTGGCATGCCATGATTCTTTTTTTTGGCTGGTTTGGTAGCCTCTCTTGTGCTTCACATGCTTGTAGTGTAAATCATGTTCACTAGCTTATAATGCATGTTGTTTTGGCCCTCTATGCTAGCATATTTTGGCCATGCTCCAAACTGATTTTGTTCATATCTTGGGCTGCCTTAGCTCTGTTTTGAGGTCCCTTGGTCCAATGATGCTTTCCATGTATGGTTGTAGTGTAATAGTCTTGCTTAGCCTTGAGTTTTGAATCCCCTTGCATGCTTAACTTGAGGTGTTTGCATGTTTTAGCATCATTAAGCACGATATTTCAGAGTTTATTTCTTGGTCATATTCTCATGTTTGTCACTCTTTCAATGTGTTTGAGAGTTGCATCATTATACCCCATTTATGAGCCTTTGCATTGACCTTCATTCTTATGCCTTTCAAGCCACCATCTTGGCTCATTTTGCCACTGTTTTGGGCCTGCTTAAGGTTTGCTTGGAGTTGGTTTTTTCATTTGAGCATCACCTTGCATGCCTCTAGTATAATGTGCTTCACTAGCTTCGGTACTTAAGCCTTTCAACATGCATTGCGTGAGTTGTTTGCATGATTCGGAGTCATTTTGTATGTCATTTCAGTACTGCAACATGTGTCATTGTATGCCATATTTCATCATTTCAATGCTTTTTGTAGAGTTGCATTTTGTGCGCTTGGGCTTAGGTCCTTGCATTGTGTATGCTAGCATGAGTTTTGGAGTCATGTTTTCATCATGTTTGGCCACTGATTTGGGTGTGGCTGAGGCCCAGTCATTTTGGTTCAAGTCCATTTTTTCATTGAGTATGCCGTTGTATTCCATAGCATTGAGTAAGCCACATTGTCGCATGATTGATGATTGCATTGTGCATGCCTTGTTCATCTCACTGTGTATGTTAGTTCTTAGGTGCATTATGTATGCTAAGTACTACATGCCTGGAGTATGCCATTGTTAGTTCATAGCACTGTGTATGCTAGCTGCATGTTTGCATGTCATCCTTTGCATGTTTGCATCACTTAGTTGCATAACATTTAGGTTGCATACTTAAAATCGCATTATGCATGCCATTGTTTGTTGCATTGTGTTCGGAATAGGAGTTAGTCTGAACACGGGAAACGAGGGACGTTTCGTACTCAAAGTGACGAAACGTGCCTCGATTCCCGGTCGCGGACACTCTTGACTACCCATGATGAAGTTGTTGGCTTTAGGTGTTTGTATATGCATTCATTTCACATTGAGTCGTGCAATTCGACTCCTCAGCCATCATGCATCGAGATGCGTGACCGGTGGCCCGAGGGTCGAGCACTACACTCCCTAGAGCTTATGCAATGACGGGGAGAGAGGTCATGCACACATGTGTTGCTAATACCTTGTCATGCCTCTCTCTTTCCCTTTGTTGCTGAAAAATAGAATCCAGGAGAAGAAACTGGTCCGCTGACCAGGTTTTCTAGCAGGCCGACTACCTTCTTTGGTTTCCACTACAAAAGGTGGTCGGTAGTTAGTCTCCCATGCCTATAAGGTCGCTGACCTTCCCACGCTTTCGGTGGAGTTTCATCTCTCTGGAGCTTTGTGCAAATTTCTGAAATCAATTGCAAACAAAGGCAAGTCGGGGCATCGCAATGGATTTCCCGACAAGGCGACTCGAGCATGCATGCATCATTTATCATTCAAGGCAGAGCTAAGGCAGCCTACATCGTTTAGTTTACATGCTTATTTAAATTGCTTACTTTGTTAATTTGTTGATTAATTAGAGTTGTGTAATACTTAGCTTATTATTCATTCGGTTGTGTAAATAACTAGCTTAATTAGATTAGCTTAGATCAACTAGTTGGTTCTGTATTATTTATTCGGACCCTCCGTCGAGAGGGCAAATTTTGTAATAAGTGTGTGTGTGTGCATGATGCATGTCTTCCAACCCCCACTTCTTTCTCCTTTTTTATTTACCAGCTTACGATGGTTAGTTTTAGGGCATGTTTCAATTAGCATCCTTATCCTCGCATGTTTGCATCCATTCATCTATCTTGCATGCATCGGGCTCGGCGCATCATACTAACTGCATCGTATTTCAATTCCAAGTTGAATGCGTTATATCTGTAGCATCTCATATGCCATCTTAGAATAGCCGAGCCTATCTTAGTTGCATTTTGCATGTGTTGCATTAGCCATCTTAACATGAACTAGGATCATGTATTGATTACTAACTAGTTTCTATTTTGGCTTGGCGTACTCGATAAGTGTTTATGCTTTAGCATCCTTGCATGTGTGTGAGTGACTGCCATGATAGCATGCTTGCCATGAGGCTAATTGCTTATGTGATATACTTGCCTAAATGCCTGTGGGTGAAGGTTGGATTATTTAAATTGGAACAATTCATCAATTTCGAGTTTTAAGCCCACTTGAGAGTGGCAAATCACCATGTTTTCTAAGCCCACTTGAGGGTGGCAAAATCTGCATTTTAACCTACTTGCGAGTAGCAAACCGTTTTCAAAATCAAACATGAGATGTTTTGTTCTAACTTAGACGTTCCAGTCTATACTTGTATGCTGTGCGCATCACGTAGCAATTCTAGGCTAATAAACCGGAATAAGAGCACATATGTTTTCAAAAACAAGATATCATATTTAGTAGTGGCCGATCTTTGATTGGGCGAGCGGCGGTGCTCATTGCATGACCTTCCCCAATCGTACGCAAGTTCCCGTGCTGATACAACTTTGGTGATGACTAACACGTGGCCTTAGGCACGAGTCAGGGTTTCCTAAATTCCCCCAAAATAAATTATTTAGGTGGCGACTCTGTATCTGGCAAAGCAGTCCATGTTTGACGCTTCTTTTTAAAAAAAATCAGTTGTTCAAAACGATTTTCCAGATTTGGACTCTTTGGTGATTTATCGACCTCGCATTGCACTTTGCGGGATTAGATTCAGAACCGTGACATTTGAGTCCGAACTGTAGTAAGCCTAATGAACAAAACGGGATTCTCCCAGGAGGTTCGGGCGCGTCTATAGTTTCTGGTGACTCTGCTGGGGAGTTAGAGAACTTGACTCGAACTCATGATATCTTGTTTTGATTACACTTATATGTTTTTTTGCATTGGTGCGCTTTGGACACCGTGTTCACTATCTGCTATTCCTGAACGGTTTGCCGGAGGCTCGCTTTGAGAAGCGTGCCATAAGGCTGACCAGTTATGGGCTCTGTCACGATGGGAACACAAAGCCCGATTTTCATCGGGGCACCCTTTTTGACCATTTGACCTAGTGCATATTCGGAATCCATAATGACCATTCCAAGCTAGAACAGGTTGCTTACCCGATTGTAGGTTGTTTGAAACTGCTGCATGCGTAGCGAAACCCTAGCTCCTGACCAAATAGGACAAGGAAACCCTACCCCTCCATGGGGGTGTTTTGGCTCTCACTTGTTTGCTATGTGCTTTTAGAGTGTGTCTCTACAGCAATGCATATATTAGTTTACAAGTCTGGGTATCAGGCCTGCGGGCATCAGTATCAGTATTTGGGAATCAGTTTTACCTGTGGGTATCAGATTCAGATTTGAGGCAGTGATTTGGGAACAATGATCGTACTTGAGAATAGTATATTCAGCTTACAAATGCCAACTGTGTGTTGTGTTTATTTAAGCCGTTATGCTGTCCGTTTTTCTGGTTGTTTATTTCCTTATCATGCTTTATTTATCTTTTTGCTAGGTAGTTTAGCACAATTGCTTCCAACCAAGCAGATATTCCCCAAGCACTCTGGACTAGAGGTCGCAGACTCCATCGATCTGAGGATCTGGTAAACGGACAACCTGTGTTCCACTCATTACCCCCGGTTACTAGACGGAGGGCAGTTAGGCAAAGGATATCAGTTCAGCAGTCAGTTCAGAGGGCTTTGTCTACCCCACCTGACTATAGTAGGGATCAGAGTTCTGTTTCTCCTGCAGAGAGGGAACATACACCGGTAGTTCAGCTAGATCCGGGCAGTATGGCAGGAATCAGAGATATGATGCGTTAGCTCCAGGAGAGCATGAAAACCATGTAGCAAGACGCTGCTCGTCAAGCAGAATTTGCCAAACAGCAGGCTGAAATCATGGCCCAACAGGCAGAGCTAATCACCAGACTACAGCAGCAAGTCGGGGCATCCGTTTCACACCAAGCTCCTTCCCCGCCAAGTGTTCCAATACCCAGGGAGACACCAAATGTCCAGGAAGATACGAACATTCCGACAGGGCCAGCTCCGCCTCCAATCCAACCTTAGCTATCCAAAACACCTACCAACCTACCGGATTCTCCCTTTGAGTTCGAGGTGGACCCCACAGCATTAAAAGTGAGCAAGCTTGAAAAGCTATTCAATAAATCTCAGGGTGTCAAGTCCATTCCAGATATCGAAGATAGGTACACCGACGCGGCCGTGACGCTGCCGAACCGGTTTAAGATGCCACATATTGACCGTTTTGATGGATCCGGTGATCCCATGGTACATCTGCGGTTGTTTTTGGACATACTAAGACCGATGGGCCTCACCAGATTACAGAAGCTTTCTTTATTCGGCCGAACCCTGTCGGGTGTAGCGGCCATCTGGTACGCAAAACTGGAAGATTCCGTCAAGAGGAATTGGGATGAGATGGCCGAGGCCTTCGTAGCTCAACACTCCTATAATACACAGATCGAGATCACAACTCGTGATCTTGAGATGACCAGACAGGAGCCGAAGGAGAGTTTTTCTGACTTCGTAACCCGTTGGAGGGCCAAGGCCTCAATGATGACCATTAGGCCGATTGACAAAGATCAAATACGGTTGGTTGTGCGCAACCTTCAGCCCAAGCTTATGCAGAGAATGATCGTCCTCCCTCTCCCCACTTTTGCGGATCTACATGAGATTGGGGTGGAGATTAAGGATGCTTTGAAACAAGGTCTGATTGATAATGACAGAGAACAGCCCAGGAGGACCTTCAACCATAACGCAAATGCAGGCACGAGCAGTGCTGCAACTACCAGGGCCTCAGAAGTAAGCATGGTCACCACCACTCCCCCAAAAGCCCTTGCCGCTACACCATTCACCGGTGCGTCCAAAAGCAACCCACAAACAACCAAGTACCAACCTCGAGGCCAAAGAACCTTCACTCCATTATACATGCCCCTGTCCAAAGCTTTGGGGGTTTTAATCAGGAAAGGGCACTTGAAGCCCCTAGAGCTGCGGCCATTGCCAGAAACACTTCCCCCCTCCCATAACCCAGCCAAATACTGCGCCTTTCACCAGCAGCATGGTCATGACACCGACCATTGCTTTAGATTACGCCATGAGATTCAGGATCTTGTTGATAATAGGGTGATTGTGCCTCAGGAGAAACCCAATGTCACAACCAACCCTCTCCCACCACATAACCAAGCTCCACCTCCCAAATGCATCAACTCAATCCAAACTGGGGTCATGTCATACGACCCTAGCATATACATCACCCCGTCTCACCTACCCAAGCCAGAGGTGTTCATTCCAGACAACACTGACTTGTGCATGTTGGACACCTCTCGAACCCAACCTGAACCAATGGTGGTGACTGTCGAAGACAGCATAGGGATGACTTCGGAGGAAAGTGGGACTAGTGATTCAGGGTCTGAGGAATTTGGGAGCTCTACTGAGGAGGTATACAATCTAGGTGGCTACATTACGTTAGTGGGCCAGGTTAGGCCGAATGTGAAATTGCCAGCAGGGGCAGAACTTTAGGTAATACGGGGGAAAGGACTTGAGCAAGGGATAGATGACTTAACAGCTCTGGAAGGGGATATTGCTAACCTTCAGTTTTTCAACGAACAAGATCCGGGAGACATGACAGTCAACATGTTTGATTTTGAGGAGTCAGCAGAGGTTACAGGGTGGCTTGACGACCAACCAGATATTGTTGAAGAATCTCAGCTAGAAAAGGGCCCATTAGGGGTAAGGACATCAATTGTGGTCGGAAGGGCCGGGGATCAGAATGCGTCACCGGAGAGCGCTGGTGCCAAGAATTTCGCTCAGGATTTGGGCATTTTGAATACAGGAAATTTTGAACAGTAGGTTGCATTGATGCAGTTAGAACCGGAAGGAATTGAAGACTCTGAGAGAGCAAGAAAAGCCAAGGACTGTGTGGGGACTGAACCTGCTGTGTGCACAAAGATAGAGCGTGCTGCGAGCACATGGACAGAAGGTACTGCGAGTACAAGGATAGTTGCAATGGAGCCAGACAGGTGTTTGTCGGCTGTCGATGGCATGTGGTGGGAAGACGATGATTTATGTCTTGTCCACACATATGAGGACTGGAGGAGTAACCAACCAGACAATACCTGGTACATTGGCGAAGTTGATCATATGACTACGAGCGGGCGGTATTTCAAGCCCCCACACCTAGACCAACCAGGGGCGTTCGGGAAGGACAAGGAGTCAGAAAAGCAGAAAGAGAAGCTACTTGAGGAAGAGGCCGTTCTGAAGCAGTTGAAAAAAATACCGGCGGACATCTCCATCTGGGGACTGCTTATGGCTTCACGTGCTCATAGACAAGCTGTCCTATCAGCAATGGACAAGGCCAAACTCTCAATAGACACCACTCCTAAATAGCTGGTGGGATTGGTCTTTCCGAGAGAAGGTTCCCCGACGTTGACCTTTTCTGACAAAGAACTGCCGCCTGAGGGCACAAATCATAACAAACCGCTCTACATCTCTATGGAATGTAGAAGCAAATGGATACCGGTGGTTCTTGTCGATACAGGATCCGCTATTAATGTGTGCCTGTCAAGGACAGCATATGCAATTGGGTTAAAGCCCGCGGACTTTGTGTCAACAACCTAGGTGATAAGGGCGTTTGATAACACAAGCAGAGAGGTGATGGGGACTGTAAAAATTTAGACCCAGGTTGGTTCGGGACAACACGAGATTGACTTTCATGTCTTGGACGTTCCCGTAACCTTTAACCTACTTCTAGGGCGGCTGTGGCTGCACCAGGTAAAGTCAGTCTCTTCCACCTTGCACCAGATATTGAAATACCCCACGGGAAGGGGGTGGCTATTGTTTTCGGGAATTTGTCAATCCATCCGCCGCCAGAAGTGTCTACACTAGTTTTGGAAATCAAGCACGGCACGGAGGATGTGTTCCTATCAGGGTTTACTCTGGTTGAGGCTCGGGTCGTACAGAACATCTTAGCTACTGATGAGGGGTTATATGTCAGCGCACAATCAGTGTACCTCATGAACAAGCTCCAACACATCCCCGAGATGGGATTAGGGAAGAGTGGCCGAAAGGGCATCGCAGTATCGGCTGAAGTGCCGCACAACCCACATACCTTTGGCTTGGGTTATCTGCCCACCAAAGAGGATTGGGTGAGGAAAGGCAAGGAGATGGTCGGGAAAGCCAGGGCAAAGAAGGCAGGGAAGCCTTATGAATTAATGCACCGACCCATCCAGGGTACCCTAAACGGATGCTTTGTCCGGGAGGGGGAGGATTTCCATTCTGCAGCTTCCCAGAGCCATGGTTGAATGCAGAGAAGCGTCGCTTGCCAGGGTTTGAGATCTTCTTTGACCTGTAGTTGTTCGGGGATGATGTTGCCGAGGAGCAGACAGACCCATCGGCTGAGGTTGAGCAGAATAAAAAAGTGGATTCTGAGAACACCGAAATTGAAATAGGGGTAGCGTTGGCTTGTTTACTTTCAGATCCTCTGATCGTACAGAAGTGCTTGGGGGATAACTTCTCAATGTCTATGATCGGGAATGAAATGGCTGCGAGCCCACCTTCAAACATTTTGGATGCATCCATCGCACCCTCTCTCATTTGGCAGTACGAGGAGGGATTTTTATCAAGCAGCACTGGGTCAGGTAGTGAGCCGGAATTTGATTCCACCGAGTTTGTAGAGTCGGAATTAGGTTCCAACTCGTCTGAGTCTGAGTCCGGTATTCCTGGGGGTGACAACCCAGATGCCACAGTCCTGTCCAGGTCGTCTTTTTCTTTCTCATTTGAGTCTGTTGTAACAGAGGAATCAGACGATTTGGAAGTGATTAATAAGAATGGAATAGCTATGGTTTCTGAGTACTTTTCTGTGCCTTTGATTTATTGTATTAATCAGGACTTTCAAAATTTTGATAAAAACGATGAGCAAGAAATTCCTCTGATTTTACAACGATTAATTGATCAAGAGCAGGAGAGATTTGTTAAACCCTTGGTTGATGAAATCACTACAGTTAATATTGGTATTGAGAAGGACCCGCGACTGGTCTAGATCGGCTCCACGTTGTCTTCGAAGGAACGTGAGCGCTTAGTCGCTTTATTAAAAGATTTCAAAGATGTTTTC
Organism: Camellia lanceoleosa; assembly: GCA_025200525.1. Lineage (NCBI taxonomy): Eukaryota > Viridiplantae > Streptophyta > Magnoliopsida > Ericales > Theaceae > Camellia > Camellia lanceoleosa. The sequence continues at coordinate 95,937,235 of CM045772.1, read as the reverse complement.
GTGTGGTCCTACGAAGACATGCCTGGAATTGATCCTAAGATTGTATAGCACCAGATCCTTTTTGACCCTGAGGCTCGACCCGTTAAACAAAAACTCAGAAGGATCCACCCGGACTGGGCTCTCAAGATTAAAGAAGAGGCCACCAAGCAAATTGACACAAGGTTCCTGCTGGTGTCTGAGTACCCAACTTGGTTGGCCAACATCGTTCTGGTGCCAAAGAACGATGGTAGGATCCGGGTATGCGTGGATTTCAAGGATTTAAATAGAGCCAGTCTGAAGGATGACTTTCCTTTACCACATATCGACGAGTTAGTGGACTTCACAGTGGGGCATACTTTGCTTTCGTTCATGGATGGCTTTTGGGGCTACAACCAGATTGTGATGGCACCCGAAGACCGGGAGAAGACTGCTTTCACCACCCCGTGGGGGACATATTGCTATAGGGTGATGCCATTTGGTTTGAGGAATGCTGGAGCTACATATCAACAGGCCGCGACCATGATATTACATGACATGATCCACAAAGAGGTTGAGGTGTACGTGGATGACATGATTGTCAAGTCCAAAGAAAGAGAGGGGCACTACACCGCCTTGCAAAAGTTCTTCCAAAGGATCAGAGAATTTCGGTTGCGGCTGAATCCTCAGAAATGTACGTTCGGTGTTACAGCAGGTAAAATGCTGGAGTTCTTGATTACACAGAGAGGTATTGAGGTTGACCATTCCAAAATCAAGGCCATCTTAGAAATGCCACCACCAAGGACTGCAAAGGAGGTGCGAGGCTTTCTGGATAAAGTGTAATTCATAAGACGGTTTATTGCAAAATTAACCTTGACTTGTGAACCACTCTTTGGTCTCCTGAAGAAAGGAAAGAAATTCCAATGGGACGGCCGATGTCAAGCTGCTTTTGAACAGATCAAGCAATACTTACAGAACCCACCCGTGTTGTCACCGCTTGAGCCGGAAAGCAGATTGATTTTGTACCTTCGAATCGAAACTACAATGGGCTGCATGCTTGCACAGGAGTCTGAGGACAAGGTAGAGAGGGCTATCTACTACTTGAGCAAGAAGATGCTGGATTACGAGACCCATTACACTCCGCTGAAAAAGGCTTGCTTAGCCTTGGTATGGGCTACCAAGAAGCTACGACACTTCCTATTAGCTCACTCTGTAATGTTGGTTTCAGGATTAGATCTCATCAAATATCTCTTTGAGAAACCGGCACTTACGGGTAGGCTAGCCCCTTGGTTGCTTCTGCTTTCCAAATTCGATCTAAAGTATGTGACTCGCAAGTCTGTAAATGGGAGAGCGGTAGCGAAGTTCCTAGCCGATCACCTAGTCGAGGGGGATGAAGCAGTTGAGTACTTATTCCTAGATGAGGCTATTTTGCATATTGAAGATGAGTTTTGGACTATGTATTTTGACGGAGCGTCAAACTAGTACGGGTATGGGATAGGGTTGTTGCTGATAGCACCCGACAATTCCCATATCCCTCTAGAATTTAAACTCCGGTTCAAAGTCTCAAACAACGAAGCAGAATACGAAGCATGCATTGCTGGTTTAGAAGCTGCCCTAGAACTAGGGGCAAAATGGTTGGATGTCATCGGGAAATCGAACCTTGTTGTATCTCAAGCTAAAGGACATTGGAAAGTCAAAGAAGAAAAGATGAGAATCTACCACCAGACCTTGGACTTGCTGATTCCTCGGTTTGAGAAGCTGAACTTCGCTCATCTACTAAGAGAGAACAACAGGTTCGCAGATTCGCTAGCAACTCTATCTTCCATGATAGACATTCCTTTTGGAGTCTGGATGCGTCCGATCATCATTGACCAAAAATTTGTGCCGGCTTACGAGTCGATTGCTGCCATAGAAGAGGTTCAAGATAAGAACCCCTGGTATTACGATGTCTAGAACTTCTTGGAGAAAGAAGTGTATCCACCAGGGGTAAATGCCAAGGATAAATGGGCAGTCAGAAAAATGGCTGCTTAGTTCATCATTAGCAAGTAAGCTTATACAAGAGAGGTCATCTGGGAATGCATAAACTGTGTGTCGATGCCGAAGAATCGAAGAGCCTAGTGGAGGCCATCCATGGAGGAGAGTGCGGAGCGCACATGAACGGGGTGATGCTAGCCCGAAACATCCTCAGACAGGGTTACTACTGGTCCACCATGGAGGAGGATTGTATCGGCTTTGTTCGGCGATGCCACAAATGTTAGATCCATGCAAACCGCATGAACATCCCGCCGTCGAAGCTGTACAATATGACTTCACCATGGCCATTTTCAGTTTAGGGAATCGATGTGATCGAGGCTATCACTCCGAAGGGGTCCAATGGGAATGAGTTCATTATGGTCGTGATAGACTATTTCACAAAGTGGGTTGAGGCCCAATCTTATACGGTGTTAAAGGCGTCACATGTTGCAAAGTTTATCAGGAACAACATCATCTATCGCTATGGGGTCCTGAACGAGATTATCTCAGATAATGATTCCCACTTCAAGAAGGAAGTGATTGACTTGTTGGAGAAATACGACGTGGCTTTTCACAAGTCGTCCACATATCGGCCGCAGACCAATGGAGCAGTTGAGGCCGCCAACAAGAACATCAAACACATTTTGCAGAAGATGGTGGAAACCTACCGGGACTGGCCAGATAAGTTGACATTTGCTCTGTGGGGCTACCGGACTTCAATTAGAACTTCTATTGGGGCGACTCTGTATTCAATGGTTTACGGGATAGAGGTCGTTCTACCTATCGAAATTGAGGTTCCGTCAGTACGAGTACTGGCTGAGTGTCAGATAGCTGAGGCAGATTGGCAGCAGAGTAGAATTGAGGAACTCATGCTCTTTGATGAGAGAAGGTTGAAAGCACTATACCATGTTCAGGGTTATCAACGACGAATTGCCAGGGCTTTTAACAAGAAGGTTAAGTCCAGGAATTTGAAGGAAGGAGATTTGGTGCTCAAAGAAAACCGAGCTTCCATCCACGACCCTAGGGGCAAGTTTAGACCCAATTGGACTGGTCCTTACATCATCAAGTCTATCTGGTCGGATGGAGCTGTCATTCTGATGGACCTAGATGGCCTAGAGTTCTCCCAACCGATCAACATGGACAAGTTGAAGAAATATTACCCCTGAGTGTCTCGCTAGGTCGAAAACCCGCAAGGGTGACCTAGGCAAAAGTTAGAGCATAGAAAAATTTGAAATTATAAAAACTGAGCTTGCAAGGTTGAAAACCCGCAAAGGGTGGCCTTGGCAAAAGTTAGAGCGTAAAAGGTGACGGTTAATACACGAGTGAACCTGAGCCGAACTACGTAAGGCTTGATTCCCATCTTTGCGATACGTAGGCAACTTCATCTAGAAGTCCAGCCATAAATGTTTCCCCAATCAACTTTGTCCATGTGATCATGTCGGTCATCTTTGTCCATTCTGCATTTGAGAGCTCGGTTGTGATCTCTGATGCAGTGCTATTCAGGCTAGGGGCAACTTTCCAATTGCCTGGATCCAGGGTTGTTCATCTCAGTGACAGATCTCAAGCGTGTCCAGTTTTGATCCACATCGAAAATGGTTTTGAAAAGTTTTAATAAAAGTTGATTTTGCTCAAATTAATCTTTTTACAACTTAGACCATTTTTGGACCAAACGGGAAATTTTCAGTACCCACAACCTTCAATTATATTGATTTCAGTACAGAGTTCTCCTGTTCCTGCATACAAATTGAAGTTGCTTTTTTATTACACTCATAAAGAAAAACTTGAAAGTACTGATTAAACCAAATAAATCAGAGGTGTAGTCAAGTGTTCCCGCGTCCCCTCCCAAAGCTGGTCGAAGCTGCTAATGCCGAGCTGGGCCCAATTTGTGCCTCTTCATTGAGCCAATCTATGCACTCATCAAACAAAGTGCAACTAAAAGTGGAAGTGGGGGCTAGAAGCTCTCTTGTCCTCCATGACGTGGCATACCGAGCTAGCTGTGCGCCTCGGACCGGAAATGCAGCTGGATACTCTATCCCCTCTGCCGGTCAAAACTGATCATGGCCTAACTGGCACTGGAACCGAAAAGGAAAGTAGAACACGTAGTGTGTCAGGCCAATAACTGAATCCCGGCCTACCGGGACATGCTGTAGCTCATTGCCGGTAGATTAAGCCAAGGACAACGCCAAGCAATACGGTCTGCAGACAAACTGCACATCCAGTCGAACAACCATCCCTCATCAAGGGCATTGACTAGACGCCGCCGGAAGAAGTAACTACGAGCTGAGTATGCTGGGCAAGAGTCCACAACCTGCAATTTGTCCATCAACCACACCTGGGGAGGGATGGAAAATGAGAGATTAAAGAATAGAGAGATGTACGATGAGAGAAAAGTAAGAAAAGGATTTTGAGAGAAAAATCGAGCCTGAGGGCCGAGTGATGTGAGCAATATATATGTGAGATAGGGTGGGAAACATTACCTGCAGCAGTAGTGGACTCCTCGCGAATCTGGTCGTCTCCCGGCAATGGAAAGCATCCAAGCCCATCAATGTCTCGGCCAATGTCATGGCAATGCAGCTCTTGCCCTCTTTCAAGCTTTGGGCGACTTCGATCAAGCGAACGCTAGGCCCACTGAAACCTGGGGCAAGTAAAAGATGAGACAACATACACAAGCAAAGGGCATGTCGCCGAAAACCTTGCCAGTGGTGATCACCGCGGTCACCCGCATCGGAAAAACGATGAATCAAGCTGAGGATGTCCAATTCTCCGTCGCGGATCAAAGACCGAGCATCATGCATAGTGAGCCCACACATTCGTGCTAAGGCTTGGGCGTAGCCAAAGCGAAGCTGGGGCAAAATCTCTTCCTCATGTTCGAACTCCATTAAAGCTTGGAAGTCTTCGAAAGTTGGACATATCTCTTGCCCGCCAAAACTAAAAACATGTGTTACCGGATTCCAAAACCTTGCCGCAGCATGGAGGAATAGAAGATGCAGTGGAGTGCGACTGAGCGTGAATAGTGCATTTATGCCGAAGCCCCGAAAGTTCAACTTTTCTAAGCCGTCTAAAGTAGCAATCCAAGCTGTGAGATTATTGATGAGAAATGCCTCCATTTTGATGCAAAACTGAGATGAAATGAAAAAACCACGAAGCTGGAACTTTTATGGAGGATAAGGCACTGTTTGAAGGACATGTGTCAAAAATCTAGAGGTCGCCAAGCCAACTGGTCGGCCGACCACACAACTAGTCTCCAAGGTAAGAAACAGGTCGGCCAGCCACTTTTGGTGGTCGGCCATGGAGGAATGCTGGTTTTTGGTCTTTTCCTGGACTCTAGAAGAGAGCTCCTAACCTTTCCATGTGTTGGGAGTGTTGAAGGTCCGAGTTTACCTCTGTTTCGGATGCATTCCGTCACCTAGTTTGTCCGAAATGCATTTACTTATCGAGTTGTTGTTAAGTTTGTTTATCGAGTTGTTAAGTTTGCTTATCGAGTTGTCGAGTTTTGTGCATCGAGTTGTTACTCTTTGTTTAATCAACATTGTCAGGATTTGTTTATTAAGTTGTAAACTTGCTAAGGTTTTGTTGTTTCTTAGTAAGTTAAGTTGTTTAGTTTGTTGCGTCGGTTCACTACCTGACTCAGCAATGTACAATGCACAATTTTCATTCAATCTCAATTTTGTGCAAAATGATGTGATGCGATGCTAAGAATGCTAAATACAACACTTTTTGAACAAAAAACTGTTTCATTCCATCATAACTTCTTTTGTTACAACATTTTACATCATGGTACAAGTTTTAAAGAAAATAAAACTGCCTAAAGCTAATGTGCTACAACTACTAGTAAACAAAATAAATAAATAAATCAAGAACATCTGCATTGGTGCTGTAAAGCTCAAGATCGGGAGGCTCTCTTCATCCTCTTCGGCTGAGCAGCCTCTACACCACCTCCACCTGCACCACCATTTGAATCGGAGCTGCCATCCTCGGAACCCTCCCCGGCATCACCTCCACTCTCAGAACTGGAGCTAGAGTCCTCCTCTCTGCCTACGGATGTCTCCGACTGAGGATGCGCAGACTCCTCCTCCTCACTGGACTCCTCATCATCTCTGATAGGCGCTCTACGCCTGCCTCGACTGTGAGTCGAGTCCCCTCTCCCAGTCCCTCGAGAAGGCCTGGACGGCCCAGCCTGTAGTGGTGGGAGCTAAAAAAAAAAAAAGAAAGGCATTTTGAATACATCAGTCAAAGTATGTATATCAGATGCAGATGCAAGAATGCTACATAGGGTGTGTGCATGCAGATACAGTATATGAATATGGTGTGCCAGATGTGCTCTACACATGCAGTCAACCAATGTAATAGAATGTTCAATTTCAGTATGTCATCAGAAGTATGATAAAAGCAAGGAAATTGAAAAGTACCGAGACGCCGGCAATGAACAATTGTGTCTCCCTCCGCAGGACCATGCTCTCGAGTAAGGCCATCACTCCGAGTAACCTCTCAGTATACTCCCTGGGAGGCTGCAGATATAAAGTGCAAGCAATTAGTGAATGAATGAATGTCTAAGTACTTAAGTGATAAATCAAAACTGTAAAGCATACCGGTGGCGAGTCAGGGTCACTGACGTATCGATGATCAGGAAATGGAGGCTCCAATGGAATTAGGTAGGATGTCCCATACCGCCAAATTGCCGGTTAGAAGATCCGCCACCCAAAGATCTTGATAAGTCGGGATCTCTATCCCCACTCCTCGATGTGCCAGCCCTGCTAGTCGAAGGGGTATCTGCAGCCCGGACTCGACTCGATGATGGCATGCCGGCAGCCCTCCTCGTAGGAGTACAGACGCCTGTCAGTGGAGGCATCAAGTATATATGGCGGTAGGTCGCGTTATCTCTCTCCTCCAGCAACAGAACTGCATCAGTACCCAACATGAGCTCCTCGACCTCCCAGGGAGTGAGTCTCTCAGTGGACCGTATATCCTCTGGAGGTGCTGTTGGGATACCCTGATCAGGGACGCCCATCGTCTGACATATGAAGCAATCCCCCAGAAACCAGGCCCTGCCCACTGGCCCCTCAAATAAAATCCGGTACCGAGAAGAGGCCCACACCCCAGGGAATTGGAAATGGGTATCTCCTCCCAGAAGTATCCAGGGCTCCCAAGTGATCTACGGATAACAAGTGCACAAACTGATTAGATGTCATAAATATGCAAGATGAACCAAAGCACTGCCGAAGAACTAAGAGTTCTAGATTACCTTAGTCGCCCGCACAGTATCAAAGAACTGCCGAAGGAAGGGCAGAGTCTCCCGAGTCCTCGGTTGGCATCGACCCTCGAATTTACGAGAGCAGGAGATCTCAAGAGGTGCCTCCACCTCGAGCTCTGGGGCCAACGTCGGGAAGTATGCATAAACCCATAGTTGTGAAAAATAGAACAATGGCCATCAGAATACAGAATATATACAAAATACAGAGTGCTGAGTGCATAATGTGAATACATAATATACGGAAAATGCAGAATGCTGAGTGCAGAATGTAGAGTATAGAATGAAAAGTGTGTCGTGTGTGCAGTGTACAGATAATGAAAAGCAGGAGTGTAAATCAAAAGGAGCCACCGACCACTTTTTTGTGTGGGAGACCACCTTTTCTGGTCGGCCAGCTCCCTCATGTTTTGTCTGTTTGAGTGGGTGCCAGCTGTGCCAACTGGAAGGCACAGACTGTATCCTCCATACACGTGTATGGAGGTTCTTGAGCCTTTTTTTTTAGCTTCTTGAAGAAGCTTTGGCCTTCTTTGTCTATAAGAGAGGCGCTCCTCCTCCTTGAACCAGGTTCAGAATTTCTCTAAGGCAAAACAATACATATCTCTCTATATCTCTATATTTTGGCTCATAAGGTGCATTGTTCTTGATCCTTTTACACTACACGTCATAGCCATACACTTCCACCATTGATTTGAGGTTCTTGGAGGTTGTTTTTAGAAGTTAAAGAGCTAGTTTTTGGTCCCAAAGTTTGCTGGTTTTGCTGAGCTTCAAGGGTAATCACTTTTCCCTCTTTTAAGCATTATTTTGATCCTTCTCTTGGCCTCATTTGCATGCTTATTTGAGCTTTGTTGTCAACTAAAAAAATGTTCATATTTAAGTGATTTTCATGTTTGTCTAAGGCTCTTTTGGTGTCGGGGGTCTTCTACCCTCTTGCATGCTCTATTTAGCCTTGTTTTGAGCCATGCCATGAGACTTTTGTATTGAGCTTTTCTTGGCCCTTTAGCCATTGAAATCCAGCGGATTTTTAGTGGTTGGCATGTCGTTTTGAGGGCCAAAATTAGAGAAGGGGTGACCTTCTCTCTTTTGGCCTTGTTTGCTTGCATTTTTGGCTTTCCAAGGGAGCATATATTTCTACACTTCCTAGCCTTGGTTCAGGCCCTTTTTAGTGACTTTTAGGACCTGCCTAGACTCTGTCTATGGCTGGTTTGGTCACCTTTTGTTTGCCTCTTGCATGTGTAAAACAATCCCTTGCATAGCCTATCAAAGTAACACCTCATTCTTGCATGTATTGGTCACGTTTCAATGGTTTTTTGGCCATCATTTGGCATGCCATGATTCTTTTTTTGGCTGGTTTGGTAGCCTCTCATGTGATTCACATGCTTGTAGTGTAAATCATGTTCACTAGCTTATAATGCATGTTGTTTTGGCCCTCTATGCTAGCATATTTTGGCCATGCTCCAAACTGACTTTGTTCATATCTTGGGCTGCCTTAGCTCTGTTTTGAGGTCCCTTGGTTGAATGATGCTTTCCATGTATGGTTGTAGTGTAATAGTCTTGCTTAGCCTTGAGTTTTGAATCCCCTTGCATGCTTAACTTGAGGTGTTTGCATGTTTTAGCATCATTGAGCATGATATTTCAGAGTTTATTTCTTGGTCATATTCTCATGTTTGTCACTCTTTCAATGTGTTTGAGAGTTGCATCATTATACCCCATTTATGAGCCTTTGCATTGAGCATCATTCTTATGCCTTTCAAGCCACCATCTTGGCTCATTTTGCCACTGTTTTGGGCCTGCTTAAGGTTTGTTTGGTGTTGGTTTTGTCATTTGAGTATCGCCATGCATCCCTCTAGTGTAATGTGCTTCACTAGCTTCGGTACTTAAGCCTTTCAACATGCATTGCGTGCGTTGTTTGCATGATTCGGAGTCATTTTGTATGTCATTTCAGAGCTGGAACATGTGTCATTATATGTCATATTTCATCATTTCAATGCTTTTTATAGAGTTGCATTTTGTGCCCTTGGGCTTAGGTCCTTGCATTGTGTATGCTAGCATGAGTTTTGGAGTCTTGTTTTCATCATGTTTGGCCACTGATTTGGGTGTGGCTGAGGCGCAGTCATTTTGGTTTAAGTCCATTTTTGCATTGAGTATGCTATTGTATTCCATAGCATTGAGTAAGTCACATTGTCGCATGATTGATGATTGCATTGTGCATGCCTTATTCATCTCACTGTGTATGTTAGTTCTTAGGTGCATTGTGTATGCTAAGTACTACATGCATTGAGTATGCCATTGTTAGTTCATAGCACTGTGTATGCTAGTTGCATGTTTGCATGTCATCCTTTGCATGTTTGCATCACTTAGTTGCATAGCATTTAGGTTGCATACTTAAAATCGCATTATGCATGCCATTGTTTGTTGCATTGTGTTCGGAATAGGAGTTAGTCCGAACACGGGAAACGAGGGACGTTTCGTACTCAAAGTGACGAAACGTGCCTCGATTCCCGGTTTCCGACACTCTTGACTACCCATGACGGAGTTATTAGCTTTAGGTGCCTGTATATGCATTCATTTCACATTGAGTCATGCAATTCGACTCCCCGGCCATCATGCATCGAGATGCGTGACCGGTGGCCCGAGGGTCGAGGACTACACTCCCTAGAGCTTATACAATGACGGGGAGAGTGGTCATGCACACATGTGTTGCAAATACCTTGTCGTGCCTCTCTCTTTTCCTTTGTTGCAGAAAAACAGAATCCAGGAGAAGAAACTGGTCCGCCGACCAGGTTTTCTGGCAGGCCGACTACCTTCTTTGGTTTCCACCACAAAAGGTGGTCAGTAGTTAGTCTCACATGCCTATAAGCTGGTCGGCAGCCTTCCCACAGTTTCCCGGGGTGGAGTTTCATCTCTCTGGAGCTTTGTGCAAATTTTTGAAATCAATTGCAAACAAAGGCAAGCCGGGGCATCACGATGGATTTCCCGACAAGGCGACTTGAGCATGCATGCATCCTTTATCATTCAAGGCAGAGCTGAGGCAGCCTACATCGTTTAGTTTACATGCTTATTTAAATTGCTTACTTAGTTAATTTGTTGATTAATTAGAGTTGTGTAATAATTAGCTTATTATTCATTTGGTTCCGTAAATAACTAGTTTAATTAGATTAACTTAGGTCAGCTAGTTGGTTCTGTATTATTTATTCGGACCCTCCGTCGAAAGGGAAAATTTTGTAATAAGTGTGCGTGTGTGTGATGCATGTCTTCCAACCCCCACTTCTTTCTCCTTTTTTATTTACCAGCTTACGATGGTTAGTTTTAGGGCATGTTTCAATTAGCATCCTTATGCTCGCATGTTTGCATCCATTCATCTGCCTTGCATGCACCGGCTCGGCGCATCATACTAACTGCATCGTATTTCAATTCCAAGTTGAATGTGTGTTATCTGTAGCATCTCATATGCCATCTTAGAATAGCTGAGCCTATCTTAGTTGCATTTTGCATGTGTTGCATTAGTCATCTTAACATGAACTAGGATCATGCATTTATTACTAACTAGGTTCTGTTTTGGCTTGGAGTACTCGGTGAGTGTTTATGCTTTAGCATCCTTGCATGTGTGTGAGTGACTGCCATGATAGCATGCTTGCCATGAGGCTAACTGCTTATGTGATATACCGGTCTAAATGCCTGTGGGTGAAGGTTGGATTATTTAAATTGGAACAATTCATCGATTGCGAGTTTTAAGCCCACTTGAGAGTGGCAAATCACCATGTTTTCTAAGCCCACTTGAGGGTGGCAAAATCCGCATTTTAGCCTACTTGCGAGTAGCAAACCGTTTTCAAAGACAAACATGAGATGTTTTGTTCCAACTTAGATGATCCAGTCTATACTTGTATGTTGTGCGCATCGCGTAGCAATTCTAGGCTAATAAACCGGAATAAGAGCACATATGTTTTCAAAAACAAGATATCATGTTTAGTAGTGGCCGATTTTTGATATGGCGAGCGAGGGTGCTCATTGCATAACCTTCCCCAATCATATGCAAGTTTCCGAGCCGAGGCAACTTTGGTGATGACGGACACCTGGCTTTAGGCATGAGTCAGGGTTTCCTAAATTTCCCCAAAATAAAATATTTAGGTGGCGACTCTGTATTTGGCAAAGCAGTCTATGTTTGGCACTTCTTTCTAAAAATCAGTTTTTCAAAACGATTTGCCAGATTTGGACTCTTTGGTGATTTATCGACCTCACATTGCACTTTGCGGGATTAGATTCAGAACCGAGACATTTGAGTCTAAACTGTAGTAAGCCCAATGAACAAAATAGGATTCTCCCTGGACGTTCGGGCGTATCTACACCGGGGCCCGAAAAAAGGCAAGCCCACAGTTTTTGGCAACTCTGCTAGGGATTTAGAGAACTTGACTCAAACTCATGATATGTTGTTTTATCTACACTTTTGTGTTTCTTTGCATTGCATTTACATCAATGTGCTTAAGTCATAGTGTTTGCCATTTGCTATTCCTGAGTAGTTTGCCGAAGGCTTGCTTGGAAAAGCTTGCCAAAAGTCTGACCGATTGCAGGCTCTGCCACGATGGGAACACAACCCTTGGGTCTGGACTACCGCTGTACCGTTTGATCCTCCTTTCACTTCTCGGTATTAGGTGCGAGAAGCATATTAGGTAGTCTTGCTGAGGTACCCTTTTTGACCAATCGGCCTAGTTACGTATCGAAAGCCTTAGAGACTGTTCCAAACTAGGACATGTTGCTCACCCAAATGCAGGATTGTCTGAAACCGCTTGTTGTGCATAGTGAAACCCTAGCTCCTGACGAAATTAGGATGGGAAACCCTACCCAATCATGGCGATGTTTTGGGCTCTCACTTAACTGGTATGTGCTTTACAGTAAAACTGTACAGGGATGTGCATATCAATTGCAAAGCTAGTATCTGATTTTGGGGCATAATTCAGTGTGGAATACGGTCATTCAGCTTTGCTCATATCTGTTCTCGTGAAATTAGGCTGAGATGCTTTCTGTTTTCTCTTTTGTAAGGTAGTCCTAGAACCATAGCTTCAGAAGGCTCCAATATCCCACCAGGTACTCTGGACTTGTATCAACAAACTTTGTTAGGTCGAAATTGGTTCAGAAGCAACCTGTGTTTACCTCACCCCCACTGGTTACAAGACGAAGGAGGTTCAGGCAGAATTCACCAGTGCAGTTTCTACAGCAGTCACCCCTCAGTTCACCCAGGTCTAGTCTGGTCTGGGAACAGTTGTCTGCATTCAGCTCAGCACGAGATCAATCACCCATTCCCATGGCTCAGTATCCCCTAGCTAGTGTGGAAGAACAGATACAACACCTGCAACAGACAATTGAGGCACTGCCGCAGGATGTAGTCCGTTAGGCTGAAATCACGACTCGTCGGGCCGGAGTGATTACCCGGCTACAATAACTTCAGCTACAGCCGGCCGCGGCTTCTGCATCTCACACACCTCCCACGGGTAACCCGACACCCGGAGCCACTGCCCATACTGCTAATGTCCAAGAGACTCAGGACAATTTGGCGGAGCCAATCCCAGAACAGGCCTCTAAAGCTCCTGTCTATCAAATCGAAGCTCTATTTGAATTTGAGGTTGACCCAACTGCACTTAAGGTCAATAAAACTGGAGAAGTTATTCAAATGAGCATAAGGAGTGAACTTCATCCCAGATTTAGAAGACGGGTATACTGAATCTGCAGTTACCTTATCAGAGCAGTTCAAGATGCCACATATGGACCACTTCGACGGCTCTGGAGACCCAATGGTGCACCTCTGCCTATTTTCTGATATCTTGAGGCCAATGGGTTTGACCCTAGCCCAGAAGTTGTCTCTCTTCGGTCGAACCATGTCTGTGATAGCCGCAATCTGGTATGCGAAATTGGAGGACTCTGTGAAACAGAACTAGGAAGAGATGGCTGAGGCCTTTATTGCTCAATACTCCTACAACACGCAGATCGAGGTCACAACTCGTGATTTCCAAGTCACCTGCAAAGGGCTAAAGGAGGGTTTCTCAGAGTTCGTGACGAGATGGAGAGCAAAGGCCTTGATGATGACTATAAGGCCTTCTGACAGGGATCAGATTAGAATGATTGTTCGGAATCTGCATGGCAAGTTGTAGTAGAAGATGATCGTTCTACCTCTGTTTACCTTTCCAGAGCTTCATGAAATTGGGGTTCAAATCGAGGATGCCATCAGACAAGGAATCTTTGTGGAAGCTAATGAGTCTTCAAAAAAGAATGTTGTTCGCAGTTCCAATGCTACTACTAATGGTAGCACAGCTACGAAATGCTCAGAAGTAGACACTATCACCACTTCCCTCAATGGCCAAAAACCAACCACTTCAAATTGGTCCCAAGCCCGAAATTTTCATCTTCTTTATATGAGTCTCTCTCAAGCTTTGAAAATGCTGCGAGAATAAGGGTACCTAAAGCTCCTAGAACCTCGACCCCTTCCAAATCCTCTTCTACCAAGATATGACCCAGCTAAATACTGTGCCTATCATCAACAGCACGGTCATGATATGAACCATTGCATCTGCCTCTGTCACAAGATTCAGGATCTTATTGACAAAGAGACCATAGCTCCACCAAAAGGACCTCGGGCTAGTACTGACCCGTCACTCCATCCACATCTCAACCTAATCCATATACTGCCATCCACCTACAACCCCAGCATATACATCATCTTGGCTCATTTACCCAAGCCTGAGGTGTTCATTCCATAAAGCATGGACTTGTGTATGATGGATGCACTCAAACCCTAATCATCTCAAACTCATGAACCCACTACTTCTGAGCTGATGAGCATGATTGAAGATCTTCAAAGAATAGTGGCAGATTTAGCCTCTGGGATTTTGGTTCCTTCATCGACCACATCACATACTAGAAATTTCACGCTAAAAGGCTCCCCAATCTTGGGGCGAGCTGCAATTGAAAATGGCAAACCTGAAGCTATCTCAGGTCTGGGCAATGACATGTTGACAACAATTGGGCATCGCTCTGATATAGCGACCCAATCCCTTGGCAAAGTGGAAGCAAGTGGTAAGAACAAAGTAGGGGCAGGCGTTGGTCCCTATGAACATCTTCAGTGGCCTGTTGAGGCTTTGAAAGCCGAAAGATTGAACAAACAGCAAGTGCTTGTAGTTATTGCAAAGACTGTGGATGATACTTTTGCCACTTAGGATGAGAGCATTCTGAATCAAGGCGCAAGCCGGGAAAAGGGATGTTGTACCAAAAATGCCCCTTTCAGCTCCAATCCTACACTCGAAAGAGATGATCAAACCCAGTCAACACCTGGCAATCCCTTTGCCGGTACATCTAACATAACTCCACAAACCTCAAAGCACCAACCCTGAGGCCAGAAGGTCTTCGCCCTGCTTTACATGACCTTGTCCAAAGCTCTTCAAATCCTTATAGGACAAGGCCATCTCAGACCCTTTGAGCCACGGCCTCTCCCAGATCCCCTTCCATCCAAGAACAATGCTGCCAAGTACTGTGCTTTCCATTAGCAAACCGATCATGACACTGACAGTTGTTTTCGTCTTCGCTATGAAATACAAGATCTGATTGACAGCGAGGTCATCGTCTCACTAGGTCCTACAAAGTCTATCGGTATTGGGTCGATGAACTTAATATGATTATGTGATTAGGGGATAAACCACCTGCTGATGGCGCTCATCTTACTACGGATGTGGGGATGGCACGCACTGTCTTGAGTAATTTGTGAATGTTGTTTATTGTACTTTCTGACTTGGGTATTGGGTCAGTCTTGTCCTATTGTTTTGAGTCTGTCTTGTTGTGTTAGAGTCAGGTGATTTCGGGGGTGTTACCTCGGACATCACTATCTTGTTTTGTGTTTGTCTTTTACACTCTTTATTTTGTGTCTGTTTCTACCATTGAGCCAGTTGCGCCAGAAGATCTAAATGAAACGACATAGATTTTCACTTAATTTTTTGTGCCTTGAAATCATTGCATTGACTTAAGTTTTTCAAAACTTTTCTAACACTGTGATGAAAACAAAGAGGAAGGAATTCCTCGAGATTTGTAAAAATTTGATCAACTGAGAGGAAGAGAGGCATGCTAAGCCCTTAATGAATGAGATCATGTTTGTTAATGTAAGTACTGAGAAGGATCCTGGCTTCATCCAGATTGATTCTACATTGTCTTCAGTGCGAGTGACTAGTCGCTTTCTTAAACGATTTCAAAAAAATGTTTTGCGTGGTCCTACAAAGACATGCGTGGAATTAATCTTGAGATTATGCAGCATAGGATCACTCTCATGATTAAAACTCGACCCCTTTGCTTTCAAACCTTGAACCTTGACTCAAAATGTTCAAATGATCAACCAAAATATGAGGCTTGTATAGCCGGATTGGAAGCAGCTCTTGAACTAGGGACAATAAGGTCAGATGTCGTCAAAGGAAGCTTACAAAGATGCATCAGAAATAGCCCTTGAACTAGAGGCAAAAATGTCAGTTGTGCTCAAAGAATCAAAGGATGGGTCATTCTGCAAACCAATAAAGACTGGCAAGAAAGCCAAATTCCAGAATCTGAAAGAAGAAAGTATTGCTGAAGGACAATCGAGTTCCTATCCACAACACTAGGGACAAATTCAGACCCGATCGGATGGACTCCTACATCATTAGCGAACAACAACCATTCTCCTGGATTTAGATTGCTTAGAGATCTTATGATCGATCAACATGGACAAGTTAAACTTTTCTATCCTTGAGAGGCTCGCTGTGCCGAAAACCCAGAAGGGCGACCCAGGCAGAAATTAGAGCAAGAAAAATAAAAAAAGAGAGAACAAAAATGAGAAAAAATGAAAAACAAGAAGAAAAGAAGAAAAATGAAAAATGAAAAGAAAAGAAAAATAGAGCTCGCAAGCTTGAAAACCCGAAAGGGCGGCTTTGGCAAAAGTTAGAGCGTAAAAGGAGAGTGTTAATACCTGAGTGAACCTCAACCCGAAACTACGTACGGCCTTCTTCCCATCTTTGGGATACGTAGGCAACTTCATCCTAAAGTTTGACCCCAATCATTTTCAGCCTACTTGCCTTATCCATGTTGATTGGCTTATGCTTGCTTAACTCGGCTATCTTATCCATGTGTAAATTGGCTCATCTTCGTTCAAAATCAGTTGTTCTATTCCGTTACAAGATTCACCTGCAAGACAATTCAAGTTCAGATCTGAGATTGTGCATCTCAAGAGTTAATTCCATGTTTGTCGAGCAATGGCCATTTGCAAAAACAGTTTTTGAGAATTTCTAATGAGGTTGACTAATTCTCTAAAAAACTATTCCATTTTTCCAAAACTGGACCATTTCTTTGACCCAAAAAAGGAAAAATTTCAGTGCTTGCAACCTGACTTTCATGATTTCAAAGTAGAAAGTCAAACAAGTATGTTAATCTAACCCTCATGTATGTTAATCTAACCCTCATGTTGGTCAAAATTGTTTTAACAAAAAGCAAACACAAAAATGGTCAAAATGATGAACTAGGGGCATAGTTGAGTGAGGTTTTCTGTCTTTTCCCCATTGTCAACATACTTGCCAGAAAAGGACACAATACTTGCCGAAAAGGGCACCATGTTCGCCAGAATGGGCACAACTGAAGCTAACAGCAAAAGGCTGATGACTCTCACATCCTCCAAGCAGTGAGGGATCAAGCCAAGTGCAAAGCCCGAATTTGAAATTGGAGTTGGATATCCGGTTCCTTCATCTGGACAACCACGCTCAAATTGGCATCTGACCTGGAATAGGGACGTAGAAAATACAATGTGTCAGACCAATCAATTGTATACCCGGGCGGTGGGACATACTGTAACTCACCACGATCAAGCTAAGCCAAGGGCATTACCAACCGATGTCAGTTGTAGATCTACTACACATCCAGTGGCATCACAACCCCTTTTGTGGGGAAAGTTCATGAGTTGCGAGCGAAAGAATGAGGGCAAGAGCCCACAACTTCCTGCTTATCTATCAACCACCCAGGGGAGGGATAAAAAATAAGAGAGATTAAAGAATAGAGAGATGTGTGCTGAGAGAAAAAGTGAGGAAAGGGTTTTTCAGAGAAAAAGAGATTAAGTGCCAGAGTGATGTGAGAATCACAAATGAGAAAGAGTGGGAAACAATACCCGGAGAAACAGGCTCCTCGTGAACCGAGAGGTCTCTCACCTTTGTAACACATTCGAGTGTAGTGTTTGTTGTTTTTGTTTGTTTTGATTCTTGTTCTGAGTCGTTTCGAGTGTAAATATTTGTGTTTAGGTTGTTTTACCTTCGTTTTCTCTTTGTTGAGTCGTGGTGTGTTTTGTTCAGTCGTAGGCTCAATACCTGGTTAAGAACTCATTTCTCAATTTCAATTTTAAATAGTTTTGTGCTTAGAGTGCTGTGTCATTCTCCACATTTGTACAAAACAAGATTCTTTCTTTCATAAACGGCAGGTTCCAACCCAGGTCATGTGAGAACAATAGAACAAGGACCTATCTGAAGCTACATAGGTTCCGGATTGCAAAACAAAAGGAAAAAGAGGAAAATCGGAGCATCTGAGTGTGTTTCAACTTCAGTAAATTCTGAGATTGCATTCTAGATGTACCTCCTCAGGCCTTGTCAATGCTCCGAAGTATGAGTGTACCTCTACCTCAAGCTCAAGCTCAAGCCGGCTTCAAGCCAGAATGGCGATCAGAAGTGCTCTCCCTAAGTACCATTCCCTACCAGAGGCATCTTGGCTGTGTTTGCAATGAGTTCCTAGGAGACCAACTACGACAGTAGAAACTAGAGTTTGAATGGCAATGCCTAGAACACAAAGGTTTGGAATTTCTAAGACTAAAGTCTGGTTTAAATACCCAGTGGTGTATCCCCGGCTTGAAATCTGTATGGCAACCCCATAGATTAAGATATCATGTGTGCGCCTCAATTCTAGATACTGAACCAACCTAGTCTGTCACCCCGTTGGAGAATAGGGAAAGTTGTGAATATGATCAGGAAGACAAGTGGCATTCGTGGCTTCTACATGGAGAGGTTACCCCGTGTCAGGATTTCAGGGCCTTTGAATTGTGAGTTGAAGGTAAGAGTTTGACGAACACAAAAGGGGGGAGATCCCTGTTAGAGTAGAGCGGTTCATCGCCACTCACCCGATGAGGTGCTCTTTTTTTTAAAGCGCTGCTTTGTTTGTTTATTGAATTTCTCTAAACATCATGCATTACATTGCTTGTAACATGTATCATATCATCGCACATATTGCATTTATTTGCATCTTGTGTTATCTTGTATCATTTATCCTTTTACGCTAAGCAGCGTTTAGGAACGTTGTCCCCCTAGGCTATCTCAGGTTGCATGGAACGCGCCCCAGAGTGGTTGTTTTCATAACTCCTCTCACGATTTCAGCGTGGTTAGAGTGCTCCTTTCCTTACACGATTTCAGCGTATTTGGAATTTATCTCAGGTTGTGTGGAACGCGCCCCTGAGTAATTGTTTTCAAACCTCTTCCCACGATTTCAACGTGTTTGGAATTTATCTCAAGTTGCATGGAACGCGCCCTTGAGTGGTTGTTTTTGAACCTCTTCTCACGATTTCAGTGTGGTAAGAGTGTTTTTTTCCTCACACGATTTCATCGTGTTTGGAATTTATCTCAGGTTGCGTGGAACGCGCCCCTGAGTGGTTGTTTTCGGACCTCTTCTCACAATTTCAACATGGTTAGAGTGCTCATTTCCTCACACGATTTTAGCGTGTTTGGAATTTATCTCAGGTTACGTGGAACGTGTCCCTGAGTAGCTGTTTTCGAACCTCTTCTCACGATTTCAGCTTGGTTATAGTGTTCCTTTCCTCATACGATTTCAATGTGTTTGGAATTTATCTCAGGTTGCGTGGAATGCACCCTTGAGTGGTTGTTTTTGGACCTCTTCTAACGATTTCAGCTTGATTAAAGTGTCCCTTTCCTCACACGATTTCAGCGTGTTTGGACTTTATCTTAGGTTGCATGGAACGCGCCCCTGAGTGGTTGTCTTTGGACCTCTTCTCACGATTTCAACGTGATTAAAGTGTCCCTTTCCTCACACGATTTCAGCGTGTTTGGACTTTATCTCAGGTTGCATGGAACGCGCCCTTGAGTACTTGTCTTTGGACCTCTTCTCACGATTTCAGCGTGGTTTTAGTGTTCATTTCCTCTCACGATTTCAGCGTGTTTGGGATTTGTTCTTCCTTCTCTCACGATTCCAGCGTGGTTGGAGTATGTCACCATTTTGCATCTACTGCACTATCTGTTACATCCATTACATCGTACCATTTTATTGCCTGCATCATTTCCATGTTAAGCTTAGTTTGGCATGTGCTCATACATTTCCTTCGTTAAAACATGGTTCTGTGAGAATGTGTACGCACCTATTCCACTAAGAGAATTGTAGTCTGAGGGTTTCGGCACCTTTTCTGTGTTAGACGTGGTCTGTTTTGTGTCCATACCTTTTCTAGGCAAGATATGGTTCGGCTTGCGCCTTATTCACCGCATCCATTGCATTGTACTTTGTTTTATTGCATTCAGCATTTAGGATTGCTATTTTTCCTCAGCAGATCATTCCTCACTTATATTATCCCACCCAATTACTTGTATTCTTTCTGCGAAACACATAGTTCTGCATGTGCACACACTTATCCCACTAAGAGAATTGTGGTTTGAGGATTCCGGCACTTTTTCTATGTTAAACGTAGTTTGATTTTTCATCTCCATCCCTTTATGATATTTGTGTAGTTTTGCATTGCTTGTGGTTTGATTATTTCATTGCACTGTATTTCATTGACACTGTTTTGTTGCATTGTGTATCATCTTGCGTCCTGCCCCTGAACTACGTTGCTTTGATTCCTTGCAAAGGGATACGTAGGCAGCCTGTGGGCAGAACCATTTGGTTCTGCCTCTGCATTTTGTTTGTTTGCCCAAGTCTTACAGCCTTGTCAAAATGGGTCCTCTCTGGGCTTTAACATTCACTCACGTCATTTCATGACTTTGAAGCTTTGTCAAAGAGAGGCAATTGTAGACACCCCATTTTTGACTGCCCATAAGACTTGAGCGCCACTAATTGCTTACTCGATCGTGCAGGCTATCTTGTACAAAGGTTCAATTTCTTCGGCAAGGGGAGCTTCAAATCCTAACCCTACACCCTATTTTTGGACCAAAACTATTTTCACCAAAATGATTTTTAGACCTTAAAACCCTCTCTTTCAAAATATTTTTGTGAAAAGTTCCTACGATGTTCCAAGGCTCGCATTTCGTTAAATGCTGCGCTTTTCGGTAAACCGAGCAAGGACAAAGTGGAAATGAATGAAAGAGAGGTGAAATCTTTGAAAAAAATCTTTAAAACATCTTATTTAGAGGTTTGGAGTTGAAGAAAAGTGGAGGAGAGGGAAGAAACCAAGTTGGGGAAGAAGTTGGACATAAACCATTAAGAGTGGGTCGAGCAGCCCTCGCTAAATCAGGCCTATCCTTTTGTACACTTGGATTTCAGCTATGAGGCCACTACCATTGGAAAGAAGACTTTCGGTCTTTATTTTACACTCAAGAATCTCCTAAAGCTGAGTCCAGATGAAGGAGATATGGCTGGTTGAAGTTAGGCATCAATCTGATTGAGCTGGAAATGAGCAATGTTCACTAAAAGAGGCATATATTTTTTCACACTTGGAATTTTGATGTGAGGTTGCCACCATTGGAAATAAGACTTCTGGGGCTTCAATTTAGGCACACGAATGACCGATAAAGGAGTCCAGATGAAGGAAATATGCCCATTTGAAGTTGGGCCTGGAAGTAGATTTTTGGTGGCCGACTTGCCACCATTAGTGGCCGACGATGCACACTTCTGGCCGATCGGCCACCAATGAAAAAACCTTAGATTTTGTAGATATTTTCATCCAACTGTCTCCCATAATGTGTCAGCTATCCTGTGTTGATATTTTCGACCTGAAGCCATATTTTTCTATATATAGAGGCCATTCTCTATTGTTTTCAAGGTTAGAAAGTTTGGGAGCCTCTCTCTCTCTAAAATCTCTCTCTCTACAATCCTTTCTCTCTAGATTTCTTTCTCTCTTGAGCTTTTGTGGTGAGAAGCATGTATCCTTCAAAATTTAACCTATCAACCCTTAACCAAATTGGTTCATCTTTGGGCTGAGGTTGGTTGAAGCTCTTTTGGAGCCTCCTTTGAGCTCTAGAAAGTGGTTTAAGCTCAGATTTGTGCCTATTTTGTGCTTTGGCTCCAAAAGGTATATTACTTGTTTTGTTAGCTTACTTTGAACACTGGTTTTGCCATCTTTTCACATTGTTTTTAAACTGGTTTTCAACTATAAAAACCTCTGTTTCTATGACCTAAAAATGGTGGTTTGAGCCTATTTTGAGTTAGGGGGTGGCCCACCCTTCTTGTCTCTTTGCTTGTTAAGCTTTTGTGCCATATTTTCATCACTTTCAAAACAACTTTTTTTGCCCTTTTAACCACTGAATTTCAGAGGTTTTTCAGTGGTGGAAAACATGTTTTGAATTCCAAAATTGAAGGGGTTAGCCTCCTCTCCTTGTGTCTTGTTTGCATGCCTAGATGGCCTAACATGTGAGCATGTTTTTCTAGCATTTTGTAAGTTGATCTCAGCATGTTTTTGCTACTATTTTGACTGGTTTTAGCTCTGTTTTGAGCTGGTTTGGTCCTTTGAGGCTTGTATTGTGTGGTTGTAGTGCAATCTCCTTTACTAGCTTAATGTTTTAGGCTTTAAAGCATGAATTACATCAGTTGCTTGCATGTTTTAGTGTCTTTTTGCACTCCATTTCAGCACTGAAATCTCTACAATCTCCCTCTATTCTTCACTCTTTCATTTATTTTGAAAGTGACTTTGAACCCTTTGTTGGCTTGAGTGTGAAATTGAGACACTTGTGTTTAATGGTTTTAATCCTCTTTTGAGCGTTTCTACTAACCAACGGCATGAGGTCTCTTTCATGCCCTCTTTCCATTAGAGGACACTCACTTTTGGACTAATCGATTAAAGAATTAATTGGTAAGCTAAAATGAGTAAACAAAAATGAACAAGTAAAAGAGGTAAGATAAAGCATCTTTCGTGTTGCATTGCATATATTCGGATCAGACGTTAATTCGAACACGAGGCGAATGGGATGTTTCATACTCAAAGTGATGAAACATTCCATTTTCCTTGGTCACTATCACCTTTGATCATGCATGATAGGGTTGTGGCTTTGTTGAGTCTTGTTTTGCACTTATTAAGCTTGTACAAGCTTTGTTCCTTAGCCATCATGCATGAAAATGCTTGGCTGATGGTTTGAGGGCCAAGAGCTATACTCCTTTGAGTTGTGTGATGATAAGGAGGGTAGCAGTACATACACTCCTTGAGAATACACTGCTTTGCCTTTGTTTGCTCTCTGTTGCAGCAAAAATGGAAGTTCAGGGAAGGAGTGGGCCACCAGTAGTAGCCGACCGGCCACCAGCAGTAGCCGACAGCCGCCATTGGTAGCTGATCGGCCAGAAATGAAATTTTGCACAAGTGTGCTCTTGAGTTGGAGCAGAGGTGTTCTAGAAGTTGGCAGCACTGTTGGTGTTCAAGCAAGTGCAAACAGAGGTGTCCGATGGCAAGGCGGTGGATTTTCGAGAGGAAACCAACCAAGCTTGCATGCATCCCTCGCCCTCAAGGCCATTTACTTGCTTTGCTTTATTAGTTAGTTGTAGCTAATTCATTCATACAAGTGTTGTAATTATTTAGTTACTTAATTCGTTTTGTAATTCGTTAACTTAATTTGGTTTGTAATAATTAGCTTAGAATAGTTAATTAATTTTGTGTTATAATAGCTTAGCTTAATTAGCATAGCTAGCTAGCTTATTCATTCGGACCCTCCTTCGAGAGGACAAGATGATGTAATATGTGTGCGTGCGTGTGTGCATATCTTCCAACCCCACGTCTTTCTTTCTTTTATTTATCCACTTTTGATGGTTATATTAGGGATCATGTTTCAATTGGCATATCTTATGCTTGCATGTTTGCATTTATTCATTTGTCTTGCATGCACTGAGGGTCGGCGCACCATTCAAACTGCAATGTCAATTCAATACTGCTTTGAATACATGTTTCAAAGCATGCTATCAAAGTGTTGCAAATACCATGATTAAATAGCCGAGCCTATTTAGTTACATCATATTGCGTGTGTTGCATTAGACATCTTGTATAGTTAGGATCATGCATTTTTCTAACAAGTTTTTGTTTTGGCTTGAAGTACTCAATAAGTCTTTATGCTTTAGCATACTTGCATGAATGTGATTATCATATTGCCATGTTTCACATGCTTGCCATGAAGCTATATGCTTAAATGCTAAACTTCATGAATGCCTGTGGATGAAGGCTTTGTTGTTTGAATTGGAACAATTCAACAAATGTGTGTTTTAAACCCACTTTGTGAAGTGGCAAAATCATGTTTTAAGCCCACCATATTTGGTGGCAAACCCGCAAATTTTTAAGCCCACTTGAGAATGGCAAATTCAAACCATTTTTGAAAACAAACATGACTTGAAATGTTCCAATTCTTGCCGACGTAGTCTATACTTGCTTGTGTGCGCCACATAGTAAAGTTAGATTAATAATCGGAATAAGAACACATAATGTTTATAAAAGAACATATCATGATTAGTAGAGGCCAATCTTTGATTGGGCGAGCGGGGGTGCTCATTTCAGGACCTTCCCCTCTCGTACTCGAGTTCCCGAGCCGAAGCAACTTTGGTGATGACGGACACGTGGCCTTTGGCACGTGTCAAGGTTTCCTAAATTTTTCCAAAATTAAATATTTAGGTGGCGACTCTATAATCTGGCAAAGTAGTCTAGTTTTGGCATTATTTGATCTAAAATTGATTTTCCAAAATAATTTGCCGGATTGGACTCTTTGGTGTTTATCATTTTCACATTGCACTTGTGAGACTAGATTCAGAACCACAGGTAAAGTCCGCACTGTGAGGCCTTCTTTTCAAACCCTTTCCGAAAGGCTGAGGCTCGGAAAAAAGCAAGCCCACACCTACACTGCGATATAGACATCAATCATAAAAGTTCAACAATAAGGCAAGTCTAAAATGAAAACAAAGGCTACATTCACAGAAAGTGTAAGTTGCAATCACACCATCGATGGAACCCAAGCCACACAACCAAACAC
The DNA here is from genome assembly GCA_025200525.1 of Camellia lanceoleosa. NCBI lineage: Eukaryota > Viridiplantae > Streptophyta > Magnoliopsida > Ericales > Theaceae > Camellia > Camellia lanceoleosa. The sequence goes on along the minus strand of CM045772.1, from coordinate 95,912,836 downwards.
AAAAAAACAAAAAAAATATAGCAAAACTAGAAAAATCTTCAATCCCAAAGGCAGTAATGGAAAGGCGGTAGTGAAAATGACAGTCGAAGGTAGATTTGGTGGAGATGAAGAGGTAGAGAAGCGATGGTAGGGCTGTGGAGGCTTGGAGGTGGCATACCTAAAGGATGGTGGCAAATCCGGTGGTAGTGAGGTAGTAACAGTGTCAGAGTGAGGCAGTGGAGGAGGGAGAAGGCAAATTGGTGAAGAAACACCTCACAAAGAGGGAGATGGTTAGAAAGACAAAGTTTCTGAGGTTATTTAAGCAAAAAGGCAAAGAAAAGGAAAGAAGAAAATGAGAGTAGAATGAGGAAAGAGGGGGCTAAAGTTGAAGTCCCCTCCCTCGTGGTAACTATAACTTGAAGACTAGAATCACTGCTATCAGAAAAAGTAATAGAGAATACACGGTGGTTCGTCCACCCGGGGGCACTTCGGTAATCAAGTCAATTAAACTCACAAGTAAAAAACATGCGTAAGACCCACGGGAGTGCCTCACTTTTATAACTAGCACTACCATAATCCCCTAGAAGTCTCACTTCATAGGACTCAAGCGCAATGCTCATCTCGGACTCTCAGCAAGATAGGGATAAACTCCTCATGAGCCTTATCCTTATCTAGACTAAGTGCCCTCTTTTACCTAGGACTCTTGTCCTTTATCTGAATATCTTGGGATTCTAGCTTTACCGCAGACTATCTCGACAGCATCATGATCACCTCAGCAAGAATGACTAGCCTACGTGGCACCTCGACTGACATCTTGACGTCACCCTAGCCACATGGCGTCATTCTCAAAATACTTCCCCACAACTGCCTCCTAGGTTCTATTATCTCAGCAACTTGAGGTTATGGAACCTACATCATTTCATCATGTCGGCTAAACAACATGCTAAAGATATTCTTCCAGTCAAGATCATGACTTTTCGACTTCAGGTAACCAAGACTCAATTGCCCACTTTATCAAGGATCCAGAACCAAGAACCAAGTTCTTTCAACATCTCAACCGAGATTGCTTCACTAGCCAAGTCATTACCCCATTAGTTCAAGAATTTCAAGAACCCCCACTTATGTTATAAGCTGTCACGCACCATTATATCAATTGTTTCTTCTACGTGTCACTGCCTTATTGGCTTGTACCCGTCATGTGCCACCAAGTCACATCGAATCTGTCACGCCGCCTGACAGGCACATTGTCCAAGGAAATTTCTATGTTCTTGAATCATCACTACATGTTTTGAATGTGTTATTGGATGCACACAACTGCACTTGTCACATCTCTATCCTTATTCTGATTTTGGATCTTGTTTTCCTTTGTCTATTTTCTAGATTTGTTCCTTTGATTCCTGCTTATTTCTTGATTCTTTCATAGAATTAGGTTTGTGAATTGCTAGAAACCACACTTAGGAAAAACTAAAATGAGATTTGTCTCCAAACCCTTGTCGAGGTCGTTTAGCCCACTTAGGCCACAAACACCAACAGTAAACCATACCGAATTCACCTTAGCCGAGATCATGGATGCGCTTAGATGGAGGGTAGACTCACCCAGCAAATTAGAGTATTTCCTCCAGGAGTTCTCCATTCTAGCAGACGTTCAACTTAGGTTGGCCGGGAAGGAGGACTCCATAATGCCTAAAAAGAATTACATACCCTTCCCAATAGTGTCTATCACTGAGGGTGGAATCAGGTTCCCCCTTGACATTTTCTTTAGGAAGGTAATCCACTACTACAAACTTAAACCTATGCAGCTAGCAGTCAACACCTTTAGGGTCATTAATGGTGTTGCCGAGTTGGCACGCCAAGAAAAGGCTAGAATAACCCTGTCCGACCTTCAGTATTGCTACACCATGTGTGGCCTCAAATCCTAGAGTGGCTACACTTACTATCTCAAGCCCAGGTCCACCAAGTACAAATTAATAGCTGACCTCCCTAACTCCAACAAAGGCACTAGAGATAACTATTTGATTGTCTCGGGCAATTAGGAATTTGCATCGGACGACGATCTTCATCTCTACCCACTGTGCCAAGGAGCCTTTAGGGAAGATGAGGGTAAGAATTGAGTCACCCCAAAGTCCCATTTCTTTTGAATACTTAGCAAGTTATTCCTTTCGCCTGTTCTAATGTTTTCTTGTTGTCTCTGAAGCTCTTTCCCAGCCTCCTTCAAATTTTTGCTAGACTTATATACCAAGCCGAGATCTAATTCGGCTCCTTGGCCTGTCTTTCAAGGTCTGCAAGGCCTTGATTCTACTAAATTTCATGCCAACTTATCACAGTACACTCCCCGACATCCCTAGGAAGAGCAAGACTCTACCATCCACTTCAACTCCTCCAACTACATCTTCTCTAAGGCCAGACTAGGCTTCCATGTTTGACCCTATAGACCAACCATCCACTTTTTGTCCAGCACAACTCATTCCACCATCATAGCACCAACGCCGTCACTAACCTCCGAACGCTTCGGCCGGCAGAACCTAAAGTTACAAGCGTTGAGGTTCAGACATCTCAGTGACTGACCTAGCAAATCCACCGATCACCCTACCAGCTTTCAAACTAGGCACCAGAGTAACCATTGCCGCAACCACCGAGGAGATGGAATACAAACCCGCTATCACTGAGGATCTACTCGCCAGCTTCCCTGACGTTGTGACTCTTCAGTCCACCTATTTATCTCAATCCCAACCAAAATCGAAACAGAAGAAAGTGAAAAAGGTTAAGGCCAAGGCCATAGTTACCATTCTACCCTCAGATTCTAAAAAGGATCCTGAGGACACTGTTCCCATATCCAAACTGGTTGATTGCGAGAAGAGGCCAACCAAGGCCGAGCTATCTAACATACTACAACAAAAAAAGTCAAGGTCTGACAATCCCTGAGGGGGCCAGTGGTTTCCACCCTAAGGAAACTTGAGCCCCAGAGGTTTTGGTCGGTGACTGACCCCTTAAGGCTGGTGACAGTGTAATCGAGAGCCTGGAAGTCAGCACCGCTCTATCTACGGCCGTGCTCCTTCCGACCGACATGAACCAACTGGCCGATTTCAATCGATATGAAAACTTTTCCATTATGATGTGACATTTAGTCTTGGTAAATCCCTTAACTCTTATCTTTCTCATTCAACTTTTACTTCAATCATTGTACTTAGTAGAATTTTTCTAACTTGCTTCTTCTCTTGCAAGCCATCTAGTATGCACATTCTCATGCAGTTAAGGTCGAGATGGTAAAGAAAGACTTGACCAAGAAAACATAAGAAGCTATTGGTCTTCTTTCTTCATTGAACAAGGCCAAGTCTCCCATTCGCAATCTGATGGACAAGGCTAATGCTGCCAAATTTGCCCAAAACAAAGCCGAGGCCAAAGCCAAAGCCAAAGCTACTAAAGCCGTTGCTGAAGTAGCCAAGGCCAGTGTTCAAGCTGTGAGGAAAAAGTCACCGGGGTCGAGAAGAAGTTAAAGGATGCCCTTGCCACTAAAAATGCCAAGCTCAAAGAAGCCAATGAAAAGGTTTATGGAGAGAGACATGTCGATGTTCAGGGCCAGTACAAACAACAAGTTAATCTGGCCTGTAATAAAGGCTACTACCTCGGCTGGATGGCGGCCCTAAAGGAGTTGTCTGGCCCTGAGGACTTGCCTTTCCACAACATCAGCCAACTTAATGTTCCCTTTTCTCCTTTTCCTAACCAGTCTAATGACGACGCTGCAGAAGAAGAGGAAGAGGCTGAAGAAGAGAGTGAAGTCGAGGTCATTGCTGGGGACAAGTCCCCAACTCCGAATGATCAGGTCATGAACCTGAATATGGAGGGCGAGGACGAGATCTCCAAGAGCACCTCACCAAAAAAAAGCCGACACTTCCGAAGCCAAAATCACTACTGCTACGAAGAGCCTAGACCAGTCTCTTCTAGAAATAGATATCGAGATCGCAGCCTGGAAGTTTTCTCTGTAATCCGCTGAAGCTGAAAACATGCCAACAGTCAAGGTGGAGCAGTTCGAGAACAATGCTATGGACCCCAGCACTTGGGATTTCTTTCTTTTCATTTTGTACTTTTTCTTGCCTTGTAACTTTGCAACTTTTGTAATCTTTTCTACTTTTGTAACTTCTTTGCTGAAGAATTTGCTGCCATATCAGGCTGATGTGCCTTTTTTTGTAACTAAACTTGTTGTTTGTTATTGTAAATGCAAGTCTTTCTTGTTTTTTCTTCTAAGTATTGAATGCCTTCTATGTATGCTTTATGCCTTGTATATTTCCATACTTCAAATTTTTTTAAATACTTCCAAGTAGAACTTAAATAATCACTTTGGATTAGAACATATCATGACTAATTATCTCAGATCAACTCTCTCAGGTAAACATGTCTCTTATCAATCATCTCAGATGACTTCAACTTGTGAAATTTTCTCAAAAAATTTCACAAGTGTTATTTCTTCACTAATGCTTACTGTCTTTTACTCAGACCTGTTCTCACATTTCCAAGCCCGACAACTTTGTTGGTTATCTAGGGATAGAATATCTCGGGCAGTTTGTCTTATTAATGATCTTAGATAACTTTAACTTGTATAATTTTCTCAAAAATTTCACAAGTGTTATGCTCATTCATACTTCCTACGCCCTAATGTGAATCTAAGTATCACTTATATTCACATTAAAGATGCATCGCCAAATTCTTGCCTGAACTTAGGCATCCATGATCGAGGTCATCGTGTTTGGCTTATCCAAACTAATCACTTGAGGCTTGACCACAGTGTACTGAGAGTACTATCTACCTTGTCTTTTCACTCAAACTGACCAAAACGTGGCCAGTTTCGCCTTGTCTCATACTGAAACATCGTCAACTTAGTTCAACTATACCACTTATGGCAAGTCTAAGTTAATCGCCTTGTTCACCATGGGAACATCGCCTTAAGACTTTCTTAGTCCTATCGCACAATCATAAATTTTAACATCTTTGTAAAAACAAAATCGAGCTAATCTTTCATTAATACTTTAGCTAATAATCCTTTACATAAAGAAAAACTTGAAAATCAAAAATCAATGGTAGAAGAATTTTAAATTGCTGGTATTCCACAACTCTTTGCCATCAGTGTCTTGAAGCCTGTAAGCTTCATTACCGGCGACCGAGATTATGCGATAAGGTCTTTCCTAGTTTAGGTGAAGCTTGTCCTCCCTAGGATCCTTCTTGTTGCCGATGACCTTCCTTAGGATGAGGTCTCCAATCTGGAACTCCCTAGAATTGATCTTCTTGTCGTATGCCCTAACAAGATGTTGCTAGTATACCCCCGGCTGAATTGCTACTCTTTTTCTTCTTTCTTCTATTAAATCAAGATATCGTGCAAGGAATGCCTGATTTGTTCCATTTTTCACTCCTTGGGTTCTAATTCCAGGGATGCCGATCTCCAGTGGAATGACTACTTCGGTGCCATATGCCATGACAAAAGGTGATTCCCCAGTGGACCTTCTCGGCATTGTGCGATATGCCCATAGAACATTGAGCAATTCCTCCACCCACTTGCCCTTGGTAGCTTCCACCATTTTCTTCATTCCATCTAGGATGATCTTGTTAAATGCCAAGGCTTGACCATTGCTCTGGGGAAAACTGGGAGTGAAATAGTAGCTCTTGATTCTATACTTTACACGAAAGTTTTTGATCAAATTGCTGTCACACTGTGTGCCATTGTCTACCACAATGGCTCTAGGGATCCCAAACCTGGTGATTATGTTCTTCCAGATGAAATTCTTCACATCCATATCTCGGAACTTGGCTAGGGGTTCAGCCTTTACCCACTTTGTTAAGTAATCTGTAGCTACCAGTGGGAACTTCCTCTGTCCAGTTGCCTTGGGCAGTTGCCCAACAAGATCCATGCCCCACTAGGCAAATGGCCAATGACTGAATATTGGGTTCAAATCTCCAGCTGGCTAATGGATCTGTAGACGCGCCCATGGGCCTCACTTCTACAGTTCGGACTCGATTTGTGTCGCGGTTCTAAATCTGAACCAAAGAGTCCAAATCCGGCGAATCGTTTTGAAGAAAAACAGATTTTGAAAAAGTAGTGCCAAACATGGATTTTGCGATTCTGAGTCGCCACCTAAATATTTTAAAATGGGAAATTTAGGAAACCCTGACTCGGTGCCGAAGGCCACATGTCCGTCATCACCAAAGTGGTCTTGGCTTGGGAGCTTGGGTACGATTGGGGAAGGTCAGCTATGAGCACCCCCTTTCGCCCGGTCCGAAGACCGACCTCTACTAACCGTGATATCCGTTTTTGAAAACATTACATGTTCTTATTCCAATTATTAGCCTAGAATTACTATGTTATGCGCACAGCAAACAAGTATAGACTAGATCGCCTAATTTGGAAATAAACATTGCATATCCGTTTTGTCTCGAAAAACGTGCCGGATTTTGCTACTCGCAAGTAGGCTAAAATACGAATTTCAATGAGTTGTTCCAACTCAGGCAATCCAACCTCCACCCACAGGCATTCAAGCAGTAATATCACATAAGTATTTAGCCGCATGGTAAGCATACTGTCATGGCAACATTCACACGCATGCGATATGCTAAAGTGTAAAAACTTACATCGTACTTCGCGACAAAACAATAAACCGGTTAGCAAACATGCATGACCTAGTTCATATTAAGTAGCTAATGCAACACAGGCATAGATGTAATCTAGAGTAGGCTCGGCTAACCCTAAACATGGCATGTGAAATGCGCGAGTAGCACGTATTCAATTTGGAATTGAAAATTGCAATGCAGTTTGTATGATGTACCGAGCCCGGTGCATGTAAACAAATGCATGAATGCACGCATACGTTTCATAAGGCATGCTAAAATAAACATGCCCTAATCTACCATCGAAAGCAGGTAAATAAAAGGGATAGAAAGAAATGGGGGTTGGAAGACATACACCCACTCACACACCCTTATTACAAATTTGCCCTCGCTCGGAGGGACCGAAATAATAATACAGTCCGAATAACTAATTAACTACACAAGCTAATTAATTATTACAAATCAACTAAATTAATTAAATAACATAATTAAACTAATTAAACAGTAAATCGCCTCGGGATGAGGGCCAAATGCAGCACGCGCTCGGGACTGGCTCGGAATCGCACTGTCATGCAAGTGTGCCTCTGTTTTCCCTGCTACCCTCCTCTGAAGGCTGCCAAAGTCCCAGGAGTGCCTCTCAGGGCACTGGGGAGTATCACCGGCTGGGGTAGAACACCACCGGCTAAAGGATAGGTCCACCGGCACTGAATGAAGGTATCGGCTGCCAACTTACTGCCGGTCGGCACTAAACAGTGCCGGTCGGCACAAAATTCCTGTAAAACCTGCAACTCACAGCAGCAGAAGGCAACAACTTGCATGGCAATGTAATTCAAAGCATGTATGCACCAAACACACTCCTTATCATGTTGGTGACTCAAAGGAAGGTGTGCCTTGGTTCTCGGACCACCAATCACGCATTTCCATGCATGATGGCCCAAGGATCAAGAATGCAATTTTGATTTCAAATGCATGCAATGCAAACAAGCAAACAAGGGTGTTAAACCTCTATCATGACTTGGTCAAGAGGCCTAATATGCATGCCAATGTGGTGCACTCCTAGACATGGCAACTAGCATGCAATATGGCAATACAATGCAAACCTAAGTAAGCATACAAAGCAAGCATGCAAACCACATGGAGGGTGGGCTTAGGTATGATCTAGGCAGCTTCAAAAGGGCCCAAAATCAGTAGCCAAATGCCAAGTTAAGAGAGCCAAACACACATGCACACATGCACAAGTTAAGGCACCAACACTTAAGCATAATTAAGCAACTCTTAAACACATCTAAGAGGCACAAACATGGACTATTAGCATACATGAAAAACTCTGAAATCCATGCAAAACATGAGGCCCAATCCATTAACAAAGCGAGCCAAACAAGACATGCAAATGGTCTAAGGTTCAAGGGAAGTCAATGGGGCATTGAACCACACTTAACACAACCACATGTGGTAATACTTAAACACTTAAGAACAGAGTTTTAACACATAAAACTGAGCCTAAATAACCACCTAGATGGCATCTAGATGACATGATTCCAAAAGCATGCATTAAAGCCAAAACATGGAGCATTTAGCACATACTCTTAAAGTATTAAAGAGGCATGCAAGGCAATCAAACAAGCACATCATAAGGTCTGAAATGGCATGTTAGATGGTTTCAAATCATTGAAAATGAAGCAAGCAAGTCATGCTACACTCACATGCTCTCAAGGCCAACAAGCCAAATGCAAAGGAGCTATGTAATGTATGATGAGATCGACCCAAATGGCTATGGACAGAGCTAGATCATGGCAAAATGAGCATACAAGCTTCATGGATCTAGGCCTAAAACATGCTAGAAATAGAGGCACACTTCCTAGACATGTTAAGGCAATAAGAGGCATTACAAGGCAACTATGCTAAGCATGCATAAGGGACCTAAACCAACTTGAAATCATGTTATAACATGGCAATATAAGCATGGAAAACAAGTCAAACATGCTCAACACACACTCAAGCATGAAGCTCCATAAGGAAGCAAAACTTGCCCTTTTCAAGGACATCAAGGAGAGGGGGTGGCCCTCTCCTTCTTGAGACTCTAAGGCATGCTCTTCACCACTGAAATCCCTCAAGATTTCAGTGGTGAAGAGATCCTAACACCAAAGTCTCGGATCTCCCACAAAATAGCACAAAAAGTGGCCTTTTCAAGGCCTAAGGGTGGTCAAACTTGCTCAAACCACAAAACACTCTTAATGAACAATAAAGAGGCTTAAAAAACAGAACTTTTATGTGTTATATACTAAGCACAAAAACAGTCCTAAACTAGGTAAAAATAAGGTACAAAAATGGGGTAAAAAGAGAGTTAGTGTCTCACCCTTGTTGACCTCTTTGACAAAGATGTGGTTGATGCTTCCTTAGGCTCAAAATCTGTTAAGAACTTCAAAAACCAGCCCTTAGAACCTCAGTTGCAAGGAGAAGGTGAAACACTAGGTGTTTGTGTGCAATAGTAAGGCACAAAACACCTAGACACACAAGAGAAGGATAGAGATAGAAGGTGTATGCAACTCAAACCCTAGAAAAACCAGAGCTTCTCTCTCTCTTTTCTCTCTAATTCTCTAAATTTTTCCAACTCTTAAGCCAAGAGGAGAGCCTTCTCTTTATAGGCAACAAAGACTTACAAACTAAGTCATCCAAGGGTTCATCCCTCCATACACGTGTATAGAGGGGAAACAAGAGCTAAACAGCTGTCTAAAAATATCTCATAAAGCAGCTGTAAAGTGGTCGGCTGGGCAAAATGGTCATTTTGCCAAAAAGAGTGCCGACCGGCACAAAATAGTGTCGGTGGCAACACCAGCCAGCCAGTGGCCTCTAGCCACAGCCGGTGGTATGTGGGGATGCTTCACAAAGCATTCCCTGCCCCTCCAAGGCAAAACACAAGTGTTTGGTGCAAAACCAGACACAAAACAGTCAAGTTCAGAGGTCCTGAGGCAAGGCGCGTAGCCGATAACTCCGGGAACTCCAAACAAACACAAACATGGATAATCACCGAGTGTTCAAGCGGTGACGTCCAAGTCTTCAGGACGGTCAAAAATGGGGTGTCTACAGGATCAAAGGTGCAAACCTTTGACACTTCTCACATTTCCTTATATAGGCTTCGTCAACTTTCTGCATGTAGGGCCACCAATATCCCTGTGATATGGCCTTATGGGTAAGTGATCTACCCCCTGTGTGGCTTCCACACACTTCTTCGTGGATCTCATAAAAAAAGTCCTCTACTTGAGATGGGTGCACACATTGCAGTAGGGATCTAGTGAAAGATCTCCTGTATTGATGGCCTTTTGTTGACAGGTAGAATCTGGCAGACTTTAGTCTGATTTTGTGGGCTTTCCTCCTATCTTTTGGCAACTTGCCATCTCTGAGGAACACGACTATGACATCCGTCCAACTTGGACCCAATTCTATGCACATTGCTTCATATTCTGCTATCAGAGGTTCTATACTTGGTCCTGGTGGATAGTCCACCAATATTGTTCTTGCCTCACCTGACTTTATCACACTGGCAAGGTTGGCCAGGGCGTCGGCTTGGCTGTTTTCATCTCAACTAACTTGCTGTAGCTAGCAACTTTGGAACTGTGATAGCAACTTGACAACCTTCTTGACATAGGCTATCATCCTTTCATCTCGGGCTGTGTACTCGCCCGTCGCTTGATTTACAATGAGTTAGGAGTCGCAGAAGACTACCACCTCGTCAACTTCTACAGATACTGCTAGTTTCAGTCCAGCAATTAGTGCTTCATATTTTGCTTCATTATTTAAGGCTTTGAACCCCAATCAGATAGACTGTTCTATCATTCGTCCATCTGGAGATACCAAAACCACTCTTACCCTGCTCCTTGTCGATTCGAACTATCATCGACAAGGAGACGAAAGGAATCGCCGATGTAAATATCTCAGGGTTTTAGCTTTTCTTCTCTTTTCTTATTTTTCTACCGATGTGGGGTTCCTTGGCCCCAGTTGATTTTCCTCTTTCTCTCATGGACATTCCAGGTTGTGGCTCACTGGTGCCCGCCTTGGGATGATGCCTAAAGTGAACTCTGCCACAAAGTCGGCTAGAACTTGGCCCTTGATTGTTGTCCTTGGTCTGAATTCTAAGTCGTACTGACCTAGAACTACAGCCTATTGCGCTACTCTGCATGTTAGGTCTCCATGTTGTAATAGAGACCTCAGTGGGTGCTTTGTTAGCACCACAATTTTGTGAGCTTGAAAGTAATGGTTCAATTTCTTTGAAGCCATTACCAGAGCTAGTGTCAACTTTTCCAAGGGCAGGTACCTCGTCTCTGCTTTTGCCAGTGTTTTACTTACATAGTACACTGCCTTATGTTCTCCTTCATCTTCTCAAATGACCACGACACTTATAGCGTGGTCTGGAACTGCCAAGTATAAGAATAATTCCTCTCCTGGTACCTGTAGCTTGCTTTTCATGCTTCTTTCGAATGGGTTTAGTCTTCTCGAATACGATAGCCCTACAGTTCAAACTCTCGTGATTCTAAATCTGGTTTCACAAGTTCAATGTGAAACAAATAAATACAAAAGAGTCCAAATCCAACAAATCTTTTGGAAAATTGATTTTTGGTATACATTGCCAAATTTTCAAAAATGCCAAAAATGGACTACATTGCCAAATTTCAAAGTCGCCACCTAAATATTTTTAGGAAATTTAGGAAACCCGTGACTCATGCCAAAGGCCACTTATCCATCATCACCAAAGTGTCTCAGATCGGGAACTTAGGTATGAGAGGGAATGGTCATGAATTGATCACGCCACTCTCCCAATCAAAGATCAGCTTCTACTAATCATGATGTGATTTTTATTTATATTATATGCTCTTGTTCCGGTTATTAGGCTCATTTACTATGTGATGCACACAAGTATAGACTAATTTGCAAAAGTTGGAACATTGTGATTTCATGTTTGTTTGAAAAGAGTTTTGAATACGCGTCACTTAAAAAAGTGAACTTTGTATGCTCATTAGTCAAAACATCCCAATTTAAGCAATTATCCTTCATCCACTAGCATTCAAATAGGTATGTCACTTAAGCACTTAGCCTCATGGTATAATGTTTGATATGGCAGCAATCACACGCATGCAATATGCTAAAGCAATAAATGATTACCTAGTGCTCCAAGACAAGTCAAAAGAAATAAAACAATTAGAAAAATGCATGCTCTAATATGCAAGTGACTAATGCAACACATACAAAATACAACTACTAGGCTCAGCTATTAGCATGCCATATAAATCAATTTGACAGCATGTGGTTTAAGCATGTATTCACATAAAGAATTTGAAATTGACATTGATTAGTATAATGAACCGAACCCTTTATGTAAGCAGGACAAATGGATGCAAGTCATGGAAAATACTAATTAAAACATGATGCTCTATGCTATCCATCATAAGCGTGTAAATAAAAGGGAAGAAAGAAATGTGGGTTGGAAGACATATACAATATTATAATTTTGCCCTCATACAAGAAGGTCTGAATGAATGTCTTAATGTAAACTAATTATTACAACACTGAAATAATTGCCAAAAATAACTAGCTACACTAACTAATTATTACAAATTGAATAATCTAATTAATTAATTACCACACGAAATTAATTAACTAAGCTATTACAAGTTCAAAGGAATGAATTAATCTATGTACAACATACTACTATTAACATAGTTTAATGGGCCACGGGGAACAAAGAATTTTTCATGCATGAATGTGAATTTCCACCTGAAAATGCCCTCTATTTGGCTGCTAGAACTGTTCTGTCTACATGAAATACTTCTTTTTTTGCCTCAACTTTTACTCTGTTTTGCAGGAAAATGACACTGCCAGGCTGAAAAAGGTGGTCGGCTGGCCAGGAAAAGTGGTTAGCTAGATTCAAAGGGTGGCCAGCTGCCCACTAATTTTGATACTGCCTTGCTGTATCAAAAAAGAAACAGAGCATAAATAGTGTTTCCAGCGGATGTTTATCCTCTCTACCTCTTCCTATCGTGAAACAAATCAAAGGAGGGATAGAATCAGTTCACAAATCATCAATGGTCACAAGGTTGTTGCAAGATGATCCCTGACTCGATTGGACAAAGGCTCAATTAGTGATAATGAAAGACCCACAAAACCTCCTCTTTATCCTAGAATTGATCAAGAGAGGTGGTAGACCTTGAATCTTGAACCATTATCATCACTAAAGAGTATGAAATAGTTCAAGACTCAATGGGGTCAACTTACGTCCGATTGAATCCAAACATGATTTTATTATCTTGTTACCTCTTTTAATACAATTTTATTGCCTCTTTTAATTACCTTTCCATTCATTAGCCATTTTAGTCCAAGAATGAGAACTAAGTCTACTAAATAGAGGGAAGTGTTAAACAAGAAGTTGTTTGGGGCAAGAGAGAGATGTAATGCCTTGGTAATGAACCTCTGCGGAGATTAAACCATTAAGCATGGAAGGGTCTCTTTCTCAAACCTAAACAACACTCGTTTTAAACAACTCTCAAATAAATAAAAAGCCAAGAAAGAAGGGAGAGTGCAAGATGATTATTGCAAGTGTGAACACAAGTATGAAAAGCATAAAATAAATGCTATCAACTTAAATAGGTTGGTGTCTAACACCTAAACCACCAAACCTATGAAGACTACAACACTGCAAGCATACTATACAAAGCATAAATGAAATAAACACATTAAAACAGTCTTAGAATGTGTGAAAAAAATGCTGGAATTAAGTTGAAAAAACTAAAAAAAAAGTAAGCTAAAATAGGAGAGAAATAAAGCTAGTAAACAAGTCTTTTGGGACTTCAAAACCACATTTTTAGCCTCTAAAAAACTCTGAAACACAGTGGTAAAAAACTGGAAAAAAGTTGAGAAAGAAGTGGAAAACACAAGGATAAAAGCTTAGAAAACAAGATTCAAAGAATGGTGGTTAACCCCTCCACCTTTGATAGCTTTAAGCCACAAGTTTTAGCCCATAAAATAGTCCAAAAACAGTATAAAAATAGCAAGAAAAGAGAAGGAAGAAATAGTGTAAAGATGCTTAAAATTATACCTCTTAAAGAGAGGTAACTCCTTTATTAACAAACCAACAAGTTCTCACTCTCAAGGACTAAGATTTGAGCTCAAGAAGCTCAGCAAGAACAACTAAATTTTTGGTTTTGGAAGTGTAGAGAGAGAGTGTGTAGGTTGCAAGATAGAAAGAGAGAGACAGAGACAGAGACAGAGACAGAGACAGAGTGTGTGTGTGTGTGTGTGTGTGTGCGCGCGCGTGTGTGTGTGTGTTTTACAAGTTTTAGTTCTTTAGGAATTTTTCTCACCTTAAATCAAGAGGGATGGGCTTATATTTATAGAAAAACAGTTTATGCAGTCGAAAATATCTATATAGAGACAGTTGGTGGAAGGCAAGCACATGTGGGGACAGTTGGCAGCAAAATATCTGCCTGTCGGAAGACCTGGCTGACCGGCCAAGTGGGGGATGGCCGGCCACTAAAAGTTGGTTGGCCAGCCACAAAAATTGCTCTCAAGTGTACAAAAAGATATGCCTAATTGAGTGAAGGCTTCTCATTTCTTTCTTAACAGTTTGATGCCCAACTTTTTCCTAAACTAGTTTTCTTCTATCCTCTCCTTTTTCCTTCAACTCCAAACCTATAAATAAGATGTTTTTAAAGATTTTTCAAAGAGTTCACCTCCCTTCCATTTATTTCCACTTTGTCTTTACTCGGTTTACCGAAATGTGCAATATTTTAAATGAAATGCGAGCCTCAGAGCATCGTAGAAACATTTGGAAAAATATTTAGAAAAGAGGGTTTTAAGGTTTAAAATAATTTTGGTCTAAAATGGGGTGTAAGGTTGGGATTTAGAAGCTGAAAAATCGAAGCCTTTTGCTGAAGAACTTGAACGATGGTATAGCGTCACTTTCATCATCGAGTGTTCAATCTGAGGCGCCCAAGTCTTAAGGGCAGTAAAAAATGAGGTGTCTACAGTTGCCCCTCTTTGACAGAGCTCGAAGTCATGGAATGACGTGAGTGAATGTCAAAGCCCGAAGATGACCCATTTTGAAAAAGCTGTAAGACTTGGGCAAACAAACAAAATGCAGATGCAGTTGGTTGAACTCGAGGGTTGCCTATGTATCCCTTTGCAAGGAATCAAACCAGAGTAATTCAGGAGCAGAACGCAAAATGATACACAATGCAACAAAACAATGTAAATGATATACAATATAATGAAACAACCGAACCAGGAGCAATGCCTTCTACACAAATATCATAAAGGAATGGAGATGCAAATCAAGTTACGTTTTATATAGAAAAGAAGTGGGCACAACCAAACAACGCCTAACATAGGCCAAGTGCTTACACCCTCAATACTGGCCTTAACGCAACATGGGTGCTTACACGTGACAAAACCATTAACGTAAAAGGGGTGTGAGCACATGCAAAACTATGTCTTTCACAAAAAGAGTACAAGTAATTGGGTGGTATGATATAAATGAGGAATGATCTACTGGGGAAAGATAATGATCCTAAATGATGAATGTAGCAAGGCAAAGTACAATGCAATGGATGCAATAGATGTAGTAAATAAGGGGCATAAGTCGAACCACATCTTATCTAGAAAAGGCATGGACACAAAACAAACCACGTCTAACACAGAAAAGGTACCGGCACCCTTAATATTGGCCTCAGTGCAGCATGGGTACTTACACATGACATAACCATGTCTCAACGAGGGAAAGGTATGAGCACATGCGAAACTAAGCTTAACATGGAAATGATGCAAGCGATAAAATGGTATAATGTAATGGATGCGATGGATAATGGGGTAGATGAATAGGGTGATATACACCAACCACGCTAGAATCGTGAGAGGAAGAAGAACAAATCCCAAATACGCTGAAATCGTGTGAGGAATGGAACACTCAAACCACACTGAAATAGTGAGAAGAGGTCCTACCGCTCAGGGTTGTGTCTCACGCGTCCTGAGATACTCTAACCACTCAAGAACACTCTAACCACACTAAAATTGTGAGAAGAGCTCCTGAGAAAACCACTTAAAGTCGCATCTCACGCATCCTCAGATAAATAAATAAAATAAAAAACACTCGAGGAACACTCTAACCATGCTAAAATCGTGAGAAAAGGAAAACCACCAAAGGTCGTGCTTTCGCACGCCTTGAGATACTCTAATCGTGCTAAAATCGTGAGAAAAAGAAAATCGCCCAAGGTCATGCTTCCGTACACCCTACTCTAATTACGCTGATAACATGAGAAGAGGAAAACCGCCCAGCGTCATGCTTCCACACATCCTGAGATATTAAAAAACACTCGGGAATGCGTCCCATGCGTCCTGAGAAAAGCCCCGGGGGACAATGATCCTAACGCTATACAGCGTAAAAGGATAAATGATACAAGACAATACAAGATGCAAATAAATGCAATAAGTGCAGTAGATGATATGATATGTGTGACAAGCAATGTAGTGGATGATGCTTAGGAAATGCAGTAAATAAACAAAGCGGCGCTTTAGAAAGCACCTCATAGGGTGAGTGGCGATGAACCACTCTACTCAGATGGGAATCTCCCTCTTGTGTTCTTCGAACTCTTACCTTCAACTCACAATTCAAAGGTCCTCAAATATTGGCAAGGGGTAACATTTGCATGTAGAAGGCACGGATACCGCTTTTCTCTCGAATCATACTTACAACTTTCCCTATTCTCCAACGGGGTGACAAACTAGGTTGGTTCAGTATCCAAAATTAAGGCGCATACACGCTACCTCAACCTATGGGGCTGCCATATAGATTTCAAGTAGGGAATACACCCCTGGGTATTTAAACTGGACTTTAGTCTCGGAAATTCCAAACCTTTGTGTTTTAGGCATTGCCATTCGAACTCTAGTTTCCACCGTCGTAGTTAGTCTGCTAGGAACTCATTGCAAATACAGCCAAGACACCTCTGGTAGGGAATGATGTTTAGGGAGAGCGCTTTGATCGGCATTCTAACTTTAAAGCAGGTCCTTGTTCTATTGCTTTCTCTTTTGATCAAGGTTGGACCATGCAGTTTTATGAAAGAATGAATCCTATTTTGTAGATCATGTTGGGAATAGCACGACACTCTGAGCACAAAACGATTTATTTTTTGAAATTGGAACTGAGATTGAGTTCTTAACCGGGTATTGAGCCTACGACAGACCACAATACACCACGAGACTCAACAAAGGAAAAACAAAGTAAAAACAACCTAAACACATCTGTTTATACTCACTGAAATCAAAACAACTAAAAACAAGACTCAAAACAAACAAAAACCATAAACATAACACTTGGATGTTTTCCATTGGCAGGAGACCTGTTGGTTCATAGGGAGCTTGTTTCTCTAGGTATTGTTTCACACCCTTTCTTATTTATGGTTCTCGCATCACTTTGGCCCTCAATCTCTATTTCTTTGAAAAGCCCTTTCCTCATTTTTTTCTTTCAGCGCACATCTCTCTATTCTTTAATCTCTCTCTTATTTTTTATCCCTTCCCAGGTGTGGTTCATGGATAAGCTAGAAGTTGTGGACCTTATGAGGGGGGTCGAATATCTAGCTTTATTTCTAGTTTGTGCTTCACACTTGGCTCAATACCTCACTGCTTGGAGGATGAGACTAGCTTCAGTTGTGCTCTTCTTGGCGAGTGTATTGATAATGGGGAAAAGATAGAAAACCCAACTTGACTGTGCCCCTAGTTCATCACTTTGACTACATTTCTGGTTTTGGCTTTTTGCTAAAACAATTTAGACCAATATGAGAGTTTAGATTAACATGTTTGTTTGACTTTCTGTTTTGAAATCATGTAAATCAAGCTGTGAGCACTGAAAATTTTTCTTTCTTTTGGGGGGGGGGTCCAAGAAATGGTCCAGTTTTGGAAAAATAGAATAATTTCTAAGAAAATTAGTCAACTTCACTAAAAATCCTCAAAAATTGTTTTCGCAAATGGCCACTACCCGACCAATGTGGAATTAACTCTTGAGATGCACGACCTTCAATCCAAACTTGATTAGTCTTGCAGTTGAATCCTTTAACGGAATAGGACACCCGATTTGGAATGAAGATGAGCCAATTGGACATGGATATGATAGCCGAGTTGAACAAGGATAAGCCAATCAACATGGATGAGAAAAACAGGCTGAAAATGGTTGGGGCTGAACGTCAGGATGAAGTTGCCTACATATCCCAAAGATGGGAATCAGGCCTTACGTAGTTCTGGGATTAAGATGTACTCGAGTATTAACTCTCTCATTTTACGCTCTAACTTTTGCCAAGACTGCCTTTTTGGGTTTTCAACCTTGCGAGCTCTATTTTTTCCTTTTCATTTTTCTTTCTTCTTCTTCTTCTTTTTCTTTCCTTTTTTCTTTGTTTCCATTTTTTCATTTTTGTTTTTTTTTTTCATTTTTTCTTGATTTAACTTTTGCCTAAGTCGCCCTTTCGGGTTGTCGGCCCAGTGAGCCCCTCAAGGATAGAAAAGTTTAACTCGTCCATGTTGATTGGCCGTAGGATCTCTACGCCATCTGAATCCATGAGAATGGCTGTTATTCCTGACTAAATAGTCTCGATAATGTAAGAGGCCATCCAATTAGGTCTGAATTTTCCTCTAGTGTCATGGATAGGAACTCGATTGTTCTTTAGCAAAAATCTTATTCTCTCCATTTATGGGATTTGGCTTTCTTGCCAGTCTCCATTGGTTTGAGAAATGACCCAGTTTTGAATCTTCAAGCATATCTGACCTTTTTTTGCCTCTAGTTCTAGGGATGCTTCTCATCCAGCTATGCAAGCTTCCTTTGATTACATCTGACCTTCTTGCCCCTAGTTCAAGGGTTGCTTCCAATCCGACCATGAAAGTCTCATATTTTGGGTGATCGTTTGAACATTCTAAAAGGTTCAAGGTTTGAAAGCAAAGGGGTCAAATCTTGAGGCCGAGAGTGATCCTATGTTGTACAATCTCAAGATCAATTCCAGGCATGTCTTCATGGGACCACGCAAAAATGTTTTTGAAATCTTTTAATACGGCGACCGGTCACTTGTGCTCCTCTGAAGACAATGTAGAATCAATCTAGACCAAGCCAGGATCCTCCTCAGTACTCACATCAACAGATATGATTTTATTCATTAAGTGCTTTAACACGTCTCCCTTCCTCTCAGTCGATCAAATTTTGCAAATCCCAAGGAATTTCTCCTTCTTTGTTTTCACCACAATTTTCGAAATAGTTTTGAAAAGCTTTGGTCAATGCAATGATTTAAAGGCACAGAGAAGTAGGTAAAAATTACTACTGTTTCATTCATATCTTCTAGCTCAACTGGCTTAATAATAGACATAGACTCAAAAGAAAGAGTGAGAAGACAAACAAAAAACAAGACAGTGATGTTCAAGTTAACAACCCCGAAATCACCAAACTCTGACGTAACAAGACTGACTCAACACCCGACTCAGAAACTAAAATAACCATCAATTTCAATTCGCCACAAAATAGTGCATGCCATCCACCATGTCTGGAGTAAAATGAGCGCCATCAACAGGTGGTTCATCCCCGATCACATAGTCACATTATCCCCCAAGTTCATTGATCCAGTGCCAATAAACTTTGTAGGACCTGGTGTGGTGATGACCATGCTGTCAATCAAGTCTTGTCCCTTATAGAGAAGACGAAAACAATGGTCAGTGTCATGACCGAGTTGCTGATGGAAGGTGCAATACTTGGCAGTATCATGCTTGGCGGGAAGGTGATCAAGGAGAGGCCGAGGATCAAAGGGTTTGAGATGGCCTTGTTTTATAAGGATTTGGAGAGCTTTGGACAAGGTCATATAAAGGAGATTGAAGGTGCAGTTACCAGTCCTGACAGGGGGGTCAGCAGGTGTTGCCTGGCTTACCTCCTGATTCAAAATGCCTCAAACTTGAGTGAAAAAAGCATCATCTACTATTTTTGCAACAACTGCAAGCACTTGCTATTTGTTCAACCCTTTGATCTTCAAAGCCTCAATAGCCCACTAAAGATGTGCATAGGGATAAATATTTTCCCTGGCCTTATTCTTGCCACTTGCTTCAACTTTGCTAAGGGATTGGGTGGCTATATCGGAGCGAGACCCATTTGTTATTGACTTGTCGTCATCCAGACTTGAGATAGCTTCGGGTTGGCCCTTTCTAGCTGGAGCTCGCCCCAAGATTGGGGAACTTTTTATTGTAAAATTTCTTTCATGTGATGTAGTTGATGATGGAGCCAAGATCCCAAAGGTTGAATCTGCCACAGTTCTCTGCAAATCTTCAATCATGCTTTTTAGCTTAGAAGTGGTGGGTTCATGGGTTTGAGATGATTTGGGTTCAAGTGCATCCATCATACACAAGTCCGTGCTTTCTGGAATGAACACCTCAAGCTTCGGTAAATAGGTCAGGGTGATGTATATGTTGGGGTTGTAGGTGGATGGTAGTGTATGGATTAGGTTGAGGTGTGAAGGTAATGGGTTAGTGGTGGCCTAAGGTCTTTTTGGTGGAGCTATGATCTCTTCGCCAATAAGATCCTAAATCTTATGACGGAGGTAGATGCAATGGTTTGTATCATGACCATGTTATTGATGATAAGCACAGTGTTTAGCGGGGTCATATATTGGTAGAAGAGGATTTAGGAGGGGTCGGGATTCTAGGAGCTCTAGGTGTCCTTTTTCTAGAAGCATTTTCAAGGCTTGAGAAAGAGCCATGTAAAGAGGATGGGAATTTCGGGCTTAGGGCCAAGTTAGAGTGGTTGGTTTTAGGTTATTATCAGCAAAAGGGTTTTTGATGGGACTGATGACAGTGTTTGCTTCTAAGCATTTCGTAGCTGTGCTACCACTAGTAGTAGCATTGGAACTGCGAACAACATTCTTCCTTAAAGGCTCATTACCTTCCACAATGATCCCTTGTCTGATGGCATCCTCGATTTGAACCCTAATTTCATGGAGGTCCTTAAAGTTGAATAGTGGGAGGACTATCATTTTCTATAATAGCCTTTCACACAGATTTCTAAAAATGATACGGACTTGCTTTTTCTCTAGAGACCTGTATACCATCATAGCCGCCTTTGCCCTCCATTAAGTAACAAATTCTAAAAAGCCCTCCTTCGGTTCCTGATGCATTGTCTCAAGATCATGAGTTGTGACCTCGATCTACGTGTTGTAGAAATATTGGGCAATGAAAGATTCGGCTAACTCCTCACGGCTCTATTTCACAAAGTCCTCCAAATTAGCATACCATATAGCAGCTATACCAGACATGGTTCGGCCAAATAGCGATAGCTTCTGAAGCCTGGTCAGACCTATTGGTCGTAGAATATCAAAGAATAGGTGCAAATGGACCATTGCATCTCTAGAGCCATCGAAGCGGTCAATATGCGGCATCTTGAACCGCTCCGGTAGAGTAACAATAGACTCTATATATCCGTCCTTAATATCTGGAATAAAGTTAAACCCCTGCGCCTTCTTGAACAATTTCTGAAGTTTGTTGACTTTGAGCAGGGTTAGGTCAAACTCGAACTCAAAAGGTGCCTTAGTGTGGTGAGATGGAACGTTAAACACTTGATCTGGGATTGAATTTGTCTGGATGAGAGGAATAGGAACACCCTCAGCCAATGGATCCTGAGCAGTGGCAGTATTAGCAGCAGCACCGGGCACAGGGATATCCACAGTGGGTACATGTGACGCGGAGACCGCAACCGACTACTATTGCGGTTGTTGTTGCAGTAGCCTAGTTATGACCTCGGCCTGACGAGCGTATCATGCTGTAGCGAGTCAATTGTGTGTTGCAGATGGAGTATTAATTCCTCCATATTTGTCGGGGGATACTATACCATTGGAATAGGTGACTGTTCTTGAGCTGGATTGAATACAGGTGAGCTGAGAGGTGATTGTTGTAAGAACGACACTAGTGAACCTTGTCTGATCCTCCTTCGCCTTGTAACCGGTGACAGTGAGGCAAACACGGGCTGTCCTCGAACAAGATCTCCAACCTGACAAAGTTTATCAACACAAGTCCAAAATACCCGGGGGGATATCAGAGCCTTCTAATGCTATGGTTCTAGGACTACCTTGCAAAAGAGAAAACAAACAGCACCTGAGCCCCAATTTTCAACAGAATGGATATAATCACTGTTGAATGACTGTACTCCTTACTGAATTCTGTCCCAAAACAGATACTAACTGTGCCACTGATATGAACTTTCCTGTATAATTCCCCTGTAAAGCACATACCAGTTACAGAGAGCCAAAACACCCCTATGAGAGGGTAGGGTTACCCTATCCTAGATTTGACATGATCTAGGGTTTTACTACTTCAAGCAAGTAGTTTCACACAATCGGGCATATGGGTGAGCATTATGCCCTAGTTTGGAACAGTCACTAGGGCTTTAGTATATGCAGTAGGTCAATTGGTCAAAGGGGTACCTCAGCAAGATTACCTAATACACCTCTCATACCTAAAATCGAGAAATGAAAGGAGGACCAAGCAGTACAGCAGTAATCTAGATCCAAGGGTTGTGTTTCCAACATGACAGAGCCCACGATCGGTCAGCCTTTTTAAGGTAAGCCTCCGACAAGCCGTCCAGGAATAGCAGATGGAAAACACAGTGACTTAAAGTACCAATGCAAATGCAATGCAAAGAACATATATCTGTAAACAAAATTTCACAACATGAAGTTCTAGTCAAGTTCTCTAAATCCCTAGCAGAGTCGCCAAAAGCTGTAGCTTACTTTTCGTGCTCCTTTCGAATGGGTTAAGTCTCCTCGAATACGATAGCCCTACAGTTCGGACTCCTATGGTTCTGAATCTGGTTTCACAAGTACAATGTGAAACGGATAAACACAAAACAGTCCAAATCCGGCAAATCTTTTAAAAAATAGATTTTTAATCAAAAATGCCAAAAAATGGATTTCATTACCAAATTTCAAAGTCGCCACCTAAATATTTTTGGAAAATTTAGGAAACTCATGACATTTGCCAAAGCCACTTATCCGTCATCACTAACGTGTCTCGGCTCAGGAACTTAGGTATGAGAGGGAAAGGTCATGAATTGAGCACTCCACTCACCTAATCAAAGATCGGCCTCTACTAACTATGACATGATTTTTATTTATATTATATGTTCTTCTTCCGGTTATTAGGCTAATTTACTATGTGATGCACACAAGTATAGACTAATTTGCAAAAGTTAGAACACTTTGATTTCATGTTTGTTTGAAAAGAGTTTTGAATACGCGTCACTTAAAAAAGTGAACTTTGTACGCACATTAGTCAAAACATCCCAATTTAAGCAATTAGCCTTCATCCACTGGCATTCAAATAAGTATGTCACTTGAGCACTTAGCCTCATGGTATTATGCTTGATATGGCAACAATCACACGCATGCAATATGCTAAAGCAATAAATGCTTACCAAGTACTCCAAGACAAGCCAAAAGAAATAAAACAATTAGAAAAATGCATGGTCTAATATGCAAGTGACTAATGCAACACATACAAAATGCAACTGCTAGGCTCGGCTATTAGCATGGCATATAAATCAATTAGATAGCATGCGGTTTAAGCACGTATTCACATAAGGAATTTGAAATTGACATTGATTACTATGATGAGCCAAACCCTTTATGTATGTAGAACGAATGGATGCAAGTCATGGAAAATGCTAACTAAGACATGATGCTCTATGCTATTCATCATAAGCAAGTAAATGAAAGGGAAGAAAAAAAATGGGGGTTTGAAGACATACACAATATTACAATTTTGCCCTCATACAAGAGGGTCCGAATAAATGTCCTAATTTAAGCTAATTATTATAACACCGAAATAATTGCCAAAAATAACTAGCTACACTAACTAATTATTACAAATTGAATAATCTAATTAATTAATTACCACACGAAATTAATTAACTAAGCTATTACAAGTTCAAAGGAATGAATTAATCTAGGTACAACATACTACTATTAACATAATTTAACGGGCCACGGGGAACGAAGAATCGTTCATGCATGAATGCGAATTTTCACCTGAAAATGACCTTTGTTTTTTGGCCAGAATCGCTCTCTGAGAAAATACTTTGGTTTTGCCTCAAACCGCTTTCTGTTTTGCGGTAAATGACCTTTGCTGGTTTGAAAAGAGGTGGTCAGTCGAATTCAAAGGGTGGCCGGCTAGCCACTAATTTTGATACTACCCTGCTGCATCAGAAAAGAAACAGAGCAAAAACAGAGTGTTTCCAGGGGAGGTTTATCCTCTCTACCTCTCCCTATCATGAAACAGATCAAGGGAGGGATAGAATCGGTTTACAAATAATCAATGGTCACAAGGTTGTTGCATGATGATCCATGACTCGATTGGACAAAGGCTTAATAAGTGATAATGAAAGACCCACAAAACCTCCTCCCTATCATGGAATTGATCAAGGGAGGTGGTAGACCTTGAATCTTGAACCCTTATCATCACTAAAGAGTATAAAACGGTTCACGACTCAATGGGTTCAACTAACATCCGATTGAACCCAAACTTGATTTTATTATCTTGTTACCTCTTTTAATCCAATTTTATTGCATCTTTTAATTACCTTTCCATTCCTTATCCATTTTAGTCCAAGAATGAGAACTAAGTCCACTAAATGAAAGGAAGTGTCAAACAAGAAGTTCATTTGGGCAAGAGAGAGATGTAATGTAATGAACCTCCGAGGAGATTAAACCATTAAGAATGGAAGGGTCTATTTCTCAAACTTAAACAACACTCGTTTGAAACAACTCTCTAATAAATAAAAAGCCAAGAAAATAGGGAGAGTGCAGAGATGATTATTGCAAGTGTGAACACAAGTATGAAAAGCATAAATAAATGCTATTAACTCAAACAGGTTAGTGTCTAAGTCCTAAACCACCAAATCAATGAGGACTACAACACTACAAGCATACTATACAAAGCATAAATGAAATAAACACATTAAAACAGTCCTAAAATAAGTGAAAATAGTGCTGAAATTGAGTTGAAAAAGCTAAAAAATGTAAGCTAAAATATGAGATAAATAAAGTTAGTAAGCAAGCCACCCATCCACTTTAGGGACTTCAAAACCACATTATTAGCCTCTGAAAACTCTGAAAAAATAGTGGTAAAAAGCTGGAAAAAAGTTGAGAAAGAAATGGGAAAAACAAGGGCAAAAGCTTAGAAAACAAGGTTCAAAGAAGGTTGGTTAACCCCTCTACCTTTGATAGCTTTAAGCCACATGTTTCAGCCCATAAAAATAGTTCAAAAATAGTAAAAAATAGTTCAAAACAGTATAAAAACAGCAAGAAAAGAGGAGGAAGAAAGAGTGTAGAGATGCTCAAAATTATACCTCTTGAAGAGAGGTAACTCCTTTGTTGACAAACCAACAAGTTCTTACTCTCAAAAGATGATATTTGAGCTCAAGATCCTCAGCAAAAAGAGCTAAATTTTTGGTTTAGAAAGTGTAAAGAAAGAGAGAGTGTGTCTAGGTTGCAAGATATAGAGAGAGAGAGAGAGAGAGAGAGAGAGAGAGAGTGTGTGTGTGTGTGTTTTACAAGTTTTGGTCCTTTAGGAATTTTTCCCACCTAAAATCAAGAGGGATGGGCTTGTATTTAAAGAAAAACAGCTTCTCCAATCGGAAATACCTATATAGAGAGAGTTGGTGCAAGGCATACACATGGGGGGGAGGGGATAGCTGGTAGCAAAATATCTGTCTGTCGGGACACTTGGCCGGCCACTAAAAGTTGGCCTGCCGGCCACAAAAAACTAAGCCAGACTTCAAAAAGCATATCTCCTTCACCCAGACTCGGTTTCAGGTGATTCTTGAGTTTATATTGAAGCCCCATAAGTCTACTCTCCAATGGTGGTGGGATCATATCTAAATTTGAAGTGTACAAAGAGATATACCTAATTTGGTGAAAGTTGCTCATTTCTATCTTAACGAATTGATCCCTAACTTCAAACGGCCATATTTCCCTCATCCAGACTCGATTGCAGGTGATTCTTGAGTGTAAATTGAAGCCCCAGAAGTTTACTTTCCAATGGTATGGCCTCACATCTAAATTCTAAGTGTATAACAAGATTTTCCTAATTTAGTGAAGGCTGCTAATTTCTTTCTTAACGGTTTCATGCCTAACTTTTTCCTAAACTAGTTTTCTTCCATCTCCTCCTATTTCCTTCAACTCCAAACCTATAAATAAGATGTTTTAAAAGATTTTCAAAGAGTTCACCTCCCTTCCATTTATTTCCACTTTGTCCTTACTTGGTTTACCGAAAAGTGTAATATTTTAAACGAAATGTGAGCCTCGGAACATCGTAGAAACATTTTGAAAAATATTTTGAAAAGAGGGTTTTAAGGTCTAAAATAGTTTTGGTCTAAAATGGGGTGTCAGGTTGGGATTTAGAAGCTCAAAAATAAAAGCCTTTTGCTAAAGAACTTGAACAATGATACAGCATCGCTTTCATCATCGAGTGTTCAAGCTGAGGTGCCCAAGTCTGAAGGGTGGTAAAAAATGAGGTGTCTGCAGTACGGGATTCGACAAAACTGGTGGTGTTGTCAAGTACATTTTCAAGGCGACCAAGGCGACTTAGCATTCTTTAGTCCACAGAAAATCTGTGGCCTTCTTTAACAACTAAAAAAATGGATTGCATTTATCTGAACTTCAGTTGATGAACCTCTTCAGGGCTGTAGCCTTGCCGATCAAAATCTAGACCTGTTTCGCTGTTGTCGGGCTTTTCAAATCAAGGATGGCCTTGATCTGACCTGGGGTTGCTTCAATTCCTCTTCGGGTTACCAAGTACCCTAGGAACTTGCTGGATCCAACTCCAAATGAGCACTTAGAGGCATTGAGTCGAAGTTAGTATGCCTTCAATATGTCAAAGACCTCTTTCAAGTCGGCCAAATGGTCCCCAGGCTCCTTGGTTTTGACCACCATATTATCAATGTAGACCTCCACTGTCTTCCTAATTAGATGCTTAAACATCTTGGTGACTAATCTTTAGTATGTCGCTCCTGCATTCTTCAATCCAAAGGACATTACTCTATAGTAGTAAAGTCCTTTGGGGGTGATGAATCCTGTCTTCTCTTCATCTGGGGCATACATTGCTATCTGGTAGTATCCCCTACATGCATCTATAAAGTTCATTCTTCCATGCCTTGATATGGCATCTACAAGCTGGTCAATTTTAGGCAGGGAAAAACAGTCTTTGGGGCAAGCCTTGTTCAGACTTGTGAAGTCTGCACAGACCCTCTACTTACCATTCTTCTTTTTCACTACCACCATGTTAGACAGCTAGGTAAGATAGTTCACTTCTCAGATTACCAGAGCTTCAACTAGTTTGTCTACTTCTTTTTCCACTACTTGCACATGTATCAGTGTTGGCCTTCTTGTTCTCTAAATGATAGGTTTGGTTGACCTATCGGTAGACGTCCCCGAACGCCCCGGGAGGGTTAAGTCCCGTTCCGTTCATGTTGGGTTTACTACAGTTCGGACTCGATTTGTGTCGGTTCTAAATCTGAACCAAGGAGTCCAAATCCGGCAAATCGTTTGAGAAAACAGATTTTTGAAAAAGTAGTGCCAAACATGGACTGCTTTGCCAGATTACAGAGTCGCCACCTAAATATTTTAAAATGGGAAATTTAGGAAACCCTAACTCGGTCAAGGCCACGGTCCGTATCACCAAAGTGGTCTTGGCTGGAGCTTGGGTACGATCGGAAGGTCACTATGAGCACCCCTTTCGCTTTCGAAGACCGCCTCTACTAACCGTGATATCCGTTTTTGAAAACATTACATGCTCTTATTCCAATTATTAGCCTAGAATTACTATGTTATGCGCGCAGCAAACAAGTATAGACTAGATTGCCTAATTTGGAAATAAACATTGCATATCCGTTCGTTTTGAAAATGCTTTGGAATTTGCTACTCGCAAGTAGGCTAAAACACGGATTTCAACGAGTTTTTCCAACTCAAACAATCCAACCTTCACCCACAGGCATTCAAGCATTTTATCTCACATAAGCACTTAGCCGCATGGTAAGCATACTGTCATGGCAACATTCACACGCATGTGGTATGCTAAAGCGTAAAATACTTACATCGTACTCCGTGCCAAAACAAGAAACCAGTTAGTAGACATGCATGTCCCTAGTTCATGTTAGAGTGACTAATGCAACGCATACAGAGTGTAATCTAGACAGGCTCGATTATCCTAATCATGGCATGTGAAATACACGAGTAACACGTATTCAAGTTAGATTTGAAATACAATGCAGTTTGTATGATGTACCGAGCCCGATGCATGTCAACAAATGCATGGATGCACGCATGAATTGCATAAGGTATGCTAATTTTAAATATGCCCTAATCTACCATCATAAGCAGGTAAATAAAAGGGAAGAAAGAAATGGGGGTTGGAAGACATACACACACTCACCCACACTTATTACAAATTTGCCCTCACTCGGAGGGACCGAAAGAATAAGGCAGATAATTAACCACGCAAGCTAATTAAATATTACAGATTAATTAAATTAACGAAATAATTAATCTGAGAAAAACAGTAAACCGCCTCGGGGCGAGGGCTCAACGCACGCACGCTCGGATTTCGCTCGGAATTGCACTACCATGCTTAGATTGCCTCTGTTTTCCTTGCTTTGTACCTCAGAAGACTGCCAAAGCCTCAGAACTACTTCCTTGGATGCTGGGGATCACCACCGGCTAAACAGAACTTCCACCGGCTGCTATCTGTGGCCATCGGCACAAAATATACCCATCGGCTGTTGATTGACTGCCGGTTGGCACTAAACACTGCCGGCCGGCACTAAATGTCTGCAGAACCTGCAACTCACAGCAGCAGAGGGCAAATACTGGCATGGCAATGCAATTCAAGGCATATATGCACTAAACACATTCCTTATCATGCTAATGACTCAAAGGAAGATGTGCCTCGATTCTCGGACCACCAATCACACATTTCCATGCATGATGGCCTAAAGAACCAAGTGTGCAACTTTGATTTCAAATGCATGCAAACCAATCAAATAAAGTGAGGCCCAATTCCCATCACCAAGTCAAGGAACAAGACATGCATGCCTATGTGTGCAATCCTAAGCATGTCAACTAGGGATGGAACATGAGCATATAGACAAATAATGCAAGCATACAAGCAAACATGAGGTAGCATACAAGCAAGTAAATAATGGTCTTACCCATGACCTAGGCAACTCCAAGTAGGCCTAAAATCAGTAGCCAAATGCTAAGACATGAGGGCCAAACACATATACACACATACACATGTTAAAGCACCAACACTTAAGCATAATAAAGCAACTCTTAAACACATTTAAGAGGAACAAATATGGACCATTAGCATGAAATTTAGGCTCTGAAATCATGCTATAAAATGATGCCAAATCATGTTTAAATAAGACAAGCAAAGCATGCGCACATAGGTTCAACACTTCAAAGCAAGCCAATAAGGCATTGAACTACCCTTATGCAAAACAAATATGGCATGCGTTGAACAACCCAAAACAGATTTTTAGCATGTAAAACTAAGCCCAAAGGACCACTTGGATGGCATCTAAATGGCTCAACTAGGAAGGCATGCACAAATGCTAAGACATGAGGCATAAGGCACAAGCTTCCGAAGCATCAAAGAGGCATGCAAGGCAATCAAACAAGCATGCTAAATGGACTGAAATGACATGCTAAATGGTTCCAAACCATTGAAAGTAAAGCAAGCAAGGCATGCTACACACTTGTACCCTTAAGGCCAACAAGCCAAATACAAAGAGGCTACAAGATACATGCTAAGATTGACCAAAACAACTTAGGACAGACCTAAAGCATGGCAAAATAAGCATATACGCTTCATGGATCTAGGCCTAAAGCATGCTCAAACTAGGGCTAACAACCTAGGCATGTTAAGGGACCAAAGAGGCATTACAAAGCAACCATGCAAAACATGCAAGGAGTACTAAAACCAACACTTAGCAATGTCATATTAGGGCATAATAAACATAAAATGCAGCCAAGACATGCTCTTCAAACATTCAAAACCATGCTCCCTTAAGAGACCAAAACTTGCCATTTTCAAGGACAACAAGGAGAGGGGGTGGCCCCCTCCTTCTTGGGACTTTAAGGAATCATCTACACCACTGAAATCCCTCAAGATTTCAGTGGTGAAGAGACCCAAACACCAAAATCCCGGATTTCAACAAAATAGCACAAAAATGAGGCCTTTTCAAGGCCTAAGGGTGGTCAAACCTCCCCAAACCACAAAGTACCCTTAATAAACTATCAAGAGGACTAAAAAATAGAACTTTTATGTGTTGACCACCAAGCACAAAAACAATCCTAAACTAGGTAAAAACAAGGTGCAAGAAAGGGGTAAAAATGACTAGTTTCTTACCCTTGAAGCTTTTCTTCAACAATGGTGACCTTGATGTCTCCTTAAGCCTCAAACCAGTCAAGAACACCAAGAATAGGCTCTTAGAACTTCAGCTCCAAGAGGAAGGTGAAACACTAGGTGCTTGTGTGCAATAGTATGAACTAAAACACCTAGTGTACAAATGAACAAGGAAAAGAGAGATAGGATAGATTTAGGATTTCTAACCTAAAACCAGAGCTTCTCCTCTGTATTTTCTCCCTAAAATGTCTAAGTTTTCCAACCTTGAGCCAAGAGGAGGAAGCCTTCTCTTATAGACAACAAAGCTTACAAGCTAAGTCAATCCAAGGCTCATCCCTCCATACACGTGTATAGAGGGGAAACAAGTGCTACAAAGCTGTCTGAAAATATCTCCAAAAATAGCTGTAAAGTGATCGGCAGGGCAAAATGGTCATTTTGCCAAAAAGAGTGCCGACCAGCACAAAATAGTGCCGATGGCAACACCAACCAGCCGGTGGCCTTTAGCCACTGCCGGTGGTGTGTGGGGATGTCTCAGAAGGCATTCCCTGCCCCTCCAAGGCAAAGCACAAGTGTTTGGTGCAAAACCAGACACAAAACGGTCAAGTTCGGAGGTCCTGAGGCAAGGCACGTAGCCGAGAACTCCGGGAACTCCAAACGAACACGAACGTGGATAATCACCGAGTGTTCAAGCGGTGACGTCCAAGTCTTGAGGACGGTCAAAAATGGGGTGTCTACACTATCCATGTTAAGTTTGTGACAGGTGACCTCAGGGCTGATCTCTGGCATCTCATAGGGTGTCCAGGCAAACACCTATATGTTCTCCCCCAAAAAAGTCTCCGATTCTCTTTGTTCTTCCTCAACTAAGCCAAAGCTGAGGAGGAAGAATAGCTCATCATCATTTTCTTGTACTAAAACCTTTTTCAAGGGTTCTTCACTTTTGTCGGCAAGTTCTTTGCCGACATCATCCAAGACCTCCTAGTCTTCGTCTTCAATCTTTGCTGTTGATGTAGGCCGAAAGGTACCACATTGTGGCCACTAATGTTAAATTTATAGTCTTTGAATTTTGTCTATTTGGTAGAGATGATGTGTTTTGTGAACTTGTACAGATTTGGCAGGCAATACGTAAATTCAAGAAAAAAGTGGCGTAAAAGCAGATTTTTTGTGCGAGTAGTGAAAAGTCCTGGCCTGCCACCTCACCGCACGTGCGGCCAAGCTCCACTGCATGTGTGGCCCACCACCCCTCAGATGGCCCACATAGGCACTGAGGTTGCGTGGTGAAAATTTAAGGCTCTTCTGCTGGGAATAAAAAGGAAAAAAGAAGAGGCTATAATGAGGTTCGAAAATATTCCAAGGAAACGGGAGGCTAGGGTTTGAAGAAAGTGATTTCTCAAGCTTCAAGGGCAACTTTCATGGGGGCTTCTTCTCCCTCTACTTCGTCCCACTCCTCCATGAGTGGCTAGGCTCCTCTTTCTAGGGTTTTGATGAAACCCTAGCCAAGTAAATAGGGTTTTCTTTTTGCTTTTTGATTATGTAAAGGTTTGAACAAATTGTATGGTGTTTAAGAAGTTTCAAATATATATTTTCTATTATTTCTTTTAGTATTCAGCTTTCTATGATTGTTAATGTTTTTCATACAATGGTTTCTATTCTTTCATGTTCAAGGTATGAGACAAGCCATACTACGAGGGATGAGTCATGTTGCTACCCTAGTTTAGAGCGGATGACTTGTACTACTTGAGATGGTCTATGCCTATACATTGAAAGTGTTAATTTTCTTGATCAATACTTTGAACTTGTTGTGAAGTATTATTTGGTTCAAACCGTAACATAATTGATTTTCAAATTGAAACCGTGTTTATATAACTAGTGGTGAATTCATTACCTTAGGTTTTTCCACAATTAGTAATTCCAATTTCATTTTTAATCGCTAGTTTAATCGCTTTGTTTAATTTAATTCTCATTAGGTTATGAACAACCATCTTTTTCATCAAAATTAATATAGGAATTTAAAAATTAAATTAGTTTAATTTCTCGTTTGTCCTTGTGGATTAATACTTGGACTTACCATTATTCTAAGGAATTTGGTATAGTTTAGAGTTTATTTTTGGTGTGTGGAATGACCCATCAAATTTTGGCGCCGTTGACGAGAACTTCTGGCAAAATTAATTAATTTAAAGTTATGTTTTTATTTTAATTTTTAGTTTAGGATTTTATATTTTAGTACTACTCAGTGTGCAGAGTCTTTGCAAGTGGAGCTATCACTGAAGTGCAAGCGGAGCACAACCGAGCTTTAAAAACAAACCGCAACACTGATTTTTTATAATAAAAAATAAAAAATACTCGCAAGAAAAGCACCAAAGTGCAAACATAAAAAGCTCAAGTGGAGATTGGAGACAACGATCTACACATTAAGCACTCGCAAGATGAGTAAAGCATTTTCGTTAAATCTTTGAGTATTTTCTTCTTTCGCATTTTGCTTTCATAACTTAGTGCACAAGAGTCAGAACCTAGTGTGTGTATATGAGTGGTGTATGCACGGGCGCTGTTCTTGCCGCCCTGAATTGGGTAAATATGTTGGCTTATTTAAATGGAAAGAATTACAACCTCCATCTGACCTCACTCTTCTCAAAAGAAAAATATTAAATTTTACTCAAGAAGTGGATGAGTTATTTTGTCATTGTTGGGAACGATATAAGAGCTATGTAGATGCTTTTCCACAACATGGCTACAAAATGATTCAACTCATTGCTTTCTTTTACAATGGGTTGAACTCTCAAACAAGTCAATTTGTAGACATAATGTGGTTAATTGAAATTTTTGAGATGTTCCCAACTGAGGTGTGGATTTCTTCGTTCAAGGCTTTCATAAGAGTGCATGCTGTGAGATTTTTGAAAAAGAGTTGCAAATTGAACCTAATGAAGCCACAACACATCTCTCCAGTGATCCAACAACTGATATGGAGTTGGTATTTTTGTCACTTGAACCTACCGTTGCATCCAGAGATATGACAGAAACTCTCCCCATAGTTTTAGCCTCTCATGTGGATGGAATTGATAGGGCTTTAATTGTAGAAAATGATAGTGATAAAGTAAATCAGCATGGGTGGGATTTTATTTTTGGTCTTGATCTTATTGTTTCCACCCATGAGATTTCTTTACACACTATATTTTTCACACCCATATTTCTCCACTCCGTTAATCATCGTCCCACAAGTCATTTAAAACCTAGTCCCGCACTATTGGACGGGTTGATTTATTTTTGTTATAGGGACCCATATCTCATAAATTAGAAGAAAAGGCAAAAATAAGTTTGTGTTGATATTTGGCTAAAGACAATATATTTTGCTCTTCTTAGGAGGAAACCTGAGCATTTTAGTTTTAGTTCTTTATTTATTATTTTGTATGTTTTTAGTGTGGTGTTTTAGGGCCAAATAGATTAGTACACCTTTGAATGGAACTGCTGAGTACGACCTAACAAATTTGGTTTGAGGTAGATTACTTAAAGGAAGATCAACATGAAGCCTTTGATTCAAAAATAAAATAAAAATTGTTGTGTTTATTTTGTAACCCTTTTGCAGGTGTAGTTTCCTTCTAGTTGGGGGGCATCTTTCTTTGCGTTTCAGGGATGTATATTTTATTGTGTTTTAATTCCCTTTCCTTTTACTATTCTTGTCGGTCCTTTTTGGTATATGCCATTGAGGCCATTGTCATTTAAGTTGAGGGGAAAAAGGATTTTGTTTTTGGTTTAACAAATATTTAGATATATTGCGCGCTATTGTTTTTATCTTAAAAAAACAAAAAAATAAATAAATAAAGACAAAAGACAAAAATAGTGTTTTGTGTAGTGTGCGTGATTACGTTTCGTGTCTAGGAGACTTTAAATCCTCTAAAGGTGTAATTCCTTTAGTGTTAGCCGTGCCCGAACGGCATCTGACGGTTTGGTATAGCCACCTAACTGTGTTTGTAGTGAGTTCCTGGGAGACCAACTGAGACAGTGAAAACTAGAGTTCAAATGGCAAAGTCGAGAACAGACTAAAGTCCGGTTTGAATACCCAAGGGTATGGAGATTGCTTCAAACCACCTCAGCTTGAACTTTGTATGGCAGCCTTATAGGTCGAGTTAGACTTAGGCACCTTGATTTTGGATACCAAATCAATCTAGTCTGTCACCCTGTTGGGGAATAGGGAAAGTTACAAACATAGTTAGGGAGAAAAGTAGTACCTGTTGTTTTCGCGTGAAGATTATACCTTCGTTAAGCATCCCATTATTTTCAAAGTGCTATATTTATTTTGAATGTGAAATGAAGGTAGCAATGGTTTGAAATGTTTTGGATTGTACTTGGGTTTAAAAAAAAAAGTGCAACAGACTGCACGTGCGGGCCACACGAGCGTACGAGTGGAGGTCCCAAATTGGGCACACGAGCAGAGGCCAAGACCGCACGAGCAGCCCAAGGCCAAAAGCGTACTACTTTCGTGCCTCTGCGCTCGTACGACCCACATGGGCACATGAGTGGAATGTTAAAAAAAAAAAAAGAAAAGGGAAACAATTATGGGCAAACCACCAGCCGCACCCGTGACCCCTGCCGGTGCACGTGCGGTGATTCAACAAAAAAGAAATATAATAATAATAGTAATAATACTAATAATAATCATATAGCTTGTGGTTGCCTAGTTTGTTAATGTAGTTATTTAGTTTAATTGTTTAGTTTAGTGGTTTCTTTTTCTTTTAACTTTTATTTGATTGTTTAATTTAGTTGGTTAGTTGTTTAGTTGTTATTTTTGTTTTTATATTCTATTTTTATTTTATTTTTCTTTTCCTCTACTAACTTATTTATTTATTTATTTTATTTCATACTTTGGTTTGTCTGTTTTTCTTTAAGTTAGTTATTTATTTTATTTTTATTTTATTTTCTTTCTAGTAAAGTAATGAATAAAAAAAGAAAAAAAGAAAAAAATGTGAAATAAAAGAAATTTGGTGGTGCGATTACAATGAGGATTTGAATGATTCATGCATGCATGCGATATTTGATGAGTTCTAATATAATGGTTTCACGTTTTTGGTTGTGTTTGTTGTATTATTTTGTGCAGGTGTAACACGTCCGCGAGGGGGCTCAAGGGTTACAGTTCGGACTCAATTTGTGTCGGTTCTAAATCTGAACTGAAGAGTCCAAATCCGGCAAATCGTTTTGACGAAAAACAGATTTTTTGAAAAGTAGTGCCAAACATGGACTGCTTTGCCAGATTACAGAGTCACCACCTAAATATTTTAAAATGGGAAATTTAGGAAACCCTGACTCGGTGCCGAAGGCCACATGTCCGTCATCACCAAAGTGGTCTTGGCTCGGGAGCTTGGGTATGATCGGGGAAGGTCAGCTATGAGCACCCCCTTTCGCCAGGTCCGAAGACCGGCCTCTACTAACCGTGATATCCGTTTTTGAAAACACCACATGCTCTTATTCCAATTATTAGCCTAGAATTACTATGTTATGCGCACAGCAAACAAGTATAGACTAGATTGCCTAATTTGGAAATAAACATTGCATATCCGTTCGTTTTGAAAATACTTTGAAATTGCTACTCGCAAGTAGGCTAAAATACAGATTTCAACGAGTTTTTCCAACTCAAACAATCCAACCTTCACCCCCAGGTATGCAAACAGTTTATCTCATATAAGCACTTAGCCGCATGGTAAGCATACTGTCATGTTAACATTCACACGCATGTGGTATGCTAAAGCATAAATACTTACATTGTACTCCGTGCCAAAACAATAAACTAGTTAGCAAACATGCATGTCCTAGTTCATGTTAGAGTGACTAATGCATCGCATACAATATGTGATTAGGATAGGCTCGGTTAACCCTAAAAATGGCATGTGAAATGCACTTTATTCGATGCACGTATTCAATTTGGAATTGAAAATACAATGCGGTTTGTATGATGTACCGAGCCCGGTGCATGTCAACAAATGCATGGATGCATGCATGCATAGCATAAGGTATGCTAAAATAGACGTGCCCTAATCTACCATCATAAGCAGGTAAATAAAAGGGAGAAAGAAGTGGGGGTTGGAAGACATGCACACACCCACGCACACTTATTACAATTACGCCCTCGCTCGGAGGGACCAAAAGAATAATACAAATAATTAACTACACAAGCTAATTAAATATTACAAATTAATTAATCTAAGGAAAAAACAGTAAACCGCCTCGGGGCGGGGGCTCAATGCATGCGCGCTTGGATTCCGCTCGGAATTGCACTGCCATGCCTAGATTGCCTCTGTTTTCCCTGCTTTGCTCCTCTGAAAACTGCCAAAGTCTCAGAACCACTTCTCAAGGCACTGGGGGGCATCACCGGCTGAGGGGAAACACCACCAGCTGAAGTATGTGGCCACCGACACAAAATTCATCCATCGGCCATCTATAGACTGCCGGTCGGCACTAAACACCCGGGCCTTGGCCGCATCAATGTTCGCAGAACCTCGCAACTCACAAAGAAGAGAGGGCAAAAACTTACATGGCAATGTAATTCCAACAATGTATGCATCAATCATGCCCCTTATCATATTTGTGACTCAAAGGGACATGTGCCTCGATTCTCGGGCCACCAATCACGCATTTCCATGCATGATGGCCCAAGGAATCAAGCGTGCAATTTCAATCTCAAATGCATGCAAACCAAACGAACCAAAATCCCAATCCCCATCACCAAATCAAGGGACAAGGAATGCATGTTGATGCAATGCAACCTAGTCATGTTAACTATCATGCAATATGAACAATGCCATGTATTTATGCAAAGCATACAACCCAACATGAGGTAAATATGCAAGCAAGTAAACAATGGCCTTAATCATGATCTAGGCAACCCCAAATAGGCCTAAAATCAGTGGCCAAAATGCTAAGTATGAGAGCTAAACACACATGCACACGTACACATGTTAAGGCACACGACTTAGGCATTTAAACAAACCACTCTCAAGCACACTTGAAAGGAGATAACATGGATGATTAGCATGCAACATGAGCTCTAAAATCATGTCAAAGTGTGGTGCTAAACCAACTCAAGATAGGCCAAACAAGGCATGCAAATGGTCCAAGACTCAAAGCAAGTCAATGATGCATTGAACTATACTTATGCAAGACAATTATGGCATGCATTAAACAACTAAAAACAAGTTTTTAGCATGTTAAAACAAAGCCAAAAGGCTACTTAGATGGCATCTAAGAGGCTTGAAACCAAAGGTATGCACAATGACCAAAACGTGGAGCATTCAATACATGCTTTTAAAACATTAAAGAAGCAACTAAGGCAAGCATACAAGCACACCAAAGGGACTGAAATGACATGCTAGGTGGTTCCAAACCACCGAAATGATGCAAGAAGCACAAGCTACACATGCATATACTTGAGGCGTACAAGCCCGGCAAGCCACAAATGCAAAGGAGCTATATTAAACGTGCCAAAATCGATCCAAACGACCATGGACAGACCTAAAGCATGGCAAAATGAGCACAAAACATTCATAAGTCTAAGCCTAAATCATGCTCAAATAAAGGCTAACAACCTAAGGTATGTTAAGGCAACACAAGGCATTACATGGCAACTATGCTAAGCATGCATAAGGGACCAAAACCAATACATAGCAATGTTAAATCATGATATCCTAGGCATGAATAACAGTCCATACATGCTCAACACACACTCAAGCACAATGCTCCCTCAACAGGCAAAACTTGCCCTTTTCAAGGACAACAAGGAGAGGGGGTGACCCTCTCCTTCTTAGGACTTTAAGGCATCATCTTCACCACTGAAATCCCTCAAGATTTCAGTGGTGAAGGGACCCCAACACCAAAATCCCGGAGCTCTCACAAAATAGCACAAAATGAGGCCTTTTCAAGGCCTAAGAGGGGTCAAACCTCCCCAAAGCACAAAACACCCTTAATAAACTATCAAGAGGGCCTAAAAACAGAATTTTTTTGTATTAAACACTAAGCACAAAAACAGTTCAAAGATAGGTAAAAATAAGATGCAAAAATGGGGAATAAAATGCTAGTTTTGTTACCCTTGTAGACCTCTTCACAAATGTTGATGTTATTGCTTCCTTGAGCTCCAAACCAGTCAAGAACAGCAAGAACAATCTCTTGGGACCTCAGTAGCCAAGGGAAGGTGAAACACTAGGTGTTGATGAGCAATAGTAAGTCACAAACACCTAGTGTACAAAACAAGAAGGAAAAAGAGAGATAGGATAGATATAGAACTCAAACCCTAAAACCAGAGCTTCTTCTCTGTCTTTTCTCTCTAAAATGTCTAACTCTCCAACCCTTGAGCCAAGAGGAGGAAGAGTTATGTTATAGGCAACCAAACTTACAAGTTAAGCCACCAAGAAGCTCATCCCTCCATACACATGTATGGAGGGGAAACAAATGCAAGACAGCTGCCTCAAAATATCTCATAAAGCAACTACACAGTAGTCGGCAGGGCAAAATTGTCCTTTTGACAAAATTGACTACCGACCGGCACAAAAGAGTGCCGACAGGCACAATATAGTGCCGATGGCAACATCAACCAGCCGGTGGCCTCTAGCCACTGCCGGTGGTGTGTGGGGATGCCTTACAAGGCATTCCCTGCCCCTCGAAGGCAAAGCACAAGTGTTTGGTGCACAACCAGACACAAAACGGCGAAGTTCGGAGGTCCTGAGGCAAGGCGCGTGGCCGAGAACTCCGGGAACTCCAAACGAACACGAACATGGATAATCACCAAGTGTTCAAGCGGTGACGTCCAAGTCTTGAGGACGGTCAAAAATGGGGTGTCTACAGCAGGTATGGCTACATCGTCTTGCCGAGCACCTAAATGGCCTCACAATGCCAACATTGCACTTAGGGATGTTCCAACCGCCATCTAGGTCGACTAACAAATCGCTTATGACACACCTTTTGATGTAGACTTCTTCTGGCGCCACCAACCCACTACGTAAAGTGTCCGACAACTTGAAAACTGGGGCCTACTGGGCATCTGCACCATCACTGAACTGGCGTATTCTCTCATTGTGCGAGTCTTTTATTAGAACACATATATCAGTGACGAGGCCCTGAGAGCTCTTTTGTCCATTGTTGATGGGGGTGGAGTTAGTGATCACACCAGCTTCCATTACCGAGGTTCTCCACTACTCCACAGACACTACCAATGCAGAGCAGTTCTCGATGTTCACTCGGGAACTCATAATCCCAACACTGGTGACTGAATTCTATGAGGGGCGACAGGATGATGACAACCGCACTAGCATCCGTCGAGCTAACTTACAGTGTCGCCTCCTTTTCCTTGATGTGATTCTAAAAAAGAATGTCATCCCATTAGGCCACAAGGAAGAGCGGCGATGGGACTTCCTTCATGTCTTGCACCGATTTGACTTCGGGTTTTAGGTCGACATCCCTATTTTGATCTTCAACCAGATGACCTGTAACCTTAACGAAGTCAAGTTGCATGACACCCGAGGCGGCTCTACATGGGTCGTCCCTTTCGCCAACCTCATCACTGCACTCATAAAAGGCCAAAGGATACACCCACTCGATCTGAATGAGGTGCCGCTTCAACTGTTATCGCTCTATGCTCGAACCACGTCTCGTCTGCCGCTTCCACTAAACATCCCCGATGCACCGACAAACCCCAATGATGTTCTGACAGAGCCCACCGCCGCACCAGTGCCAACGCCATTTCGTATGACACGCGTGTAATATCAAGCTATTTTGGATAATGAAGCTACCATTCAGCAATCTATGGTTGATCTCCAGGTAGACTATCAAGCATATTAGGGATTACTCGTAGATGACATTTGACCAAGTTAATGTACGTCAACTCAAGTATCAATAGTTAGTTGCATCTCTGCAAACTAACTTCTACGCATACCGAGAGTCGAGCCTATAGTGGTTTGATCAACTTGGCGATAGGGTTCATGATGAGGTATTCAAGACTCGGATGCTA
This sequence comes from Camellia lanceoleosa, assembly GCA_025200525.1. Taxonomy (NCBI): domain Eukaryota; kingdom Viridiplantae; phylum Streptophyta; class Magnoliopsida; order Ericales; family Theaceae; genus Camellia; species Camellia lanceoleosa. The sequence goes on along the minus strand of CM045772.1, from coordinate 95,872,827 downwards.
ATACATGCCTTATTTGAGCAGCATTTTACACCACTGCCGGATCCAAATCAATGATATCCATTCTATTTTCTTTATTTATTTTTGTTTTCTTTTCTTTTATTTTTGTTTTCCTTTTGTACTGTATAGTCAAAAAAAAAAAGTGTGTGTCTGTGTGTGTTTTTGGTTCGTCTCTACCTCGCTGGATGTGTGCCTACACCTTATGGTAATATCCTCTCTCTCTCTCTCTCTCTCTCTCTCTCTCTCTCTCTCTCTCTCTCTTACACACACACACACATACACACACACATTTACTATCTACTTTACCGTTGCCTACATTGAGGACAATGTTGTATTCTAGTTGGGGGGTGAGGGTATTTATAAAAACAATTCATGTTTGTACTCGCTGGACTTGATTGCACCACTTCACTTCATGTTCACTTTTTGCCAATAAAGTGGTGATATAAGCATATGTTAATTGGGGAACATAGTGGACTTGTATGAAAAGGGTTTATTGGATAAATACTCATATGTGATATTTGCACTAGGAGAGTTGTTTGTGTTTGTGGTATTAGTACACTTGTCATGAGTATGCCTTAATTCACATAAACATACTTTCATAGCGATGACCTCTCTATTCTAATCCCTGGTGTACATCATTGATAATTGCTAGTGTTACAGAAAAGAATAAAAGAGTAGCCTTGATTCTCATAAAAAAAATTTAAAAAAAAAATAAAGAATAAAAATAAAAAATAAAAAACTTAACTTGTTTGGATTCGTAGCCTCTTTAACTCGGGTTATTAAGCCCGTAGAGGTGTCTCTACTCCTAGTGCCCTAAAACCATCTAGTTTGGAAGTCATTGGCCTCAATACTTGCTACATGAGCTAATTAGAATGCTTAAAGGACCTAGACATTGCACAGTTAAGAAAAAAAATAAAGATTTGTTTGGGTTCGTAGCATTTTTAGCTCGAGTTATTAAACCCGTAGGGGTGTCTTCACACCTAGTGCCCTAAAACCATTTGGTTTGGCAGTCATTGACCCAATGCTTGTTACATGGGTTGATTAGAAAGCTTAGTGGATAAGGACATTGCACAATCTTTCAAATAAATAAATGAGAATCTTGGTTGCAAAAGTTTAGTTTTTCTGTATATGTTGGTGTAGCTTGCTTTTCGTGCTCCTTTCGGATACGACTAGCCCTATAGTTCAGACTCCCGTGGTTCTAAATTTGATTTCATAAGTGCAATGTGAAATAGATAAACACAAATGAATCTAAATCCGGCAAATCTTTTGGAAAATCAATTTTGAATCAAAAATGCCAAAAATGGACTACTTTGCCAGATATAGAGTCGCCACCCAAATATTTTTGAAAAATTTAGGAAACCCAAGACTCGCGCCAAAGGCCACTTATCCGTCATCACCAAAGTGTCTCGGCTCAGGAACTTAGGTGCGAGAGGAGAAGGTGATGAATTGAGGAGAAATGGTGGATTTAGATTGTGCTTTGTTTGTGCTCTGTTTGTTTTTTATTGCAGCAGAAGAAACCCAACATTAGTGGCCGGCAGGCACCTTTATCGTACGACAGACCACTATTAGTGGGCGGCCTAGCCACCATTTCTCCTCTCGCACCTAAGTTCCCTCAGAAAGATCAAAGGAGCAGTAGGCTCGATTTGCAAGCCATCAATCGACGCAAATTCATTGCGTGATGACTTATGAACCAAGGGATACAATTTCAATAAATGCATAATGAAAGACTCATGAACCTTCTCCTTATCATGATATTAATCAAGAGAAGTAGTTGACATCGACTCTTGAACCGTTTTCATCACTAACAAGTATGAAACGACTCAAGACTCAATGGGTTTAATTAACGTCCGATTGAATCCCAAACCATTTTATTATCTTGCTCAATTTTATTTCAATTTTAACACCTCTTTTAATTACCTTTCCATTCATTAGTCATTTTATTCAAAATGAGCATTAAGTCCACTAATGGAAAAAAGTGTCAAACAAAGGGTTGTTTTAGGCATGAAAGAGATGTCATGCCATTGGTAATGAACCTCCGAAGAGATTAAACCATTAAGCACAATGATCTCTATCTCACGCTTAAACAAACAATCGGTTTGAAATGACTCTCAAAGCAAGGAAGAAGCCAAGAAATGGGAGAAGTACAGAGATAATTAGAGATGAACACAAGTATGGAAAGCTTGAAATAAATGCTATCAATTCAAATAGGTTGGTGTCTAATGCCAAAAACACCAAACCTATGAGGACCGTTACACTACAAGAATGCAATACAAAGCATAAATGACATGAACAACTTAAAACAGTCCTAAAATAGGCTAAAATAGCACTGAAATTAGGATAAAAACATTTACAAAAGCAAGCTAAAATAATGGAGTAATTAAGCTCGTAAACAAGCCAAAGGAGGGGAGGCTAACCCCTCTATTTTTGGGACTTCAAAACCACATTTTAGCCTTTGAAAAACCTCTGAAATTCAGTAATAAAAAGCTCAAAAAGAGGTAACGAAAAGGTGGGAAACACAAGGGTAAAGGCCTAGAAAGCAAGGTTCAAAGAAGTGTGTTCAACCCCTCTACCTTTAATGGCCTCAAACCACAAGTTTCAGCCCATAAACACAGGTGAAAAACAGTCCAAAAAAAGTAAGAAAAGATAGGAAAGAAGTAGTGCAAAAGAGCAAGGATGTATACCTCTTGAAGATGAGTGATCCTTTGAATTACAAACCACTAATTTCACACCCTCAAGAGCTAAAATGCAAGCTCAAACACCTCAGCAAAGAACCCTCAAGGTTTGGTTTAGAGTGTCTAGGCAAAGGGTATAGAAGTTGCAAGGGAGAGAGGGAAATGTAGAGAGAGAAATATTTTCCAAAACTTTGCTCCACAAATTTTTCTAACCCTAATTTTTGAGAGAGAGTCATCTATATATAGAAATATATGAGACTATCTAGAAAATATCTATACAGACACAGCTGGTGCAGTGCATGCATTTGTGGAGATAGCTGGCAAAAAGATTTGAATTTTACACAAGTGGGCGGCAGGCCACTATGGATGGTCAAGCTTGAAAAACTGCTGTTTTGGTCCAAAAACAATGTACAAGTTTTGTATGTTTTTTGAGGCTCAAAACTGAGGTTCCCTGCTGAGGAAATCTAACATTTGGACAAGCGTATAAATCCATCATTGGGTGATCAATCGGTGGCGCCCAAGTCTTAAGGGTGGTCAAAAATGTGGTGTCTACAATTGCCCCTCTTTAACAAAGCTCGAAATCATGAAATGACTTGAGTGAATGTCAAAGCCCAGAGACAATCCATTTTGACAAGGCTGTAAGACTTGGGCAAACAATCAAGACATAAAATAAATTGGTTGAGCTCAAAAGTTGCCTACATATCCCTTTGCAAGGAATCAAACCAATGTAGTTCAGGGGCAAGATGCAAAATCATACACGATATACATCATGTGATGCAATAATAGAGAATACAAACAAGCATACCACTTGACAATTATGAAAATGAGATTCAAGGCAATAAACAAGAGCAATCTTAACTACGCTTTCGCGCACAAGAAACAATCCCAACTACATCCCTGTACGGAAAGGTTAACAAGAGATGAGCCCAAACTACACTTCTGCGTAGAGGGGGGTGAGAAACAAACCAAACTGCACTACTTTGAAGAGAGGTTAACAAGAAACAAGCCAAACTACACTTATACGTAGAGAGGCACAAAAATGAACAAAGCTACACTTTCGCATAGTGAAGAACAAGGACAACCAAGCTACACTACCACGTAGCACAGCGATCCTAACTACACTTCCGCGTAGAAAGGACATGAGAACAACCAAGCCACACTATCCTAACTACACTTTCATGTAGCGAGGAACAAAATAAGCCAAGCCACACTACCGCGCGATGAGACAATCCTAACTACACTTTCGTGGAGAGAGGACAAGACAAACCCTGCCACACTACCGCGTGGTGAGATAAAGGACAAACCAAACCACACTACCATGTGGCGAGATAATCTTAACTATACTTCCGCGTAGAGACGACAAGAGCAAACCAAGCCAAGCTACACTTCTGTGTGGCGAGGTAAAGGACAAACCAAGCCAAGCCACACTTCTGCGTAACAAGGTAAAGGCCAAACCAAGCCAAGCCACACTTCCATGTGACGAGGTAAAGGACAAACCAAGCTACACTACCGTGTGGTTAGATGAGTCAAGTCCATTGTTATCTAGACAACTCCAACTGAGACTATAACTCAATGGTTTTGTAATCAATGCAATTATTACACAACATTTCAATTTGCCATTTTACGAAAATTTCGTCAGCGGGAATCGACACCCATGTATATATGCACGATTTTTGGGACTTTCACCCTAGACACTCAAGCCATCTTAATTCAATGGAGTCCATCTCATTTCTTCTCCCAAACATGGATTACATCTCCTTTCTCCTCCCAAACGTCATACATATACAATGTATTAAATCACAGTCATATTCAATGACAACAATTAAAAGATTAGTTTCAATTTAGCTAATCCTCATGCAATTTCTACAACAATGATAACTATCCTCCACCGATAGCCCAAATAGATATTTCTAAACAAATATACAATCTCCAAGACAGATAAACATTTCAGATTTCCATAAGTGAGAGATAACAATATCTAACCCCACCATTTATATAAACATCTATCCAATTTCACATTCCCCATACCAATTCCATTATTTATACAAAATAATCATTTGAAACATTTTAGGGCAAAACTCCATTTTCTTCCAAATCCAATCTACGTGTCAAAATTAACAAATGTAGCTCAACACATCCTCACATCTACACTCATAATCATTTTCAATACCTTCATTTAAAAACCTCTCTTTTGATTTTAAACCAAAACCCTAGGTTTGTCTAAAATCCTCCAAATCCTCAACATTATTTGCACAATCAACAAATAACCAAGTTAAAAATCATAGGAGAGTGTCCAAAGTCCCTACCTCAAAGTAAGAAGACAAGAAAAGCAAAGTAGGAACTCAAGATCTAGGGTTTTGAAATGTTTTAAAGAGAGAAAGAGATGAAAAAGTGATGTAAAAAGTGGCAGTTACGAATTGATATACACACAGTTCGCTCGAGCGTAAGAAGTGATACTCGAGCATCAGACACAAGAAGTTGTTCCACTCGAACGCAAGATGTGACGCTTGAGTGCAAAATACACACATCCAGTAGTTTTGCAGATAGAAGAACATCGCTCGAGCGCAAGAATGGCTGCTCGAGCGCACGCCCACTCGAGCGTAGGAAACACCGCTCGAGCGTAGAATACACTCTCCCAGTAGTTTTGCAGGCCTGCAAAAGTATTGAGAGTTCACAAAGCTCGCTCGAGCGCAAGAAGTACCGCTTGAGCAAAGGAGCAAAATTCTGGGCAACAAGGGTTTGGAAACTAGACAACCAACCTGTCCCAAACGCAACCACAACAATCAAATAGCCAAATTTAAGGATATACAAGGGAAACAAGATGTGAACAAAAATATGAAACCATGAAACCCGAGTCTAGGATACAGCAAGGGTCGAGTCAAAACCAGAATTGCTATAACCTCCCCCCTTTAAAGAATTTCATCCCCGAAATTTCAAATCAAGTTTTAAAATCATACTTATACCAATTACAACAACAATAATTTATCATTTCCATCACCATAACCTATTCTCCGGTCATTCATTCTCATCAACAAGATGAACAATCCCTTAGTATTGAATATACAATTCATGTTTTCCAAAACATATGCAATGTTCATATCAAACCCGTGTTTCCAAAACATATACAACATATACATTGTTTCCATATTCTCAAAACATAGACAATGCTTTCATATTCCATTAACAAAATTTCAATACATGTTCAAACATTAACAAATAAATCTGGATATTTCTCACGGACTTCCAACTCACGTTCCCACGTTGCTTTCTCAATCTCGTGATGTTTCCACAATACCTTAACCAAGGGAATTGTCTTGCCTCGCAAGACTTAGTCCTGGGTATCCAGGACTCTCACTGGTCTCTCCTCATACGAGGCATCCTCATCTACCTCTAAGTCGGTCCAATCCAACACGTGCGATGGATCCGACTCATACTTTTGAAGCATGCTAATATGAAACACATCATGAACCCTGAAACGCTGTGGCGGCAAGGCCAAACGATAAGCTACCTCTCCAATCCACTTGAGGATCTCAAAAGGCCCAATGAATCGAGGGAATAACTTCTCACTCTTTCCAAACCTCATCAAACCTCTCCTAGGTGATATCTTCAAGAATACGTGGTCTCCCACCTCAAAAGACAAAGGTCTCCTTCTACAGTCAGCATAACTTTTCTCGCAACTCTGAGTCGTAACCAATCTCTTACGGATAAGTGAAACTTTCTCTATTATCTCCCAAACTAACTCTAGACCCAACATTGGTACATCACCCACCTCTGCCCAACACACAAGAGATCTACACAATCGGCCATACAAGGCCTCAAATGGTGCCATGCCAATACTCGACCAGAAAATATTATTATAGGCAAATTCCACTAAGAAAAAGTGCCTCTCCCAGGAACCCTTAAAGTCAATGACACAACCCCAGAGCATCCTCAAGGATCTGAATAGTATGCTCTGACTGCCCATCAATCTGAGGATGATACGCAGAGCTAAAAGTCAATCTCGTGCCCAAGGCACTCTATAGGCTCTGCCACAACCGAGCTGTGAAACGCGGATCTCTATCTAAAACAATAGTCACTGGGACCCTGTAGACACCCCATTTTCGACGGCCCTTACGACTTGGATGTCATCACTTGCACACCCAATGATAGGTCTATATGCTTATTAAGTGCTCGAAGTCCTCAGTGGAATGCCATAGCTTTGAGCTCTTCAAACTTTACACACTTGTTGCCTCATTTTTGGACCAAACCCAGAGATTTTCAAGCTTACAACCTCTGGTGGCCTACCGGCCACCTCTTTGGGCTGCCGGCCATCACTCTTGGTTGTTGGCCACTGATGTTGCATGCCAGCCATCATGTCTTTTGCAGATATTTTGTGACAGCTGTGCCAGCTGTTTGCACAGATGCTTGCATCTGCTCTGACGTGTATGGTTAGATGTTTTTGAGGGAGCTTCTTGGTTTTCTATATATAGAGGGCCTCCCTCTCATGTTTTAAGGTTAGAAAAATTTTGGAGCAAAATTTTTCCTCTCTCTCTCTTACAAATTTCTCAACCTTTGCCTATACACTCTTGAGCTTTGCCTATACACTCTAAACCAAACCTTCTCATCTTTGAGCTGAGGTACCTTTGAGCCTTGTTTGAGCTCTTGAGGGTGTGTTTGCCTTGTTTTATTGCTTGAAATTGGTTCTTCTCTTCAAGAGGTATAAAGCCTTGTCTCTTTACTTGTTGAATTTATTCTTTTTCCTACTGTTTTCCCACAGTTTTTGGGTTATAAAAACTCTGTATTTTTGGGCTGAAACTTGGTTTTAAGGACAATAAAGGTTGAGGGGTGGTTCAGCCTTCTTTACACCTTGTCCTAAAGGCCTTTACCCTTATGTTTCCCACCTTTGCACTATCTTTTTTTGAGCTTTTAAACACTGATTTTCAAAGTTATTTCAGTGGCTAAAATCGTGGTTTAAAGTCCAAAATTGGAGGGGTTAGCTTTCCCTCCTTGTGTTTTGCTTATTAGTCTAACATGCTCCATAGTTTAGCTTATTAATCTAGGTATTTTTGTCTTAATTCCAGCATATTTTAGGGCTGTTTTTAGACTGTTTTAGGATTGTTTGTAAGTGTTTGTTGCATTTGAGCTTTGTTTTGTATGCTTGTAGTGCAATTGTCCTCATGAGTTTGGTGTTTTAGGCCTTAGACACCATCTTATTTAAGTTGATTGCATTTATTTATGGCTTTCCATACTTGTGATCACTCTTAATCACCTCTGCAACCTTCCTCCTGTCTTGGCTTTTTTTTTTTTTTTTTTCTTTGAAAGTGGTTTCGAACTACTTGATTGTTTAAGCATGAAATTGAGATGTCATGATTAATGGTTTAATCCCTTTTGGGGTTCATTACCAATAGTATGATGTCTCTTTCATACCAAAAGCAACTCTTGGTTTGAGCCCTCTTTCCATTAGAGGACTTAACTTCACCTTTTGGACTCAATTGACTAAAGAATTGATGGTAATCTAAAATGGAGTAATAAAATTGAGGCTAAAATGATGCAAGGTAATAATTTGTGTGGGTTCAATCAGACGTTAATTGAACCCTTGAGTCTTGAATCGTTTCATGCTCATTAGTGATGAAAACGGTTCAAGATTCATTGTCAACTACTTCCCTTGATCTTTCATGATAGGGAGGTGGTTTTGAGAGTCTTGTTTTATCACATTTATTAAACTTGCACACTGGTTTCATAAGCCATCATGCAATAAAATTGCATCTATTGGTGGTTTGTGAAATCAAACTTGCTACTCCTTTAAGCTGTTCAAATGATAAGGAGGGGGAAATTGTACAAACAAACCCTTGAGAATACACTGTCTCTGCTCTATTTGCTCTTTGTTGTGGCAAGGAAGTTTTGTAATCGATGGACAAGCCATCATCGATGGACAGCAGCCCTTTCTACCACCAAGACAAAATTCAAGAGGGACAAAGAGCCCTCTACCGCCACCGATGCAAAAAAAGCAGTGTTCTCTTGAAATAGAACAGAGTTGGTCTGGAGGTGGAAACCAATGCATGTGATCTACTGTGCAGTAGAGGCATTCAGTAGCAGAAACAATGCTTTTTCAGGTGGAAATCACATTCATGCATGGGCCTTCCATCAAGCATCGAAATCCATGTTATCAATACATTAGTATTGTGTTTAACATAGTGTAATTAATTAGTTAGAATAGCTAATTCGTATCATGTTGTAATTATTTTAATTAGCTAGATTAGTTAATTAAGTAGTTCATTTTGGTTTGTAATAATTAGTTAAGTAGTTTAGCTATTTATTCATTTCGTTTTGTGTTAGTTAATTAATTAGCTTAGCTTTAGTTAGTTAGCTAGTTAGTTAGTTAGTTCATTCGGACTCTCCTTCATGAGAGCACAATGTTGTAATAATATGTATGTCTTCCAACCCCATGTCTTTCTCCCTTTTATTTACTAGCTTATGATGGTTAGCTTAGGGATATCATGTTTTGTTTAGCATTCTTCATGTTTGCATCCACTTGTATTGCATGCACCGAGGCTTGGTTCATTATTTTAACTTGCATTGTTGCTTAAATATTTCTTTGAATACGTGTTTAGACTGCATGTTATCAAATTGATTCATATGCCATATTAGTAGCCGAGCCTAGTAATTGCATATCGCATGTGTTGCATTAGTCATATTGCATAAGTTAGGATCATGCATTATTCTAACTCTATCACTATTTTTGGCTTGGAGTACTAGGTGAGCCTTTACTTGTTTTAGCATATCGCATGCATGTGATTGCTGCCATGTTTAGCATGCTTGCTATGAGGCTAAATGCTTAATTGATAAAATTGTTTAAATGCCTGTGGATGAAGGCTAGTTGCTTGAATTGGAACAATTTGAGTAAATGTTCATATGCGATCACTTTTTCAAGTGATACATATTTCGAAACAATTTTCAAAACATGAATGAAGTGTTCCAATCCTTACAAGTTAGTCTATACTTGCGTGTGTGTGCATCACATAGTAATTCTAGCCTAATAAGTCGGAACAAGAGCATACAATGTAGATAAAATTCATATCATGATTAGTAGAGGCTGATCTTTGATCAGGCGAGCGGGGGTGCTCAATTCATGACCTTCCCTTCTCGTACCTAAGTTCCCGAGCCAAGACAATCTTGGTGATGATGAACACGTGGCCTTTGGCACGAGTCATGGGTTTTCTAAATTTTTCAAAAATATTTAGGTGGGGACTCTGTATCTGGCAAAGCAGTCTATTTTTGGAAATTTGATTCAAAATCGATTTTCTAAAAGATTTTTCGGATTGGAACTCTTTGGTGTTTGTTTATTTCACATTGCACTTGTGGAATCAGATTCAGAACTGTTGGAATCCGATACTATAGGGCTTATTCGTCTTCCGAGAGGAGGCAAGAAAAAGTCGAGCTACAGACCCCGTGCAACCTTACTATGGCCCTGTTTGGTAGAGCTGTGGGAAACTGCTTATAGCTTATGCCCAAACAGCTTATAGCTTATAACTTTCAGCTTAAGCTGATTTCCAGCTTATTCTTAAAGCATCTCCTGCCCCACTCAAAGAATAAGCTGATTTCTGACTTCCACAAAGCTATAAGCTATAAGCATAAGCTAAACCAAACATATCAAAACAGCTTAAATTAAGCTGAAAGCTGAAAATAATCTCTAACAAACAGGGCCAAGGTTGGCAAGATAATCTACCGAGTCACTCACGTACATAGGTATAAAGTGCGCCGACTTAGTCAACCGGTCAACTACCACCTATATGGCATCACTACCCCGTCGAGTCCTCAAAAGGCTTACAACAAAACCCATTGTGACATGCTCCCACTTCCACTCAGCGATAGGCAAGGGTTGTAACAAACTTGCTGGCCTCTGATGTTCGGCCTTCACTTGTTGACAAGTAAGGCACATCGACACAAACACAGACACATCTTTCTTCATTCCTCTCCACCAAAACTGGCGGCTAAGGTTGTTATACATCTTTGTGCCTCCCGGATGCAGCGCAAGGCGTGAATGGTGAAACTCTCGGAGTACTTCCTCTTGGCAAGACTCCAGCACGAAAAGTAGATCAAGGTATCTAACACTCGAGTCGGAGTACACGTTCAAGCCCTTCTCTATCTTCCCACTGGAGATCTTCTCTTGGAGGGATTCCACCTCGAGGTCACCCTTATGTGCTCCTATCACTCTGTTCACAAGCATAGGTTGTGCAACTATCGAAAACAAGGCTGCAGACTCAACAGACTAGCCAAGATGCAAGTCAAACTCCCCAATAGCACCCAGTATCTCCCATTCCCAGATGGCAATACAAGCTACATTGCTAATGGACTTCATACTCAAGGCGTCGACGACAACATTGGCCTTTTCCGGATGATAATGTAACTCAAAATCATAATCCTCTATAAACTCCATCCACCTCATCTGCCTCAGATTCAAGTCTTTCTGTGTAAAAAGATATTTCAAACTCTTGTGATCAGAAAACACCTCAAACTTCTCACCATGCAGGTAATGCCTCCAAATCTTTAAAGCAAAGATCATCACCGCTAACTCTAGGTCATAGGTAAGGTAGTTCCTCTCATGTGCTTTCAACTGCTGTGAGCCATAGGCCACTACCTTTCCGTCTCTAGAATAATCAGAACTGGAGCAGTGATAAGTCTAACCTTAAGCTCTTGAAAAGACTTCTCACAAGTCTCACTCTACACAAACTTGATCCATTTCCTTGTCAGTCTAGTCAATGGTGAAGCTAATCTAGAGAAATCCTTCACAAATCGACGGTAATACTTGGCCAGCCCTAAGAAACTACGGATTTCAAAAGTATTCTTAGATTGTTCCCAATCTTGCACTACCTCTATCTTGGATGAATCTACAGTCACCCCTTCCCCAGATACCACATGGCCTAAGAACTTAACTTCCCTCAGCCAAAATTCACATTTTCCAAACTTAGCATACAGTTTATGGGCTCTAAGTAACTCAAGTACTACCCGTAAGTGTTCCTCGTGCTCCTCCTCAGAAGGTGATTAAATCAGGATGTCGTCCACAAAGAAGACCACAAAACGGTCTATAAACTCGCAGAAGATCTGGTTCATCAAATCCATGAATACAACTGGGGCATTGGTTAGCCCAAAGGGCATTACTATAAACTCGTAATGGCCATACCGCGTATGGAATGCCATCTTCGGGATATCCTCCTCCCTTACTCTCAACTGGTGATAACCCGATCTCAGGTCTATCTTAGAGAAGCAACAAGACCCCTTCAACTGATCAAACAAATCATCTATACGAGGCATTGGGTACTTTTGGTAATCTATACAAAGTCGCAACGTACCATCTTTCTTTTTGGCAAAAACAGTCGGTGCTCATCGAGGTGAAATACTAGGGCGAATAAAACCCTTATCTAACAATTCTTGGAGTTGAATCTTCAACTCACTCAACTTGGCAGGTGTAAATCTATACGGTGCCATAGAAATTAGTGTCGTGCCAGGCACTAAATCAATAGAGAACTTGATCTCTCAATGAGTTGGTAAACTGGTAAGATAATCTGGAAAAGCATCTGGGTATTCACAAACTACCCTTGGCAACTCAACTCGGACTTTATCACACTCGTTACCCAAGAAATTTGCAAGGAGACAACTAAGCTCACTCTGCTCACGCAGATCATACACCGGTGATAAGACTCTATCCACTCGGTTCCCTAAGAAATAAATGCAATCACCGCTCAAGATACATATAGTAACCCCTCTAACGGTAGTAGTCTATAATGGCCCGATAGGATGATAACCAATATATATCCAATATAATGTCAAAACTAGACATATCAATCAACAAAAATGTAAAAGGAAGTTGGCGACCGGCAACCTCTATGTCACAACCCCGATACCCTTGCTTCAAAACAACCTCACCACCAATAGGTAACTCTACACAGATAGGAGATGCAAACTGAGCCAACTCTAACCCCAAAATCGATGGAAATGCAGATGAGATAAATGAATAGGAAGCAACCATATCAATTAACACATTAATAACTAAATTGCAAAACAAGAAGGTACCTCTCATTACCGAAGGCGCTGGTACTAGATCTGGTACGGTAACAGCATATACACGCTCTGTCGGTCTCTGCTCAACCTGCTCAACCCTCGAAGCATAAGCCTGATGCACTAATTGAGCCGAAGAGGCTCCCTAATTGGCCCTCGAGGCATGTGCTGACTATGCAGGCTAGTGGCTTTGTGTCTGTCTCGAACCAGACGCACCAGGTGTGCCACCCAACTGAGGGCAAAATCTCTTCATGTGCCTCGCCTACCCACATTGATAACAAGTGAGCAGCTACCCTCTTCCCTGACTCTGGATCTGAGAACGAGCCGAGGATGTTGTAGACCGTTGTCATCCTCCTCTCTGCGGGCAAGCTAAAGACTTGTGGCCCAACTGACCACACTTGTAACAAGTAAAATCTCCCTAACCACCTCTACCAGAACCCGAACCCGAACTCAGCACTGGAAAGGTAGACCTCAATTGTGCTCCCTGGGACTATTGTGGAGTAGGGCCCCTCTACCTCTTACTGTCCCTTTGAACATCCTGACTCCTCCTGGAGCCCCACATCCTCTCCTTCTCTGTCTACATCACTATCTCTCGATCCACAAGGCGTCCATAATCCCTAATCATCGATCTGACCACTTTAAACATGAGCCTAGTCCTCAACCTCTTCTTAAACTCCAAACAACGGTGCTCCTCTGTCGCCACTAACTCTGGTGCAAACCTAGAGAGACTAGTAAATGTGGCCTCAAACTCAGCCACTAGAGTGTTCAACTGCACCAACTTGGAGAACTAATCTTTTAACTTCTCCCTAACCGTGGGAGGTAGAAACTTGTCCCGGAAGGCGCTGACAAAAGCCTCCCAAGTCACCCCAAAACGCCTACGCGCATACTTCCACCACTGACCTGCATCTGCCTTCAGTTGGAAAGATGCCAAGGTCACTCGCAACTGGTCGTCCTTGATGCCAAGCATCTCGAATGTTTTTACTATCTGATCCAGCCACTCATTTGCCTTCAATGGCTCCTTGGGATCACCTACAAATACATCCAGATTCGACTAGAAAAACTCCCGCTTTCAGAAAGACGTATCTGCCACAGCTACTTGGACCTGGACTTGATTCTCAACTCTGAGAATATCCATAGACTCTCGCAACGCTCCAGTCATTTCATGGGCCAAGGCGCCCATGGCTTGTTGACCAACTGGTTCGGCCATATTGGCCTAACTAGCCACTTCTTCATGCGGCAGAATTTCATCCGGTAAAGGCACCTTATGCCTCCTAGCCCTACCACGCCTACCACCACCAAGTCCATGTCCACGTCCTAACATCCTAATGAAGGTAACAAAATAGATTAGCACATTTTCAAATGTGTTGAAGCTAACTCACTTGCGTTTTAATGCGGCAGACAGCAGTAATTCACTCCATATAAGCACGTAATCACGTAAATACATATGAATTTCATTCCCGAATAATGACCGTCCCGCGGCGTTGCCAGAGTTCCAACTAGAAACAACAGTGATCAAGTGCTCTTCTAATAGGACTTTTAGAAATCCGTAGACTCAATCAACATCCTAGAAATTAAATCTCATACCTATATAATCACATAAGCATGTTACTATTTAAGCACACATCGGTCATACTAAAGTCTTTATCAAGCGGAACCCACCCATTGTGGTACTAACCACTTCCCACGTATCCAAAGTATTCAAACCTGGTACGTTCTGATACCAAGTTGAAAGCCCCCAAAATAATTACAATAATCCAACTCCGACCACCAGTAAAAAAGTGATATAAATAAAACAAGAAACTTTCATTAATCAGAGTTAATATACAAAAGGTGACATATGCGATATACATTCATAAATCGTTCATCCTGAATCTACAGCATGTGTTACAAGATGAAATAAGAAATGAAAGCTAAACAGATATTCATATGCCCTAATGGCTTACATCTTTCCAAGACAAAAGGAGTCATCAGCTCAATACAAATAAAGCCCTAGGCTTGAAAAGCAAGTAAATACACAATAAACAAAAGTGAGCCTTCAGCTCCACAATCCTCCCTAGTTAAGTCCTTGGCGGAGGTATATCACTAGCACCTGAAAATGTTTTTCCCAAGTAGGATGAGCTAAAGCCCAGTAGAAACAATCTAAGCACAATATGAATCTTAACAAAAATAGAAGTATGATTTGCGTATACAATGCCCATAATAAAATCATTCATATTTGCACAAGATCATAATATGCCAAGTTTCATATCTCAATCCATTTCATGATAATTTATTTCACCTCAATCCATAAGTCAAGTCCATTGTTATCCAGACAACCCCAATTGAGACTACAACTCAATGGTTTTCTAACCAATACAATCATTACACAACACTTCAATTTGTCATTTTACGGAAATTTCGTCTGCGAGAATCGGCACCCATGTATATACGCGCGGTTTTTGAGACTTTCACCCTAGACACTCAAGCTAACTTAATTCAATGGAGTCCATGCCCTTTCTTCTCCCAAACATAGAGTACATCCCCTTTCTCCTTCCAAACATCATACATATACAAATGTATTAAATCACAATCATATTCAATGACAACAGTTAAGAGACTAGTTGTAATTTATCTAATCCTCATGCAATTTCTACAACAATCATAACTATCCTCCACCAATAGCCCAAACAAATATTTCTAAATAGATATATAATCTCCAAGATAGATATACATTTCAAATTCCCATAGGTGAGAGATAACAATATCCAACCCCACCATTTATATAAACATCTATCCAATTTCACATTCCCTATACCAATTCCATTATTTATACAAAATAATCATTTGAAACATTTTAGGGCAAAACTCTATTTTCTTCCAAATCCAATCCACGTGTCAAAATCAATAAATTTAACACAACACATCCTCACATCTACACCCATAATCATTTTCAATACCTTCATTTGAAAACCCCCTTTTTTTTTTTTAAACCCAAACCCTAGATTTGTCTAAAATCCTCCAAATCACCAACATTATTTGCACAATCAACAAATAACTAACTTAAAAATCAAAGGAGAGTGTAGAAAGTCCCTACCTCAAAGTGAGAAGACAAGCAAAGCAATGTAGGAACTCCAAAGACACCGAAACCAAGGTTTATTAGGATCAAAACGTAGCCCTTGAGGTGCTCTACATTTTTTCCAAAGACATTAGGGTAGAGAAACCAATGAATCTAGATGAAAATGTAGAGAGAGAAAGAGAGAGAGAGAGTGAGTTTTTGAGAGAGAGACTCAAGATCTAGGGTTTTGAAATGTTTTAGAGAGAAAATGAGATGAAAAAGTGATGTAAAAAGTGGCGGTTACGAACTAATATACATACAGTCCGCTCGAGCGTAAGAAGTGATGCTCGAGCGTTAGACACAAGAAGTTGTTCCGCTCAAGCGCAAGAAGTGACGCTCGAGTGCAAAATACACACATCTAGTAATTTTGCAGACAGAAGAATATCGCTCGAGCGCAAGAATGGCCGCTCGAGCATAGGAAACGCCACTGGAGTGTAGAATACACTCTTCCATTAGTTTTGTGAACCTGTAAAAGTACTAAGAGTTCACAAAGCCCACTCGAGCGCAAGAAGTGCCGCTCAAGCGGCGGAGCAAAATTTTGGGTAACAAGGGTTTGAAAACTAGGCAACCAACCTGTCCCAGACGCAACCACAACAATCAAATTGCCAAATTTAAAGATATACAAAGGAAGCAAGATGTGAACAACAATATGAAACCATGAAATTCGAGTCCAGAATACAATAAGGGTCGGGTCAAAATCGGAATCGCTATATTTTCTATATATCTATATATATATACTATTATAATTGCAAACTATTGTAATTTCAATAAAGTTGAAAGTTGTAATTCTTTTTTTTTCTTTTTTTTTATTTTGTTAAAAATATTTAATATCTCGAGATTCATGACTTTCAAATGGAAAGTATATCAAATATATAAAATAAAAAATAGAAAGTATACTAATCCATTTCAAAATTTAAATTTGAAATTGTAATAATTTATCCCATAATATATAAATTTTAAATAATGATCTATTCTATGATTTATCTATATATCTATATACTATTATAATTGTAAAATATTGTCATTTCATTAAAGTTGAAAGTTGTAATTCTTTTTTCTCTTTTTTTTTTTTTATTTTGTTTAATTTTTTGTTAATACGTGTTACAATATGATTGGTCTATAAATTAATTTTATATTTTTAAAATAAAATTTCAAATTTAGATTCTTACTTAAATTATGTTACTATAATTGGAATGAGATCAATATTCATTTCTTAAATTTTGCACCCATTATTGAATTATAAAATAAAATTTCAATTTTAAATTTTTCTTCAAATTATATTATTATAATGAGAATAAGATTAATATTCACATGTGTCATAATATTATTGGTCTAAATATAATTTGTTTTAAATACATGTGTTCAGATTATTAATCAATATTATTTTTTTCTTTTTTTGTTTTAAATTTTATAAAAAAAAATTTATATCCTTCTAAACTATAAGGACTTGAATAATAATAATATTTTTTAATATAAATTTTTTTTTTTGTTTTAAAAGAACAAAACATAACTTTTTTAGTACTTGCCAAACATTCTGGATTTTCTTATATTTTTTTTATTTATCTCAATTGTCAATTAAAGAAATTAAAATAAATAATAAGATATCTTTGGTTCAAATTGTTAAAAAGTTATTTTTGCTAAAATAAATTAGAAAGAAACGTTAATTGCTTTTATTAAAAGTGATAGTTCGTTAAACTTTTTTTATTTAAAAAAAAAGGAGGGTTATAGGTGATAAATTATTATTCATCTAAAATTATTTTCAGATTAAATGAAAATACCATATTAAATTTTTTTTCTTACCATTTTTTATTCAAATAGTTTTATTTTGTGATAATTTTTTTATTCTATTTAATATTTTATTGTAATTTTTAAATTAAAAATAATTTCTAAAAAATCATATTTAAATTATTTATGCCATTATAAAAAGTAAATTTTTTAAATATCAACTTAGTGGTAGTTTGGGAAGTGCTAAATAAGTATATTTTTTTACTTTTTACGAAAATATGTATAGAAAATTAAAGATGTAATGTGATCCAAAAAAGATAATTAAATATATTTTTTTACTTTTTACGAAAAGATTTGTAGAAAAATAGAGATGTGATGTAACCCGAAAAAGATAAAAAGATAAAAAAGTGAGTTAACATGGTACTTCCCAAACAATCCTTTATTCGAGATCTCTTTCTCAATGGTGTATTTTTTTAAATATTTTCAAGAAAAATTCTATTAGAAATCTTAAGTATATTGCTTTTTTTTTTTGTTCATTAATATTAAATTTTTAATTAATTATATTTATTATTTTAAAAAATAAATTAGTAAATAATTTATATATTTATATATATAATTTTTTTTAAGTTTCTCAGGTTATTTGGTATTTCTGCCAAAGTCCACTCAAATTTATTTTGAATTTTTGTATAGGTCCTCACTTAATTGAAAATTATGTTGTTCAATTTTTAAAAAATTGTAAGTTCAACTCAAGTTGTTTGGGTTGAGCTCACCTAAGTTTGCAATTCTAACAAAGAGGGTTGAAAGTTACATAATTAAATTTATAACAAATTTTTAAAAAAAAAATTGTGATAAAATTGTGGGACTTAAATTGCAAATTTCAATCTTCTTTGTTTTCATAATTTGCATACAAAAATTTAACTATTTATATTATTTTGTTTTGAATATATTATTAATTTTTTTACATGCCGTGCATAGCATGGGTTACCACTAGTTGATCTTAATATATAAAAGGTTATTTAACTCTGAATATATGTAATTTAAATGTTGAAATGTAATTAACTTTTAAATTTTTTTTTTTAATTTCTTATCAAATGAAAATGTGCTGACAGTTCTAATGAAAACGGAAGAAAATTTTAACCCTTGTCCTCGTAAATTTGACGGAAATGACTCCCTTTCATATTATTATTCTTTATATCTCTCTATATTCTATTTTGTCAGCTCTCAAATCTACCATGATGATTCAAATTATTTATCCCATACGCCTAATAATAAAGATGAATTGTTAAAAAATTAATTTTTCAGATATTATTAAATATATGAACCATTCAAATCACTATTATAGGCTAAGAGTCGAGTCCACCAAATAAAATATGAAAAAGGAAATAATGGTATGGAGATGAGTCCTTTTCAATACTCCAAAGACAAAGATTAGGGATATCATCTCCTAATGTCTACAGCATATTATGCTGCTTACTCACAATGAAAGTAGAGTCTGCACATGAGTTGGTGTTAGATCAATTTTGTACCCTCTCATTCTGAGTAGATAGTAAAATATGCTATATTTATGGAGTATATCATTTATGTAAAAATTAAGCAAATGAAGCATATTTGTTTTTTTAAAAATACTATTAACATGATTTTAATAATTTTGTAAAAATAATTAAGACTTGATCATGGGATTACCGACATCTGATTAACTTGATTTTTTATATAGATAATATAATCAGCAAATTTTATAATATGAACTATTTAAATTATCAAAATATACTTAGAAAATACATCTAAAGTTTCTCACAACAACAGGGTTGTTTTGTCTTATAACACAATAACAATCCTCAATCCTATTTTAAATAATAACTAGTGTATGTATGTGTCTGAAATCATGGTATAAATAAAATAAGTGAATAAAAAGGGGAAATAAAAAAATAAAAAAATAAGGACAAAAAAAATAAAAAGCAAAGAGGGAGGAAAGTGTGCAAGAGAGAGAATGCATAAGTGAACAAACATGGAGAAAAAGGTGGGCGAGTGGCTGAGAGTGAGAGAGAGAGAGAGAGAGAGAGAGAGAGAGCATGAGTAAATAAAAAAGAAAGAAAAGAAAGTGGTGAGTGGGGATTTAAAAAAATCTTGATCTTAGAATAAATTTAGAAATAAATTTCAACCCTTAAAACAAAATATATCTCTAAGATATTTTGGTATGTTTTTAAAAATCCTCCTACTGTATTATATAGAAATTTTAGATAAATATGACTCTTTCATCTACCAAGAAAAACCAATCCCAAAAAATAAAAAAAAAATGCCAGACTTTCCCCCTTGTCAAAAAAATCACTCTCTTTCTCTCTCTCTCTCTCTCTATTTTACGAAATCAATAATGTTAGAGATCTTAATAAAATTATTAATTTTTTTTATCAAATATACATATAAATGTGAGATTCATACTCATGTGAGTTCTACACCTATTTGAGTGTTTAAAAAAAAAAATAAAAAAAAATTAATAATTTTATTAGCATCTCAAACATTTTTCATACAAAATATTTTTCTTTATTCCATTATTGAGCTCTTCCCTCTCCACCCACTTATCCATCTGTCTTTTTATCCTCATTCTCAAATGAGGAATACATGTTAAAGTGTTTTACATGTAATTTCGTTTTCTTTACTGACAATTCTGTGTTATGAATAAGTTTTCTTTTTCTAAAATTATATTTGAGTATAAAATTTTAAATTATACTTATTGATTAAAAATCCTGTAAATTACTATATTTTTTCTGAGAATTCTATTTTGAAAAAATTACATGCAACTTTATGTTAAAAATCATATGTAATGTTTCTTTAGATACTTATATTACAAATTTTTCGTGAGATACTTTAAAATTACTGTAAATACTATTTTACTTTGTAAGATACCTTTTTTCTTTATGAAATGTAGCGTTACTCAATAAATTAATGTTGTTAATAGCAACTTAAAATGCTGGTACATACTAGATGAAGATGATGCTACTATATTTTGAAAGTTCTATTACTGAGAGTTTTAAATTATTTTATCTAATACTATGTAATTTTTATTTTTATTTTTGTTTTTGTTTTTGTTTCTGTTCTTGTTCTTGTTTTTATTTTTGTTTTTAATTTATTTTTATTTTTATTTATTTTGTTTTTTCGTGCTGTTATTATTATTTATTATTATTTTTGTTTCTAAAATACTATTAACTTTTGTGATGTGAATAGGTTTTCTTTTGCTAAAATTCTATTTGAATATAAAAATTTAAATCATACTTATTGGCTGAAAATTTTACAAATTAGTATATCTTTACTGAGAATTCTGTCTTTGAATAATTACATGTAATTTCGTTTTCTTTTTAATAAGCTATACTATTATTAAGTGAAGGTTTAAATTGGTTTAGTGAAAGTTTCTTCTCCTCATGTCACGTAGCAATTTTGTATATGCTAAAATAAAAAAAATTATTATACACAGCGTAAGCAAGTTTTGAACCCAAGATTTTGAGATTCATTAAGAATATACTTATCACTTAAGTAACATACATATTATAATATTAAATTATTTATTATTTATTTTTATTACTAATTATCTGAATTGCACATGTATCGCTTATGCCACCCGCTAATATACTATTAAATGAAGTCTTTTTTTTAATTTGTTGAAACTTTTGTGATTTAGCATTTAGTTAATAAATAAATAAATCCCTAACACCCCACTAAATCTCGTTCTTCTTCAATTAACTGCTCTACACTTTTTCTCTTTTCCCATAAATTACTTTCTCTCTTCTCTTTCTTCTCTTCTCCCATAAATTACTCTCTCTTTCTTCTAGGATTTCTTTTTTTTTTTCTGTTTAACAATTATTTTAACTTTTCTAACCATTATTAAAGTAAAAGTACAAAGATAAGAATTATCAGGTATATTTATTTATTTTTTTTTATTTTTTTTTAATGTACAACACATTGAGTAAAGATTGAAAATCCTTGTGATGCATTTGGAAGACGCAATGCTGCTTTTAATTAGGTTTTGGTGGTTGTTGCATACACGTCAACTTTAGAAAGCAAACACGAGTGTGAACCAAATTTTCCATTAGTCTAAAATAATGGGAGTGGGGTTCATAGCAGCAACTGCAGCGTAGGTGCCATTTTGTGTCTTTATTTTTATTTTTTTTATTGGGTGGTGTACGGGGGCGAAATATCCTTTGCTCTCCGTACGCCTTGAACGTCAAGTTTCTGGTGACAACGTCAATCTCTGCAACACAAAAATGGTGAGCTGCCCAGTGGTGGTGTGCCGGAAAGACCCTCCGACGATCAAGTCAGTTCTCTAAGGAAGAAGATAATGAGGAGAGAGTGTTAGTGAGAATGAATTCCATACCTCCAACGTTCGTCTTTTTCCCTATTTCTAGGCTGGCCATGCAGCTCCAAGATTGTGCGCGCACTACCTCTGCTGTCCTTCCCTGGACAGGTGGCAATGCGCGCCTCTCACCACCTTACGCGTGTAAAGGTTTTGTCCTTCCACCAGTACACACAGAACTGTCTAACGGTATTGAGGCGTTTGTGGAGTAGATGTCCTTTCCCTTGTGTTATTGGCCCAGGTGGCACACATAACCGGAGTACCACGACCGGCCTATTACTTGTGGAAGATCACCATTACGCGTACACAACCGAGCTATATACTGCCGAGCTGTCCTTTGTGATCATGTGAAAGCCAGACCACCTTGGCCGAGCTACTCCTGACCGATTCATCAGGACCAACCGGTTGCGAGGCATACCGGCCTCCAACCATTCCATCTAAATTCTCGGCTACAAGGAACCATTCACCTCGGTTGGCCGGTCGGAGGCGTGCCGGCCTCGTTGCAGCCTCGGCCCAGCCCGGGTTATCCAATAGCTCGGTTACCACTCGCCATTCCGAACTCCGTCCGGAACACAGCTCAGCTAGGGTCAGTTTGCGCTTGCTCGGTCAATGTCTCCGACCGTGCAAGTCGGTCGCGTCAACAGAGTTAGCTCGGCGCTGTGCACTCCGTTAAATCTCACGTCACCTCAGCTCGGTCGTACTGTCATGCAAATCTTCTCTCTCAATTGCCCCTTAAACCCATCCGAGCTATCGTGATTGGGTTTATCGCCGTGTCTGAGCTAAGGTCGAGTTGCGCTCCTGCTAGGCCGAGCGTGATTGGGTTAATGTCTGCCGCCAAGCCACGGTTCAGTTGCGCCACTACCATGCCAAGCGTAATCGGAGACACATCAGTCGCCGAACTGCCTCAATTGGCCGGCCATTACCTCCACAGTCCCATCAAAGGTCGTACAGCCGTACTGACAGCCGCCTTTTCAGGGCCACGTGGCGTTGCGTTATTGGGTCGTGCATCTAGCTGTTCTGCACACACAGAATTCAAACGGCTACGCCGTTTGGTGTCTTTTCCCCCCATCATTAAACCCCATTCGAAGGGTTTTAACCCTTCGCTTTTCATCTTCTATTCAAGCCCCCAAAAACCCTAGCCCTCTCTGCCATCACTGCTGCTGCACTCCTCCTGCTCCTGTGTCCATTTTTGACGTTACAATCGAGCTCTCGAGGCAGAGAACTCTACTTGTCTTCGTACACTGGTAAGTTTCCCCCTCTTCCACTGTATTTCATTTTTCCAGTTCTTCATGCTTTTGTTTTTGCGCCATTGTTCCTCATGCCCTGCTCCAATCGTTTTCGTGCTTTTTGTTTGGGATCATTCTATTGCTCCCTTTGCTTAGAACCATCACACCCTAGGGCAAACGAAAACAGT
This sequence comes from Camellia lanceoleosa, assembly GCA_025200525.1. Taxonomy (NCBI): domain Eukaryota; kingdom Viridiplantae; phylum Streptophyta; class Magnoliopsida; order Ericales; family Theaceae; genus Camellia; species Camellia lanceoleosa. Next base: position 95,849,548 of record CM045772.1, on the reverse strand, counting down.
GGGAGTGGATGGGGCCTTCGTGCCCCTTGTTCCTCCTGGGCTTGAACAGATTCATCCCAGAAATGGGATGAACAGTTTAAATCTGGGTAGGACCGAGCTAAATGCTCATTTAGATCCATGGGTAGAGCTATAACCGAGCAAAAACTGTTTGTGGCTTCTGAAGAGGTCAGAACCGGTTGAATACACAATTAGATCGGTGAGTAGAGTGAACCGAACTAAAAACACCTTCCGCCTTAGACCTCAACCGAGCTGAAGGATCAACTAGATCCATCTTTAGGTCTAAACCGAGCTAAAACCGAATTAGGAGAAATGATCGACGATGTAGTTCGACCGAGCTGGGACTCGTTGATCAAAATACCAAAGCCCTTCACTGAGCTACTTCCAATAGGAGCAGCGCAATATCTGCCGTGCTAACCCTTGGCCTTATTTTTCATCATGCAGAACAAATAGGGCCGACCCAGCCAGTCCAGCATTATATATTTGGTGGAGCTCAAATACCGAGCAAACACACCAACATTTTTGACCGAGATACAAAGTAAATAAAACTGGCTTAGATGGAAAAACACCGGTTTATGGTCAGCACGCCCGGTGCGATGGCCGAGTTCCGTAGGGAGTACAACGTCCCGGACGACGTAGTCTTAGAGCTCGGCAAGAAAGGAGACACACCATGGGGAGATTTGGACCGGTGCCGTTTCACGGTCGTTTCCATTGTTAAGGGAGGGCTCTGCTTCCCCGTGCAGCCATTGATCTGCGAATTTTTGAGGCAGACAAGGCTCTGCCCAACCCAAGTCTCCACCAACACGTTCAAGATAATAAATGGCGTCGCCGAGCTGAACCGAAGGCTCGGTCTCAATCTTGGCCTCGCAGAAATTTTCCATCAATACAGCCTTAGTAAAAATAATGGTGGGTTTTGCTGGTACCTCAAAGTCAAAAAGAGCCGAGCAAAACTCATCGAAGGCAACCCAGACAAAGAAGCCAACGATGACGACTTCCTCTGGGTGTCCGGTAATGACGAGGACACCGAGGCGCCCATACCGGGCTGGTACATTAGGAAAGACTTTGGTAGTACTGGTAAGTAACCCGGCGGACCGCACTATTTTCTTTCTGTATTCCATTACTATCATTTTGCACCGGTCTAACACTTCTTTTCTTCTTCTGCAGATAAGTACCTTGCAGCGGACTACCACCAGGCCAATCAAGAGGCCATCCGAGTTCTTCTGCGTCACCCAGCCGTGGAGAGGGAAGCTTCCAAACTGCTCGGCTTCGAACAAACTTATCACTACCAAGCACCGCGCAAAAGCCGCGTGACCGACTTTCGAAGGCGCTCCCCGTAACCGGATCCGACTCTTCCACCGATCGACGCCCCACTAACGAAAGCAGAAATGACGAAGATAAGGGCGATCAAATCCATGATCACTGGAGAAGAAGGGGAGTCCCAACCTCCCGAGGCGACCAGGGGGACATCCACCACCCCAACCATGCAAACAGAGGGCGCGGTACTTGCTCTCGCCACCGAACAATTGGCCGGCCGATCCAAGAAGAGGCCGAGGAAGGATCTGACCGGGCAGAGCCTCGCTGATGAAGATTCGGCCGAGGTTGCTTCAACTGAACCGGGCGACCAGACCGAGCAACCACTGGCCCGCAAATCCCGCAGCCACCCCCCCGGTCTGGACGCCCGAGTTCAAATACCAAGGCCGACCGGTCTCCGCCAAGGACTCTGTCTATGCTGATAAGGATTACTCCCTTGGCTTCAATATGACCAAGGGGCTAATCCTTCCAGCCGACATGAAGAGGCATGATGAGCTGTCGGACCTGAAGGTCCTCCGCTCGGCGGCCAAATCCATCGTGCTGGTAAGTTCTTCAACTTTTTGTTTTTGCTTCAACTGTCTGCTCGGTTTCTTCCTCGGTTTCTGAATGCTAACTATTTGTCATTTGTTTGCAGGCCGCGCAGAAGAACTACCTCGCCCACGACTGCATGGTTAAAGTGTGGTAGAGTCTGCGTGAGGCCATTGCCGAGAATGAGGCTCAAAAGGCCGAGATAGCAAAGTTAAGGGCCGCGCAGGATGCTATCGGCAGAAGTGATGAATCGGGCGAAGGTTGACCGAAAGCGTGTAAAAGCAACGGCCGTGAGGTCAACCAAAGCTCGGTACGCTGCCGGACGCCTGTAAGGCCGAGAAAGACAAGGCGGTTGAAGACGCAGAAGACCGTGGATACGCTTAGGGGGAGAAGACCTACGAGCATCAAGTCTGAGCTACCAAGGACATCTTTTTCCAGTGCGGCTGGAAGCCGCTGTGGAGAAAGTTGGCCTTGGTCAGGATTCTGACATGTTCATCAACCCGTCCCCTGCGTATATCCCAGTCTATTTGCAAGCATACGCCAACGCCACACAAAACCGACTTATTGCCGAGGCGAGGAAAGAGGCTGAGGAAGAAGAAGTCGCCGCCGCGGAACAAACCGAGCAAACTCCACCCAAAGCATCTCCAAATGCCGAAGATGAAGTAATTGATCGGGTGGTTCTCACGGTGGAGGGATGTAGACGTCCCCGAACGCCCCGGGAGGGTTAAGTCCCGTTCCGTTCATATTGGGGTCACTACAGTTCAAGGACTCAAATGTCACGGTTCTTAATCCTGAACCAAAGAGTCCAAATCCGGAAAATCGTTTTGAGAAAACTGATTTTTGAAAGAAGTGCCAAACATGGACTGCTTTGCCAGATACAGTGTCGCCACCTAAATGTTTTTTAATGGAAAATTTAGAAAACCCTGACTCGGTGCCAAAGGTCACGTGTCCGTCATCACCAAAGTTGCCTCGGCTCGGGAGCTTGGGTACGATTGGGGAAGGTCACTTTGTGAGCACCCTCGCTCGCCCGGTCAAAGACCGGCTTCTACTAACCATGATATCTGATTTTGAAAACATTGTGCATTCTTATTCCTGTTATTTGCCTAGGTTACTATGTGATGCACACAGCATACAAGTATAGACTGAGTCGCCTGAATTGGAACAAAACATTTTATGTTTGTTTGCTTGAAAATGGTTTGATAGTGCTACCCGCAGGTAGGCTAAGACGTGAATTTGCCACCCTCAAGTGGGCTTAGAAAACAATGGTTTTGCCACTATCCAATGGGCTTAAAACAAACAGTCAATGATTTGTTCCACTTCAAGTAACTCAACCTCCACCCACAGGCATTTAAGGCAGTTATATCACATAAGCACGTAGCCTCATGGTAAGCATGCTATTCATGGCAGTCACTCACACGCATGCAATGATGCTAAAGCATAAAACTCACCGAGTACTCCAAGCCAAAACAGAAGCTCGTTAGAAATCCATGCATGATCCTAGATGTACAGAAATGCCTAATGCAACACATGGAAAAATGAAAACTATAGCAGGCTCGGCTATTCTAAACATGGCATATGGAATGCTACAGCTAACATGTATTCAACTTGGAATTGAAATACAAATGCAGTTAGTATGATGCGCCGAGCTCGGTGCGTGCAAAACAGATAAGTGATGCAAACATGCTGTCATACTGTATGCTAATTGAAATATGCCCTAATCTACCATCATAAGCAGGTAAATAAAAGGGAAGAAAGACGTGGGGTTGGAAGACATACATCACACTCACCCACACTTATTACAATTATGCCCTCGCGCAGAGGGTTCAAATAAATATACAGTCCCGAATAAAAGAATAGTACAGTCCAAATAATGTACAAATTCCTAATTAATTTACAAATTAACTAAGAAAATAATAAAACTGGCATGCAAGCCAGGGACTGCCTTGATTCTGCTCCGGATGATGGAATGATGCATGTCCGGGTTGCCTTTGCGCAGAAATCCACTACGATGCCCCAATTAGCCTCTGTTTTGCAATGATTCTTGAAAAGCGTGCCAAGCCTCGAAAGACCGCTGATTCTTGATATGCTGCAACAGAGAGCAGGAAAGAGGCATAGCAATGTATTTTCACAAATGTATACATGTCTCGATCCTCGTACCACCAATCACGCATCTTGATGCATGATGGCCGAAATAATTGCACAACTCAATATAGAATGAATGCATATGAACACTACAACAAAACCTAACTCCATCATGGATAATCCGGAGTGTCGGTGACTTGGGAATTGAGACACGTCCGCCGTCACCTGAACGCATTCGCTCGCGTCTGGCTAACTCCTATCCCGAACACGATGCAATATGCATGATATGCGTGAAATGCAACTAAGATACAATCCTAACATACACAATGTTATTGAATGGCATACACGCTACACGAGGTGATACACAACCGAGCATACACAATGCTATAGATGAAATGGCATACGCAATGCAATATGGACTTACACTAACATGAGTGGACCTCAGCCACACTCACATGAGAGGCCATCAGATAAAAACAAGACACCTCGAAATGCGTGCACGCGTGCACGCAAACCGAGAACAGACCCTCAAGCATCGAAATGCCACTCTAATGAGACATGGCAAAGACATGGAATATGGTATGCTAACATGCAAAAATCAGTGGCAAAACGAGGGGTAAAACAGCCTTGAAACGAGGCAAAATGGCACCCGATGCACGGAATCTCTCCCGAAATGCAAAACTAGGTACATGAAATGGCCTACAGCTATACTAAACATGCATAATCTGGACATGGAGTGAAAAAGAAGAAGCAAGGAAGCCCCAAAATAAGCATCTTTACAGTAAAAAACATGGCCAAACAGAAATCACAAGTAGGGCTAAAATGGCATACAAAAATGGCTCCGCAAGGGAGGCAATGAAGCAAGTGGTACATGAAATGCCCAAAAAGAAAAATACCCTTCTACAACACTGAAAAGGGACCAAAAATATGAACATTTAGAGTGTATTACAGCCTCCAAATCAGTATTCAAACATGCTCAAAATGCAATGCAAGATTAAGGCCATAAGAGGGTATAACATGAAGTGCACAAAACATTCATCAAATCGCCAAAGACCCTTAATGAAATATGACAAGGGGATCAAAACATAGCCACTTTCAGTTCTGATCATGGCCGAAAACAGAAGCTAAAATGAGCTAACAAAGCATGCAAAAATGGGGGCCAAAGTGGAGTATAATGGTAAGTTCTACATGGAGGCCCCCAACAGTGTTGAGCCCTTCTTAAATATTGAAGAGGGGCTCAAAATAGGCCTATTTACAGTTTACATAAGGCCCTAAAACAGATCACACACAAGCTGAAAACATCATGCAAGAAAATGGAATTCAAGAGGGCATTGAAGCAAGTGCAACATGGGGGGCTCAAACAGTGTTGAGCCCTTAAAAAAACATGAAAAATGGCTCAAAAAAATGACCTTTTCAGTTTTGGTCGGAGCTCAAAACAGCAAGCAAGAGGGACTAAGAAATAGACCAAAAAAATGCAAGAAAAGGGAAAAGTGGGACTCACCCTTGAAGACCAACCCTTAGCAACTTCTTGGACCAAATTTGCTGCCTCCTATCCTCTGAGAATACCTCCAAGCTGCTGGAAATGGAAGTGGTGGTGTGGTGCTAGGTTATGGTGTGTAAAAATGGTTAAGAACTTGAGGGGTTTTGAGGTTTTGAGTAGAGAGAGAGAGAGAAATTTAATGTGAGAGGCTTATACAAAAATCTCTAACCCTTAAACACAGACCTGGGATGCTGTATATGTAGGCAAAAGAGGCTGGAAAAGAGGGGGGAAAAAAGGGGGGGGGGGAAATATTTCAAGTTTCCCTCCAAAAATTGGCCTAAAGAGGGGTATAAAGGAAAGTGGTAGCTTCTGGTTCCAAACGGCCGAGAGCCCTTCAAGAAAGTTGAAGAGGGGCTCAAAATAAGACACTTTGTAGTTTACGACCAAGTCCAACACAGCCCACAAATATGCCTAAAATACCGTGCAAAAAAAGGCCTAAAAAGAGGTAAAGAGGCAAGTGGCAAAAGGAGGTCTCAAACAAAGAAAAACCCTTAATCAAACATGAAAATGGACTCAAAATATGACTATTTCTAGCTTAGGTCGGAGCCCAACAATGCTTGCAAGTAAGGCTCGGGGGCCAAAATGCGCAGTCCGGGGCCCCGAAAACTGACTACTAGGCACCGGGAGTGGTGTTCGACCACGAAGTTGGTCTCTCGGACCACAGTGTCCCTCGAAATGGAGGAAATAAGGTGTGTACCAAAAACCGGAGCAAACGGAGGTGGTTAGGTGGTCCCGAACCGAGGCACACGGCCTGACGGCTCCGAAAATCGGAAACCAAGCTCCAAAATGAGAAAAATGGCCTGCGACCACGAAATGTAGCCTATGGCCACTGAGAGATGATCTACGAGACCTCTCCCTCCCTTCGGGAAGATAAAATAGAGAAAACAGAGCCTGGTTCGCAAACCGAGGCAAAGCACGAAAGAGTCCGGAAGTCCGGAGGCAAGGCTCACAGCCGAGACTCTGAAACCTCTGGACGAGCACGATATGCAACATCACCAAGCGCTAAATCGGTGACGTCTGAGTCTTAAGGATGGTCAAAAATGCGGTGTCTATAGTTGCCCCTCTTTGACAGAACTCGAAAGTCATAAGAATGACGGGAGTGAATGTCAAAGCCCAGAGACGACCCATTTTTGACAAGGCCGAAGACTTAGACAAAGCAGACAAGATAGACAAAAATGTGCCCGCAGGCAGGAGCAAAATGCAAATGATATGAGGGAAGATTTTGATAATTGGACTTATACACTACGCGAAGCCAGTTTGAAAATTAGACTTGCACGCTACGCGAAGCCGGTTTGAAGATTGGACTTATACGCTACGCGAAGCCGGTTTGAAGATTGGACTTACATGCTACGCGAAGCCGGTTTGATAATTGGACTTACACGCTACGCGAAGCCAGTTTGAAGATTGGACTTACACGCTACGCAAAGCCAGTTTGAAAATTGGACTTATACGCTACGCGAAGCCGGTTTGATAATTGGACTTATACGCTACGCAAAGCCGGTTTGAAAATTGGACTTACACGCTACGCGAAGCCTGTTTGAAGATTGGACTTATACGCTACGCGAAGCCGGTTTGAAGATTGGACTTACACGCTACGCGAAGCTGGTTTGTATGCAAAACAATGTAATGTACTAACAAGTACAGGTGAGGTGCGCAAGACAGCGCGAATGAAATGCTGAGAAAGGAACAAAGAGAGAAACGTAGGGACTTATCCCAGTGTTTCGGAGTGGTTTAAGCATTGGAACGTATTCCAAATGCTCTTAACCAAAGAGGGGGGAACAGAGGGACGTATCCCAGAGGTTAGGGACGTATCCCAAAGGTTAGGGACATATCCCAAGGATTAGGGACGCATCTCGAAGGTTAGGGACGTATCCTAGAGGATTAGGGACGTATCCCGAAGGTTAGGGACGCATCCCGAAGGTTAGGGACGTATCCCAAAGGTTAGGGACGTATCCCAGATATTAGGGACGTATCCCAAAGGTTAGGGACGTATCCCAAAGATTAGGGACGTATCTCAGAGATTAGGGACGTATCCCAGAGGTTAGGGACGTATCCCAAAGATTAGGGACGTATCCCAAAGGTTAGGGATGTATCCCAAAGATTAGGGACGTATCCCGGTGTTTAGAAAAGAAGGAGAAACATAAGGACGTATCCCGGTGTTCTGCAAGGAATGTGAAACATAGGGACGTATCCCGGTGTTTCGAAAAGAGGGAAAAACTTAGGGACGTATCCCGGTGTTTCGGAATGGTGTGAGCATTGGAACGTATTCCGAACGCTTTTAACCGAAGAGGTAGAAACATAGGGACGTATCCCGGTGTTTCAGAATGGTGGAGAAACATAGGGACGTATTCCGGTGTTTCGGAAAGGGAGAGAAACATAGGGACGTATCCCTGTGTTTCGGAATGAAGGGAGAAACATGGGGACGTATCCCGGTGTTCCGCAAAGAATGTGAAATATAGGGACGCATCCCGATGTTCCACAAAGAGAGGAGAAACGTAGGGACGTATCCCGGTGTTCTGCAAGGAATGTGAAATATAGGGACGCATCCCGATGTTTCAGAATGGTGTAAGCATTGGAACGTATTCCGAACACTTTTAACCTAAGAGGGAGAAACATAGGGACGTATCCCGGTGTTTCAGAATGGTGTAAGTATTGGAACGTATTCCGAACTCTTTTAACCGAAGAGGGAGAAACATAGGGACGTATCCCGGTGTTTCAGAATGGTGTAAGCATTGGAACGTATTCCGAACACTTTTAACCGAAGATGGAGAAACATAGGGACGTATCCCGGTGTTTCAGAATGGTGTAAGCATTGGAACGTATTCCGAACACTTTTAACCGAAGAGGGAGAAACATAGGGACGTATCCCGGTGTTTCAGAATGGTGTAAGCATTGGAATGTATTCCGAACACTTTTAACCGAAGAAGGAGAAACATAGGGACGTATCCCAGTGTTTCAGAATGGTGTAAGCATTGGAACGTATTCCGAACACTTTTAACCGAAGAGGGTCTAACCCGTCGCACGCGCGAGGAGAAAGAATGACAATTGCAAGTGAAAAGGTGCATAACAATGCAAGATGGATATAACGAATGAGCATAACAATGCTAGATAGATGTAACGAATGAGCATAACAATGCTAGTGAAGTAGGTGCATAACAATGCAATTGGAATGTGCATCACAATGCAAGCATGAGAAGTGCATAACAATGCGGGTGGAAGGGTGCAGAACAATGCAAGTGGAATGTGCGTCACAACGCATATTTGAAACAAAATGCCGGCTAAAGGAATACAAGCCTTAACAAGACCAATTCAAACACAACCTCCGATTTACCTCTCGGAGGGATCACAATGTATTCAGCTCAAAAACGGGCGCACCCTGCTCGTATTAGAGAGAGATAACATCTGCTGCTGCTTTAATTACCATTCTGACTTGAAACAGGCTTACACCTGGAATAGAGGCACGCTCATTCTTCGGAACACTGACAAGGTCTGAAGAGGTACATCCGGAATACAATCACAGAATTTGCTGAAGGTGAAACACGCTCAGATGCTTCGATTTTCCCTCTTTTCTTTTGCTTTGCAGTCTGGAACCCACATAGCTTCAGATAGGTCCTGGTTTTACTGTTTTCACACGATCTGGGTTGAACCCTGCGGTTTTGTGAAAGAACAAATCTTGTTTTGCACAAATGTGGAGAACGGAACAGCACTCCTGAGCACAAAATGAATCTTTTTGAAATTGAGAGATGATTTTTCGACCAGGTATTGAGCCTACGACTGAACACAGCAAAACGACTCAATCAAGGAAATAAAAGGCACACAACCTAGACACATCGAGTAACACCCGAAACGACTCAAAACAAGAATCGAGACAAAAAAAAAAAAAAGACACAAACACAACACTCGAGTGTGTTACAAAGGCAAGAGTCCTCTTAGTGCATGAGGAGCCAGTTTCTGCGGGTATTGTTTCCTACCCTTTCTTATTTGTGATTCTCACATCACTCGGCCCTCAGGCTCGATTTTTCTCTCAAACCCCTTTTGCTCACTTTTTCTCACATCGCACATCTCTCTATTCTTCAATCTCTCATTTTTTATCCCTCCCCTAGGTGGTTGATGGGTAAACAGAAAGTTGTGGGCTCTTGCCCCTAGCATTCCGCTAGATTCTTCTTCTTCTGCACGCAGCTGGTGAATTCCTCCCACAGAGGGGTTGCGCTACAACTGGGTGTGTAGCAAATTTGCAGCTGACATCGGTTGACGATGCTCTGCTGGAGAGTTTGGACGTAATCAGATGTGTCCAGATGAGGGAGTGGAATATCTTGATCCATTCCAGTTCGTGCTTCGCACTGGGCTTGATACCTCGTTGCTCGGAGGATGAGGGAGCTTTTCGGCCCTTTTGTTATTGACTTCAGTTGTGCCCTTTCTGGCAAGTATGCTGGCGACGAGGAAAAGATAGGAAGCCTGACTCAACTGTGCCCCTAGTTCATCATTTTGACCATTTTTTTTATTTTGCTTTCTACTGAAACAATTTTGACCAACATGAGAGTTAGATTAACATGCTTGTTCGATTTTCTGATTTAAAATCATGCAAGTCAGGCTATGAGCACTGAAAATTTTCCTTTTTTGGGTCCAAGAAAACGGTCCAGTTTTGGGAAAATGGAATAATTTTCTAGAGAAAATCAGTCAACCTCAGTAAAAATTCCCAAAAACTATTTTTGCAAACGGTCACTGCTCAATGAGCGTAGAACCCACTCTCGAGATGCGCAAACTCAGATTCGAAGGAAAATTACCCTTCGCTTGAGGGGAGCTGCATGGTAACAGAAAGTTGCCCCTTGTTTGAAATGACACTGCGGCGTTTTGAATGGCAACGGAAAGTTGCCCCTTGTTTGGATGATGTCACAGCACATTGTAGTCAGTCCTCTGAGCGGCGAACACGACCAGACTCTCGGATACAGAGAAGGCAAAGATGATCAAAACCATCACATGGACACAGTCGATTTGGAAGAGTTTATGGCTGGACTTCAGAATGAAGTTGCCTACGTATCCCAAAGATGGGAATCAAGCCTTACGTAGTTCGGGGTAAGGTACACTCGGGTATTAACCTCTCCCTTTTAGGCTCTAACTTTTGCCAAGGCGCCTGGGGTTTTCGACCTTCGAGCTTTTCTTTTCTTTTCAATTCTTTTCTTCTTTCTTTTTCTTTTTTTTTCTTTTTTTTTTCTTTTTTTTTTCTTTTTTTGCTTTTCTTCTTTTTTCTCTTTTTTTTACTTTTCGTATATATCTTTTCTTGCTCTAATTTTTGCCTGGGTCACCCTTCCGGGTTTTCGGCCCAGCGAGCCTCTCAAAGGATAAAAGTGTAACAGGTCCATGCCAAATGGTTTTGAGATCCTGAAGTCATCTGAATCCAAGAAAATGACTGCTGTATTGATTCGCAGAAGGATCCATCTTCGGCTCTTCGAGCACATCGAATATTTTTGCCCCTAGTTCGAGGGGTGCTTCTGATTTGGCTTTGCAACCTTCTTCTGATGAGGTCTGATCTCCTTGCTCTGACTTTGGTGCTTCTTGTTCGAGGGCTGCTTCAAATCTAGCCACACAGGCCTCACATTGTAGTTGACCGTTGAACATTCTGAATCCCAGTTCAAGGTTTGAAAGTGAGGGGTCAAGTCTCGAGGCTGAAAGCGATCCTAAGCTATAAAATCTCAAGAGCGATTCTACACAGGTCTTCGCAGGATCGCGCAAAACATTTTTTGAAAGTTTTTAAGAAAGCGACAAATCGCTCGCGCTGAAGACAGTGTAGAACCAATCTGGATCAAAGCTAGGGTCCTTCCCAGTATTCACACTAACAAGCATGATTTTATTCATTAAAGGCTTAGCACGCCTCTCTTTCTCTTAGTTGATCAAATTTTTGCAAATCCCGAGGAATTCCTTCCTCTTCGTTTTCACCGCAGTGTTCAAAAAGTTTTGAAAAACTCAGGTCAATGCAATAATTTCAAGGCACAAGAGAGCAGGTGGAATGCACTGCCATTTCTTTCAGAACTTCCGGCATAACTGGCACAAGGCAGAAGCAAACGCGAGAGCATGAGAATCACTGCTGTTTCATTCAAAATCTGTTGGTGTAACTGGCTCCCCGGTAGAAACAGACTCAAAACAAAACAAAAAGACAAAACGCGAAACAAAATGGTGACGCCCAAGGTAACATCCCCGGAATCACCCGACTCTAACAAAACAGAACTGACTCGATACAACGAGACAGACTCAACAGGGTTGACTCGATACAACGAGGCAGACTCAACAGGGGTGACTCGATACAATGAGACAGACTCAACAGGGGTGACTCGATACAACGAGATAGACTCAACAGGGATGACTCGACACAACAAGACTGACTCAACAAGACTGACTCGATACAACAAGACAGACTCAACAGGGCTGACTCGATACAACAAGACAGACGCAATACCCAAGTCAGAAGGTAGGATAAACAGCATTCGCAAATGCTCAAAATAGTGCGTGCCATCCATCACATCCGGAGTAAGTTGAGCACCGACAGCAAGTGGTTCATCCCTTGATCACATAACAACACAGGTCTAGAGTACCTGAGGGATAACAGACCCTTCTGAAGCTATGGTTCCAAGACTACTTAGCAAAAGAGAAAACAGACAACATCTCAGCGTGATTTCACGATAACCCATATGAGTAGAGTCAATGATCAGGCCCCTGCTGCACTCGCCCAAATTATGCCTCAAATCTGATACCCTCGGGTAAAACTGATTCTCAAAATACTGACCTGGTGTCCACAGGCCTAATGCCCAAACTTGTAAACTGATACATACATTCCTGTAGATATGCACTCTAAAAGCACATAACAGACAAGTGAAAGCCAAAACACCCCTATGTTGGGGTAGGGTTTCCCTGTCCTATTTTGTCAGGAGCTAGGGTTCCATTACGCACGCAGCGGTTTCAAACAACCTATATCGGGTAAGCAACCTGTCCTTGTTTGGAATGGTCACTATGGATCCGAATATGCATTAGGTCGAGTGGTCAAAAAGGGTGCCCCGATAAAATCGAGGTTTGTGTTCCCATACTGGCAGAGCCCACAACCGGTCAGCCTTATGGTCATGCCTTGACAAGACAAGCCTCCGGCAAACCGCTCAGGAATAGCAGATGGCAAACACGGTGTCCTAGGCGCACCAATGCAAATGCAATGCAAAGAAACACACAAGTGTAGTCAAAACCAGAGATTCTGGGTTCGATCCCCAGCAGAGTCGCCAGAAACTGTAGACGTCCTCGAACGCCCCGGGAGGGTTAAGTCCCGTTCCGTTCATATTGGGGTCACTACAGTTCAAGGACTCAAATGTCACGGTTCTTAATCCTGAACCAAAGAGTCCAAATCCGGCAAATCGTTTTGAGAAAACTGATTTTTGAAAGAAGTGCCAAACATGGACTGCTTTGCCAGATACAGAGTCGCCACCTAAATGTTTTTTAATGGGAAATTTAGGAAACCCTGACTCGGTGCCAAAGGCCACGTGTCCGTCATCACCAAAGTTGCCTCGGCTCGGGAACTTGGGTACGATTAGGGAAGGTCACTTCGTGAGCACCCCCGCTTGCCCGGTCAAAGACCGGCCCCTACAAACCATGATATCTGATTTTGAAAACATTGTGCATTCTTATTCCGGTTATTAGCCTAGGTTACTATGTGATGCACACAGCATACAAGTATAGACTGAGTCGCCTAAATTGGAACAAAACGTTTCATGTTTGTTTGTTTGAAAATGGTTTGATAGTGCTACCCGCAGGTAGGCTAAGACGTGAATTTGCCAGCCTCAGGGGGGCTTAGAAAACAATGGTTTTGCCACTATCCAGTGGGCTTAAAACAAACAGTCAATGATTTGTTCCACTTCAAGTAACTCAACCTCCACCCACAGGCATTTAAGGCAGTTATATCACATAAGCACGTAGCCTCATGGTAAGCATGCTATTCATGGCGACCACTCGCATGCAATGATGCTAAAGCATAAAACTCACCGAGTACTCCAAGCCAAAACAGAAGCTCGTTAGAAATCCATGCATGATCCTAGATGTACAGAAATGCCTAATGCAACACATGCAAAAATGCAAACTATAGCAGGCTTGGCTATTCTAAACATGGCATATGGAATGCTACAGCTAACATGTATTCAACTTGGAATTGAAATACAAATGCGTAGTATGATGCTACGAGTGCGTGCAAAACAGATAAATGATGCAAACATGCTGTCATACTGTATGCTAATTGAAATATGCCCTAATCTACCATCATAAACAGGTAAATAAAAAGGAAGAAAGATGTGGGGTTGGAAGACATACATCACACTCACCCACACTTATTACAATTATACCCTCGCGTAGAGGGTCCAAATAAATATACAGTCCCGAATAAAAGAATAGTACAGTCCAAATAATACAGTCCAAATAATGTACAAATTCCTAATTAATTTACAAATTAACTAAGAAAATAATAAAACTGGCATGCAAGCCAGGGACTGCCTTGATTCTGCTCCGGATGATGGAATGATGCATGTCCGGGTTGCCTTTGCGCGGAAATCCACTGCGATGCCCCAATTAGCCTCTGTTTTGCAATGATTCTTGAAAAGCGCGCCAAGCCTCGGAAGACCGCTGATTCTTGATATGCTGCAACAGAGAGCAGGAAAGAGGCATAGCAATGTATTTTCACAAATGTATGCATGTCTCGATCCTCGTACCACCAATCACGCATCTTGATGCATGATGGACGAGTAGCCGAATTGCACAACTCAATATAGAATGAATGCATATGAACACTACAACAAAACCTAACTCCATCATGGATAATCCGGAGTGTCGGTGACTTGGGAGTTGAGACACGTTCCGTCACTCGGAGTACGGAACGTACCGCGTTTCCCGTGCCCGGGCTAACTCATATCCCGAACACGATGCAATATGCATGATATGCGTGAAATGCAACTAAGATACAATCCTAACATACACAATGTTATGGAATGGCATACACGCTACACGAGGTGATACACAACCGAGCATACACAATGCTATAGATGAAATGGCATACGCAATGCAATATGGACTTACACTAACATGAGTGGACCTCAGCCACACTCACATGAGAGGCCATCAGATAAAAACAAGACACCTCGAAATGTGTGCACGCGTGCACGCAAACCGAGAACAGACCCTCAGGCACCGAAATGCCACTCTAATGAGACATGGCAAAGACATGGAATATGGTATGCTAACATGCAAAAATCAGTGGCAAAACGAGGGGCAAAACAGCCTCGAAATGAGGCGAAATGGCACCCGATGCACGGAATCTCTCCCGAAATGCAAAACTAGGTACATGAAATGGCCTACAGCTATACTAAACATGCATAATCTGGACATGGAGTGAAAAATAAGAAGCAAGGAAGCCCCAAAATAAGCATCTTTACAGTACAAAACATGGCCAAACAGCAATCACAAGTAGGGATAAAATGGCATACAAAAATGGCTCCGCAAGGGAGGCAATGAAGCAAGTGGTACATGCAATGCCCAAACAGAAAAATAACCTTCTAAAACACTGAAGAGGGACCAAAAATATGAACATTTACAGTGTATGACAGCCTCCAAATCAGTATTCAAACATGCTCAAAATGCAATGCAAGATTAAGGCCATAAGAGGGTATAACATGAAGTGCACAAAAAATTTATCAAATCACCAAAGACCCTTAATGAAACATGACAAGGGGGTCAAAAAATGGCCACTTTTAGTTCTGATCATGGCCGAAAACAGAAGCTAAAATGAGCTAACAAAGCATGCAAAAATGGGGGCCAAAGAGGGGTATAATGGTAAGTGCTACATGGAGGCCCCCAACAGTGTTGATCCCTTCTTCAATGTTGAAGAGGGACTCAAAATAGGCCTATATACAGTTTACATAAGGCCCTAAAACAGATCACACACAAGATAAAAATATCATGCAAGAAAATGGCATTCAAGAGGGCGTTGAAGCAAGTGCAACATGGGGTGCTCAAACAGTGTTGAGCCCTTAAACAAACATGAAAAATGGCTCAAAAAAATGACCTTTTCAGTTTTTGTCAGAGCTCAAAACAGCAAGCAAGAGGGACTAAGAAATAGACCAAAAAAATGCAAGAAAAGGGGAAAGTGGGACTCACCCTTGAAGACCAACCCTTAGCAACTTCTTGGACCAAATTTGCTGCCTCCTAGCCTCTGAGAATACCTCCAAGCTGCTGGAAATGGAAGTGGTGGTGTGGTGCTAGGTGATGGTGTGTAAAAATGGTTAAGAACTTAAGGGGTTTTGAGGTTTAGAGTAGAGAGAGAGGGAAATTTAATGTGAGAGGCTTATACAAAAATCTCTAACCCTTAAACACAGACCTGGGATGCTGTATATATAGGCAAAAGAGGCTGGAAAAGAGGGGGGAAAAAAAGGGGGGGAAATATTTCAAGTTTCCCTCCAAAAATTGGCCTAAAGAGGTGTATAAAGGAAAGTGGTAGCTTCTGGTTCCAAATGGCCGAGAGCCCTTCAAGAAAGTTGAAGAGGGGCTCAAAATAAGACACTTTGTAGTTTACGACCAAGTCCAACACAGCCCACAAATATGCCTAAAATACCGTGCAAGAAAAGGCCTAAAAAGAGGTAAAGAGGCAAGTGGCAAAAGGAGGTCTCAAACAAAGAAAAACCCTTAATCAAACATGAAAATGGACTCAAAATATGACTATTTCTAGCTTAGGTCGGAGCTCAACAATGCTTGCAAGTAAGGCTCGGTGGCCAAAACGCGCAGTCCGGGGCCCCGAAAACTGACTGCTGGGCACCGGGAGTGGTGTTCCACCACAAAGTTGGTCTCTTGGACCACAGTGTCCCTCGAAAGGGAGGAAATAAGGTGTGTGCCAAAAACCGGAGCAAACGGAGGTGGTTAGGCGGTCCCGAACCGAGGCACACGGCCTGACGGCTCCGAAAACCGGGAACCGGGCTCCGAAATGAGAAAAATGGCCTGGGACCATGAAACGTAGCCTACGGCCACTGAGAGATGATCTACGAGACCTCTCCCTCCCTTCGGGAAGAGAAAATAGAGAAAACAGAGCCTGGTTCGCAAACCGAGGCAAAGCACGAAAGAGTCCGGAAGTCCGGAGACAAGGCTCACAGCCGAGACTCTGAAACCTCTGGACGAGCACGATATGCAACATCACCAAGCGCTAAATCGGTGACGTCTGAGTCTTAAGGTTGGTCAAAAATGCGGTGTCTACAAGGGCGAGGACAATGAAGCCGAGGAAAGCCTGCCGGAGCAAACAGCCGTTGTTGGCGAGTAGACGGAAGAAACAGCCGAGCAAAACCTTGCTCTAGACTGAAAATTTCCTTTCTCATTTTCCTTTGTTTTTGTATTCTTCTTTTTCTTTCTGTTTTGCAATGTAACCGGGCTATGCCCCACTTTCTGTACTGAATTTCTTCTATTAATGAAATCTGAACTTTTTGCACGTTCATTGGCTGTTCCTGTTTGGCTTTCGTATATGTGAATTTCTTGCTTCAAACTTTGATCAACTGGCAGATCGGCCTAACCGCACAAACTGCCGAGCTAAAATCAGCTCACAAGTAATCTAGCCAAGATTAGCAGTTGCACTTTCAAATGAAATGACATTTTGCACCTGGCCGAGCAAAATCCGCTCGGCCTTGCTCGGTTTACAGACTATAATTCCAGCAGTTCAATACGGCCGAGCAAAAACCAGCTCGCCTTTCAAAATTTATATATATATATATATATTTTTTACGCCAATATTTTCCTTTAGCCGAGCAAATCCAGCTCGGCCTTATAACTGTTGGGCAAGACACCAACATTGCCAATTCCGCCGAGCAAAATCCGCTCGTTTCCTATATTGGACAAGACACCAATACGCCAAATGGGCCGAACAAAATCAGCTCGGCTCCTACATTGGGCAAAACACCAATGTTTTAGTTAGGTTGGTCATGCCGCCAACATTCCAACTGGGCGAGCAAAACCAGCTCGGCCCTAATGCTCATTGCTCCATAGGCAAACTGTTTGTGCGGTCTATTCCCATTCCGAGGAAAACAGTCCGGTGCCGTCCAGGTCGGCCTTCTTGCCCCTGGCATCCATAATTGCCTTTTGTGTCTTGCTATATCATTGGACAAACATAATACTAAACAAGAAGGGACTAATTTTCATTACAAAAACATTGCTATCTTTTACATCAAGTGCCAAAACAACATAAGCAAATTACATTTCAAAAGTAAAAGACCTTAAGGTTTGCTGCATTCCACGGTCGGGGGACAACCTTGCCATCTAAATCTTCCAGATGGTATGCCCCCTTGCCAGCAAGACCGACCACCTTGTATGGTCCTTCCCAATTCGCACCGAGCTTTCCTTCGCCAGGGATCACTGTATTGCCAAGCACTTTCCTTAAGACCCAATCCCCAATCTTGAATAGCCTGGGGTGCACTGCCTTGTTGTATTTTTTAGAGAGTTCCTGCTAATAGGCTGTTACGTGGATTAATGCGCGCTCTCATCTTTCTTCAGCAAGGTCCAGCTCTAATGCCACGGCTTCATTGTTCAGGTCTGGCTGGAAACTTTCTGAGCGGATGGTTGGCATGCCAATTTCTAATGGGATGATGGCCTCCATACCATAGGCCAAAGCGAATGGTGTCTCTCCAGTCGATCGCCTTGGCGTAGTGCGGTACGCCTACAGCACATTAGGAAGCTCTTCAGCCCACTTTCCATTGGCCTTCTCAAGCCGCTTCTTCAGCCCGTCCAGAATGGTCTTGTTTGAGGCCTCCACTTGACCATTCGACTGAGGATAGGCCGGCGTTGAATTGTAGAACTCGATCTTCAACTCTTCGCAAAATCCACGAAAGAGTTTCCCATCGAATTGAGTGCCATTATCGGAGATAAGCGCCCTGGGTATGCCGAAGCGAGTGATCACATTTTGCCAAACAAATTTCTTAACGTCCTTCTCCTTAATGGTTGCCAGTGGCTCGGCCTCCACCCACTTGGTGAAATAGTCAGTGGCGGCAATGAAAAACTTGTGATTGCTCGGTGCGACTGGGAGGGGTCCAACAATATCCAATCCCCAGAGTGCGAACGGCCAAGGACTTGTAAGGGAGAGTAATTCCCTTGCCGGTTGGTGGATCTGGTGAGCAAATTTTTGACATTTCTCGCATCTACGAACATATTTATGCGCGTCCGCCTACATGCACGGCCACCAATAAACCTGCGAGATTGCTTGGTATGCTAGAGATCTACCCCCAGTATGGCTGCCGCAGATGCCTTCATGGATCTTATAGAGGAAAGCTTCCACCTTAGAGGGGTGGACACACTTTAGATACGGCCCCGTGAAAGATTTCTTGTACAAGGCTCCGGAAGGTGAGAGCCAAAACCGCTCTGACTTTGCCCGGATCTTGTGGGCCGCCTTCTTTTCTTCCGGTAGAATCCTATCTTTCAGAAAGGCGATGATGGGGTCCATCCAGGAAGGTCCCAAGTCGGTGCAAAGTACTTCGGGTGCTTCTGTTTCCTCAATGCTTGGCCGAGGTAAAAATTCAACCATCAAGGGATTGGGAAAGGCCGTCTGAGTGGAAGCGAGACCGGCCAACTCATCGGCCGTGCTGTTTCCTTCGCGATTGATCTGTTCAACTCTGATGGCATCGAACTTCTTAATTTCTGCTCGCACCAGCGCCTGATACTTGGCCATTCTTTCATCTTTGGCCTCATACTCCCCTGAGACTTGATTGACCACCAGCTTGGAGTCACTGAACACCATAAGGGCTGTGACCTTCATTCTCAGCGCGCTTCTTAGTCCGGCGAGGAGGGCCTCGTATTCCGCCTCGTTGTTTGATGCTGGAAAGTCGAGCGTAATTGCCTACTCAACAATCAACCCATCTGGCGAAGTCAGCACAATTCCCAGTCGGGCCCCATGCCTATTGGATGCCCCATCGATGAATAGTTTCCACATCTCGCCAATGAACAGCTTCCAGTAATCAGAAGGATTTTGGGAGCTTCTCAATTCCAAGTCTCTGGTTGGCTCAATCTGGTCTCTTTCCACGTCATTGCTAGGTTCTTCTTTTAACGAGTCGTCGTCCTTTGCTATTTCGGTTGAGCTTTGCCCTTCTCCCGCTCGCGAGTCGACACTTATCTCTGTTGCCATAACCATGGGTTGTGCTAAATCCGCACCAACCAAATCAATAGGGCAGACTGGATGTGTTCCAGGGGCAAATTTCGCCACAAAATCTGCAAGGGCTTGGGCTTTGATCGCGGTGCGCGGACGAAACTTAATGTCGTACTGGCCCAATTCCACGGCCAATTTCAGAATTATCCCAGTGAAGTCCACTTTTTCGAAAAGCACCTTGAGCGGGAACTCGGTTAACACTACTATTGTATGGGCATGAAAATAGTGCGCCAGCTTTCTTGACGCCGTCACGAGAGCCAGCGCCAATTTTTCCAAGGGAAGATATCTCGTTTCAACCGGTAACAGAGTCTTGCTCACATAGAAAATGGGCAAGTGCTGAATGCCTTCAGCGCGGACTAGAACAGCGCTCACCGCATGTTGAGAGACCGCCAAGTAGAGATATAACTCCTCACCCGGCTGAGGTGTAACCAAAATAGGTGCTGAAGAGAGATACGCTTTCAAGTCCGCCAGTGCACGGTCGCACTCTTCATCCCAAAAGAACTTGGACTTCAAAGTTTTGAAGAAGGGCCTGCAACGGTCCGAGCACCGGCTGATAAATCTGTTCAGCACGGCTGCCATCTCGGCAAGATGTTGCACGCCCTTTGTGGAGTTCGGGCACTCCAACTCTTGTGTCGCCTTGATTTGCGAAGGGTCGACTTCAATTCCCCGGTTCGTGACCAAAAAACCCAGGAACTTTCCAGTGCCAACTCCGAAGGAGCACTTGGAGGCATTCAGACGAAGCTTGTGATGTTTAAGTATGGCAAACATTTTTGCGAGGTCTACGAGGTGCTGAGACTTTTCCTTACTTTTTACCACCATATCGTCGATATAGGCTTCCATAGTTCAGCCCAAGATAGGAGCGAACATCTTTGTCACCATTCGCTGAAAGGTTGCTCCGGCGTTCTTCAATCCGAACGGCATGACCTTGTAGCAATATAAGCCTCTGGAGGTGGTGAACGACGTGATCTCTCTGTCTGGCTTGTACATGGCTATTTGATGATAGCCGCGATATGCATCCAAGAAGCTAAACCTCTGATGGCCAGCGGTTAAGTCCACCAACTGGTCAATTCGAGGGATGGGAAAGCTATCCTTCGGGCAAGCGTGGTTGACAGTCTTGTAGTCAACGCAAACTCGCCACTTGCCGTTCTTCTTAGGAACCACCACCGTGTTAGATATCCACCGAGGGTATTGCACCTCCTCTATGGCCCCGGCTTCCAGCAAATTCTTCACTTCCTCCGCCACCACTTCAGCATGGTGCAAGGCCGAACGGCGCGTCCTCTGTATGACTGGCCGCGCATTAGGGAAGACATTCAGCTGGTGGCAAATGAAGCTTGGGTCGACGCCAGGCATATCGTAAGGCGTCCATGCAAAAGCCTCCAAGTTGGAAACCAAGAAATTGACATAATCCGCTCGTTCGGCGCTAGACAAGGATGATCCCTAGAGGAAGAACTTGGTCGGATCATTTTCATCAATGCGCACTTCCACCAAATCTTCGACTGATTTTTCCTCGGCCTTTCTACCCACGTCTTCCAGGACCTCCTTCCCCTCGGGCCCCTCGATCATCTGAACAAACCCTTTGGCCGTTCGGCTGCCATTTACCGTGACGAAGCACTGTTTGGCCATCACCTGGTCTCCCCAGACTTCCTCTATTTGCCCATTCGATGTCGGAAAGCGCATGACTTGGTGGAAGGTCGAAGCAACCGCTTGCATGGCGTGCAGCCAACCTCTGCCCAGAATCAAATTGTAAGTCGATGGCACATTGAGCACCCAGAATTCTACCTGCTTCACAACCGATCCCGCCCTGACCGGCAAGATAATCTTTCCGATTGGCCATTCTGGTTGCGAGTTGAAGCCAACCAAAGGAGATGTTGCAGGAGCCAAATCCTTGTCTTCCAACTTCATTTGTTTGAACGCGTCATAATACATTATTTCGACCGAGCTCCCCTGGTCGATCAATATTCTCTTGATATCGAAATCTTTGACGCGAAGTGTCACCACCAAGGCGTCATTGTGCGGCATCTGCACCATTTCCAAATCTTTGGTTGAAAACGAAAGGACGTCTTTCTCCTCGGTTTTTCCCTTCTTTACAACGGGCTGGACAGAGAGCACTTCCCTCAGGTGCTCGGCCTTCTTGATCATCCCTCTCAGTTCGCAGACCCTTGCTGGTTCAATGATGCCGTGGATGACGTTGATTACACCTTGCGGGGGCGCTTCCAGGGCGGCCATTCCGTTGGGCTCGGTTTGTCCGGTTGGCACGGCCTTGACTCCCCCATCAATATACTAGTCAAGATGCCCCGCCGCCACCAATTCCTTCAAATGCTGTTTGAGCGGCAGACAATCCTCTGTCCGGTGCCCCCGTTCTTCATGGAAGGTGCAGCGATATTTTGGATTGAAGCCCCGCTGCGCACTCCCTAACTTGGCCGGCCAACGGACAAAAGGCTCACCCCGAATCTCGCTCAGAATTCGGTAGATGGGAATTTTGAAGACCGTGGTAATTCTTGTCCGCGCCTTCAGTTTTCTCTTGGCATCTTCTGCTGCGTCGCGGGGTGCATCAGCCCGGTCGTTTCTGCGACCCTTGTTTCTTTCATCGCGGCTGGTCCTACGACGCTGATCTTTTGGTCGATCATTAGGGCGGTTCTCCTCCTTCTCGACCGAGTGAACTTTCCCCGCTATCCTCTGTCCACCGCGACCGGATTATCCTTCTCAGTCGCAGAGGCAGCATCATCTTCCACACGAATGTGTTCGTTGATCCGCTACATCAAAGATTCCATGGTGGTCGACTGATGCATCGTGAGCGAATCTCGCAGCCTATGTCCGACTGGGAGACCCCTCTTGTATTGAGTGATCGCCAGATTGGTAAGGCAGTCGAGAATCTCGTTGTAAGTTTCCAAGATGCCGCATTATGCCTTGAGAACTCCAGACTCCATCTTGACGCCCAGAAGATGGTCGACCTCCTTCGGCGTTCGAGTGTTAGTCTTGAATCTGGTGACGAAGGCTTCCGCTAGTTGCTGCCACCCCTCGATACTCCCCTCCGGGAGCCTTTCAAACCACTTTAAGCCCAGCTCTCCCAAGCTTGCTGGGAATATGAGGCACGTCAAGGCATTGTTCTGTCGGTGGCCAGCCATCACTTGCCGGTAATGACTCACATGCATGTACGGATCCGTCTTGCCGTCGTACAAAGTGAATTTTGGCTGGTGGAATCCAGCAGGGAGTGGGGTGCTCTCAATCTCTGGGGACAACGGCGTGGCTGTAAGCCTTGCCAGCTCTCTGTCCACCAGCTCTTTGTCTTTGGGTGCCGACATCATCACTTCTTCACTGCAACGAACTGGGGCACTCAACCTCTGGAGCGCCGGCACCCTTTGAGCCTCCCGACGGCGCGCTCTCTCCTCCAGCACGTCCCTGAGATCCCTGGAATGGGAGGAGGCAGAGTATCGCGATGTCGACGATGGGCATAAAGGGCGATAGGTGCTGTCGCGAGTAAAGGATCTATCCTCTCGCTGGTCTGAATCTCCCACCCCATAGTTCCTGGTGATGGAGATTGAATGAGTCCTCCTCTGGTGGCGACTGCCAGAACGAGGGGAGGGGTGTGCTCACTGAGGTTGCCCTCTCCAGCAACACCCTTCCCCCTAACTTGGCGCTTCAGTAGCTCCATCTCTGCCGCCATCTTGCGAATGAGGGCATCTTGGTCCTTGAGTTTGTGTTCCAAGCGTTCCTCACGGGAGTCCCCCTGGCGTCGGCGGCCCTCTGGACTCTGTGAATGATCTGAACTCCTCCCACGCTTGGCACGCGCTCCTCGCGAAGAGGTTTCCAGGCCGGCCATGGCTGGAACATTGGAGGGGCCTTCTCTCCTTCGGACATACTCTGGAGTGACACCATCGACGACAGACAGCGGAATTTCGTCGTTGTTGGCCATGGAAATGGTCGAAGAAGCTTACAGAACAAGGGTTGAGTATCAAACTTTTCCCACAGACGGCGCCAATTATACGGGGGCGAAATATCCTTTGCTCTCCGTACGCCTTGAACGTCAAGCTTCTGGTGACGGCGTCGATCTCTGCAACACAAAAATGGTGAGCTGCCCAGCGGTGGTGTGCCAGAAAGACCCTCCGACGATCAAGTCAGTTCTCTAAGGAAGAAGACAATGAGGAGAGAGTGTTAGTGAGAATGAATTCCATACCTCCAACGTTCGTCTTTTTCCCTATTTCTAGGCTGGCCATGCAGCCCCAAGATTGTGCGCGCACTACCTCTGCTGTCCTTCCCTAGACAGGTGGCAATGCGCGCCTCTCACCACCTTACGAGTATAAAGGTTTTGTCCTTCCACCAGTACACACAGAACTGTCTAACGGTATTGAGGCGTTCGTGGAGCAGATGTCCTTTCCCTTGTGTTATTGGCCCAGGTGGCACACATAAGCGGAGTACCACGACCGGCCTATTACTTGTGGAAGATCACCATTACGCGTACACAACCGATCTATATACTGCCGAGCTGTCCCTTGTAATCATGTGAAAGCCAGACCACCTTGGCCAAGCTACTCCTGACCGATTCATCAGGACCAACCGGTTGCGAGGCATGCCGGCCTCCAACCATTCCATCTAAATTCTCGGCTACAAGGAACCATTCACCTCGGTTGGCCGGTCGGAGGCGTGCCGGCCTCGTTGCAGCCTCGGGCCCAGCCCGGGTCATCCAATAGCTCGGTTACCACTCGCCATTCCGAACTCCGTCCGGAACATAGCTCGGCTAGGGTCAGTTTGCGCTTGCTCGGTCAATGTCTCCAACCGTGCAAGTCAGTCGCGTCAACAGAGTTAGCTCGGCGCCGTGCACTCCTTTAAATCTCATGTCACCTCAGCTCAGCCGTATTGTCATGCAAATCTTCCCTCTCAGGTGGTGTTGTAGAAATGGTATTGGTTGTTGAAAAAATTCCTTGCGACGAAGTATCCTTAATTTTTTTATTGGCTTCATTTATTTAAATAAAAAACTTTGACAAAAATATTATTGATTGTATTAAAAAATATTACGCTTACGACTTGTATTAAATTTTTTAGTTTTTTAACAATATTTAATTTTTAACCAACAGTGATTCATTGCCTAATTTTTTTTGATATACAACCAATAAAAAAATCAATAACAACGGTCAAAGTTTTTTGAGGAAATTATAAATAAATAAAAAATTTAAAATTTGACCCTTAGAACAAAATTTGACCCTCATACATGATTGTATATTATATAAATTTAATCTTGACCATATAAATAGATTTCTTAGTAGAAATTTGTTCCAGATTTTTGAATTAATAGAATTACTCAAAATAATGATTGTCCCCGTTCAAAATTGTATGTCCTATTTTGCACCAATGAGAATATGTTTTGTTTACAAACATTTTGGAAGGTGAAGAGTACAACTTGGGACTTTCGAATTTGATTACAAAGATAAAATTTACACATTTTATAAGACTCATTTCATATA
This sequence comes from Camellia lanceoleosa, assembly GCA_025200525.1. NCBI lineage: Eukaryota > Viridiplantae > Streptophyta > Magnoliopsida > Ericales > Theaceae > Camellia > Camellia lanceoleosa. The sequence continues at coordinate 95,824,446 of CM045772.1, read as the reverse complement.
AAATGATTAAGTATCAAAAATTTTCTTATAAATAAATAGAGACAACTTTTTTTACCAGTAATGTAGGCCAAACTCCTATTATAACTCACATTGCGTTTTGTGATGTGAGAAGTTATTCACCAGTATAGCGATTCTAGTTTAGATCCAACCCACTTTGTATTCTGAACTCGGGTTTCATGGTTTCGTATTGTTGTTCATGTCTTACTTCCTTTATATTTCCTTGAATTTGGCTATTAGATTGTAGTGGTTGCGTTTGGAACAGGTTGGTTGCTTGGTTTTCAAACTTTTGTTACCCAGAATTTTACTCCTCCGCTCGAGCATCACTTCTTGAGTTCAACCGGCTTTGTGAACTCTCAGTACTTTTGCAGGTCGGCAAAACTACTAGGAGAGTGTATTCTACACTCGAGCAATGCTTTATGCACTCGAGCGGTCTCGGTTCGAGCGATCTTTCTTGCCCTCAAGCATTGGTCTGCTATCTGTAAAACTACTGGAAATGTGTATTCTGCGCTCGAGCGTCACTTCTTACACTCGAGCGGAACAATTTATTGTGTCTGAAGCTTGAGCGTCACTTCTTGCATTCAAGCGGACTGTGCATATATCAGGCCGTAACAATCACTTTTTACACCACTTTTTATTATCTCTCTCTCTAAACTTTCTAAAAACCCTAGATCTAGAGCTTCTTTCTCTAAAGCTCCCTCTCTCTCTACATTTTCACCTAGATTTAGTAGTTTTTCTACCCGTATGCCTTTATTAAGAAGGTAGAGCGTCCCAAGGGCTACGTTTTCATCCAAATAGAGTTGGGTTTCGGTTTCATTCAAGTTTCTTCTTTGCTTTGCTCATCTTCTAGCTTTGAGGTAGAGATGTTCTACACTCTTCTATGGTTTTTAACTTAACTATTTGTTTTGTATAAACAATATTGTGATTTTGGGAGATTTTGAACAAACCTAAGATTTTGTTTTAAAATCAAAAGAGGTGTTTACAAAATGATATATTGAAAATGGTAATGAGAGTAAATATGAGGTTGTGTTGTAATAAACTTGTTGATTTTGATACTTGGGTTAAATTTTGCAAGGAAATGGAGGTTTGCCCTAAAATGTCTCAAACATTTATTTTGTATAAATAAATGAAATTGGTATTGAAAATGTGAAATTTGATGGATGTTTATATAAATTGTGGAGTTGGATATGTATTATCACTTACCTATGGAATTTGGATAATTTATCTATCTTGGAGATTGTATATATGTTTAAAAATATCTATTTTGGGCTATCGATAGAAGATAACTATGATTGTTATAGAAATTGCATGAGAATTATGTGAATTGAAATTGATTTTCTCATTCATTTGCATTGAACGTTGTCACATAGTTAATACATTGTAAACGTATGATGTTTGGGAGAAGAAAATGGATGTACTCCACATTTAGAAGAAGAAAGGAGATGTACTATAACACCTTCAAATTAAAGCATATGACAACCGTGCAAAAGATCCATAAACATAATAGAAAAGTTACATTTCATTTATCAAAGTTTCATTTACAAAAGATATCACATGCACTATATTTTCATTGATGTTTATCTTGAAACTATAGCATGTAATTCTAACTCCAAATAACAAAAGAAATGCCTTAAGGGCTTACATCTTTTCCAAGCTATCACTTGGTTACAACAAAAGAAGAGTTCTAACTCTTTTACATATAAAGCCCTCGGCTTGAGATTATATTTAGTCATCAAAAATAAATCATCAAAATGGAGCCTTCAACTCCTAAACCTCCCAAGCTAAGATTTTGGAGGCGGCATCTCACCTGTACTTGAAAAATGGTGTCCCAAGTAGGGTGAGCCAAAACCCAATAGAGATATGCTAAACCAAATATGAGAAGTAACTAAAACATTAGCATTCGATAAGTGGTTAACACTTATAAACCAACTTATACCATTTCCATAACCAATCAACACTTACATCATACTCCATTCAATCAATTCATTGTCATGGCTCAATATTATCCAAACAGTTTAAAAATGAGACTACAACTCATGTATCAACACTTCAATAACAAACATCATTCAACACTTCATTTCCTTGCCATTTTATGGAACTACATCTGAGAGAACCGGCACCAAAATATATATATTGATTTCGGGACTTTCACCCTGGATACTCCGGCCAACTTAATTCTCAATGGAGTCCATCCCCTATCTCCTCCCAAACAATGGAGTACATCCCCTATCTCCTCCCAGACAATATACATATGCAATGTATTTAATACGTTGTCATATACAATGACCAATTAAATCACATATTCAATGTTAATATCCAACCGTCATATTCAATGACATATCCCAATTGATTAGTTTCAGTTCACCTAATCATCATGCAGTCTCTACAACAATCATGGCTATCCTCAATCCATAGCCCAAAACAGATATTTCTAAATAGATAATTAAATTTATCAAACAGATAAATTATCACATTCTCCATAGGTGAGTGATTCACTGATCCAACTACACCATCCAATCACAATTTTCTCTAATTTCATGATTTTCAAAACAATTTCATATTTCCACATTTATTTCACTATTTGTACAAAATAGTTATTCATTTTAAATTAGGGCATTTTCCCCCATTTCTCAAATATTGCCCCTAAGGCCAAATTTCACCCTTTATACACAATTAACCCTTTGTTGAGATCTCACATACACATATGAAGCCCAAATAAGAAAACCCCTCTTTCGAACATCCAAACTCAAACCCTAACTTTACCCAAGTTCTCAAATCCCACCATTTATATAAAATGACTAACATTTATGTCAAAACTCATATTAAGGAGTAGGTTATCCCAACCTCAAATGGAGAAGCTCAAAGAAAATGAAGAGAGAAACCCAAGATGCTCCAAATCCATACTTTTTCGGATCAAAGGATAGCCCATGCAATGCTCTACCCTATTTACAAAGAAAGTAGGGTAGAGACACTCTAGATCAAGTGTCTTTGTAGAGAGAAGGGGTATTTTAGAGAGAGAGGTTGCCGGATTAGGGTTTGGAGTGAAAAGAAATCAAAAAGTGTTCTTGCTGCGAACTGATATATGCGGGGCTCGCTCGAGCAAAGGACTTGTCGTTCGAGCGACCAGACACAACAAAGACCTCGCTCGAGCGCAAGAAGTGTCGCTCGAGCGAACAATGTGAAGCGTCAGGTGTGCCACTCATGCTGACATACGCTGGAGCGCAAAAGTGCTCACTCGAGCGAAGGAATAAATAACACCAAGCTCACTCGGGTGCAAGAAAGCTCGCTCAAGCGAAGAATACCAACCTTTAGGCCTTTCAGAGACACTGGCGCACGCTCGAGCGCAAGAGTGCTCACTCGAGCGATGAGACATAACACACAAAGTTCACTTGAGCGCAAGAACCTTCGATCGAGCAAAGAAGCAAATACCTAAGGCTCGCTCGAGCGCAAAAAGCCTCGCTTGAGCGAAGAAGCCAAATCCTGGGCAGCAATCTTTTGTTCCAACACACAACCAACTTGTTCCAAACTCGACCAACCCATCCCAAAACTCAAATACAAGGAATTAAAGGATGGAAACAAGATAGAGACAACAACACACAACCACTAAACCCTAGTCTGGAACACAACAAAAGTCGGGGAAAAACTGGAATCGCTATAACCTCCCCCCCTTAAAGAATTTTGTCCCCAAAATTTTAGCCAAGTTTCAAAATTGTGATTATGCAATTCTCAATATAATTATAATTCCATACTCACCATCATGACCCACCACCAGTCATTTCATCTCTTCTCAAGAGAACAATTTACAACATATAGCTCAATATACATTATCAACATGCATTCTTTTGAAATTCAACTAATCTCAATACACATATTCCATAACTCCATAACATATTCAATGTTAATAACATATTTGCATTTCTAAAATACATTCAACATATACAATGTTAAATTAAACTCGTATTCCCGAGACATATTCGACAATTACAATACTTCCATAGTTCGAAACATATACAATGTTCTTAGAGTTCATCAATAAAACAAAATTTCCAACATATGCTCAAACATTAACAAACAGGTCCGGATATTTCTCTCGGACCTCTAATTCACGTTCCCAAGTGGCTTCCTCAATTCCGTGATGTTTCCACAATAACCTGACTAAGGGAATTGTCTTGCCTCGCAAAACTTGGTCCCGTCTATCCAAGACTCTCACCGGTCTCTCCTCATACGAAGCATGCTCGTCTACTTCTAAGTCGGTCCAATCCAACACATGTGATGTATCCGGCTCATATTTCCATAGCATACTAACATGAAACACGTCATGCACTCTGGGCAGTTGTGACGGCAATGCTAAACGGTATGCAACCTCCCCAATCTTGTCAACGATCTCAAAAGGGCCAATAAACCAAGGGGATAACTTCCCGCTCTTCCCAAACCTCATCAAACCCCGCCTAGGTGATATTTTCTAAAAGACGTGATCACCCACCTCAAATGACAAAGGCCTCCTACGGTCGGTATAACTATTATGGCGACTCTGGCCTGTAACTAGCCTCTTACGAATAAGTGCTACTTTCTCCGTCGTTTCCCAAACCAACTTCGGGCCCAACAAAGGTGCATCACCTACCTCGGCCTAACACACTGGAGATCTACACGGTCGGCCATACAAGGCCTCAAACGGTGCCATACCATTACTCGATGGGAAATTGTTATTGCAGGCAAATTCTACTAAGGGTAGGTGTCTCTCCCATGACCCCTTAATGTCAAGAACACAGCTTCGAAGCATATCCTCAAGGATCTGAATAGTGCACTCGGACTGCCCGTCAGTCTGAGGATGATAAGCCGTACTAAAAGTCAAACTAGTGCCTAAGGCACTCTGCAAACTCTGCCACAACCTAGCAGTAAAACGCGGATCTCTATCTGAGACGATCAACACTGGAACCTTGTGCAATTTCACTATGTCCCGAATATACAAGTCGGCAAGATGATCTACCGAATCTCTTACGCGCATAGGAATAAAGTGCACTAACTTAGTCAACCGGTAAACTACCACCCATATGACATCATTACCTCGTTGAGTCCACGGAAGACCCATGACAAAATCCATCATGACAGGCTCTCATTTCCACCCGGCTATAGGCAAGGGTTGCAACAAACCCGATGGCCTCTGATGCTCGACCTTCCCTTGCTGACAAGTAAGTCATTTTGATACAAATACCGCCACATCCTTCTTCATACCCCTCCACCAAAACTGGCGACTCAGATCGTGATACATCTTTGTGCCTCCTGGATCCACCGCAAGGCGTGAATGGTGAAACTCTCGGAATACTTTATCTCGGCAAAACTCTGCACAAACAAGCGGTCTCGGTACCTCACACTCAGGTTATGATACACAGTCAAACCCTTCTCTACCTTCCTACTAGAGATCTTCTCCCGGAGGGTTTCCACCTCAAAGTCACCCTTTTGTGCCTCTAACACTCAATTCACAAGTGTAGGTTGTGCAACTACAGAAAACAAGGCTGCAGATTCAACAGACTCGCCCAAATGCAAGTCAAACACGCCAAGAGTAACTAACATCTCCCATTCCCGGATAGCAATACAAGCTACATCACTAATGGACTTCCTACTTAGGGCATCGACCACAACATTGGCCTTTCCCAGATGATAATGCAACTGGAAGTCATAATCTTCTATGAACTCCATCCACCTTCTCTGCCTCAAATTCAAGTTCTTCTGTGTAAACAGATATTTCAGACTCTTATGATCCGAGAACACCTCGAATCTCTCACCAAACAAATAGTGCCTTCAAATCTTTAAGGCAAATATCACAGCTGCCAACTCTAGATCGTGAGTGGGGTAGTTCCTCTCGTGTGTCTTCAACTGACGTAAGCCATAGGCTACTACTTTCCTTTCTTGCATCAACACACAACCCAAACCCTCTTGTGAGGCATCACAATTCACTGCATAACTAAAACTCCTCTCTAGAATAATCAAGACTGGAGCGGTGGTTAGTCTAACTTTAAGCTCTTGGAACGACTTCTCATAAGTCTCACTCCACACAAACTTGACCCCTTTCCATGTCAATCTAGTCAAAGGCGAAGCTAGCCTGGAGAAATCCTTCACAAATCGACGGTAATACTTGGCCAACCCCAAGAAACTACGGATCTCAAAGACACTCTTAGGTTATGCCCAATCCTGCACCACCTCTATATTGGATGAATCTACAGTCACCCCTTCCCCGAATACCACGTGGCCAAAGAACTTAGCCTCTCTTAGCCAGAACTCACACTTCCCAAACTTAGCATACAGTTTATGGGCTCTAAGCAACTCAAGCACCACTCGCAAGTGTTCCTTGTGCTCCTCCCCAAAAGATGAATAAATTAGAATGTCGTCCACAAAGATGACTATGAAGCGGTCTAAGAACTCTCGGAAAATCCGTTTCATCAAGTCCATGAATATAGCCAGTGCATTGGTAAGCCCAAAAGGCATCACCAGAAACTCATAATGGCCATACCGCGTACGGAATGCCATCTTCGGGGTATCCTCCTCCCTGACCCTTAACTGATGGTAACCCGATCTCAAGTCTATCTTAGAGAAACAATAGGATCCTTTCAACTAGTCAAACAGATCATCTATACGAGGCATTGGGTACTTGTTCTTAACCGTAGCTCGGTTCAACTTTCGGTAATCAATGCAAAGTCTCAAAGCCCCATCTTTATTCTTAGCAAAGAGAGCTGGTGCTTCCCACGACGAAGTACTAGGGCGAATAAAACCCTTATCTAGAAACTCCTGGAGTTGAATCTTCAATTCACTTAACTCAGCTGGGGAAAAATGATACGGTGCCATGGAAATCAGTGCCGTACCAGGCACTAAGTCAATAGAGAACTCAATTTCTCGATGGGGTGGTAAACTAATAAGATCCTCGGGAAAGACATCCGAGTACTCACAAACCATTCTTGGCAACTCAGGCCCGATCTTATCACACTCACTACCCATAAAGCTAGCGAGAAGATAACTAAGCTCACTCCGCCCTCGCGGATTATACACTGGTGGTTAGACTCTAACAACTCGATCTCCCAAGAAATGAAAACAATCTCCGCTCAAGGTACATACAGTAACTCTCTGATAGTAGCAATCTATAACAGCCCGATATGACAATAACCAGTCCATAACCAAAATCACATCAAACCCAGACATATCCATCACTACAAATGAAAATGGAAGCCGGTGATCGGCGACCTCTATATCACAGCCCCGACACCCCTGTTTCAAAACCATCTCGCCCCCAATGGGTGATACAACACAAATAGGAGATGCTAACTACACCAACTCCAATTCCAAAACAGATGCAAATGCAAAAGATATAAAAGAGTGGGATGCACCCGTATCAATTAACACATTAGCAAAAGGTTGCAAAACAGAAAGTTACCTCTCACTACTGATGGAGCCAATACAAGATCCGGCGCTGTAACAGCATACACGTGCCCTATAGGTCTCTGATCTACCTACTCACCCCTTGGAGCATAAGCCTGCTGCATAGACTAAGCCGAAGAGGCTTCCTGATTGACCCTCGAGGCCTGAACTGACTGTGTTGGCTGATAACTCTACGTCTATCTCGAACTAGATGCACCAGATGTGCCACCCAACTGCAGGCAAAACCTCTTCAGGTGCCCCGCCTGCCCACATTGATAACAAGCAAGTGGCTGGCCTTTGCCTTGACTCTGGCCCTACAAACGAGCCGAAGATGATGTTGCACGCTGCCCTCCTCCCATTAGTGGGCAAGCTGGAGACTTGTAGCCCAACTGACCACACTTAAAACAGGTGATGTCTCCCTGACCGCCTCTCCTAGAACCCAAACTTGGTATTGGAAAGGTAGACCTCGAATGCACTCCCTGGGACTTGGAGGATTAGAACCCCTCTGCCTCTTACCGTCCCTCTAACCATCCTGACTCCTCCTGGAGCCCCTCATCCTCTCCTCCTCTACATGCATAATAGTCTCAAGATAGGCTGCAGCCTCCACAAGGTGCCCATACTCCCTAATCATGGACCTGGCCACTCGAAACATGAGTCCGGTCCTCAATTTCTTTTTCAGCTCCAGACAGCGGCGTTCCTCAGTCGCCACTAACTCAGGTGCAAACCTAGATAAACTAGAGAGTGTAGCCTCAAACTCGACCACTAGTGTATTTAGCTGCTTGAGCTGACAAAACTGGTCCCTCAACTTCTCCCTAACAGTGGGAGGCAAAAACTTCTCCTGGAAGGCATCAACAAAAGCCTCCCAAGTTCCTCCAATACGTCCCCGCACAAACTTCCACCACTGACCCGCGTCTCCCTTCAACTGGAAGGACGCCAAGGTCACCTTCAAACCTCTGTCTTCGATGCCAAGCATCTCAAACGTCTTCGTCATTTGCTCTAGCCACTCATCGGCCTTCAGCGGCTCTTTAGGATCACCCAAAAACTCGTCCGAATTCGACCGAAAGAACTACCTCTTCAGAAAGGACAGCCCTGCCTCAGCTACTTGGGCTTGGACTTGATTCTTAACCCTGAGAATGTCCATAGATTCTCTCAGTGCTCCGGCCATTTCACGGGCTAAGGCGCCCATAGCCTGTCGTAGACTCGACTTTCTTTGTGTGCCCCCCGTTTTGGAGAGACGCAAATTGGTCTCCTACAGTTCGAACTCCTGTTGCAGTTCTGAATCTAATCTCACAAAGTGCAATGTGAGACTGATAAACACCAAAGAATCCAATCCGGCAAATCATTTTGGAAAACTGATTTTAAATCAAATAATGCCAAAATTGGACTGCTTTGCCAGATTACAGAGTCGCCACCTAAACATTTTGTTTTGGGAAATTTGGGAAACCCTGACTCATGCCAAAGGCCACGTGTCCGTCATCACCAAAGTTGCCTCGGCTCAGGAACTTGGGTACGAAAGGGAAAGGTCCTAAAATGAGCACCCCCGTTTGCCCGATCAAAGGATCGGCCTCTACTAAGCATGATATGTTGTTTTATAAACACATGTGTTCTTATCCGGTTATTAGGTAACTTTACTATGTGACACACACATACAAGTATAGACTAAATCGGGAGAATTGGAACGAATTCGACTCATGTTTGTTTTCGAAAATAGTTTGAATGTGCTACTCGCAAGTAGGCTAAAGCGCGGATTTGCCACCCTCAAGTGGGCTTAAAACATGATTTTGCCACTTCACAAAGTGGGCTTAAAGCTCTCATTTGTTGAATTGTCCAATTCAAGCAACAAAGCCTTCATCCACAGGCATTCATACAGTTAATCACTTAAGCAAATAGCCTCATGGCAAGCATGCTATCATGGCAACACTCACACTCATGCAAATATGCTAAAGCGTAACACTCACAGTGTACTCCGAGCCAAAACAAAAGCTAGTTAGAAATATGCATGATCCTAGCTATGTTAAGATGCCTAATGCAACCCATGCAATAATGCAACTAATAGGCTCGGCTATCTAAGATGGCATATGAATGCAACAAGTTGATACACGTATTTAACTAGGTATTGAAATACAATGCAGTTTAAATGATGCACCGAGCCTCGGTGCATGCAAGACAAATGAATGGATGCAAACACGCAAAGCATAAGGTATGCTAATTGAAAACGTGCCCGAAAACTAACCATCGAAAGCGGTTAAGTAAAAGGGAGAGAAAGAAGTGGGGTTGGGAGACATGTACACACGCACGCACACTTATTACAACACATGAGGGTCTGAATAAACAAGCTAAGCTACTCTAAGCTAAACTAATCATTACAAAACAACTAATTAACTATTCTAGCTAATCAATTATTACAACACAATTGAATAACTAGCTATGCTAAGCTAATTAAAATATTACAAAAAATATTAAACTAATTAATTACAACACATGTATTAATCAGTTACAACTAGCTAATAAAGCAATAAAAAAGGCCTCGTGGGCGAGGAAGACATGCATGCTTGGTTGGCTTCTTTTCGAAAATCCATCGCCTTGCCACCGGTTGCCTCTGTTTGCACTTGCTGTGATCTCTAAACATTGTACCAACTTCAGACTGCCTTTGCCTCAAAATAGGAACATTTTTTGCACCAAAATGGATTGGTGGCCAGTCGGCCACCAAAAGTGGCTGTCGGCCACTCGAATTGACCGGTCAGCTAGTGCAAGTGGCCGGTTGGCTACTGCCACTAGCCGGTCGGCTACCTCATTTCCCAAAATGTTTTTTTTGCTGTAACAGAGAACAATAGAGGCAAGACAATGTATTTGCAAGGAAATGTGTGTACTACTACTCTCCTCATCATGTCTTAAGCTCAAAGGAGTGTGGCGCTTGGCTCTCAAGCCACCAATCAAGCATCTCAATGCATGATGGCCCAAAAACCAAGCTTGTACAAGCTTAGTGAGTGCACACATAAGACTCAAATGGCCACCACCCTATCATGCATGATCAAGGGTGACGACGATCAAGAACGTGACACATTTCATCACTTTGAGTATGAAATGCCCCACATTTCTTGTGTTTGGATTAACGTCCGATCCAAACACATGCATTGCAACACAAATGCTTATCTTGTTCATGTTTTACTTGTTCAATTCTTGTTTACACATTTTACATTACCGATTAATCCTTTAACCGATTTAGTCCAATGTAAAAGTCCTCTAATTGGAGAGGGGTTAACCAAAGGATGTTTAAAACATGAGAGAGATCATGCCTTTGACTAGGAGGAACCCTCAAAAGAGGGTTAAAGCCATTTGAGCACAAACTCTAACTCATGCTTAAACACAAGCTTAAGGCCAACAAACCCTCAAAACAAAAGGAAAAATGAAGAAATGTGGGAGGTTGCAGAATTTCAGTGCTGAAATGGCATGACAAATAATGCTAAAACATGCAATCAACATATGCAAAACATGTTAAGGGCCAAAAGCATAAAACTAGTGAAGAGCATTACACTAAAGGCATGCATTATCAAACTCAAATGGCCAAACCAGCTCTAGATAGAGCTAAAACATGCCAAATCAATAGCCTAAACATGTTGAAATTAAGGCACTAAAGAGTAGAAGATCATGCACGCATGTTGGCCCATAAGCAAGGCACAATACACAACCCTCAAAGCAATGAAGAAGTGAAGTATGTGAGAGTATGACAAAGGTATATGCACTGAAATCACATACTAAAGGATGCTATATCAGGCAATCATCTCATGCAAAACATGTTAGAAGCCTTTAAACACAAAGCTAGTGAAGGCACTTGCACTGTAGCTATGCAAAACATGGCTCATAAGGGACAAACAGCCCAAAATAGTCCTATAACAACTTAAAGGAAGTTCTAAAACATGCTTTAAGTAGGCTAGAAAGAGCTAGAATGAAAGGCTAACACATAGTACAAACTAGACCCTTAATCACAATTGCATAACAAGCATACAAAGCAAGACTCAAAGGACCAAACCAGCCCAAAAAAGTCCTCAAACATGCCAAATCAGAGGCAAAAATATGTTGGAAATAGTCTAACACAAGCCACAAAAACATGCTACTATGCAATGCTAACTAGGCATGGAAGAGAGAGACAAGGAGGGGAGGCTAACCCCTCCATTTTTGGACTTCAAAATACACTTTTTACCACTAAAATAACTCTAAATTTCAATGGTTTAAAGGCCCAAAAGGTTTGAATTTTACATGCTAAGAGATTATGGAAAGGCACATACAAATAGGCAACAAGAAGGGGGAGACAACCCCTTAGCACAAAATAGCTTTAAACCAACAATTTTAGGACTAAAAAATAGAGTTTTTTACAGTTGAAAACCAACCCAAAAATAGTTTGAAAAGATGGCAAAACAAGTGTTCAAAGCAAGCTTAAAGAAGGTAAGTATTATACCTTTGAAGCAAAGAGCACTCTAGGCACAAATGATGCACCAAATCAAGCTAAAACCACCTTTTGGAGCTCAAAAAAAGTCCCAAGGAATCTCAACCCAAAGACAAGCAATTTTGGTTAAGGATGTCTTGGCAAACTAGTTATGTATCTCTACTTCTATGCACAAGAGGGCAAGAGAGAGAGAAATCTACAGAGAGAGAGAGGATTTGCTCACAAATTTTCTAGAGAGAGAGAATTGTTGAGAGAGAGAGGCTCCCAAAGTTTCTAACCCTTCAAAACATAAGATATGGCCTCCATATATAGCAAAGACAAGAGCTTTGGTCAAAATATCTGAAAATGGGACAGCTAGAGGGAAAAGATCTGCAAAATATCTGAGTTTGGGACATTAGTGGCCGACCGGCTACTTTTTGTGGTTGATCGGCCACTTTAGTAGCCGACAACCCACTTTTCTGGCTGGTCGTCCACTTGTGGTGGTCGGTCGTTCACTGATGGTGGCCGGCTGGCCACCAAAAATTTGCTTCCAAGCCCGACTTCAAACGAGCATATCTTCTTTGTCTGGACTCCTTCGCAGGTCATTCTTGTGTCTAAATTGAATCCCCGAAAGTAAGATTTCTAATGGTGGTAGCCTCACATCAAAATTCCATGTGTGCTAAGAGATATCCCTCTTTTAGAGAAGACTGCTCAACTTCGGTCCAACCGAATTGATGCCCAACTTCAACCAACCATATCTCTCCCATCCGGACTTGGCTTTAGGAGATTCTTGAGTGAAAAATGAAGCCTCGGAAGTCTTCTTTCCAACGGTGGTGGCCTCACAACTTAAGTCCAAGTGTAGAAAAGGATAGACTTGATTTGGTGAAGGCTGTTCAAGTCTCTCTTAACAGTTCATGCCCATCTTCTTCTCCAACTTGGTTTCTTCCCTCTCCACTTCTTTTCTTCAACTCCAAACCTCTAAACAAGATGTTTTAAAGATTTTTTCAATGATCTCACCTCTCTTTCATTCATTTCCATTTTGTCCTTACTCGGTTTACAGAAAATCACAACATTTAACAAAATGCGAGTCTCAGAACATCGTAAAATCATTTTCAAAAATTTTTTGAAAGAGAGGGCTTTAAGGTCTAAAATCTTTGGTTGAAATAGTTTTAGTCCAAAAACTGGGGTGTAAGGTTGGGATTTGACTCTCTCCTTGCCGAAGAAATCGAACCAATGCACTGCATAGCCTGCACCATTGAATGATCAATCAGTGGCACCCAAGTCTTAAGTACGGTCAAAAATAAGGTGTCTACACCTGCTGACCTGCTGGCTCGGCCACGTTGGCCTGACCAACTCCTTCTTCCTGTGCAGGAATCTCATTCGGTATAGGCATCTCCTGCCTCGTAGGCCTACCACGCCTACCACCACGACCTTGTCCTGACCTCCTAATAAAGGTAACAAAAGACATTAGCACATTCACAAATGTGCCGAAGCTATTTCAATCGCGTCCTAATACGAGGGACAACGGTAATTCACTCCACATAAGCACATAACCACATAAACACATACGAATTTCATTTCCGGATAATGACCGTCTCGTGGTGTTGCTAGAGTTCCAGTTAGAAACGGCAATGATCAAGTGCCTTTCCAACAGGACTCCCAAAAATCCATAGACCCGATCAACATGCTAGAAACTAAATTCCATACCCATATAGTCACATAAACATGTTATCACATATGCAAATAACATTATACTTAAGTCTCTAACAAGCGACACCAACCCATTGTGGTACTAATCACTTCCCACGTACCCAAAGTATTCAAACCCGGAACGCTCTGATACCAAGTTGTAACGCCCTCAAATTAAAGCATATGACAACCATGCATAAGATCCATAAACATAATAGAAAAGTTATATTTCATTTATCAAGGTTTCCTTTACAAAAGATATCACATGCATTACATTTTCATTGATATTTATCCTGAAACTATAGCATGTAATTCTAAGTCCAAATAACAAAGCAAATGCCCTAAGGGCTTACATCTTTTCCAAGCTATCACTTGGTTACAACAAAAGAAGAGTTCTAACTCTTTTACATATAAAGCCCTCGGCTTGAGATTACATTTAATCATAAAAAATAAATCATCAAAATGGAGCCTTCAACTCCTAAACCTCCCAAGCTAAGATCTTGGAGGCAGCACCTCACCTGTACCTGAAAAATGGTGTCCCAAGTAGGGTGAACCAAAGTCCAGTAGAGATATGCTAAACCAAATATAAGAAGTAATGTCACAACCCGCACCTCGCCCCTGGAAGTTTAGGCATGACCTACTCAGAACCGGACACTTAACCTGATATACAAATTATACGGGGCTTGAACGGAAGCATTTAACAATATAAGTTGACATATGTAAAAGAACTACATCCATTGAGCGACCACTATCATGCCAGGATCACAAACAGAACATAAGACAGATAAACATACAGTGACAAGCATCAGAGAATTTAGCTATATATATATATACAGACCCAGCCCTCAAGATTGTGCGTAACATAACACGGACAGGTAAAGGGTTATATACACTTCAACCTTAGACAGACAATCAAGGTGCAAAACCAAAAGCTTAGCAAAACCTTATAAAATGAGCTGCCTTCATAAGTGCCTGGACACTCTGAGGTTGACAAAAGTGGAACGGATGCCATGGGTTAAGACTGACCTCCAGGTGGAGTGCCTACAGAAACAGACATAACACAAAGTGAGTCGAGCTCAGTGAATAGTAGTTTGTAAACAATTTAATGATTAACTGGAATTTCAAGGTACATATACATTTCAAAGCATAAGTGAATGCAGAAATCATATGGTTGATCTGATTCTGTATACATTTCAGAACGGTCTTGTCGGTTCACAAATTCACAAATTGGCCCTCGGCCCCATAGATTAAGAATTATAATTATTTCCAGAATGGCCTTAGGCCTAAACTTTAAACATAATGGCTTCAAGCCCTTGGACAGAGTGGCATAAAGTCCTTAAACAGAATGGCATAAAGCCCTTTTCATGTAAGTATGAACTCAAGAGATGGCTCGCACGGATTCTAGAGGTGACTAGCATGGCAGCACTTAGTTCCGTACAGCACTTTGTTCCATACTAACAGATCACACAGAATGGCTAGAGGCCCAGATATCACAAAATGGCTATAAGCCTCATCACTTTCACAGAACGGCCATAGGCCTCATAACTTTCACATCGGCTTTAAGCCCAGTTCACATATGTATGGACTCAAGAGGTGGCTCGTACGGATTCTAGAGGTGGCTCGCATGGCAGCACTTATTTCCGTACAACACTTTGCTCCATACCGGAAATCATTAACCTTCGGTACTGGGAACTTGTAACATACTTGAACCACAGTATTATTACCCCCGGGCAAGGGCCATAGACCACGGTATTATTACCCCCGGGCAAAGGCCATATGCTGAGAATGCCGTGGATACTTTTACATATATCGACAATCGTTCATTAATTCAAAACATAACATATCAGAAAATAGAGCATTTCTTGTTATCTCATGTCATTATAGTATACTTAATAAAGACAGAACATATTACATCATAATGTGAGGTACAGGACAATGTCACGGATATTTAATTATCTCTTCAGGTTGAGTTATTCGTAAGTCAATCTGATGTTTATCATGATTCTTAGCAGTTATTAACGTAGAAAACAATTCGTGGTCTGACCTAATTATTCATTCTGACAATCCACTCTAGGTAGATATCTATGCCATCAAACATGTGTTAAACCAAATAAAACTACAGAAGTTCATGATAGGTCATTCCAAACATCATGTTCCCGTTAAGTGGGATTTACATTCACAATTCCTTCCCGTCAACTAATCACATAGCTAATATTGGTATGTAATTCTTGTGCGGAGTTCATAGGTAATTTACAGGTTGTAGCACATTAATGATAACCATTAACTGTAACCGGAATACCAAGTAGGTTTAGAGTCATACCGATGTATGCCAACATCTTTTAACGTTCACATAACTTCATACCGCTTTCCAATCAACATAATGTTAACGTAATGTAACTACTTGTGAAGAGCAGAACATTAATGATAAGAATTATTAACGGTAAAGAAATATGCGATTACAGTACTATTACTCACAGTGCTATAATGGAGTGCTTGCCCTCCCGAGTTATGACCTACACATGTGCATAACGTGTACATTAGTTCCCTTTTTTCTTTCTTTCATTATTTCCTGCATCATTTACTTTGAACGAATTTACAAGCATCTAGGGACATCAAACACATATTTCAAAAATACCAGAGGGTTAAGCATGCAAAACGGAGCGAACGAAATTTTACAGTTTGGGCTGCACATGCGGCTGTGAGCCCCGCACGTGCAGCAAGGCTTCCTGCACATACGGCAGTGAGCCCCGCACGTGCGGCGATTCCAGATAGAATGCAGTTCGAAAATTCAGCAAATCCCAATTTTTGGTAAACTTTTTCAAGGCTCAAAATAGGTTTTTTAATTGTTAGAATATGGTTCAAAATCATGTGTATAAACATTACAACATATATCAATTTCAATATAACTTGGATCTTAGATCTTTAAAACTCATAAACATAACCCAATTCCCTTAACATACAAACAAGACATCTCTTTATAACTTAATTTACCTTCAAAACAACTATATATCAAGAATACTTCTTAAGAGGACAATACACACACACTTGATGGACATAACAACTCCATAAAAAAATAAGGGAAATTGAAAAGGTGGTTAAAGAGAAGTTGATTCATGCCTACCTTGTCTCAAATCCTCATAATTCCTCTCAATCCCTACTCTTCTTCTTTGAAACCCTTCATCCCCCTTAATTCTTCCTCTCAAACTCCTCTCTTAGGATATTTTGTATAAAGCTCCAAGTCAAGTAGTTAAGATAATATAGAGATATATATATAGAGAGAGAGAATAGGACAAAAATAAATCTATTTAATTATTCTAAATCAAATTCCTACAAAAATGCTTATTATTAATTAAAAATTATGCTAATCTCAAATGTAAGATTAATTTCAGATTATTGATCTCCTAAGGCTTGCAATTCCTGATCCAAACATTTTAATTGTGACAGATATGTTTTCTTATTAAATAGATATGGATCTATAATCATAAGGTTCACTTAATTAAACCTAATTTATCATAAAATTCACAATAAGCATTTAACTGCGCAGAGTACAAGGACTGAACATATCTCAAAAAAAACATGTACGAGGGTCGGGTTATTACAAGTAACTAAAACATTAGCATTCGATAAGTGGTTAACACTTACAAACCAATTTTTACCATTTCCATAACCAATCAACACTTACATCATACTCCATTCAATCAATTCATTGTCATGGCTCAATATTATCCAAACAGTTTAAAAATGAGACTACAACTCATGTATCAACACTTCAATAACAAACATCACTCAACACTTCATTTCCTTGCCATTTTACGGAACTATGTCCGAGGGAACCAGCACCCAAATATATATATAGGATTTCGGGACTTTCACCCTGGACACTCCGGCCAACTTAATTCCCAATGGAGTCCATCCCCTATCTTCTCCCAAACAATGGAGTACATCCCCAATTTCCTTCGAAACAATATACATAGGTAATGTATTTAACACGTCGTCATATACAATGACCAATTAAATCACATATTCAATGTTAATATCCAACCGTCATATTCAATGACATATCCCAATTGATTAGTTTCAGTTCACCTAATCATCATCCAGTCTCTATAACAATCATGACTATCTTCCACCAATAGCCCAAAATAGATATTTCTAAATAGATAATTAAATTTATCAAACAGATAAATTATCACATTCTCCATAGGTGAGTGATTCATTGATCCAACTACACCATCCAATCACAATTTCCTCTAATTTCATGATTTTCAAACCAATTTCATATTTCCACATTTATTTCACTATTTGTAGAAAATAGTTATTCATTTCAAATTAAGGCATTTTCCCCCATTTCTCAAATATTGCCCCTAAGGCCAAATTTCACCCTCTATACACAATTAACCCTTTGTTGAGATCTCACATACACATATGAAGCCCAAATAAGAAAACCCCTCTTTCAAACATCCAAACTCAAACCCTAACTTTACCCAAATTCTCAAATCCCACCATTTATATAAAATGACTAACATTTATGTCAAAACTCATAATAAGGAGTAGATTATCCCAACCTCAAATGGAGAAGCTCAAAGGAAATGAAGAGACAAACCCAAGATGCTCCAAATCCAAACTTTTTCGGATCAAAGGATAGCCCACGCGATGCTCTACCCATTTTACAAAGGAAGTAGGGTAGAGACACTCTAGATCAAGTGTATTTGTAGAGAGAATGGGTATTTTAAAGAGAGAGAGAGAGAGGCTGCCGGATTAGGCTTTGGAATGAAAAGAAATCAAAAAGTGTTCTTGAATCATGCTGCTACGAACTGATATATGTGAGGCTCGCTTGAGCGCAAGAAGTGTCGCTCGAGCAAACAATGTGAAGCGTCTGGTCTGCCACTCACGCAGACGTACGCTCGAGCGCAAGACTGCTCGCTCGAGCGAAGGAACAAATAACACCAAGCTCGCTCGAGTGCAAGAAAGCTTGCTCAAGCGAAGAATACCAACCTTCAGGTCTTTCAGAGACACAGACGCACGCTCGAGCGAAAGAGTGTTCGCTCAAGTGATGAGACATAACACACAAAGCTCGCTCGAGCACAAGAACCTTTGCTCAAGAAAAGAAGCAAATGCCCAAGGCTTGCTCGAGTGTAAAAAGCATCGCTCGTGCGAAGAAGCCAAATCCTGGGCAGCAACCTTTTGTTCCAACACACAACCAACATGTTCCAAACTAGCCCAACATATCCCAAAACTCAAATACAAGGAATTGAAGGATAGAAACAAGATAGAGACAACAACACACAACCACTAAACCCAAGTCCGGAACACAACAAAGTCAGAAAAAAAAAATCGGGATCGCTATAACCTCCCCCCCTTAAAGAATTTCGTCCCCGAAATTTTATACAAGTTTCAAAATTGTGATTATTCAATTCTCAATATAATTATAATTCCACACTCACCATCATGACCCACCACCGGTCATTTCATCTCTTCTCAAGAGAACAATTTACAACATACAGCTCAATATATATTATCAACTTGCATTCTTTTCAAATTCAAGTAATCTCAGTACACATATCCCATAACTCCATAACATATTCAATGTTAATTACATATTTGCATTTCTAAAACACATTCAACATATACAATGCTAAATTAAACTCGTATTCCTGAGACATATTCAACAATTAAAATACTTCCATAGTCCGAAACATATACAATGTTCTTAGAGTTCATCAACAAAACAAAATTTCCAACATATGCTCAAACATTAACAAACAGGTCCGGATATTTCTCTCGGACCTCTAATTCACGTTCCCAAGCGGCTTTCTCAATTCCATGATGTTTCCTCAATACCTTGACTAAGGGAATTGTCTTGCCTCGCAAGACTTGGTCTCGTGTATCCAAGACTCTCACCAGTCTCTCCCCATACGAAGCATCCTCATCTACTTCTAAGTCGGTCCAATCTAACACATGTGGTGGATCCGGTTCATATTTCCGAAGCATACTAACATGAAACACGTCATGCACTCCGGACAGTTGTGGCAGCAATGCTAAACAGTATACAACCTCCCCAATCCTCTCAAGGATCTCAAAAGGGCCAATAAACCGAGGGGACAACTTTCCGCTCTTCCCAAACCTCATCAAACCCCGCCTAGGTGATATTTTCAGAACTACGTGATCACCCACCTCGAATGACAAAGGCCTCCTCCTACGGTCGGCATAACTCTTCTGGCGACTCTGGGCTATAACTAGCCTCTTACGAATAAGTGCTACTTTCTCCGTCATTTCCCGAACCAACTCCGGGCCCAAGAAAGGTACATCACCCACCTCGGCCCAATACACTGGAGATCTACACGGTCGGCCATACAAGGCCTCAAACGGTGCCATACCAATACTTGATTCGAAACTGTTATTGTAGGCAAATTCCACTAAGGGTAGGTGTCTCTCCTACGACCCCTCAAAGTCAAGGACACAGCCTCGAAGCATATCCTCAAGGATTTGAATAGTGCGCTCGGACTGCCTGTCAATCTGAGGATGATAAGCCATGCTAAAAGTCAAACTAGTGCCCAAGGCACTTTGCAAACTCTGCCACAACCTAGCCGTAAAATGCGGATCTCTATCTGAGACAATCAACACTGGAACCTTATGCAACCTCACTATGTCCCGAATATACAAGTCGGCAAGATGATCTACCGAATCTCTTACGCGCATAGGAATAAAGTGCGCTAACTTAGTCAACTGGTAAACTACCACCCATATGGCATCATTACCTTGTTGAGTCCCCGGAAGACCCACGACAAAATCCATCGTGACGTACTCCCATTTCCACTCGGCTATAGGCAAGGGTTGCAACAAACCCGCTAGCCTCTGTTGCTCGGCCTTCACTTGCTGACAAGTAAGGCATTTTGATACAAATACCGCCACATCCTTCTTCATACCCCTCCACCAAAACTGGCGACTCAGATCATGATACATCTGTGTGCCTCCCGGATGCACCGCAAGGCGTGAATAGTGAAACTCTCGGAGTACTTCCTCTCGGCAAGACTCTGGCACAAACAAGTTGTCTCGGTACCTTACACTCAGGTCGAGATACACAGTCAAACCCTTCTCTAACATCCCACTAGAGATCTTCTCCCGGAGGGACTTTACCTTCTGTGCCTCTAACACTCGATTCACAAGTGTAGGTTGTGCAACTACAGAAAACAAGGCTGCAGATTCAACAGACTCGCCCAGATGCAAATCAAACTCGCCAAGAGCACCCAACATCTCCCATTCCCGGATAGCAATACAAGCTACATCACTAATGGGCTTCCTACTTCGGGCATCGGCCATAACATTGGCCTTTCCCGAATGATAATGCAACTAGAAGTCATAATCTTCTATGAACTCCATCCACATTATCTGCCTCAAATTCAAGTCCTTCTGTGTAAACAAATATTTTAGACTCTTATGATCCGAGAACACCTCGAATCTCTCACTAAACAGATAGTGCCTCCAAATCTTTAAGGCAAATATCACGGCCACCAACTCTAGGTCGTGAGTGGGGTAGTTCCTCTCGTGTGTCTTCAACTAACGTGAACCATAGGCTACTACTTTCCCTTCTTACATCAACACACAACCCAAACCCTCTCGTGAGGCATCACAATACACTACAGAACCCAAACTCCTCTCTGGAATAATCAAGACTGGAGCGGTGGTAAGTCTAACTTTAAGCTCTTGGAACAACTTCTCACAAGTCTCACTCCACACAAACTTGACCCCTTTCTGTGTCAATCTAGTCAAAGGCGAAGCTAGCCTAGAGAAATCCTTCATAAATCGACGGTAATACCTGGCCAACCCCAAGAAACTACGGATCTCAAAGACACTCTTAGGTTGTGCCCAATCCTACACCGCCTCTATCTTGGATGAATCTACAATCACCCCTTCTCTGGATACCACGTGGCCTAAGAACTTAACCTCTCTTAGCCAGAACTCACACTTCCCAAACTTAGCATATAGTTTATGGGCTCTAAGCAACTCAAGCACCACTCGTAAGTGTTCCTCATGCTCCTCCTCATAAGATGAATAAATTAGAATGTCATCCACAAAGACGACGATGAAGCGGTCTAAGAACTCTCAGAAAATCCAGTTCATCAAGTCCATGAACACAACCGGTGCATTGGTAAGCCCAAAAGGCATCATCAGAAACTCATAATGGCCATGCCGCGTACGGAATGCCGTCTTCGGGATATCTTCCTCCCTGACCCTCAACTGATGGTAACCCGATCTCAAGTCTATCTTAGAGAAACAACGAGATCCTTTCAACTGGTCAAACAGATCATCTATACGAGGAATTTAGTACTTGTTCTTAACCGTAGCCCGGTTCAATTTTCGATAATCAATGCAAAGTCTCAAAGCCCCATCTTTCTTCTTAGCAAAGAGGGTTGGTGCTCCCCACGACGAAGTACTAGGGTGAATAAAACCCTTATCTAGCAACTCCTCGAGTTGAATCTTCAACTCACTTAACTCAGCTGGGGCAAAATGATACGGTGCCATGGAAATCGGTGCCGTACCAGGCACCAAGTCAATAGAGAACTCAATCTCTCGATGGGGTGGTAAACTAATAAGATCCTCAGGAAAGACATCCGAGTACTCACAAACCACTCTTGGCAACTCAGTCCCGGTCTCATCACACTCATTACCCATAAAGCTAGCGAGAAGACAACTAAGCTCACTCCACCCTTGCAGATCATACACCGGTGGTAAGACTCTGCCAACCCGAACTCCCAAGAAATGAAAACAATCTCCGCTCAAGGTACATGCAGTAACCCTCTGACGGTAGCAATCTATAACAGCCCGGTATGACGCTAACCAGTCCATACCCAAAATCACATCAAACCCAAACATATCCATCACTACAAATGAAAATGGAAGCCGGCGATCGGTGACCTCTATATCACAGCCCTGACACCCCTGTTTCAAAACCATCTTGCCCCCAATGGGTGATACAACACAAATAGGAGATGCTAACTACGCCAACTCCAATCCCAAAACAGATGCAAATGCAAAAGATATAAAAGAGTGGGATGCACTCGTATCAATTAACACATTAGCAACCGAGTTGCAAAACAGAAAGGTATCTCTCACTACGGATGGAGCCAGTACAAGATTTGGCACTGTAACATCATACACGCGCCCTATAGGTCTCTGATCTACCTGTTCACCCCTCGGAGCATAAGCCTGCTGCACAGACTGAGCGGAAGAGGCTCCTTGATTAGCCCTCGAGGCCTGAACTGATTGCACTGGCTGATAACTCCACGTATGTCTCGAACCAGACGCACCAGGTGTGCCACCCAACTACGGACAAAACCTCTTTCAGGTGCCCCACTTGTCCACATTGATAACAAGCAAGTGGCTGGCCTCTGCCTTGACTCTGGCCCTGCAAACAAGCCGAAAATGATGTTGCACACTGCCCTACTCCCCTTAGTGGGCAAGCTGGAGACTTGTGGCCCAACTGGCCACATTTAAAATACGTGATGTCTCCCTAACTGCCTCTCCTAGAACCCGAACTTGGTATTGGAAAGGTAGACCTCAAATGCACTCCCTGAGACTGCTGAGGGTTAGAACCCCTCTACATCTTACCGTCCCCCTGACCATCCTGACTCTTCCTGGAGCCCCTCATCCTCTCCTCATTTGGATGCATAATAGTCTCAAGATGGGCTGCAGCCTCCACAAGGCGCCCATACTCCCTAATCATGGACCCGGCCACTCAAAACATGAGTCCGGTCCTCAATTTCTTTTCAAACTCCAGATGACGGCGTTCCTCAGTCGCCACTAACTCAGGTGCAAACCTAGATAAACTGGTGAATATAGCCTCAAACTCGGCCACTAGTGTGTTCAGCTACTTGAGCTGACAAAACTGGTCCCTCAACTTCTCCCTAAAAGTGGGAGGCAAAAACTTCTCCTGGAAGACATCAACAAAAACCTCCCAAGTTCCTCCAATACTTCCCCACACAAACTTCCACCACTGATCTGCGTCTCCATTCAACTGGAAGGACGCCAAGGTCACCTTCAAACCTCCGTCTTCGATGCCAAGCATCTCAAACGTCTTTGTCATCTGCTCAACCCACTCGTCGACTTTCAGTGGCTCTTTAGGATCACTCAAAAACTCGTCCGGATTCGACCGGAAGAACTCCCTCTTCAAAAGGGACAGCCCTGCTTCAGTTACTTGGGCCTGGACTTGATTCTTAGCCTTGAGAATGTCCATAGATTCCCTCAATGCTCCAGCCGTTTCACGGGCTAAGGCGCCCATGGCCTGCTGACCTGCTGGCTCGGCCACGCTGGCCTGACCAACTCTTTCTTCCTGTGCCAAAATCTCATCCGATATAGGCATCTCTTGCCTCCTAGGCCTACCATGCCTACCACCACGACCTCATCCTGACATCCTAATAAAGGTAACAAAAGACATTAGCACATTCACAAATGTGCCGAAACTATTTCACACGCGTCCTAATACGAGGAACAACGGTAATTCGCTCCACATAAGCACATAACCCCATAAACACATACAAATTTCATTTCCGGATAATGACCGTCCCCTGGCGTTGCTAGAGTTCCAGTTAGAAACGGCAGTGATCAAGTGCCTTTCCAACAGGACTCCCAGAAACCCATAGACTCGATCAACATGCTAGAAACTAAATTCCATACCCATATAGTCACATAACCATGTTATCACATATGCACATAACATTATACTTAAGTCTCTAACAAGCGAGACCAACCCATTGTGGTACTAACCACTTCCAACGTACCCAAAGTATTCGAACTCGGAACGCTCTGATACCAAGTTGTAACGCCCTCAAATTAAAGCATATGACAACCATGCATAAGATTCATAAACATAATAGAAAAGTTACATTTCATTTATCAGAGTTTCCTTTACAAAAGATATCACATGCGTTACATTTTCATTGATGTTTATCCTTAAACTATAGCAAGTAATTCTAACTCCAAATAACAAAGCAAATGCCCTAGGGGCTTACATCTTTTCTAAGCTATCACTTGGTTACAACAAAAGAAGAGTTCTTACTCTTTTACATATAAAGCCCTCGGCTTGAGATTACATTTAATCATTAAAAATAAATCATCAAAATGGAGCCTTCAACTCCTAAACCTCCCAAGCTATAAGATCTTGGAGGCGGCATCTCACCTATACCTGAAAAATGGTGTCCCAAGTAGGGTGAGCCAAAGTCCAATAGAGATATGCTAAACCAAATATGAGAAGTAACTAAAACATTAGCATTCAATAAGTGGTTAACACCTACAAACCAACTTATACCATTTCCATAACCAATCAACACTTACATCATACTCGATTCAATCAATTCATTGTCATGGCTCAATATTATCCAAACAATTTAAAAATGAGACTACAACTCATGTATCAACACTTCAATAACAAACATCATTCAACACTTCATTTCCTTGCCATTTTACGGAACTATGTCTGAGGGAACCGGCACCCAAATATATATATATATGATTTCGGGACTTTCACTCTAGACACTCCGGCCAACTTAATTCTCAATGGAGTCCATCCCCTATCTCCTCCCAAATAATGGAGTACATCCACTATCTCCTCCCAGACAATATACATATGCAATGTATTTAATACGTCGTCATATATAATGACCAATTAAATCACATATTCAATGTTAATATCCAACCGTCATATTCAATGACATATCCCAATTGATTAGTTTCAGTTCACCTAATCATCATGCAGTCTCTACAACAATCATGGCTATCCTCCACCAATAGCCTAAAACAAATATTTCTAAATAGATAATTAAATTTATCAAACAGATAAATTATCATATTCTCCATAGGTGAGTGATTCATTGATCCAACTACACCATCCAATCACAATTTCCTCTAATTTCATGATTTTCAAAACAATTTCATATTTCCACATTTATTTCACTATTTGTACAAAATAGTTATTCATTTCAAATTAGGACATTTTCCCCTATTTCTCAAATATTGCCCCTAAGGCCAAATTTCACCCTCTATACACAACTAACCCTTTGTTGAGATCTCACATACACATATGAAACCCAAATAAGAAAACCCCTCTTTCAAACATCCAAACTCAAACCCTAACTTTATCCAAATTCTCAAATTCCACCATTTATACAAAATGACTAACATTTATGTCAAAACTCATATTAACGAGTAGATTATCCCAACCTCAAATGGAGAAGCTCAAAGTAAATGAGGAGAGAAACCCAAGATGCTCCAAATCCAAACTTTTTCGGATCAAAGGATAGCCCACGCGATGCTCTACCCTTTTTACAAAGGAAGTAGGGTAGAGACACTCTAGATCAAGTGTAGTTGTAGAGAGAAGGGGTATTTTAGAGAGAGAGGCTGCTGGATTAGGCTTTGGAATGAAAAGAAATCAAAAAGTGTTCTTGAATCACGCTGCTGCGAACTAATATATGCGAGGCTCGCTTGAGCGAAGGATTTGTCGCTCGAACGACTAGACACAACAAGAACCTCGCTTGAGCGCAAGAAGTGTCGCTCGAGCGAACAATGCGAAGCGTCAGGTCTGCCATTCACGCAGACGCACGCTCGAGCGCAAGAGTGCTCGCTCGAACGAAGGAACAAATAACACCAAGCTCGCTCGAGCGCAAGAAAGCTCGCTCGAGTGAAGAATACCAACCTTCAGGTCTTTCAGAGACGCAGACACACGCTTGAGCACAAGAGTGCTCACTTGAGTAATGAGACATAACACACAAAGCTCGCTCGAGCGAAGAAGCCAAATCCTGGGCAGCAACCTTTTGTTCCAACACACAACCAACCTGTTCCAAACTCGACCAACACATCCCAATACTCAAATACAAGGAATTGAAGGATGGAAACAAGATAGAGACAATAACACACAACCACTAAACCCGAGTCTGGAACACAACAAAAGTCGGGGAAAAACCCGGATCGCTATATGTACTCTATTGAATTAAGTTGGCCGGAGTGTCCAGGGTGAAAGTCCCGAAAATCATGAGTATACATAAGTGTCGATTCCCGCGTACGAAATATCCATAAAATGGAAAATGGAAGTGTTTTGTATGATGGCTGCATTGGTTAGAGACCCACTAAGTTGTATCCTCAGTTTGGTTGTCTGAATAAAATGAAAATGACTCATGAATTGAGATAAAATGGATCAAGATATAAATTCAGCATAGTATGATTTTGCAAAATAGTTATAAATGATTTTATCACGAGCATTGTATGTGCATATTACACTTCTATCTTTTTTAAGATTCATATATTGTGTTAGATTATTTCTACTGGGCTTTGGCTCACCCTATTTGGGAAAAACCATTTTCAGGTGCTTGTGATATGCCTTCACCAAGGATTTAGCTTGGGAGGACTATAGAGCTGAAAGCTCAGTTTTTGTTATTTTGTATTTAACTTTTGGACAATCTTAGGGCTTTATTTTACAACTCACTTTTGATGTACCCAAGCCTTGACTTGGAAAAATGTAAGCCTCTAGGGCATATGTTTAGTTGTTTAACTTTTATTACATTATTACTGTTTGGCAACACATGTTGTAGATTCAAGATGTTCTATTTATGAATGTATATCGCATGTTTCACCCATTTGTATAATCGAATCTCATGTAATAAAAGGACATTATACTCTGATTCATAATGTTATTTACTTATTGTCTTGGATGGTATATTGCATTTGTTTTGGGGCGTTACAACCGAAATTGTGATATAGTTGTGTTTTTAAAATGTTGTGATTGATAGAAGAAATAAAACGTATGATTTTATGTTAAGAGATGGGTAAACAATAAAAGGACTTGAGAGATTTCATCTCAAGATAAGGAACAACTCGTCATTCGAAAAGATATGGTCCATTCATTTATTTGGAAAATTAAATTTTTGTGATCAAATTTCCAGTGTAGACTTGATCAAGCCAACTGCCAATGGCGATAAGAAACAACTGGAGCAGAATTTTCAAATTAATTACGTAATGTCATCCAATATAATTAAAAAATATATATAGAAAAAAAAATAGGATTTGGCTCTATTAACGAACTAAATCATATATTTTAATTATTTTAATTAAAAGTCTCAACTTTTATAATGTTATCAAAACAGTTGGCCACATTATTGTTTTGATCAAAATTAGAAGCTTAACAAATGGTAATCGCAATGGTAATACCATGTTTGTTAATGTAAATGAAATAAGTGAGCAACTCATTTATGTAATTTGTAGTCTAATTACTACCATTTTGATATTTGAACTCATTAATTGATGATTACCTACAGCCTTGTGAAATACAAATCATTACAAAAAGAAAAATGCTAATGCAGCTGTGAAGAATGAGGTGAATTTAGAGAAATTTGTGTGGTACCTATAGCTTTTTTTTTTTAATCAAGAGAAATTTCCATTAAAATAAGTCAAACGACACATACAAAGGGATCTACACCAACAACATGCACTACAAGAAAATATACTTTTTGCGACCACTTTTGCCGACTAAAAATATTTTGGTCACCAAAAGTTATGGAATTGGCAACCAAAAATTATGTTAGTTGGCAAAAATACAATATTTAACTACTAAATTTTTTTAGTCGGGGTATATTGATTATTGGCTACTAAAAAAATTTAGTCGCTAAAAATGCCACAATTGGCAACTTAAAAAAATTTTGTCGCTAAATTTGCCACAATTGGCGACTAAAAAAATATTTTAGTCGTTGTATAGTTAGTTTTGGCTACTAAAATAATTTAGTCGCCGAATGAAAAATAAAAATTTACTTTTTATCTTTGGCAACCAAAAGTTTGGTTGCCAAAGATTTATTTTCTGTGACTAAAACAATTTTTCGTCGCTGTAAAGTTAGTATTGGCTACTAAAATTATTTAGTCGCCGAATGAAAAACAAAAATTTACTTTTATCTTTGGCGACCAAAAGTTTGTTTTGGTTGCCAAATATTTATTTTCAGCAACTAAAACAATTTTTAGTCACTGTATAGTTAGTTTTGGCTACCAAAATTATTTAGTTATCGAATGAAAAACAAAAATTTACTTTTTATCTTTTGGTCGCCAAATATTTATTTTATACGACTAAAACAATTTTTAGTCGCCAAAGAACTAAAATATTTGGAGGGGGACATTTGAAATTTTGGAGGGATTTATAAAATATTTTCAACGACTAAACAATATTTTAGTTGCCAATAACCATATATATATATTCTTCTTTTCCCTTTTTTGCCCTAAATTGAATTTGTTTCACTGAATGAGCTCTCTCTTCCCCATCTGTGAGTCATCGATTTCAATCCCTCAAGCCGCTTTGTATGTCCTTGCCACGATCGCCGACATCAACGGAGGTCTTTGTTGGCACATCTGACTATAAGCCTTGCGGTGGTGATACAAGAGAGTAACTCATTGGTAGCGGCTGGGCTAAGGCTAGGGCTCCACATCGATTAAGCCGCCACCAATTTGACTAATTTGATGGTGGCTCCACCGTCGTTCTATGGGAACAAACCGACCACACTTGATCTTCTTGGGCTTGGGGTTGGAGCTAGTGGAGCCTCCACTGCTGGCTTCTTGGCTTTGTTTACTTCCAATATCGGAGGTGAGCTTGATGTTGTAGGGGCACTTATTAATTACAATTTTTTTATTTAACAAAAAAATCATGATCAACATTAAGATAATAATAATTTTATGAGCTAAATTTAAACATAAGAAATTAAAAATCATTATTAATAGGAACAAATCAAAATTCTATGACAGTGTGTAATAGCCTGGTGCGGGATGGTGATGTAAGTTTGTAATTTTAGCACAAAAAATTATAGATCAAAATTCCTAATTTTAGGAAATAAAAACACATCATTTATAGCACAAATTATTATAAAAATCTATTTAATTTTTATTTGACAGAAAATATTAAAGAGATGATATTGCTTATAAATGATGTGTTTTGAATTGGAAATTATTACATAGTCTTAGAGTATCATATACCGTTGCTTATGTGATACTCAAAGCATGAGAAATCACAAATCACCCTAAGTAGTTTGTCAACTACCTGAAAATAATGAGTTAATTATGTTCACATTACAGGAAATTACACTTTTGCCGACTAAAAAATTTTTGGCGCAAAAAACATATTTTTACCGACTAATAAAAAAAATTGGTAGCTAAATTTTATTACTTTTACCAAAAAAAGTTGTTTAGTCACACAAAAGTCTACGACTAATTTGAAATTTTAGTCGCCAAAAATTCTTTTAGCGACTGATGAAATTTGGTCACTAATGTCAAAACGACATCATTTTGCTATAGAGGAAATTTTGGCCGACCAACACTGTTGTAGGGAAAACAAAGGAGTAAAACAAATTCAAACCTATATTTCACCAAAATCATGCCTAATCACAGTTGGCACTCTGAATCGCGCCACTCACCTCGCCTTTTCACCGTCAGCACCACTGCTTGCCATCCTCTCCTCTCCACCGTCAACATCGCCGACCGTCTTTGCCTCACCACCGTCATCTAGGTAAGGGTTTTGTATATATCTGTATTTCTCTCTCTCTCTCTCTCTCTCTCTTACCTTTTCTTCACCTCGCTACTCGTCTTTCTTATACTCTTCTTGCTCTACAATGTCTCACCCACCAGGGCCCTCACCCTCTCTATTTTCTGGAGCATCTTCAACTCTCCCTAAAATCAATTTGAGGTATAAACCCTCTCTCTCTCTCTCTCCCTCTCTCTCTCTCTCTCAATGTTTATGTTTATTAATGATTTCTTCTTTTTGTTTTCCCTAATTTTTCAAGACCCCATCAATCATCTAAACCTTATATTAATATATAAGGTTTATTTTAGTTGCTTATTAGAATCTAACATTCCTACAGTCAAACCATTGCCATCATCTTTTTTGCTTTAATGTGGCAAACACATGCGTGGGAGCTTGATTTACCTACACCTTCAATGTTGTCAGCTATAGAATCCAATTTGAGAATGCCATTGCCATTTTTTTCCCTAGCCATTGTACCCCTTTTCATTACCTCATCCCTTTCCTTTCTAGCATCCCAACCATTTTCTCCATTTGTAAGCTTCATCCTTGTCTCAATAGTTTGCTACTTATTTCAAATGGGTCCGTAATCCTTTTGTTATTGATCACCCAATCAGTTTTCTATGTGGCTGCAGTTGTACATGTTTTCATCAAGACATGATTAGTGCTCTTTTGTGGGTTTACCGTTATTTTGATACAATTTTGATAGTAGAATGACAAAAAATGTCTTTTGCTATCTTTTTTTCATTTGTATGGTTGATACTTTTCTAGTTTGGATTGTACGAATGTTTAAGTACGTCTTCTTGTCAAGTAAGATGAGACAATATTTTATAGGTGGCAATTGTGGGAAGGAAACTTTTGTTTTGGGTTCTTTCATTGGTTCCTTAATATTTCTTCTAGTTTTTTTATCATTCATGGTATGTACCTATTTAGAACACACTTATCTACTTCTACCTCAGTGTTGTATAATTAGGGTATAGATATTTGTTTTCAAGTTTCCTTCAACATTTATAGTGATATGTGACATCAAGTTTCCTGAATGGGACTAAATAGGTGTACTTGTTGTAGTCCATCATTGATTTTTTAAATATGTGACATTGATATTTAAGGATGAGCCCTGTTATGGTGTAACCAGTTGATCTGTTTTTGTCTTAGTATGGAGATGCTCTAGAATATTGTCTTGTTTCAATGTGTAAACTAATTATAAGATACATGGTCTTGTCATTCTGATTGTGATTTAACAACATAAGAAACAGTAGCATCATAATGTTTTCTTCCTTTACCAAATTGACATGAGCAGAAACACAATAATGCTATTTACATAGAACACACACATACATTAGTCACGTATATTATTGTAAACTTATTAATGACAAGACCATGAAAAAACCTTGAGTGTGTGACTAATGAAAAAATCTTTTACCGAGGGAATTGATTTTTAGATTCTACATCTACATATTAAAGGATAAGTTTTATTATATGCCCTCTTTCCGAGCTAAGAAGGCATGTTTGCACCCCTTCAAGCAGTAGCCCACAGTCAAGAGAGTAGTTGTAGAGATAGCTAGAGACTAAAAGTGGAACAATGTTAAAGCTAACAACAGCATCATTAGTACTAATAATGCAATTATTTGATGACTGTTGCAGTTGATGACATCAACAACTTTACAATAGACAGCATATTAAGGTTTTGTTGCCTTTTAAATGTAGAAAAATTTTAAGTGGTTTGAATTCCTACCCCTTTTCCCAAATTTTCAATTGTTTTTATATTTCTCTTAGCCTTTAGTCATTTCTTCCGAAAATCTCAAACTTCCATATGCTTATTAGTTTTATTGAATATTCAAATGTGTTTAAATATATGATAACCATGGATCTGAAATACATAATGCATCATGCTTCTATAGTTGATTGTCCTTCATAACTTTTGGGAGGGACTAGAAGCATCATTCTCTGTTTTTTATATTTTGGAGTTCACCTTTATTTGCTACAATGCTTTGGTTTGAGAATAGGTTATTTTAGTAACTTTTTGACCTTTTAGCTAAAGTATAAGATGAAAAAAACTAGTATGTTTAGGATATATTTTGGCTTTTTATGAAGGAAAAAAAAAAAGTGCAAAAAGTAGAGAGGAAAGAGAATCTTTGACTTTTTTGTATAACTCTTTAACTTTTTTAGTGACTTTTGACTTTTTAGCTATTTCATTAACTTCCCAAACTTGCCATGTTAGGTTGACTTGACATTGCAATATTACATATTCTTTTTTATGATTATTAGTTAGCATTCTTTTTTGTTTATAATTGCATTGTTTAGATTGTATTGGTTGTGTCTCTGGCTTACCTTTGTGCCATGGTGACTATGTAGATGTATATATGAAATTTTTTATTTTGGCATCATGATAGCTTAAACTATTTTAAACAAGCTTCTTTTTATCTTTTTGGCTTTGCCAATATGGAGATTTTAGAGAGTATATGCTTCAAGTGTTTGCTTTGAGTTCGAGGTGTTTTCCTATTGCAAAGGTATATTACAGTAGTTTAGTTGGTTATTATGTCTTCAACATGTGTCACTTTCTTGAGATCAAGCAGCACAGACCAAAACATTCACTGAAATGAAACAGACAGCCCCCTAAAATGTGTTTGCAAAAACTTGAATTATCACTATTTCTAGTACCAAAAAACTTGACTTACCCACTCTTGTTTTAATTGAAAGTTAATCCAAACATATGTCCACATAGGCCGAAAAGAAATTTTTTGATGCTTAAATGCACGCATGCGTATGTTGTTCAGTCATTCTTCTAAATAGGTCATATGTTGTTCACTTGATAATTTTGAAGAGGAGAAGAAATGGTGATTGATAATTTTACATTTATTTGTGCATGCTATATCTGTAAATTCATGTGTCCATACTTGTGATTCTTCTAAATTGTCTTTCCAAGTTTCAGAGTTTCAAACTCCATTTCTCTAAATTGCATAAATGCAAGGTGTGCGCGCACACTCTTGTCTGTGTTGTGTTGTATGTGACCGGTCCTATAGTTCACTAAAATCGATCAACTTGGATTTCCTTTGATTCCAAATAATTAAAATGATTTTGTTTTCCTGTTTTTGTATCTTCTTTGAGGATTGATAAGATAATTAATAAGAATTTTGTCTGAAATAATCTACACGAAACTATGTATGAAACCCTAAACGACTCTTCCCCCTCATTGTTTGATCTAAAGATTGTTGTTTATAGATCCTCAGCTCTCTAAACTAATTGTTGGCTTTTATTCCAACTTCTTCACATGAAAAAGACAATGGAACATCGTACACTTTCTAGGAAACTCGTCCTTTCCATATTCTGCAATTGGGTTATTCTATTTCTGTTTTTCTAAAAATGTTTTGTCATGTAATCCATTTACAAAAAAGGGTAATGATAGCACCAGATTTTGAATTAATATACTCTTTTTGACTTTTTGTTGTAGTTGCTTTGATTGAGCGAGTTGGTGGCGCAATTGTTGCAATTGATCCACCAATAGGCTTTCGTCTCTCATTTTTTCTATTTTTGGCATCTGTTTCTGCAATTTATGCTCAAGAAGCTGAAGATGCAATGATTGTAGTCAATGGAACTAAAGCAATTGCTAATACAAATACCAATTATATATGTGCGACGATTGATTGGTGGCCTCCTAATAAGTGTAACTACAACCAATGCCTGTGGGGATCCTCATCCATTATAAATCTGGTAATGATTCAATGATTTTTAATATAGTTTGAAATTGATCAGCTTTCTAAAATTTGAACCATGTACTTCATGTTGATGAATAAAAACAATCAGAATATTAATTATTGTGTTTTCAATCTTGTTAGGACTTGTCACATCCTTTTCTTGCCAAGGCTATTCAAGGTTTGTGTTGCAGCTGGACCTCTGAGTTCATATCATTTAGGGTGGTAGCTGTTCTTATGATGATTAAAAATAAGCCCGATGAATAAGAATAAGAGTTCTATTTTTTCTGATATTTGTTGTATAATATTGCTACATTTGGGTAATATTCCATTTCTTCATTGGTTCCACAACAGCTTTCAAGCATTTGAGAATAAGAGTAAGAGGATCTTTGTAAGATGAAGTTTTGTATGATGTAGGAAATTTGAAATCCCCTTGCAATTCATTTACAAAGATGGGAAAAGTGTTTGGATTTTCAAAGGGCTACTTACATATGGATAGGTGGGATCAAGTGAACTACTTTTTCAACAAGACAGGGTAAGATTTAGGCTCTTTCCATTTTTTCCTTCTGATTTTCTGTTTTGGGGTTTTGAGTTCAACTTGTAGTTTAATCCCTAGAGAGAGAAAAAAATTAATCAGATAATGATTTGGTCAATTGGTATAAATTATCTTTCATAATCATTGTTCTTCCATCATGGTATTTGTTAAAAAGTCTCCATTGGTGGTCTGTTCGATTTAATGCAATAGCATTAAATAAGTTTCTCAACAGTTCTTAATTGTCTCATCAAACTTTCTTCAAAAGACCTTTTTCGTGGCTATGAGTAGTGCAATTTCTTAATGGTGCATGTTTTTCCATTCTACCACTTTCTTTCAAAATTAGCTTCTGAAGAGGAAATGAGTGTTGTTGTAACCAATGTTGCTCATTTAAATTTCTTCAACTCTAAATCTTTTTTCACTACCTTATCCCATCTTAACATGTTACTTTTACCCGAGGTTCCTTTTTACCATCATACCTCATAAGAAGATTCTCAAAATTACCTTATTCTAGGGGCTGGTCTACTTCATTTCCTCACCAAAATCCAACGGTTTTGATATAAAGTCTGTATTAATTGTGTTTTTTTTCAAGTTTCTAATCCTCTACCTATAAACTTCAAACTTGATAGTTAAAGAAAATGGTCTGCTGGTGAAGGCTGTACGAGTTACTTGTGTGAAGTTTGTCAAGCACTGTCTGAGAGCTTTTCAAATTACAAAGTTGTCTGACTTTCGCATTTTTTATAAGAAATCATTTGAGATCAGACCTCAATAATCTAACTTTTTTTTTTTTTTTTTTTGAGGAGTACCTCACATTAATCTATCTTAGCGGAAACAATGTGTCGAAACACTCCAAGGATGCCTTTTTCTTGATAAGTTATCTCCAATTAGTCTTTGTTCACTTTGATTGCTATTTATTTCTTTGTTTTATTGGTTACATTATGTCAAGGTTTCCTACATCCTTATATTTAATTACTTAACTTCTTTTATATATGATCCTGCAATTGATTGCTTTTATTTTGGGTCATCTTTGGACCTCTGAGTAAGTTGCGGGCCAAAAATTATGTTCTTGTCTTTTCCTCGGGTGAAGTTAATTTGTGGAATTCTTCATGTCTTTTAGTTTCTGTGTTTGCCTTTTTTAACAGACCATTTTCTTTAACTATCAAGTTTGAAACAACCTCAAAATAGGCCCTATATCATATATATATATATATATAATTTTAAAAAATTGATAAAAAAGTATCCAAAAAAGAAAAAAACGGGCTGTTTGGGGACAACAATTGAAAATAGCCTCGAATCAGCCCCCATATCATAATGGTCACCTTAGCCTAGATTAAACAAACTTGTGTGAGCAAGCGGCTCATCGATAGGACACACAGTTGGATATTTACACCAAAAAATGTGATAAAAAAAGGAAGAAAGGGTAGTTAAGGGGCAAAAATTAGTAAAATGACTCAAGACAACCCCGAGAATATAACGGCAACCTCGGCCTAGATTAAAGAAACTTGTGAAAGCAAGCGGCGCTTCGATAGGATGCACGTTAAATATTTTGACAAATAAATGTGATGAAAAATGCGAAAACAACTCTTTTAGGGGCAACAATTGGAAACAGCCTCAAAAAATATCATAACGGTTACCTCAGCCTAGATTAAACAAACTTGTGATAGCAAGCAGCGCGTTGATACGGTTAGATATATAGACCAAAAAATGTGATTAAAAAAAAAGGCAAAAAAAGGCCGTTTGGGGACAACAATTGGAAACAGCCTCGAATCAGCCCCCACATCATAACGGTCACCTCAGCCTAGATTAAACAAACTTGTGAAAGCAAGCGGCAAGTTGATGGGACGCACGGTTGGATATTTAGACCAAAAAATGTGATAGAAAAAAGGAAAAAAATGGTCGTTTGGGGGAAAACATTGGAAGAAGGACTTGAAACAACCCCGAGATCATAATGGTGACCTCGACCTAGATTAAAAGAACTTGTGAGACCAAGCGACGCATCAATAGGATGCATGGTTAGATATTTAGACAAAAAAATGTGATGAAAAAGGCGAAAATAAGCCGTTTGGGGGTAACAATTGAAAACAGCCTAGAAACAACCCTGATATCATAACGATCACCTAGGCCTAGATTAAACAAACTTGTGATAGCAAGCAGCACGTTGATAGGATGCACGGTTAGATGTACAGACCAAAAAATGTGATAAAGAAAGCAAAAAACGGGCCGTGTGGGGGCAACAATTGGAAACAACCTCGAATCAGCCCCATATCATAATGGTCACTTCGACCTAGATTAAACAAACTTGTGAGAGTAAGCAACGCGTCAATAGGACACACGGTTACAAATTTAGACCAAAAAATGTGATAATCCCAACCTCGTATCTTCCACTCCCCTCACACTTACCCTCCTCCAAGTTAAAGTTCAACCAAAGCATTTTGAATTCAGAATTAGAAGGACTATTTTAACTTAGTTTCCATTGTTGAAGCACATGTTAATATTGGCAAATTCTAGACCAATAGTTAGAATTGATATATACATATGAATGTTGTTGTTTTATTTACAAAATGGTATTGATAGTCATTTAATTTGTTCATGTTTCCTTTTACTTTTCATGTACATTTTTTAATTTTTTGTCTAATTTTACAATAAAGTGATATGCAAATATTTTCATAAAAAAATTAACTGACATTATTTCTCAATTTCTTTGGTACAGATGGATGATCCCGTGCACGAAGCTAAATTGTATAAGACTAATTGGCACTATAAGCATTTTTGGAAGGATAATATATTTTTGGATAGATGTGTATGGAAAAGATTTGGGTAGATTAGTAGTTATATTTTGGGATAGACTAGTACTTATATTTTTGGATGGATGTGTATGGAAAATATTTGGATAGACCACTAGTTATATTTTTTGATAGATGCGCATGGATAAAAATTTAAAACATAATAACAAGTACTTATTATGTTTTAAATTGTTATGCTAGACGGATGTGACTTGGATGATTATATAGATTACAAGTGGATTTTTAATTAGAGGAATATGTAGTTTGAAATTACTTGTAGATGAAAACTTATAATAGTTGTTAACTTTCATTAAGCAGGTTCAAGATTGGATGATTTATGTATTTTGTCGTGATTTAGTTGATTTGAATGATGCTTGCCAATTACATATTATATTGAATGGATTGGATGAATTATTAAGATTTACAGGTTTATTTTGTTGGATGTTGGCGACCAAATTTTGATTTTTTTTTTTTTTTTTTGTTTTAGAGACCAATTGAT
Organism: Camellia lanceoleosa; assembly: GCA_025200525.1. NCBI lineage: Eukaryota > Viridiplantae > Streptophyta > Magnoliopsida > Ericales > Theaceae > Camellia > Camellia lanceoleosa. The sequence continues at coordinate 95,786,887 of CM045772.1, read as the reverse complement.
TAGTCGGGAAAGATAAGTAATACTTTTTCCGACTAAATAAGGTAGGCGACATGGTACATTTGGCGACTAAATATTTAGTCGTTAAAATCATTAATTTTGGCAACCAAAGGATTTCGTTACTAATAAGTCAATTGCCGACTAAAGTTTTAGTTGCGCAAACATTCTTTTTCACGACTAACATGTTTGGTCGTGGAATGTTACAATTGCCGACCAAACTTTTTGGTCATGGAATGTGCCATTTGCCGACCAAACTTGTTGGTCGTGGAATGCGACAATTGGGGACCAAATTTTTTGGTCGTGGAATCTAACAATTGCTGACCAAACTTTTTGGTCTTGTAATCTGACAATTGCCAACCAAACTTTTTGGTCATTGAATGTGCGAATTGCCAACCAAACTTTTTGGTCGTTGAATGTGACAATTGGCGACTAACATGTTTGGTCGTGGCATGTGATAGTTGGCGACTAACATGTTTGGTTGGGAAAATATGACTTTTTGTGACTAAAGTATTTTAGCTACTAAATGGATTAGTCGTAGTAATTATATATTTAGCGATCAAAAATTTAGTCAACAAATAGAACTTTTTAAGACAAAAAAAACTTTTTGTCGCTAATTACTTTTCGCGACCCTCAATTGCCGACCAAAGTGGCGACCAAAAAAATTTGTCACGAATGACTTTTACCGACTAAAAGTGGACTTTTGCTGACTAAATTTTTAGTCGGCAAAAGTGCAAATTCTTGCAGTGATACAAGCCAAACAAAGTAAAAATACTCAAAAGAAAGCCCAAGAAAAGCTATGAATAAATCAAGACACAAAGCCCGCACTGCAAAGTAGACGTCAATCATAAAAGTTTGACAATAAGCCTAAAATGAAAACATGGGCTACATTTACAGAAAGAGTAAGCTGCAATCACACCATCGATGGAACCTAAGCCACATAACCAAACACACCCAAAAAAAAAACAAAACAAAACAAAACAAAAAGATTGCAAAACTGGAAAAATTTTCAATCCCAAAGGTGGCGATGGAAAGACGACCGGGAAAATGGCGGCCGAAGGCAGATTTAGTAGAGATGAAGAGATAGAGAAGTGGTGGTAGGGCCGTGGAGGCTTGGAGGTGGCATATCTAAAGAGTGATGGCAGATCCAGTGGCAGTGAGGTAGTGATGGTACCAGAGTGAGGCAGAGGATGAGGAAGAAGGCAAACCGGTGAAGAAACACCTCACAAAGAGGGAGATAAAGACAAAGTTTCCAATGTTATTTAAGCAAAAAGGCAAAGAAAAGTAGAATGGGGAAAGAGAAGGCCAGAGCCGAAGGCCCCTCCCTCGTGGTAACTATAGCTTGAAGACTAGAATCAACCGTTATTAGAAAAAGTAATAGAGCCATGGGTACAAGAAACCAAAGATGAAAGAGTATTCACCAGAGGTGTAATGTTTGTTGGCACATGCATCTTTGCTGGGAGATTCGGCAATGGAGCTTCAAAATTAAGCACTTGAATTACTTGCCTAATTGAAGGCTAGAAATTGTGATCGGGGTAAGCACACCAGAGCCCAACAATCATCAAATGTTCCATTTGTTCTTGAATAAACTCTGTACATATCTTTGGATCTGCTGCTTCAAGAAGTCTACTGGTACCATAGAGATCCCAAACCCACTGAACCAATATCATTTTACTTTTGGGACATTAAAATCAATGGATTCTATTTCACAAGCTATCTCCAATAAGCATCTGATTCCTTACTAGCTTTGCATGTATCTAAGTGTTCAGGTGCCATGTAGCCCCTAGTCCCTACCAAAATTGTTGTTTTCAAATCTTTTTCGTGGTCAACAAGCCTAGCTAATCCGAAATCCCCAAGTTTGGCATTGAAATTTGAATCTAACATGACATTACTTGATTTTACATCCCTGTGCAACACACACTGCTCCCTTTCTTTGTGTAGATAAAGCAATGCCAAAGACAACCCTTAAGCAACTTTGTACCTCATTGCCCATGTCAACACGCTTTTTCTTTGAAGAGATGGTTATCAAAGCTTCCATTTTTGCTGAAGTTATAAATGAGTAGGAGTTCTCTTTTCTCATGACACCAACCAACTAGTTGTATCAAATTTCTATGCCTCAACTAACCAATGATCTTCACTTTAGATGCATACTCATTTATTCCCTGTTTTGATCCCTTTGATATCCTTGTAGACGTGCCCGTGGGCTTCACTCTATAGTTCGGACTCCCTTTTGTTTGTTGCGGTTCTAAATCTGAACCAAAGAGTCCAAATCCGGCAAATCGTTTGAGAAAACAGATTTTTGAAAAGTAGTGCCAAACATGGATCTTTGCGGACTGAGTCGCCACCTAAATATTTTTTATTGGGAAATTTAGAAACCGACTCGGTCAAGGCCACATGTCCGTCATCACCAAAGTGGTCTTGGCTCGGGAGCTTGGGTACGATCGGGGAAGGTCAGCTATGAGCACCCCCTTTCGCCCGGTCCGAAGACCGGCCTCTACTAACCGTGATATCCGTTTTTGAAAACTTTATGCGTTCTTATTCGGGTTTATTAACCTAGAATTACTATGTGATGCGCACAACACAAAAGTATAGACTAGATTGCCTAACTTGGAACTAAACATTGCATATCCGTTTTGTCTCGAAAACGCGTTAGATTTTGCTACTATAAGTAGGCTAAAATACGGATTTCAACGAGTTGTTCCAACTTAGGCAATCCAACCTTCACCCACAGGCATTCAAACAGTAATATCACATAAGCATTTAGCCGCATGGTAAGCATACTGTCATGGCAACATTCACACGCATGTGGTATGCTAAAGCGTAAAATACTTACATCGTACTCCAAGCCAAAACAATAAACTAGTTAGCAAAACATGCATGACCTAGTTCATGTTTAAATGGCTAATGCATCGCATACAGGGATGTAATCTAGACAGGCTCGGCTACCCTAAGCATGGCACATGAAATGCAACAACTATCACGTATTCAATTTGGAATTGAAATACAATGCAGTTTGCATGATGTGTCGAGCCTGATGCATGTAAACAAATGCATGAATGCACGCATGCATAGCATAAGGTATGCTAAAATAGACGTGCCCTAATCTACCATCGAAAGCAGGTAAATAAAAGGGAGAAAGAAATGGGGATTGGAAGACATACACCCACTCACACACACTTATTACAATTGCGCCCTCACTCGGAAGGACCAAAATAATAATACAGTCCGAAGAATAAATGAATAAATATTACCAATTCTAATTACTGAATAAATAAATGTGAAATAAAAGGGGCCCTGACCCCTCGCCTCGAGTCTTGTGAATGATGCATGCTCGATGTCCGCCTTGCAGGAATCTGCACCATGCCACTTGTTGCCTCTGTTTTACCGCCTGTCTCGAAATTGCCAAAGTCTGGGAAGCCTTCCCCATATTCTCAAGATCACCAATTTGGAGGGTTTTGCCACCGTGCGGGGTTTGACCACCGCCGCAATTGATAGTTATCGGCACAAAAAGATTGCGGTCGGCACTAAAGAGTGCCGGTCGGCACTAAATTCTGCAGGAGCAGTTTGTGACAAAGAATGAGCATGGCATTGGAATTTTGGGACAAATGTATGCTGCGGACACACTCCCTATCATGCAATAGACTCAAGGGAGCATGGCCCTCGACCCCCGGGCCACCAATCACGCATTTCAATGCATGATGGCCCGAAAGCCAAGTTAGCAACTTTTAATGGAATGGAATGTAAGCACAAACAAACGGAGGCCCAACCTCTATCATGGTGATTCAAGAGGCAAGGTATGCATGCCAAATGCAACCTAAACATGTGAGCTAAGTATGCAATATGAACATAAAGGCAAGTATGCAAACATGCAACATGTATTAGGCACACAACCTAAACCAACAAGCATGGCATCGACAAACATGCAACAATGGACTTAAACTAACATGGATAGCTCACAAGCATGCCAAAATCGTGACCATAAGATGAAAAGAGATGCCTCGAAATGCGTGCATGCAGACGCATAAATCGAGGCGATGGCATACAAGCATGAAATAGCATTCTAATGAAACATGAAGCATGGCATACTACACATACAAATTTCAGTAGCTAAATGAGGGGCAAAACAGCCCCGAAACAAGGCGAAATGACACCCGATGCATGGAATCACTCCCGAAATGCAAAACTAGGCCTCCGAAATGGCCTATAGCTATGCTAAACATGCAAGATATGAACATGAAGTATGAAGACAGCAGCTAGACAGTCCCAAAAAAAGCATTTTTTTCCGTATAAAGCATGGCAAAACAGCAAACAAAAATGAGGCTAAACTAGCATGCGAAAATGGCCCCAAGAGCAAGCTATTGAAACAACCCACAGCTGCTGTCCAAAAATAGAGAAAGGCCCTTCTTCAATGTTGAAGAGGGGCCCGAAAAATAGTGTTTTACAGTTTATGGTCAGCCCCAAAAACAGATACAAGTGGGCTCAAAATGTCATACAAAACAAGGGCAAAATGAGGCCACAACATGAGGTATGCAAAGTATTCACTAAACAGACAAAAACCCTTCATGAGACATGTAGACGAGGGAAAACTAAGACCTTTTTCAGGCCTGTCAAAGACCCAAAACCAGAAGCATGGTAGGCTAACGAAGCATGCAAGATTACAGTAAATAGAAGAGATTATGAAACAAGTACAAGATAGGGGTCCCAAACAAGGTTGAGCCCTTCTTCAATGTTGAAGAAGGGCTCAAAATAAGCCTACTTACAGCTTACATCAAGCCCCAAAACAGATCATACATCAGCCAAATATTCTATGCAAGAAACATGGCATACAAGAGGATATTGAGATAGGTGCTATATGAAATCACCAAACGGCAAGGGGTCCTCAATCAAACATGAAGATGACCCCAAAATAAGACTATTTGAAGTTTGGGTCGGAGCCCAAAAGTGCTTGAAAGCAAGGCTAAGAGATGATGCAAGAAAATGCTAGTTTGAGGGAAATAGACACTTACCCTTGAAGACCAATGAACCAGCAGGTTTTGATCCAAGTTTAGGTGCTCTTAAGCTCTGAAAATGACCTCCAAGTCTCTGGAAATGGAAGTGGTGGTGTTGTGCTATGGGTTGGTGAAGGAATGGTCCAAGAACAAGGTTGTTTGGAGGTGGATTGAGAGAGATATGGAGAGAGGGGGTGGGATCTATATGTATATATCAGATATACACATATATCTGCTGGTTTTTTGTTCCAAACCTCTAACCCTTGAGCAATGGAGAGGGGGCATGCTTATATAGGCAAGTATAAGCCAAGACTTAGAGGCTAAGTCATGGAAAGGGTCAAAGGGGCAAAGGGGGTTCAAAGGGGGGGGGGGTGCAAGGCTTCTAGGAGAAGCTAATACAGCTGGCCAAGCTTCTCCAAGAAGCTTGGCCAAAAGGGTTCAAGCTTCTAGAAGCTTTAAGGGGTTCAAAGGTGCAAAAGGGGGAAGTGATAGCTACGGGTCTCAGATGGCCGAGAGTCCTTCAACAAAGTTGTAGAGGGGCTCAAAATAATAAACTTTGTAGTTTATGACCAAGCCCAAAACAGCCCACAAGTACGCCTAAAACACCGTGCAAAACAGGCCTAAGAAGAGGTAAAGAGACAAGTGACAGATGGAGATGTCAAACAGTAAAAGGTCTTTAATCAAACATGAAAAGGACCTCAAAATATGACTATCTCAAGTTCAGGTCGGGGCCCAAAAATGCAAGATGAGGGTTCGGGAGCCGAAACACGCAGTTCGGGGTCCCGAAAGTGGGCTGTTAGGCACCGGCAGTGGCATACGGCCACGAAGTGGGTATCAAAGGCCCCAGGGTTCCTTGTAATGATAAAACAGAGGTTTGCGCCGAAAATGAACAAAAATCGATGCGAAATGAATGCTCGGGGCCTAAACCGCGCGGTTCAAGGTCCCGAAAATGGGCTGCAGGCACCGAAAGTGGCGTACGGCCACGAAGTGGGTATCAAAGGCCCCAGTGTCCCTCGGAATGATAAAACAGAGGCACTTGCCAAAAACCGGAGAAATCGGAGATGGTTGGGCGGTCCCGAACCGAGGCACACGGCTCGACGGCTCAAAACCGGAAATGGGAAAAATGGCTGCGACCACAAAAGCGTAGCCTCTGGGCCATCGAGAGATGGTCTACGAGACCTCTCCCTCCCTTTGGGAAGAGAAAACAGAGAAAACAGAGCCTGGTTCGCAAACCGAGGCAAAGCACAAAGAGTCCGGAAGTCCGGAGGCAAGGCTTGTAGCCGAGACTCCGAAACTTCTGAGCGAGCACAGTATGCAATATCACCAAGCGCTCAATCGGTGACGTCTGAGTCTTGAGGACGGTCAAAAATGGGGTGTCTACAATCCTCTTCACAGTAACATTGGAGTTGGATTCCCTAAAGAAACCTCTATAAACCTCACCAAATCCTCTCCATCCAAGTATATCCGCGAATTTATTTGTTATATGAAACAATTCACCATGCAAAAACTTCTTTGGCCTGGTACTTGCCTCGAAGTCATTATCCATTGACATATTAAATGCAACCTTCTCATTTCTCCTTTTCATCCACAAGACAAACACAATCAAAGCCAACCCACAAACCAAACCAAATGATCCTATAGTCAATCCCACTATTTGTGGGTTTGTTGCTTAGACTTGGACTGGGATTGATTGGTGCATCGATTTGCAAATTCGAATTGAATGGCCAAGATTTAATAATATGTTTCTCATAATATAGTCATGTTGAAGCTGAGATGCCTATTGTAACCCATTCTAGTAAATAGTCCCTCAAATCAATTGGCCAACTAAAGGCACTTTTACATTTGTTATTATTTATATATCCAGTGAAAACAACACTCAAATTTTTTGAACTAAAATCATAACTAATCCAGGCTTCGTTATCTTTCCCATACATTATGTTGTTGTACCGAATTGTAGCAGCATTAGATTTGATAGAATTGATATTGATACCTACATGAGTTTCTAGTGGATCCTAGACATTTTGACACGTACCAAACTCTACAACAACAAATAGGGTCCATAAGGGGATCCGTTTGATTGATTGGAAGACCCATGTAGCCACCCCAGTTGTGACTGGGTAGGAAATCATGAGGAACAAGGAAGAATGTAAGCCCATTTGCAAAATTCGAGTTTCCTTCTGAATCAATGACAAACAAGAAATAGGTAGTGGCAAAGGCATGAAGGGACCAGGGAGGGCACGTGCCCCACTTATTTTTTGCATTTTTTTTTTTTTTTTGCATATAAGAAAAATAATTAACAAATAAAAAATTTATATTGAAATAACATTTAAAATGATTTCTTAATGACATTTTTCAAATTATGAAAATAATGATGGTTGTTTTAATTGAAAATGAAGAAACTACAACAAGCCACATTATTATGTATGAAAAATTTATAATTAAAAAAATTCCAGTGCAGCAGTAATATCAAATCATCACTTACATGTAAACATAGTTAACCCCACTACGAAAATAAGAAATTATTAAATTGTTAATTATATTTGACAAGAAGGATTGACCTTCCATGCGTTATTTTACTATTGGTTAGTGATACCATATATCGATGATGATATGGTATCACTATTATTTATATATCTATCTATCTATATATTATATAAGGAAAATGAAGTTTTTAGTGAGAAGGCTTATAAAAGCTCCGAAGTCTCATTCCACAATTGCTAATCTTTGTGATTTTAAAAATATTTAAAAATAATTCTATTGGCTAATAAAGTAATAATAGATTAAACAAAAAACAAAAAACCACCTAAAATTTTGAATTACAAGTTCCTAAATTCTCTTCCCCCAATATTTCTCATCTTTCCTAAATCTCATCTCATAACAAAGTAACTATACATTAAAAAAATATTATACATTAAAAATAAAAAAAAAAAGTAAATAAAAAAATAAAACACAAATCTCATCTCATATATAACGATTCCGATTTTGACTCGACCCTTGTTGTATCCCGAACTCGGGTTTGATGGTTTCATATTGTTGTTTACACCTTGTTTCCCTTGTATCTTCTTAATTTTGGCTTTTGGATTATTGTGATTGTGTTTGGGACAAGTTGGTTACTTAGTTTCCAAACTCTTGTTGGCCAGAATTTTGCTTCTCCGCTCAAGCGGTACTTCTTGCGCTTGAGCAGACTTTGTGAACTCTCAGTATTTTTGCAGGTCTATAAAACTACTAGGAGAGTGTATTCTATGCTCGAGCGGATCTTTCTGCGCTCCAGCCAGCTCAGCTCGAACAGCCATTCTTACACTGGAGCATTGGTCTATTGTCTGCAAAACTACTAGAAGTGTGCATTCTATGCTCGAGCATCACTTCTTGCACTCGAGCGGAACGCCTTATTTTGTGTCTGACTGTGCATATATCAATTCGCAACAACACCCTTTTTCATTACTTTTTCATAACTTTCTCCCTCAAAACCCTAGATCCAGAGCTCCTCTTTCTAAAACTCACTCTCTCTATACTTTTTCACCTATATTTAGTAGTTTCTCCACCCTACTCTCTTTAATAAAAAGATAGAGCATCTCAAGGGCAACATTCTCATTCGAATAGACTTGGATTTCGGTGTGTTTTAAGTGTCTCCATTCTCTCTCTCGACTTCTAAACTTGAGGTATGGACTTTCTACACTTTATTTGTTGATATGTAAGAAATATTGAGAATTGAGGTGATTTTGAACAAACCTAGGGTTTTGGTTTAAAATCAAAAGAGGGGCTTTCGAATGAATGTATTGAAAATGGTTATGGGAGTAAATATGAGCTTATGTTGTATTAAAATGGTTCATTTTTGGTGTTTGGGATGAAATTAGGAAACATGGGAGTTTTGCCATAAAATCTCTCAAATAATTATTTTGTATAAGTATGGAATTGGTATTGGGAATATGAAATTGAATGGATGTTTATATGAATGGTGGAGTTAGATATGTATTACCTCACACCTATGGAAATTTGGACAATTTATCTGTTGTAAAGATTGTATATCTGTTTAGAAATATCTATTTTGGGCTATCAGTGAAGGATAGCCATGGTTGTTGTAAAAATTGCATGAGGATTAGGCAAATTGAAACTCATTTCATAGTTGTTATCATTGAATATGATTATGATGTGTATACATTATGTTTGATGTTTGGGAGGAGAAAGGAGATGTACTCTATGTTTGGGAGAAGAAAGGGAATGGACTCCATTAAACTAAGTTGGCATGTGTGTCCAAGGTGAAAGTCCCGAAAACCGCGCATATACATAGGTGCCAATTCTCGTGGACGAAATTTTCGTAAAATAGTAAGTGAATGTATTTGTATGATAATTATATTGGTTAGAGACTTGTGAGGTATATCCTCTATTTGATTTATTAAATAAAGTGGGTATACCTAATGAACCGAGATGAAATAAATTGAGATGTAAGTTTGGCATAACATAGTTTTGGAAAAGAGTTGTAAAATATTTTGTCATTGGACATTGAACATGTGCATATTGCTTATATCTTTGTTAAGATTCATATATTGTGATAGATTGTCTCTATTGAGCTTTGGCTTACCCTACTTGGGAAAACCATTTTCAGGTATTGGTGACATGACTCCTCCGAGGACTTAGCTTGGGAGAACCTGGGAGCTAAAGGCTTCATTTTGTTGTTTTGTATTTAATATTAGTACAAGCCTAGGGCTTTATATGTATGGAGCTTAAGACACTCTCTTTTGTTGTAACCAAGCATAGTCTTAGAAAGATGTAAACCTGTAGGGCTATCATTTTGTTGATTATTAAGTTGGTATCATATGCTATAGATTCAAGGTAGAGCTTATGAATGTATATCGCATGTGTCACTTTTGTAAATTAACTCTAATTAATGAAAGTTATACCGACCGTAGGAGGAGACCCTTGTCTTTTGAGATGGGGGATCATATCTTTTTGAAGATATTATCTTGGAGGGGTTTGATAAGGTTTGGAAAGAGTGGGAAGTTGTCCCCTCAATTCATTGGACCTTTTGAGATCCTTGAGCAGATTGGAGATGTAGACACCCCATTTTTGACCGTCCTCAAGACTTGGACGTCACCGCTTGGACACTCGGTGATCATCCATGTGTGTGTTCGTTTGGAGTTCCCGGAGTTCTCGGCTCGCGCGCCGTGCCTCAGGACCTCCGAACTCGGCCGTTTGTGTTTGGTTTTGCACCAAACACTTGTGTTTTGCCTTTGAGGGGCAGGGAATGCCTTCTAAGGCATCCCCACACACCACCGGCTGGGGCTAGAGGCTACCGGCTGGCTGTAGTTGTCACCGGCACTATATTGTGCCGGTCGGCACTATTTTGTGCCGGTCGGCACTGTTTTGGGCGAAATGACCATTTTGCCCTGCCGACCACTGTGCACTTGCTTGGTGAGATATTTTCTCACAGCTGTTTGCAACTTGTTTCCCCTCCATACACGTGTATGGAGGGATGGGCTTGCTTAGTGGCCAAGCTTGTAAGCTTTTGGCCTATAAGAGGGAAGCTCTCCCTCTTGGCTTGAGGGTTAGCAATTTTCAGAAGGTTAGCCATTGTTAGAGAGCTAGAGCTCTGGTTTTAGGGTTAGAATAGATATAACTTCTATATCTCTCCCATTCTCTTGTTTAACTAGGTGTTTTGTGCCTTACTTTTGCACACTAGCACCTAGTGTCCCACCTTTCTCTTGGTCCAGAGGTTCTAGAGGTTAGTTTTTGGTGATTCTTGGTGGATTGGAGCTCAAGGGACCAAGCACAACAACCTTTGTGAAGGTAGTCAACAAGGGTAAAACTTACACTTTATTCCCCATTTTTGCAACTTGTTTTTACCTAGTTCAAAAACAGTTTTTAGCCTAGTGTTAGGCACATAAAATCTCTGTTTTCAAGTCCTCTTTATTGTTCATTAAGGGTGCTTGGTGGTTTGAGCAAGTTTGACCACCCTTAGACCTTGAAAAGGTCACTTTTTGTGCTATTTTGGAGATCCGGGACTTGTGTGCTTGGACCTCTCCACCACTGAAATCTTGAGGATTTCAGTGGTGGAGATGGTGCCATAAAGTCCTAGAAAGAGAGGGCCACCCCTCTCCTTGATGTCCTGAAAAGGACAAATTTTTCCTTAAGGAGCTCTATGCTTGAGTGTGTGTTGAGCTTGTTTGGCTTGTTTTCCATGCTTATATTGCCATGATATAACTTGGTTTTAAGTGGGTTTTAGTACTCTTTGCATGATTTGCATAGTTACTTTGTAATGCCTTAATATTGCCTTAACATGTCTAGCTTGTTAGCCTTAGTTTCTAGCATGTTTTAAGCTTAGGTTTGTGAAGCTTGTAAGCTTATTTTGCCATGATTTAGCTCTGTCCATAGCTATTTTGGTCGATCTTGGCATGTATTTGGTAGCCCCTTTGTATTTGGCTTGTTGGCCTCAAAAGCATGAATATGTGGTATGCCATTCTAGCTTTGTTTTTGATGGTTGGAACCATCTAGCATGCCATTTCAGTCCTTCATACATGCTTGTTTGATTGCTTTAGTGGCCTTGTTAATGCTTTAAGAGTATGTCTTGTATGCTCTTTGTTTAGGCCTCATTGCATGCCTTAGATCACATGCTTCCTAGATGCCATCTAGGTGGTCATTTAGGCTTAGTTTTATGTGTTAAAACTTTGTCTTTAAGTGCTTGAGTATTGCCATGTGTGTTTGTGCCAAGTGTGATTTAAATGCCCCTATTGACTTGTCTTAAGTCTAGGCCATTTGCATGCTCTATTTGGCATGCTTCATCGCATGATTTAGCATCATTTTTGTATGAATTTCAGAGCTATTAATGCATGCTAGCAGCCCATGTTTGGCCTTCTTAAGTGTGCTTGAATGTTGCTTGTTTATGCCTAAGTCTTAGGCCTTCACACTTGCATGTGTGTGTGTGTATTTGGTCTCATTTTCTAGGCACTTTGGCCACTGTTCTTGGGCCTTTTAGAGCTGTCCAATTCATGTGTAAGTCCATTCCTAATTTGCTTTGCATGCTTGTATGTTTACACAACAATATTCTTGCATTGCATTGCCATATTGCATGCTAGATGACATGTTTAGGGTTACATTGGCATTGTGCATGTTAGGCCTCTTGAAGTGAGTTTGATAGGGGTTTGGCGCCTTTGTTTGAATTGCATGCATTTGACATTGAATTTGCACTCTTGGTTCTTAGGGCCATCACGCATGGGAATCTTGCGATTGGTGGCAGGAATCGAGGCACATGCCCTCTTAAGTTCATAGCATGATTTGGGATGTGTTTGGTGCATATATACCTTGAATCGCATTGCCTTGCCTTTTGTTCCCTCTCCTGCTGTGAGTTGCAGGTTCTGCAAGGACTTTGTGCCGATCGGCACTCTTTAGTGCCGGCCGGCTGCCTCTTGGCAGCCGATAATTAAATTCAGAGCCGGTGGATTCCTTCTTGACCGGTGGCTCCTGCCTCGGCCGATGATGCTTCCAAGTGCTCGAGAGGCACTCGAGATTTGGGCAATTTTAGAGATGAAGAAGCGAGAGAAGCAGAGGCAACCCATGCACGGCAATGTGATTAGAAGCAGGTCGAGCACCTGTTGCAGTTAGCCCTCATCCCGAGGCATTTTATGCTTAATTGGATTAATTAATTTATTTAATTAATTTAGTTAATTGTAATATTTAATTAGCTAGTTTAGTTAATTATTTATTTGGTTTTGTATTATTATTTGGTCCCTCGGCGAGGCGTAATTGTAATAAGTGTGGGTGAGTGGCATGTATGTCTTCCAACCCCATTTCTTTCTAACCCTTTTATTTACACCTTATGGTAGATTAGGGCACGTCTACTTTAGCATACCTTATGCAATACATGCGTGCATTCATGCATTTGTTTACATGCACCGGCTCGGTACATCATACAAAGCGCATCGCAATTTTCAAATTCCAAAATTGAATCGTGCTATGTGATAGCATTTCATATGACATGTTTAGGGTTAGCGAGCCTACTCTAGATTGCATCCATGCACGTGTTGCATTAGACACTTAAACATGAACTAGGTCATGCATGTTTTGCTAACTAGTTTATTATTTTGTACGGTACAATGTAAGTTTTATGCTTTAGCATGTGCATGCGTGTGAATGTTAGCATGACGGTATGTCTACCATGTGGCTAAGTGCTTATGTGATAAAAGCTGTTTGAATGCACGTGGGTGGAGGTTGGATTGCGAGTTGGAATAACTCGTTGAAATCCGTATTTTAGCCTACTTGCGAGTAGCAAAATCTAACACGTTTTTCGAGACAAAAGCGGATATGCAATGTTTATTTCCAAATTAGGCAATCTAGTCTATACTTGTTTCTTTGCATAACATAGTAATTCTAGGCTAATAATTGGAATAAGAACATGTAATGTTTTCAAAATCGGATATCACGGTTAGTAGAGGCGGTCTTGGGGCGAAAGGGGTGCTCATAGTGACCTTCGATCGTACCCAAGCTCGAGCCAAGACCACTTTGGTGATAGCGGACATGTGGCCTTGACCGCAGTCGAGGTTTCTAAATTTCGAAAATAAAATATTTAGGTGGCGACTCTGTGTCACAAAGCGATCCATGTTTGGCACTACTTTTCAAAATCTGTTTTCTCAAGCGATTTGCGGATTTGGACTCTTTGGTTGATTTAGAACCGTGACACAAATCGAGCCAGTGAAGTCAGAAGCCTGAGGCGCGTTCGGTTCTGGCGACTCTCTGAGGAGTTTAGAGAGCTTGACTCGAACTTCGTGATATCTGTTTTGACTACACTTATGTGTTTCTTTGCATTGCATGTGCATTGTGCGCCTAGGACACCGTGTTGGCCATCTGCTATTCTGGCGGTTCTTGGAGGCTTGTCTTGTCAAGGCATGACCATAAGGTGACGGTTCTGCTCTGCCGATATGGGAACACAAACCCGGTTTCCGAGGCACCCTTTTGGACCATTCGACCTAGTTGCATAGTCGGAATCCATAGTGACCATTCCAAACTAGGACAGGTTGCTTACCCGATATTAGGTTGTTTGAAACCGCTGCGTGCGTAGTGAAACCCTAGCTCCTGACAAAATAGGACAGGGAAACCCTATCCCAACATAGGGGTGTATTGGCTCTCATTTACATGCTATGTGCTTTTAGAGTGTATCTCTACAGGGAATGCATATACCAGTTTGCGAGTCTGCGTATCCGGCCTGAGGCACGATGTCGGTTGTGGAATCGATTATATCTGCGAGAATCGATTTGATTTGGGGCGGTGACTTGAGGCAGTGTTGATAGTAAGCGCGATTGTTTGACTACATCCGTGTTTGAGCTGTTTGGGGCTGAAATACTGCTTGTTTTCCGTTTGATTCGATGATTGAGAGTTGAGTCGAGCAACGGTGGTGTCTTTTCCTCGGCGAGGACCAAATATGATCTGAGTCGGAAGAGATTGTGGTCATAATGGCATGTTGAGTCAAGAACCACCCACAAGATGAGGCTCTTGTTGATATGCCACACCCGCCGAGGTCGCCCGCTGCACACCCAGTTTGGACCCCTCAATTCTATCAGGCTCGCGAGCCCACTACATTCGAGTTAATGGGAATGATAGGCGATCTCCAGAGGTCCGTGGCGGATCTCACTTACGGAATGTCAACCTCACCACGGTTGCACCGTATCTTTGAAACCTCGAACCCGAGGCCCCGTCTTGGGCGGATTGTGTCGAGCTCAATCGATCGGAGATGACCTCCACCTATGATGATGTGCAGTACCAACCCAAACCTCTCACGGTGAGGCGAGGCAAAAGAGTAAAAGGCGAGGCCGACCAGTGGAACAAGCTAGCGTGGCGATCCGAGGCTTTAGCCGGAGGAATGAGCAAACAACAAGTATCGCGATTGTAACCAAAAGTATGAATAGCGTTTTCCCTACGCCGCTGAGGCGATTCGATCAATCGAGAAGCAGGATAGGCCCGTCATGCCAAGAAGGTTCTTCCACTCCCAACCTGCATCCGGAAAGGATCGAAACCCAAAACGCACTGCCGACCCATTCGCGATACATCTAGCGAGAGTGTTGGGCTCCAAAGTACTGCCGAGGCGCGGGGCCTTCCATCCTCTTTACATGCCTTTGTCTAGGGCACTTTTGATTTTGGCCAAAAGGGGCATCTCACGCCCCTCGATCCTAGGCCGCTCCCCAAACCCCTTCCAGCAGGCCATGATGCCACTTTCGATCTTGCGTACCATCAACATCTGGCTACACCACGATAATTGCTTCCGCCTCCGTCATGAGTGCGAGTTTGATTGATAACAAGGTCATCCTCCGCCTACCTCGGCCAAGTCAATTACTACGGAGTTCTTGGACTACGAGGATCTGAATCGAAGGCACAGATCTGCAGTATGTGATCGGAAGATGAATCGCTGCGAACAACATTTGATACATTTTTGATGTGGTGTTTGTACGCAATTTTGAGTACCCGCTGATGCTAGTTTTGTAAATCCTGACTTGGGTGTCGAGTCAGTCTTCTGTTTTGTTGTTAAGTTTGTCTCATTGTTTTGAGACAGTCCTTTTGCTTAAGGGTCTGTCTAATTGTAATGAGTCAGTTCCTCTTTTATAAGAACACTAGGTGACTTCGGGGTTGTTGCCTCGAGCACCGTTTTGTTTTGTAATTACTTCTTTTTGCTTTCTTTTTGGGTCTACCTCTGCCGTGGAGCCAGTTTACATCTAGGGAACCCGAATGAAACAGCCGCGGCTATCGTGATCCCGTACTATTTATGTTGGGCTAGTTGTGCCAGAGAATTCGAATGGGGTGACAGCGCATTCCGCCTGCTCTTTTGTGCCCAAAAGATTTTTGCTTCGACTTAAGTTTTTCAAACCTTTTTGAACACTGCGGTGATAAAAACAAAGAGGAAGTAATTCCTCGGGTTTTGCAAAATTTTGATCAATCCGAGAGAAAGAGAGGCATGCTAAGCCCTTAATGAATGAAATCATGCTTGTCGGCGTGAGTCTTTGAGAAGGACCCTAGCTTTGATCAGTTGGTTCCTGCTTGTCTTGACGAGCAAATCGTCGCCTTCTTAAAAACTTTCAAAAACAAGATATTTTTGCGTAGTCTTGCGAAGACTTTGTGGGATCGTTCTCGAGATTCTGTGACTTAGGATCGCTCTCACCTCGAGACTCAACCCCTATTTTCAAACCTTGGACCGGCATCGAGAATGATTCAAAGATAGCTACCAATGCGGCCTTTGTGTGGCCAGTTCAAGCGACCCTCGAGCAAGAGGCATCGAGTCCGTCGGAAGATCAAAATCCCACCAAGCAAAGCTCAAGAAATGCGTGATGGGCCTTTACGCCGTCGGCACAATAGCCGTTCTCCCAGATACCGAGAGGCTTCAATCTTAAAACCATTTGGCATGGGCTTGCTACACTTTTACCCCTTGAGAGGCTCGCTGGGCCGAAAACCCGGAAGGGCGACCCAGGCAAAAGTTAGAGCAAAGAAACAATACAAAAAGCAAAAAAAAAGAAAAGAAAAAAAGAAGAAAAGAAAAAAAAAATGCAAAAAATGTGTATCAAAAGAAATGCAAAAGAAAAGAAAAAGAATGAAAACGAAAAACATAGCTCGCAAGGTCGAAAACCCGCATTGGGCACCTTGGCAAAAGTTAGAGCCTAAAAATAGTGAAGGTTAAAATACCCGAGTGTACCCTACGGAACTCGTAAGCTTGATTCCCATGATTGGGATCGTAGGCAACTTCATCACGAAGTCCATTTAGCGCTTCCATAGCGTCTCGAGGCCATGTCATGGTTTTGATCACTTTTGCCTTCTCGAATCTAATGCCTTGATTCTGACAACCGGAGCTGCGTAATTAACTTCCTCGAAGCCAAACCACCAACACCTTCGGTGTTGTGTCCACATATTGATTCAAGCCATCTTCAACTCCTCCGGCGTCAGGGTCCGATCGTCGTCAATAAGGAGTGACATACAACATGCCGCGGCATCATCCAAACAAGGGGCAACTTTCCGTTGCCACCCGTTGCCATCCATGTCCAAAAAGTTGCCCCGAGCTACCGTTCAAACCAGGGGCAACTTTCCGTTGCCTTCCCTCCCCTTTTAAGCCAGGGGCAATTTTCCATTGCCTTCGATCCGAGGTTGCATATCTCGAGGGCAAGTTCTACGCTCGTTGAGCATTGATTGTTTGCAAAAATAGTTTTTGAAAAGTTTCACTGAGGTTGACTTACTTTCTCGAAAACTATTCCATTTTCAAAACTGGACCATTTCTTGGACCCAAAAAAAGAGGAGAATTTTCAGTGCTCACAACTTGATTCGCATGATTTTCAAATCAAAAATTGAATAAGTGCGTTAATCTAACTCTCATTTTGGTCAGAACTGTTTTAGAAAACACCACAAAAAAAATGGTCAAAATGACGAACTAGGGGCACGATTGAGTCAGGTCCTCTGCTTCCCCCCCGTTAACTTGATTGCCCGAGAGGCGCTTTATCTGCCAGAAGGAATGGTTGCAAGCCAGCTATATGGGGTGTGAACCCGCTACTTCCTATTCATCTGTCATTCACCCTGGGGAGGGATGCAAAAATGAGAGATTGAAGAATAGAGAGGAGTAAGTTGAGAGAAAAGTAAGAGAAGGGTTTTGGAGAGAAAAACCAAGCACGAGGAAGCGATGTGAGTATCACAAATCGAGAAAGGGTGGGAGGTGTGCGGGAGGCGGCTCCTCGAAATTTGAGGTCTCTTTTAAACACGCGTGTGTCGTGTCTTTTGATTTGTCGATCTCAACTTAGTCTTGAGTCTTTCAGAGTATGTCTCGTTGTGTTAGGTCGTGTGCCTTTTTGTTTTTTTTTTTTGGTTTGGGTCTGCCTCGCCGTGTTCTGTGATTAGGCTCGGTACCCTGGTTGAAAACCCATTCTCTTCCAAAAGGTAGTCGCTTGTGCTCAGAATCTTTGTGCCATTCTTTACATCGAACAAAGTAAGAGAAGGAAGGAAAATCTGGAACATCCGAGTGTGTTTCAACCGCAACCGTGTCAGTTTGGTGATCTGTCTCATCAGATTAGGGCTATCTGTTCAGAGTTTGCTGTATGCAGAAGAAACCGAATACTGAGTTATGTACTAAATGCAGATCAATCCCCAGCAAATTAATCCTCAGTGGAGTATGGGTTGTATGTTCAGTTTGAGCAGTGGTTTGTATGAGCTGTTTTGCTGTTTAGTTGGTTGGTTATTTGATTATTACAGTGCAAGTGTTCAATTGTCAGATAACAAATCAATATCATTTACATTTGGGGTGTAGTATGATGCAATGCAGTGCAAAGTATGAGATATGTAAATATAACACTTTTCAGATAAAGAGCTCATTTTATATTATCTCTTTCAAATACAGCGTTTGAGAAAAGCAAAAACACACTGCTTGGCGATACCACGATACTCTATCTACCACAAAAGAAAAGTGCAAGAAAAGAAATAAAGAAAAAAGCAACAAAATCATCATCATCGTGATAGGCCTCATGCCTAAGGATCTGTCCTCGCCCTCTTCCTGGGCAGAAGTACAAAAGCATCGTCGGGAATTTATCCTTTGTCGGAGCAGAACTGAGCTATCCAGGTCTCCTCATAGCCCGACTCCGTCCCGCCTCCGACTCACCATCGCACAGGCTGGGCTCGTGAGCTGCTCCCCCGTGACCGCGTCCCCTCTGATGCGAGGAATATCACGCCATCCAGTAGAGGCAGGAGGCCCGGTGGAGTAGTGTCGCCTTGGAGGGATCGGGAAAGGAGGTGAAAATCTGAAGAACAAATACATCGAGAAGCGTGGCGGTTTATCGGTCTGAAATCACGGTGTCGAGTGCGGTGTGTGAATGCCGTGGCGGTTTATCGATATAGAATCACGATGTATGAGTGCGGTGTGTGAATGCCGTGGCGGTTTATCGATATAGAATGCGGTGTATGAGTGCGGTGTGTAGTGAAACCGTGGCGATTCATGATTCTTGTGCCGTATAGCAGTTATGCGAAAGCAGTATGATTTGAGGCGTAGTCGATGAAGAGCATACCGGCAAGCCGTAAGCGGCGAGCGTCAGAAGTCATTGCAGCATCCCCATCGAGAGGCATTGACTCCACCGAGCGGGTATACTCGGAAGAAGCTTGCAAAAAAGTATATCGGTGATACGTGGGATATCTGAATAAGCGAAATGAAATAACAAATGCAAGATCTGAAATACAAGTGATACGTCTTAGGAGGCAAGTCGGGAATCTTGGCTAACTCATGACCAGGAGGAGGAGCAAAGGGATCTGGTAGGTCTCCCCACTGCCCCTATATGTCAACATAGTAGGCAGCGGGCGGCCCGTCCCTCGTCCCCTCTGCACCCCCCCTGCATGAGCTCGAGCCCTCTGTGATGGCCCGCTCCTGCTCTGTCTCTGCCCGGGCAGCGCCTTGGTCTCTCTGGATCGGCTCAGGAGCCCCTCGAGAGGCCGCATCAAGAAGGTCGGGACGTACTCGAGAATAGTCGCCCTCGCCCTGAGGCATCTACATCTCTGGCCCGACCAAGAGTGTAGTCCTCCATCTCTTTGCAAAATCTCTCGGTGTCCCTCATGTCTTTCGGAGGTGGATCGGAACTATCTGCTCGGCAATCCAGTCTGGCCTTAAGCGCTCACCAGTGCAGGGCAGGCAGAGGGCCCTCGGGAGAATCCGTGGCTTGAGGTCTCGGTGGCGCCCGACATACCTATCTCGTATCACCTGGGAGTGGAGCCCAGGCGCAGGTGACTGAAATGAAATCTGATTGATTATCTCGTCTGAAATGTATGCATGAAAGCGAAGCTTCAAGCGGTATAAGTAAAACATACCTCGATGGGGTGATGGTGTCAAAAGCGGCGGTAGAAGTGAAAGTGTCGGGGTCTCCGGACACATCGCCCGTCGTAATGGCGAAGAAGGGGCGACGAGAGGGTCTCGTCTCGTCTTGGCTCAATCTGGGGAAGTAGGCATACACCTGGTACCAAAAGCAGGCGTCGGGATGATTATCGAGCAATCTGAGAATAAGCGAAATAAGCGGGCCGTGTGTTGTCGGTGTATTGGCGGGGTGTCTGATGTGAGCGATGTCTGATCGATTATCATGATATGTGTGTGCGTGTGTATGCGATATCTGAACAACGATGTGTGCGTGTCTGGTCTGAAAATCTGAGCGAAATAAGCGAAGAAGAAGACATACCTCGGGCTCGCGGATAGCCCCGAAACAGCTGCCCACTGCCACGGGAGGCGGAGCTCATATAGCCGTAAAGGGTGGCGAGCGCACCACGATCATCTTGCACAATCCGTCGGGCGTCCACGGTCTTGAGAAAGCGAAGGCACGGTGTCGGCCCGACCGGGGAATAGGGTGGCCCCCAGCAGAAACATGAGGAAGCCGCGTGCATATCTCTCAATGACCTCTGGGTCGCCAGACGCGTCCACCATAGTGCACTTTCAGCGTACCTCAAACCAGGAATAGCGGACGAACCCTGGTCGAACAAGCGGCGGTGCCTCGCCGAACAAATAAACCTGGGCGGCGATCCACTCGTCCATATACGTGTCAAGGGATCGGATCACCCCCACCCGATGCGGTGAGCATCGAGAAGTCGAGGGTCATCGTCATGTCCCCGGATCGCCGATAAATGAAAAGAATCGGTGGTGTCCCACCTCTCTGCGAGCGGCAAGAAGAGGTGCGCAAGTGGAGAGTCTGGAAAGCCCTCTGCGAGAAGGTACCGGCCGCCCGATCCACAATGCGACTAACGGCGTCGGGCGGCTTCGGCGTACCGGTAGCGATAATGTTCCCATACCCGGAGAGTATGGGAATCTCCTGTAGTCAAGAAATTGCAAAGCCATATGAAAATATGCGGTTGGTATAAATCTAGTATCGTCTGATTATCTTTAAAATTCAAGCGAAGATGCCGTGTGCTTATAGTAAACTACAAACCCTTAGTGCGTCGGTGTGTTTTAGATGCTCGATGTAAGCTTGGTGCATGTGTGCATTTTTGATTCAAGCGGATATCGGGTTTTGATGTCTGCGATGAACTTCTGACTGTGATGTATCGGTGTGTTTGTGAAGGTTAGCATGCGGTCTGATGCATATGTGCACATTTTCGATTCAGCGGATGTCGGATTTGACTTACGGTGTGTGGGCTACGATGCGTGACATGTCGGTGCTCCTATGAAGATCGGTGTAAGCGGCGTGTGTGCGTGCTTTTCAGCGTTCAAATAGAAGCCAAGTCTCGGTATGTTTGATAAACTAGCGTGTGATGTGTCGCGTGTTGGTGTAGTTTTGTGCAAATCTAGCATGCGTCGCGAGTTTTGAGAATCAAATAAGCGGGTGTCGGCGAATTGGCGATACAATGTGTGCCATGTGTTTGGGTGATTGAGACTAGTGCGGTGTGTGTGCATGCGCGTCGGTCCTAAGCAGATGTCGATAGTGAGTTTGTCTACAATCAACTTCTGATGCGTACATCGAACTAGCGATTAAGGGGTTCGATTAGCTACGGCGATTGGCGAAATCCTACATTGCGAAAATAAAAGACAAGAATGTTACCTCGGCGGAAGACAAGTGGGAGGCCGGCTCGCAGCGAAGCTCGGGTCCAAAACCTGTCGGCGCGGAAATGGCGAAGTCCATCGGTGTGCTGCGTGGATGGTAGGCGATAGGTCGCCGGATCGAATGGCGCTCGCTCAGCGGGAAGCTTCGACCGGGGTCCATCTCATGGTCGAGTCGGCGTGTGGAATATCGTCTGCCATGGGTAGTGGTAGCGAGAAAATGTGGAAAATGAAAATGTCGAGAATCTGAAAAGTCAACCGAGAAGGTCAACCAGGAGGGTCGGAAATGGCGGAAGGGTCGGAATGTGAAAAGACACAAGAATGAAGAAAATCGAGGAACAAGTCGAAAAGCGAAAATAGCGAAAGGAACACGAAGCGGAGAAATATTCGGTTCAAAGTGTTGAAGCGAAGGTATTCGAATCGGACGGCGAAAATGGCGTAAAACGCGAGAAAACGCGAGGATCGAGGGTCGAAAACACTCTAGAGAGAGAGAGGAGGGGTTTTCGGCGCAAGAGAAGTGATTAGAATAGGGTTTGGAACCCTATTTTATAAAACCCAAGGTGAAATGGCAAAACTGCCCCCGATCAGTCATTTTTTGCCGGTCGGCACTATTTTGTGCCGGTCGGCACTATTTTGTGCCGATAGATGAGTTCATGCAGCCGGTGGCAGCCGGTGACCACCTCACCCAGCCGGTGGTGTTCCCAAGGCCATTTTTAGGCAAATTGAGGAGTTTTGGGTCTTCATAGCTCAAGAAAGTGCAATAAAATGCATCCCCGATGCTCAACCGGCCTCCATTTTGGCTTCGGACCGTCTCTACTGTGCGTGGCACTCAAATTCAAGCAGGGATTGTATCCTTTCGTATCCTTTTGTCATTTACAGAGATTCAAAAGTTGCCCCGTGTGCGTTACGCACATCCATCGCATTTCCCGGCGTATCGTATCACGCCATCTTGCACGTCCCTTGCGACTTACACCGTTTTGCATTATCATACGGCATGCGTGTCATACTGCCTCATTTTGCATTTCATCTTGAGTCCCGTGAGGTGTGCTACCTCACGCGCTTCGTTTTGCATTTCATGCCCCATCCTGGTCTGGCGAGACCTTAAACACGCACGGGTCTGGCGAGACCTTAAACACACACGGTCCGGCGGGACCAAAAACACGCGCGGTCTAGGAGACCTTAAATCCTCGGGAGGTGAAAGACCTCCGGTGCGTTGAGGTGCACCTCATTGCATTTGGCATGCATTCCATCGCGCTATTTCCCGCGCCTCATCACAGTTGCCCCCCCCGGTCCGGCGGGACCCAGCTCTGCAGTCGGCAAGACCTAAAATACGTCGGTCTAGGAGACCTTAAATCCTCGGCGAGTGCAAGACCTTGGTGCACTAAGTTGCCCCTCATTGCATTTGGCATGCATTTCATCGCGCCGTTTGGCGCACCCCATTGCACTTCATTTTCCATCCTTTGAGACGCATACCTCATTGCACTCCATTTTCCATCTTTTGAGACACGCCGCGTCTCATTCGCCCCATTACATCCTTGTGCATGTCTCGTTAGCATCACGCTCACTTAGAGTGTTGTGTGTCGTTGCCCCTGATGCAGCGAGACCTTAAACACGCACGGTCTAGGAGACCTTAAATCCTCTGAAGGTGCAATTCGCCGGTGTTTGTCGATGCCGAACGACTTTCGGTGGTCTGGTAAAGCCACATGTCTGCGCTGCGGTGAGTTCCTAGGAGACCAATGGGGGCGGTGAAAACTAGAGTTTGAATGGCTTATGCCTAGAAGCATAAAGGTTGAATTTCCGAGACTAAAGTCTGGTTTAAATACCCAGGGGGATGTACCCTCGGCTTGAAATCTGTATGGAAGCCCCATAGGTTGAGGCGGGGTGTTTTTCGCCTCGATTCTGGATACTGAACCAACCTAGTATATCACCCCGTTGGTAGAATAGGAAAAGCAATCATGACCATTGCATCACATTGCATCTATCATGCATTTTATTGTAAATACTATTGCATATGTCATGCATTTTCAAAAAAAAACAAACAAAAAAACATGCATCCCATGCATCATCAATTCTATTGCATATGTCATGCATTTTACAAAATTCAAAAAAAAAAACCATGCATATGTCATGCATTCCATTATAGTATAGTGCATATGTCATGCATTTTCTGTAAATATCCATTTCTATTGCATTGTAGTTGCATGCATTCCACTGCATCATCTTCCATCTATGGCTTGCGCCTTTCCTTGTTGAGCTTGGTCTGGTATGTGCCCTTACTTTTCACGTCAAAGCACAGTTCTGTATGCAGAAGTTCTATGCTAGACATGGCTTGTATGCGTACATTCCCTTCCTAAACAAGGCGGGTTTGGCGCGTGCCATATCCATTGTATCCATTTCCATTACATTGTATTGTAATTATTGCATCGGCATCGAGTTATTATCAATCCCTGGATCGTTTCCCCACTTATGTCAATCCACTCAATATCATTCTTGTATCCGTGCGTATTACTCATAGATCGGACATCGTTCTATGGGACACGGTGGTCGCGTATTCCCCATAGATCGGACATCGTTCTATGGGACCGCGGACTTGTCACTTCCATCAATCTCACGACATTTGTGTGGTTTGAACCGCTCGTGATTGAATCATGATCCAATTGCATTGCATATTACATTGCATAGTATTTGCATTGTATATATTTATTTTGTAGTTTTGCATATCATTTGCATTACATTTAGATTCAATTGCATATCATTGCATTGTTTTGCGCACTTCATTGCATTGTCATGCATTGTTGCTAACAATATTGTACTTATTAAGTTTGCTTTCTTTTGAGCCGCGATATTGTATATACGGTTCATTACCATTACCTTGCAAGCGAAACCCACAGTATTGTATCCTCCGTGTGAGGCGTTTAGAATTTCATAATTCTCTTACATCCTTTCTACATTGTAGTGTAGGTATCGCATGTTAGCTTATAAGCGTCGCATGTTTGCTTCATTCTGACTTTCTTTGCATGATCATAAGTTATGCTCGGCTTCTTGCATTTTCAGTTGCATTTTGCCCGCCTCTGAGCATATCTTATCCTTGGCATGTGTGCTTGTGCATGAACTATTTGGTTTGATTCCTTGCAAAGGGATCGTGGCGACTGCGAGTTCAACCATTTGCGCTTTGCATGTTTGTCCAAGTCTTGGCCTTGTCAAAAATGGGTCGTCTCTGGGCTTTGACATTCACTCCGTCATTGTTATGACTTTCGAGTTCTGTCAAGAGGCAGCTTAGACACCCCATTTTTGACCGTCCTCAAGACTTGGGCGTCACCGCTGGACACTCGGTGATCATCCATGTGTGTGTGTTCGTTTGGAGTTCGGAGTTCTCGGCTCATGCCTCGGGACCTCCGAACTTCGGCCGTTGTGTTTGGTTTTGCACCAAACACTTGTGTTTACCTTTGAGGCGGGAATGCCTTCTAAGGCATCCCCACACCATTTGGGGCTAGAGGCTACCTGGTGGATGTAGTTGTCACACCGGCACTATATTGTGCGGTCGGCACTATTTTGTGCCCGTTGTTTGGGCGAAATGACCATTTTGCCTGCCGACCATGCACTTGCTTGGTGAGATATTTTCTCACATTGTTTGCAACTTGTTTCCCCTCCATACGTGTATGGAGGGATGGGCTCTTAGTGGCCAAGCTTGTAAGCTTTTGGCCTATAAGAGGAAGCTCTCCCTCTTGGCTTGAGGTTAGCAATTTTGAAGGTTAGCCATTGTTAGAGAGCTAGAGCTCTGGTTTTAGGGTTAGAATAGATATAACTTCTATATCTCTCCCATTCTCTTGTTTAACTAGGTGTTTTGTGCCTTACTTTTGCACACTAGCACCTAGTGTCCCTACTTTCTCTTGATCGAGAGGTTCTAGAGGTTAGTTTTTGGTGATTCTTGGTGGATTGGAGCTCAAGGGACCAAGCACAACAACCTTTGTGAAGGTAGTCAACAAGGGTAAGAAACTTACACTTTATTCCCCATTTTTGCAACTGGTTTTTACCTAGTTCAAAAACAGTTTTTAGCCTAGTGTTAGGCACATAAAATCTCTGTTTTCAAGTCCTCTTTATTGTTCATTAAGGGTGCTTGGTGGTTTGAGCAAGTTTGACCACCCTTTGACCTTGAAAAGGTCACTTTTTTGTGCTATTTTGGGGAGATCCGGGACTTGTGTGCTTGGACCTCTCCACCACCGCAATCTTGAGGATTTCAGTGGTGGAGATGGTGCCATAAAGTCCTAGAAAGGAGGAGGTCACCCCCTCTTCCTGATGTCCTTGAAAAGGACAAATTTTGCTGTCTTAAGGAGCTCTATGCTTGAGTGTGTGTTGAGCTTGTTTGGCTTGTTTTCCATGCTTATATTGCCATGATATAACTTGGTTTTAAGTGGGTTTTAGTACTCTTTGCATGATTTGCATAGTTACTTTGTAATGCCTTAATATTGCCTTAACATGTCTAGCTTGTTAGCCTTAGTTTCTAGCATGTTTTAAGCTTAGGTTTGTGAAGCTTGGTAGCTTATTTTGCCATGGTTTAGCTCTGTCCATAGCTATTTTGGTCGATCTTGGCATGTATTTGGTAGCCCTTTGTATTTGGCTTGTTGGCCTCAAAAGCATGAATATGTGGTATGCCATTCTAGCTTTGTTTTTGATGGTTGGAACCATCTAGCATGCCATTTCAGTCCTTCATACATGCTTGTTTGATTGCTTTAGTGGCCTTGTTAATGCTTTAAGAGTATGTCTTGTATGCTCTTTGTTTAGGCCTCATTGCATGCCTTAGATCACATGCTTCCTAGATGCCATCTAGGTGGTCATTTAGGCTTAGTTTTATGTGTTAAAACTTTGTCTTTAAGTGCTTGAGTATTGCCATG
This sequence comes from Camellia lanceoleosa, assembly GCA_025200525.1. Classification (NCBI taxonomy): domain Eukaryota; kingdom Viridiplantae; phylum Streptophyta; class Magnoliopsida; order Ericales; family Theaceae; genus Camellia; species Camellia lanceoleosa. The sequence goes on along the minus strand of CM045772.1, from coordinate 95,760,503 downwards.
TGTGTTTGTGCCAAGTGTGATTTAAATGCCCCTATTGACTTGTCTTAAGTCTAGGCCATTTGCATGCTCTATTTGGCATGCTTCATCGCATGATTTAGCATCATTTTGTATGAATTTCAGAGCTATTAATGCATGCTAGCAGCCCATGTTTGGCCTTCTTAAGTGTGCTTGAATGTTGCTTGTTTATGCCTAAGTCTTAGGCCTTCACACTTGCATGTGTGTGTGTGTATTTGGTCTCATTTTCTAGGCACTTTGGCCACTGTTCTTGGGCCTTTTAGAGCTGTCCAATTCATGTGTAAGTCCATTCCTAATTTGCTTTGCATGCTTGTATGTTTACACAACAATATTCTTGCATTGCATTGCCATATTGCATGCTAGATGACATGTTTAGGGTTACATTGGCATTGTGCATGTTAGGCCTCTTGAAGTGAGTTTGATAGGGGTTTGGCGCCTTTGTTTGAATTGCATGCATTTGACATTGAATTTGCACTCTTGGTCCTTAGGGCCATCACGCATGGAAATGCGCGATTGGTGGCCCGGGAATCGAGGCACATGCCCTCTTAAGTTCATAGCATGATTTGGGATGTGTTTGGTGCATATATACCTTGAATCGCATTGCCTTGCCTTTTGTTCCCTCTGCTGCTGTGAGTTGCAGGTTCTGCAGGGACTTTGTGCCGATCGGCACTCTTTAGTGCCGGCCGGCTGCCTCTTGGCAGCCGATAATTAAATTCAGAGCCGGTGGATTCCTTCTTCAGCCGGTGGCTCCCTGCCTCAGCCGATGATGCTTCCAAGTGCTCTGAGAGGCACTCCTGAGATTTGGGCAATTTTCTGAGATGAAGAGCAGAGGAAACAGAGGCAACCCATGCACGGCAATGTGATTCCGAGCAGGTCCCGAGCACACGCTGCAGTTAGCCCTCATCCCGAGGCATTTTATGCTTAATTGGATTAATTAATTTATTTAATTAATTTAGTTAATTTGTAATATTTAATTAGCTAGTTTAGTTAATTATTTATTTGGTTTTGTATTATTATTTGGTCCCTCCGAGCGAGGGCGTAATTGTAATAAGTGTGGGTGAGTGGCATGTATGTCTTCCAACCCCCATTTCTTTCTAACCCTTTTATTTACCTGCTTATGGTAGATTAGGGCACGTCTACTTTAGCATACCTTATGCAATACATGCGTGCATTCATGCATTTGTTTACATGCACCGGGCTCGGTACATCATACAAACTGCATCGCAATTTTCAAATTCCAAAATTGAATACGTGCTATGTGATAGCATTTCATATGACATGTTTAGGGTTAGCCTACTCTAGACTGCATCCATGCCTGTGTTGCATTAGACACTTAAACATGAACTAGGTCATGCATGTTTTGCTAACTAGTTTATTATTTTGGCACGGAGTACAATGTAAGTTTTATGCTTTAGCATGTCGCATGCGTGTGAATGTTAGCATGACAGTATGTCTACCATGTGGCTAAGTGCTTATGTGATAAACTGTTTGAATGCCTGTGGGTGGAGGTTGGATTGCCCGAGTTGGAATAACTCGTTGAAATCCGTATTTTAGCCTACTTGCGAGTAGCAAAATCTAACACGTTTTTCGAGACAAAACGGATATGCAATGTTTATTTCCAAATTAGGCAATCTAGTCTATACTTGTTTGCTGTGCGCATAACATAGTAATTCTAGGCTAATAATTGGAATAAGAACATGTAATGTTTTCAAAATCGGATATCACGGTTAGTAGAGGCCGGTCTTCGGACCGGGCGAAAGGGGGTGCTCATAGTGACCTTCCCGATCGCCCAAGCTCGAGCCAAGACCACTTTGGTGATGACGGACATGTGGCCTTCGGCACCGAGTCAGGGTTTCCTAAATTTCCCGAAAATAAAATATTTAGGTGGCGACTCTGTAATCTGGCAAAGCAGTCCATGTTTGGCACTACTTTTCAAAAATCTGTTTTCTCAAACGATTTGCCGGATTTGGACTCTTTGGTTCAGATTTAGAACCGTGACACAAATCGAGCCCGAACTGTAGAGTGAAGCCCACGGGCGCGTCTACAGGAGAGGTAGCTTATCGTTTGGCCTTGTCGCCACAACTTTCTGAGGTTCATGATGTGTTTCATATTAGCATGCTTCGGAAGTATGAGCCGAATCCATCGCACCTGTTGGATTAGACCAACTTAGAGGTAGATGAGGATGCCTTTTATAAGGAGAGATTGGTGAGAGTCTTGGATACTCGGGACCAAGTCTTGCGAGGCAAGACAATTCCCTTGGTTAAGGTATTGTGGAAACATCACGAGGTTAAGGAAGCAACTTGGGAACATGAGTTGGAAGTCAATGAGAAATATCCGCATTTATTTGTTGATGTTTGAACATCTATTGGAATTTTGTTATGTTAATGAGATATGAAAACATTATATGTGTTTTGGATATATGGGAACATCGTATATGTTGTGTATGTTTTGGAAACATGAATTTAATGTAAACATTGTAAATGTTTTGGGAAGTGTGGGTTTTACTTTCAATATTGGAACTTGTGTATCAAGTTGATGAAAATGGATGATCGGAGAATGGGTCATGGTATTGGCATTGATTATCTATCATTATTGTGTTTGGTTTAAACATAACTATACTACCTGATTTGAAATTTCGGGGACGGAATTCTTTAAGAGGGAAAGGTTATAGCGATTTTGGTTTTGACCCGACCCTTGTTGTATCCCGGACTTGGGTTTGATGGTTTCATATTGTTGTTTACCCCTTGTTTCCCTTGTATCTCCTTAAGTGTAGCTTTTGGATTATTGTGGTTGCGTTTGGGACAAGTTGGTTGGTTAGTTTCCAAACTCTTGTTGCTTAGAATTTTGCTTCTCCGCTCGAGCGGCACTTCTTGCACTTGAGCGGGCTTTGCAAACTCGTAGTATTTTTGCAGGTTTGTAAAACTACTAGGAGAGTGTATTCTGCGCTCAAGCGGGCTTAGCTCGAGCGGCCATTCTTGCGCTCGAGCATTGGTCTGTTGTTTGCAAAACTACTGGAAGTGTGCATTCTGTGCTCGAGCGTCACTTCTTACACTCAAGCGGACTGTGCATATATTAGTTCGCAGCAGCACCCTTTTTCATCACTTTTCATAACTTTCTCCCTTAAAACCCTGGATCCAGAGCTCCTCTCTCTAAAACTCACTCTCTCTCTACTTTTTCACCTAGATTTAGTGGTTTCTCCACCATACTCTCTTTTGAACATGTGCATATTGCTTATATCTTTGTTAAGATTCATATATTGTGATAGATTGTCTTTACTGAGCTTTGGCTTACCCTACTTGGGAAAACCATTTTCAGGTACTGGTGACATGACTCCTCCAAGGACTTAGCTTGGGAGAACCTAAGAGCTAAAGGCTCCATTTTGTTGTTTTGTATTTAATATTGGTACAAGCTTAGGGCATTATATGTATGGAGCTTAAGACACTCTCTTTTGTTTTAACCAAGTATAGTCTTAGAAAGATGTAAGCCTGTAGGGTAATTATTTTGTTGATCATTAAGTTGGTATCATATGTTATAGATTGAAGGTAGAGCTTATGAATGTATATCGCATGTGTCACTTTTGTAAATTAACTTTGATTAATGAAAGTCCGTTATTTTGTTTTTGTCATCTTGTATTAGTCATTTGCAGATGAATCATTGTAATTATTTTGGGGGACGTGACATCATAACAAAGTAATTATATTTAAAATAAAATAAAAAAACCATTATAGGTTAAAAAAAACGTAAAACCACAATGGCTAATTTTTGTAATTTTAAAAATATTTGAAAACAGTACTATTGGCTAACAAAGTAACTATAGATTAAAAAAATTAAAATTCCTAATTTTTGTAATTTTAAAAATATTTAAAAATAATATTATTGGCTAACAAAGTAAGTATAGATTTAAAAAAATAATAATAATTGATTTACAAGTTCCTAAAATCTCTTTCATAATATCTATCTATCTATACTATATATTATACCAAAGTAAATTTTCATCTTAGAGACCTTAAGTGTTTCCAAACATAAATCTAATTTTTTGAATTTTTGATTTTTATAAACATCTATTGGCTATTCCAAGAGCATAAATATTAACCGTCAAAATTATTTAATCCAAATATATTGCTGGTAAAAGAAAGATAGAAATAAAGAAAAAGGCACACAATTCTCAACCCCCCTCTCCCTGTCAAAATAAATCAAGCATTTATTTAAAAAGAATATAAATATCATACAATCTTCTCTTTTCTAAAATAAATCTAATGAAAAGGAAACTCTCTCACCACCCATAAAATGTATACTATTAATATCTTTCACAGCTGATCTGATCTATATAAATCTGAAATTAAGCCTAACATAAAATAAAAATTAAACCTTATATCTAGATTCTCTCTCTATTCCATAATTAAACATAATTTTATTCCCAAATAAATTTAAGCATATCTATACTATATATAATTTTTTTTTTAAATCTCATAATTTATCATTTTTTCTAATGATTCCATGATTTATAATTTAGAAAAGAAAAGATGAAAAAAAATTATTCTTGTGCACTATTTCTCTTACCAATTTTTTCTTCTATCCAAAAATTCTAACCATTATACTTTATACTTTTTTCCAAGTCATTCATGTCGTCCTCGCCTTATAAATTCTACATTTACGAAATGATAAAACTCATTATTTTTTAACTTTCTTTTTTTGAAACAATTTGGAGGTTAGTTTATATTTAATCTATTGTATTATTTAAACAAACTCTTTTATCCTTTAGGTGCTTCCATTTTTCTTCTTCTTTTTTACCTATGACCATTTTTTTATTTTTTTATTTCATATTTTGTGTCATTTCTCCCTCCTCTCTACCAATCATTATTTATTCTTTGTTGGTTAGTTTTGTTTTTACTAGAATTTTTACACTAAAATGGCATGATATGGTCATTTGTATAATAAAAAACAAGTCACTCATTATGAAGTGATAGATCAAAATTCAAACAAAATTATTATTAATAATTTTTTTGTATTGATTTTACGTTTGTACATCATTACTTTTTTTATAAAAAAAAAAAATTACTTTTAATATTTTTTTGATATCATGATATGTATTAATTGACAGTTGGTATATAGTATTAATTTAAGCATATAATAGTTTTTCAGAGCTATAAAAAGAAAATATTAATTTTGATCAATTTTTTCAAAACTATTAAAGGTGTTAGTCAATTATTTAATTATTTATCTTTAATATGTGCAGCTCCTCTCTTCCTTTATGGTACTTCTCTCTCTACTCTACTGCGAGTTCATGATTTTAGAAGAAAAAAAATCATATGTAATTTAAAATTTTGAATCTTTTTATATAGGAAGTTAAAAAATAAATTTTGGAATTTAAAATATAACTATACAAAACCATATCTTTTGAAATATAGTTATATTTATAATTAATTTTAATCTATCTATTACCTATCCTTATTAATATTATTATACAAATAAAAAAAACGTTGTACGATAATTGAATTTCAAAGTCCTAATCTATTTTTTTTCAAATTTTAAAATTGTTAAAATGCATATGTTGCAATCTCATTAAGTTCTTCCTATTATAAATTTTATTTTAAATCTTATAAGATTTGGTCAATGACTAATATTCAATTTTTGTAAAAAAAATTCAATATATTCCTTTTAAAAGTTAATATAGCAAGTCTATGAAATCATATTTTAAAACTCAAAATTATTGATATTTTTATTTATTTTTATTTTTTGTTTTAAATAAACATGCTAAAGTATAAATAGATATCCAAATAAAATTATACTTATTAATAAATATGGCATTAGTTTTAATTGTAGTCACATCTTTTTAAAGTCTTTATTCATTTTTTAACTTTTTTTTTATATTTTAAATTACATATTACGATAATTCTTTCTTACTCATTAAGTTTTTAAAATTTCTTTAATTATTTACCTTTAAAAAACCAATATAATTTTTTTTTAAATTCATATATTTTTATTCTAAAATAGTGAAGTAGTAGAACTATGTCATTTTTTTTTTAACAAAGCATGATTTTAATTGTTAATTGTCAATACAAGAATTTTAATATATCTATACTATATATTATAGTAAAGGAACATTTGAAACAAAACTCTTAAACTTATATATAAAATTTTGTTTACGAGAGACAAAATATAAAAAAAAAAAAAAACTAAATATAGTTATCATATTTTTAATAAATAATATACTATTTTATCCCGTACATAGCACAAGTGACATGCTAATATATTCTATAAAGAAAATGGGGTTTCTAACCCACAATGTCACGCGCCGAAATAAATGCCATAATTCGACTCCCAACAATTTATACAAGATGACACGAACAAAATGGTAAGCTTTCATTAATCAGAGTTGATGTACAAAATGTGACATATGCAATATACATTCATAAATAATTCATCATTTATCTACATTATGTGTTACAAGTAGTGATAAGAAATGAAAGCTAAACGAATATTCATATGCCCTAAAGGCTTACATCTTTCCAAAGACATGCTTGGTTACAACAAAATAGATATAAATCCACCTGTAACGCCTCCAAAATAATTACAATCATCCGACTCCAAACACCAGTACAAGGTGATGTAGATACAATAAGAAGCTTTCATTAATCAGAATTAATATACAAAAGGTGGCACATGCAATATATATTCATAAATCATTTATCATGAATCTACAGAATATGTTACAGGAGGTAATAAGGTATGAAAGTTAAAAAGATATTCATATGCCCTAAATGCTTACATCTTTCCAAAACCGTGCTTGATTACAACAAAAATAAGTCAGAAGCTCAATACAAATAAAGCCCTAGGCTTGTACAAAAGATAAATACAATTAAACAAAAGTGAGCCTTCAGCTCCACAATCATCCCAAGCTAAGTCCTTGGCAGAGGCATATCACCAACACCTAAAGATGTTTTTCCCAAGTAGGGTGAGCCAAAATCTAGTAGAAACAATCTAACACTATATATAAATCTTAACAAAGATATAAATATGATATGCAAATACAATGCCCATGGTAAAATTATTCATATTTGTACAAGATCATAATATGCCAAGTTTCATATCTCAATTCATTTTAAGTCAATTCATTTCACTTCAACTCATGAGTCAAATCTATTGTTATCCAGACAACCCAACTGAGACTACAGCTCAGTGGTTCTCTAATCAATACAACTATTACACAACACTTCAATTTTGTCATTTTACGAAAATTTCGTCTGTGGAATTGGCACTCATGTACACGCGCGATTTTTGGGACTTTCACCCTAGATACACAGGCCAACTTAATTCAATGGAGTCCATCCCCATTTTTCTCCCAAATATGGAGTACATCTCCTTTTTCCTTCCAAACATTATACATATACAATGTATTAAAACACAGTCATATTCAATGACAACAAATAGGAGATTAGTTCCAATTCACCTAATCCTCATGCAATTTCTATAACAATCATAGCTATCCTCCACCAATAGCTCCAAACAGATATCTCTAAACAGATATATAAAAACACATAAATATCCAACTCTACCATAAATATCCCTAAACAGATATATAAACAGATAAACTATCCAAATTTCCATAGATGAGAGATAACAAGTATCCAACTCCACCATTCATATAAATATCAATCTAATTTCACATTCCCAATATCAATTTCATTATTTATACAAAATAATTACTTGAAACATTTTAGAGCAAAACTCAATTTCCTTCCAAATCCAACCCATGTGTTAAAATCAACAAATTTCACACAACACATCCTTATCTACACCCATAACCATTTTCAATACCTTCATTTGAAAACCCTTATTTTGATTTTAAACCAAAACCCTAAGTTTGTCTAAAATCCTTTAACTTCCAACATTATTTACACAATCAACAAATAACTAAGTTAAAAATTATAGGAGAGTGTAGAAAGTCTCTACCTCAAGCTTAGAAGACCAATGCAACAATGGAGGAACTTCAAAGACGCCGAAACCAAATCTTGTTCGGACCAAAATGGAGCTCTTGAGATGCTCTACCTTTTTAACAAAGGCACACGTGTAGCGAAACCAATGGATCTAGGTGAAAATGTTGAGAGAATGTAGGTTCTAGAAAGAGAAGCTCAAGATCTATGGTTTTGAAATGTTTTAGAGAGAGAAAGAGATGAAAAAGTGAAGTAAAGAGTAGCTATTACGAACTGATATAAGCACAGTCCGCTCGACCGCAATAAGTGATGCTCGAGCATCAGACACAATAAGTTGTTCTGCTCGAGTGCAAGAAGTGATGCTCGAGCGCAGAATGCACACTCCCAGTAGTTATGCAAACAACAGACCAATCGCTCGAGCGCAAGAATGGCCGCTCAAGCGCAGAAAAGACCGCTCGAGTGTAGAATACACTCTCCCAGTAGTTTTGCAGACCTGCAAAAGTACTGAGAGTTTACAAAGGCCACTCGAGCGTAAGAAGTGCCGCTCGAGCAGAGGAGCAAAATTCTGGGCAACAAGAGTTTGAAAACTAAGCAACAACTTGTCTCAAACGCAACCACAACAGTCTCATAGCCAAATTTAAGGAGATACAAGGAAAGCAAGATGTAAACAACAATATGAAACCATTAAACCCGAGTCCGGGATACAACAAGAGTCGAGTCAAAACCGGAATCGCTATAAAGCCCTTGGCTTGAATCAAAACAATAACATAGTACAAAAAGAGAAGCCTTTAGCTCCGATTCCTCCCAAGCTAGTGCCTTGGAGGAGGCATATCACCAACACTTGAAAATGGTTTTTCCCAAATAGGGTGAGCTAAAACCCAATAGAGATAATCTAACATAAAATATGAATCTTAACAAAGATATAAGTATGATGTGCAAGTACAATGCCCGTGATTTAAAATCATTTACAACTCTTTTCCCAAAACCATGCTATGCTAAGCTTCATATCTCAATTCATTAATCATGCACATTTCATTCAATCAATCAAATTGAGGATACAACTCAATGGGTCTCTAATCAATATAGTTATCATACAAACACATCTATTTGCTATTTTATGGAAATTTTGTCCGTAGGAATCGACACCCATGTATACTAGCGATTTTTGAGACTTTCACCCTGGACACACAAGCCAACTTAATTTACTAGAATCCATCACCTTTCTCTTCCCAAACATGGAATACATCTCATTTCTCCTCCCAAACATCATACATATGTAATGTATTAGAACACAGTCATATTCAAAGACAACCGATAAGAGATTAATTTTAATTCAACTAATCCTCATGTAACTTCTACAACAATCATAACTATCCTCCACCGGTAGCCCAAAACAGATATACAATCTCTATGATAGATAAACTATCCAAATTTTCATAGGTGAGAGATAATACATAACCAACTCCACCATTTATATAAACATCCATCAAGTTTCACATTTTTAATACCAATTTCATTTATTTGTACAAAATAATTAACCGAACCCTAAGTATCAAAATTGACAATATTATCGCAACCCAACCTCATATTTACTCCCATAACCATTTATAACATATTCACTTAAAAATCCCTCTTTTGATTTTAAACCCAAACCCTAGATTTGTCCATAATACTTCCAAATCCCAATATTGTTTACACAACAACCAATAACTAAGTTAAAAACCATATGAGAGTGTAGAAAATTCCTACCTGAAAGTTAGAAGACAAGCAAAGCAAGGGGGAAACTTCAAAGATGCCGAAACCGAGTTTTGTTCGGATCAAAATGGAGCTCTTGAGATGCTCTACCTTTTTCCCAAAAACACTAGGGTAGAGAAACCAATGGATCTAGATGAAAATATATATATATATATATATGGAGAGAGAGAGAGAGAGAAAGATAGAGAGACTCTACATCTAGGGTTTTTGAAATGTTTTAGAGAGAGTGTGAGATGAAAAAGTGATGTAAAAAGTGACTTTTACGAACTGATATACACACAGTCCGCGCGAGCGCAAGAAGTGACACTCGAGCATCAAACACAAAAGTTGTTCTGCTCGAGCTCAATAAGTGACACTCAAGCGCCAAGACACAAAAATAAAGGCATCACCGCTCGAGCTCAGGAAGTGACACTCGAGCATAGAAAGCACACTTCCAATAGTTTCGCAGACAAAAGACCATCGCTCGAGCACGAGAATGGCTGCTTAAGCGTACGACCGCTCAAGCGCAAGAAACACCGCTCAAGCATAGAATACACTCTCACAGTAGTTTTACAGACCTTCAAAAGTACTGAGAGTTCACAAAGCCTGCTTGATTCTTTCGCTCGAGTGAAGGAGAAAAATTCTAGGCAACAAAAGTTTGAAACCAAGCAACCAACCTATTTCGAACGCAACCACTACAATCCAATAACCAAACACAAGGAAGTAAGAGGGAAATAAGACATGAACATCAATACGAAACCACAAAACCCGAGTCCAAAATACAAAAAGGGGTCGGGTTAAAATTGGAATCGCTATACACAAGCCTTGTGGGAGCTCCAACATCCCAATCTTAATTTTCTATTTTTTTGATTTTATAAATAATAAAAAAAGAAACTCAATATTTATTGGCTTCTCCCAACCCACAAGCCTTTTTCACTTCTCCCGCACTTACTCTATATATTATATAAGAAAAATGGAATTTTTAAAAACATTGATTGTGGCAGCTCCAAACTCCCAAACTAAGTTTGTTAATTTGTTAATTTTTAAATAAATAAATAAATAATCTATTGGTTAGTTCCTTAAGTCAAAAAATCAAAAACAAAAAAAAAAAGGCTCCAATTATCTACAATTTTGAATTTTAAAATTTAAAACAATATGATAAGTCACCCTTACTCTTTTCAAAAATAATATTGATCAAAACAATTCAAATTAAGAAACAATAAAGGCACTAATTATCTATGATTTTGAATTTGAAAATTCAAAGTAAAATTGTAAGCCACTCTCACCCCACCCTCACCCTTTCTGAAAATAATATAAATCTAAAACTTTAAAAATCTAATCAAATTAAAAATTCAATACAATTCTCTCTTTAGATACCCAATATTTAATCTTTTTTCCATCCTGACAAACTCCTCTCCAAATGTAATGATGTAAAGGTTAGTCTCCCTCTTTCCCAATAGTCAAAACTTATTTCAAGTTTGTTTGTTTGTTTGTATTTTTTTTTTTTAGTAAATTTCTATTTTCGTGTGAGTATTTTTTTTCTCTATGACTTTTTTTTCCAATATATATATATATATATATTTTCCAACTAAATTGATAATATATATATATATTTGTTTAACTATTTTTGTTTTGGGAGTTGATTTGAAGGGTTTTTTTTTTTTTTTGGTGGATATTTCTATATTTTTTATATTGTTGTTATTATTTCTTTTAATATATATAAATTGATAATATAGTTATGAGTTTCTTATAGAATAGGACGTCTTATATTGTTCTTTATCATTTGGCCATTTTTTTTTAATTTCTTAAACAAAATTTTTAAATTTTTTTATTCGTAAAAAATTTTAAAAAAATTATTTAATTGGCTTTCCAATCAATAAATAAAATTTTAAATAATGAATACTATTCCATAATTTATGTATTTAAAAAACAATTAACACCCATATATGGAATAAGAAAATCTAAAATCACGCATTTTTTTATTTTTAATTTTTAACTCTTTAAAACTCTAATATCTTTTCATTTCCCCAACATTGTCTTCTTATATTTAAATTAAAAAAAAAATTTAAAAAAAAAAAAAAAAAAAAAAAACTAGATTGGAGTTGCATAGTAGTTAGTAGAGATGGTGAACATAGCAACAATAAGAATGATGATGAGCTCGGCCAAAGCATCATTTGGTAGGTTTTGAAAAAGTAAATATTACTTAAAAAAATAGTAGATAGTTTGGGTGATAAATTGATTTAGAAAATTAATGTGTGGTTGAGATTTATTTAAAGTGTGAGTTTTACTATATAAAAATTGAATATAGATCATATATTATTTTTTATATATAATTTTGGATACTTTTGTATAACTATAAAAAATTATTGTGATCAAATGTATTTATTTTTAAACTAATTTTGTTAATTTATTAATTTTTAAAGAAATAAAAAAACATCTATTGGTTAGTTTCTTAAGTCAAAAAACCAAAAAGCAAAAAACAAAAAGCATGCTCTAATTATCTATAATTTTGAATTTCAAAATTCAAAACAATATAGTAAATCACCCTCACTCCACTCTCACCCTTTCCGAAAATAATATAAAACCTAAAACTTTAAAAACCCAACCAAATTAAAAATTCATACAATTCTCTCTTTAGAATATCTAGTGTTTGATCTTTTTCCAACCCAACCAACTCCGCCCCAAACGTAATGATGCAAAAGTTAGTCTCTCTCATTCTTTACCAACAGTTCAAACTCATGGATTGGACATGAATTAGATGATTCTCCAATGACTAGGCTTAAATCAAGAATTATTGACCAAAAAATCGACTCGAACTAAATTTTCTTGGTTACTTTTTAGTGTTTAAGTCAATATTAGAACCCCCTAAATTAGCTCATATCAATCACGAATTAATAAACTATGAAATTATTTAAATATAAAATTTAAATTTATTAGGATTAGAATATGACTTACAATTTCGGGTGGCTCTATTTTAGATAATTTTTCAAACATAAATATATATAATTATTCATTTAATTGTTTTAAACATAAATATATAGGAGTAGTTTTTTTTAAACTAAAGTTCAAATTTTTTAATAACTATGCATAAAATATGTCCATAATATTTCTTATTTTATTATAAAAAATACTTATAAATATCTATTTACTAATTTAATAAATAGATAGGTCGAATGATTCATATAAGTTGGGAATAGATTAAGACAATTTTTAATGATTAGGTAAAAGACAAGTTGGCGTAAGTCTAATGTTAAGCCTGTTACTCAAAACTCAACCTAAGAGGGGGGTGAATTACATTTCTACAAATTAAAATTAATAATACATCAATAATATTAACTACTAGTATAACAAATTATTAACAAGGACAATGATGAACTTAACAGTAAATGATCAAACAAAATAACAATGAAGTATAACTAACATACAGAGTAAATCAAATGATTAACAAATGAATATTAGATAGCTATAGCAGTAGTAGGAAAGTAAAGAGATTAGGGAAAAGGAGACAAACAGATTTATAGTGGTTCGGCTTCAACCAAGCCTACATCCACTCCTCAAGCTTCACTTGAGATTTTCCACTATCTTCTAGCTTCACAGGGATGCTAGCAACCTCTTTACAAATGGAGCAATCCTCTACGGATTTTACACAGACTTCACAAGCCCAAACCCTTGCAAATCTTAAGTGATTCACAATCACTCTCAAGATTTCAAGAACACAGTGTTTGCAATACTTTTACAAGATGAAATGGTATTTTTGCTTTCAAAGAAAGCTTACAATAAATATCTCTCAAAGATAGACGTATAAAATAAAGCTTTGATTTTTCTGTAAATCTCACATAGGAAAGATGAGCTTAATTCTATAAGGCTTAGTGTATAATTTCTGAGAATAGATGTGAGTGATTATAGATCAAAGAATATTTTCAGGTTTTTTTGTTACTTGTTTACATTAGAGGCTTTGGTATATATAATGAAAATTATAGCCGTTTACAGCCGTTGTATTCATTTGAATTTATAGCCGTTTATAGCCGTTGTACTTCCATCATTACCAATTTGAATATCTTTTACTCCATCATTGCAAATTTGAATATCTTCCACTTGAACCTTTTGAACCTTTTGGCCTTTTGAACCTTTATAGCCGTTTATAGCCGTTGTACTTCCATCATTACCAATTTGTATTATGCAATTGTGCACGTTCAGTTCATCCACTGTCGCTGTCAAGGGTGTTAATGGATTAACATTCACATAGTTGGTTGATAATTTATGTGAGAGGTGGGTGGACATGACACCATCATCGATTTCCATATCTTACAAATTACCGTGTCACGAGAACTAATTCATGATGAGTACTGATGTGGACGTGGAAAACATGTTTTCCCTTGCAAGATCCTTTAGCGTTAACCATATCTACGTTGTGGTTGGCTCACAAAATGGGGTGGATGATCTAATTCTAGGAATACGGTGGAACTGTCTCCGCAAGTAAAATGGATAATAACACGGAACAATTTTTGGAGGCGGAAACAGACGCAGATTTGTTGCCCAATTATTGTCACCACAGTGAGAAAACATTGATGACAGTTGATTGGTCACATGGCATTAGTCACGTAGGCCAATGTTTCGAAGAGGGTGTTGCTGCATTCCATTGGGTTCTATCCTTAAAGGACCCAAGTGAAAAGATGCTTCTAGAGGAGTAGATCTAAAGATCCAAGCGGGAAAAGTTGAGCTTAGAGAGGAAGAAGAGAGACTCACAGCTTGGGAGGAGAAATGCGAGGAAAAATAATGAGACAGAAGTGGTTTGGGTCTATTTATAGTAGTAGAAAATGTCCCTAAGGTCAATGAAAAGAATAAGTCCAAAACCCCCAAAGGTAAGGCCCGTTCGAACCTAAAATTCTGGAAAAAAAACACATAAGAGTTGACCCCTGGTGTGGTGGTGTCAACCTTTTAGCAAGAAAAGACAATGCTGGCAACAGGCAAGGTGTCGACACCTCCCAGACTAGTGTCGAAATAATGTCCGTTCTCACCAAGATAACAAGGTATGGTAACAATATCATATTTATTCAATCCTCAACAATCTCACAACCAAGCAAAATACATAAGAATTTGACTGCAAGACAGGGAAATATTTGGAGGTTTTAGCTCATGCCCAATTCATCAAGTACAAAGAAGGAACAACAAAACAAGTACATCACAATTTAGAAAATAAGTCAGGGTACTTCTTGCGAATCTCCGCTTCACGTTCCCATGTAGCTTCCTACACACCATGATGGCACCATAACACTTTAACTAAGGGGATTGTTTTACCCCTCAAAACTTGTTCCCTAGTATCTATAATTTGGAGTGGTTTTTCTTCATAAGACACATCTTCGTCTATCTCAATCTCCGTCCAATCTACCACATGAGAGGGATCGGGTTTGTATTTATGAAACATAGACACGTGAAACACATTGTGGACCCCGGAGAGTTGTGGCGGCAATACAAGGCGATATACAACTTCTCCAATCCACTCAATGATATCAAAGGGGCCGATGAATCTAGGTGATAGCTTTCCACTCCAACCAAATCTCATCAACCCTTTTCTAGGAGACATTTTCAAAAAGACATGGTCACCTACTTGAAAAGATAAGGGTCGTCTTATTCTATCTACATAGCTCTTCTGTCGGCTTTGAATGGTCACTAACCTTTTTTGAATGAGGGCTATTTTCTTGGTAGTTTCCCGAACTAGATCTGAGTCTAGCAAGGGTGAATCTCCCACTTTAGTCCAACACACCGGTGATCTAAACGGACACCTATACAATGCCTTGAAAGGTGTCATCCCAGTACTAGCTTGAAAGCTATTGCTATAAGCAAATTCAACTAAGGGTAGGTGCTTCTCCCAAGACCCTTTAAAATCTAACACGCATGCCCTTAACATATCCCCCAAAATCCAGATAACACGTTTAGATTGCTTGCCGGTTTGAGGGTGGTATGTAGTACTAAAATTCAATTAAGTACCCAAGGCACTTTGAAGACTCTACCATAGCCTGGCTGTAAAGCGAGGGTCTCTATCAAACACTATACTCACCGATACCCCATGGAGGCGAACAATCTCACGGACATAAAGTTTAGCTAAGAATTCTACGGAGTCCCCCATGCTCATAGCGAAGAAATGAACCGATTGTAAGAGAGATGTGAGACCTGCATGTCTATTATTCTTTCTGGTATATTATTCTTTCTCCTTTTCACGCGAGACATGCCTATCTATTCACTTCATTCCATGTGAAACACAGCGAGGTTTATTTTGCTTTGATTTGCATTTTCATTCAAACGTTACATTCTTGTTAGATTGTAGTGTTGTTTCATTGCATTGTTTCATTGCATGATCATAAGTTATTTGCTGCATTTCATGTTACATTTTGCCTCCGAGCTCATCTTTACATTTATGCCATGATTTTTTGCCTGAGCCTTGCGGCCTTGTCAAATTGGTTGTCTCTAGGCTTTGACATTCACTCATGTTACTTTATGACTTTGAGCTCTGTCAAAGAGGGGCAACTATGGACACCCTATTTTTGATCACCCGCAAGGCCCGAGCGCTTTGTTCGATACACTCAATGATGAAAGTGGTGTTGTACGTGGTTCGAGGTCTCAACGAAGGGGCCGTGTTTTAAGCTTCGAAACAATACCAAACCTTCTGAATCCCCACTATCCCTAAGACTTGGGCGCTTTCTTTTGATTACCCGATGATGACAATCATAATGTATTTTTCACAAAATTCTTAGTAAGAGAGATGAAATTTGAGCTTTAATCCCAACATTCATATATTTTTGGCCAAATTATTTTTTATCCAAAATTCACCAATCCCTACTACCAAATTTCCTACAAATCAATCTCCACTCATCATCTACTTTCATAATCATATCCCACCATCTCCACTCATCATCCACTTTCATAATCACACCCCACCATCCCCATTCACTAATTACATCCAACTATCTCCACTCACCACCCACTTTCATAATCACACCCCACCATCACCACTCACTAATTACATCCTACCATCTCCACTCACCACCCACTTTCATAATCACACCCCACCATCACCACTCACTAATTACATCCTACCATCTCCACTCACCACCCACTTTCATAATTATACCCCACCATTTCTACTCACCGTCTACTGTTATAATCGTATCCCACCATCTCCACTAACCATCTTTCACAATTATATCCCATCATCTCAACTCATCATCCATTTTTATAAATCACACACCACCATCACCATTCATCATTCACCTTCATTATACATTGTCTCACATTAACTCCATTATCTTCCCAAAAATGCTCCACTTTGTCTTCCACTTTATCCTCTACTTTGTCTTCCACCATTGCCCACAAATATAATTTACTACTATCAAATAATAAATCAAATTTACGAAACACATAAGATGAACTGTTGTTATATTTTATCATAAATATAATTTTTGTGATTTATTTTTTAATTTTCACTAATTAAATTATGACATGTATTTGTTATTAAGAACTTAGAGCACACAATTAATGACATAAGAATTAAAAAAAAAAATTATATGTAACTGTGATAAAAATAAATAAAATTTAATTGATTCTAAATTAATTTTGCTAAATATTGTAAATAAATTTTTTAGATTATTATTTGATTTTAAAAATAAATTTTTAATTATTTATTTATACCCCTGCATAGCACGGGTAACTATACTAGTTATTATATAATCTATTATAAGACATACAAGACTCTTCTGAATTGTCTATAATACATTAGTTATAACTAACATCATATATTTTCAATTTTGATTTTTCACAAGGTCAATTGTAAAAATAAAAATTTTAAAATTTTTATATTAAATATTTAAGATTTTATGCTTAATACTAATTTAAAAATTATTATCTATTATTATTAATTATAAGAAAAAAATAAAAATTTTAATTAACAAGTACTCCTAAATTATTTTTCTGACTCTTTGACATCCGTGAGTGTTCCAAAAGCTGTGTCCCATGGTGGAAAGGATATTTATATGTGGCTTGACCGACTTTTAACATTTTGTTTGGAGTGATTTGGATGCCGTCGCAGGAAAAATTAGTATGGTGACATTTTCAAAATTTAATTAAAAATTTAAATAATTTTTTTATTATATAATAAAATAATTAGAATTTTAATTTTTATTAATTCTATTAAATTAAAAATTCTAATATTGAGATATTTTTAATTTTTCAAATTATAAAAATAATTTATTTTTAAACAAATTTTATATATAATTTTTTTTTTTTAAAGATTCATATTCTTACCAAACTTGTCAAGTCATTTTTTATATTTAAGTCGAGTATCTAATGGAAACATGGAAATGAGGACATTTTAAGTCGGTGAGTATCTATATTCTCCATACCTTTTAAATAGGGTAGATTTTATTTATAATTTTTTTTTAAAGACATGTTCTTACTAAACTTGTCAAATCATTTTTAATATTTAAAGGATTCCATATCTTTCATACCTTTTAAATAGAGTAGATTTTATTTATAATTTCTTTTTCAAAGACCCATGTTCTTAACATACTTGTCAAGTCATTTGTTATATTTGAATGGGTGAACATCTAACCGAAACATGTCAATGTGGGCAATTTGAAAAATGAAAAAGTAAAAAATATTTTATATCCTTCATACTTCTCAATTTTTTTTTTTTAAAAGACCCGTATTTTTACCAAACTTATCAAGTCATTTTTTATATTTGAATTAGAGTACATCTATTATATATTTTTATTTTTTTTTAACGACTCAAGTTCTTATCAAGTCATTTTATATATTTAAATAAGTGAGCATCTAATCAAAATTTGTGACTGGCAAGACTTAAAAAATGAAAAAATAAAAACACTCTATTAAGGCCTCATTTGAAAACATATTATTTTAATAATTTTTAAATTTTTTACGAAAAAATATACAAAAAAGTAAAGAAATTAATGTGACAACTTATAGTAATTTTTTAACTTTTTAACTAAAATGTATAATTAACAAACGAAACCTAAATAGAGTAGATAGTTAGTGAGAGGGTAATTTGTAAACAAATTGGGCTGAGTTAGGAAGGGTCTTCTTTGGGAGTTGGGTCGCGTAATGGGCCGAGTAAAGGGCTGGTGTAGTTCGGTCTTAGGCCAAGAAGACATCTCATATTTCGGGTTTAGGCCGAACTATGTGCCGAAGTAAAGGTGTCAACCGAGGTAAATGGGTCAGCCGAAATAAGTGGGCCTGGTGGTTAGCCGAGGTATTGGTGAGAAAGGATGTCGGGCATGGTATAGCTCGGCCGGGCGCCATCTACATCATTACCTAAGTGTGTGACCGAGGTAACTTAGCTCGGTGTGGTTGCAGCAGCTTATATAAAGGAGGTAACCATCTCACTTGGTTGGCAGTGAGTAGAAGTGTGACTCTTAAGAGGACTCTGCTAAGGAGAGTAGAGTCCTACTAGGATTGTGCAAAACCATCTCACTTGATTCGTAGTGAGTAGGGTGTGTGATTCCTATGAGGACTCTCATAGAGAGAGTTGGAATCCTACTAGGATCATGCCAAGCAGGGTCTATAAAAGCTCATGACCAGACCTTTGTACAGGTATCCCAATTTCTACCCTAGAATACACAGAGCTTATTGTCTATTGTCTAGTTGCTGACTTAGGCATCGGAGGGGTTTCCGGCACACACGCGCCAGTTAGCTCACGTTTGTGTTTTCAGGTGGCAAAGCAACGACGTTTGGAGAAGTACAAACTTGATCAACAGGATCATAGGAGAAGAATTATTTCATGCTTGTACAATTGGTGCCGTCTGTGGGAATTACACATAGAACAAAACCTTTTGATCGAGTTTTCCTTTCTAGTTGAAATCAATGCCACACAACGAAGATTTTTCGTAATCTGCTATAGATGGGCAAACCCCGGAAGGGGATGGGAGGCGTGAAGGTTTACCTTCTATCCCACCCATGGCAGAATTAGATCCCCAGCGAAGGAATCCATGGAGAAAAGCGAGAGAAAGACGGGGCTCAAGTCCATACCGCTCTCAAAGCCCTAATAGACAGAGACGGAAGATGGATCCTTAGGTTCTCGAAGATTGCGTAAGGGAGCAAAACGAAGTAATAAGAAGAATGGCGGCTGGCATAGAGTTTATGAAGAGCTAGATAAAAGGCAAAGGGGTGGCAGCAAAGAGGGGCGCAAAGGCAACACACACTCTTGCCACTCAAGAGATCGTGACAGACAAGTCACACCATCACAAGTTGAAAGAAAAAGCCTCAAGTAGGGCGATACACAATCAAAGACTTCTAGGACACGCTACTCTACGCCTGAGAGAATGAGGACTGAAAGGGCTCGAAGGAGAGAAAACACTCAGGCTCGTGACCCCCGCAGAGTCTCCGTACAACAACAATTGGCTCCTAGAATGCATGGGAATGTTGAGGTTGGAAATCCAGAGCCATGCCTTGCCTATAAACCAACAGATAAAACGTTAGCAAGGTTGCAGAGCTCACCATTCATTCCGACAATAGAGAACGCACAATTACCCTTAGGCTTCCACTAGCCCAAATTCACTATTTATGAGGAGAAGTCGAACCCCTACATACACTTGAACAACTTTTACCAGGTTATGGTCGTGTATCGGCGAAACGAGGCTCTAATGTGTATCCTCTTTCCTTCCAGCCTTGGTGACCTAGGTTTAACGTGGTTTGAAAGTTTGCCAGAAGGTAGCATAGCTTCATGGGCGCAACTAGTGGAGGCATTTCTGACTAGATTCAAAACGAACACCAAGACACCAGTGGAGATTGACCAGCTTCTCTCCATAGACATTGGCGAGAAAGAAACATTGAGGTCTTACAATAGCCGGTATTGGGAGAATTTTAATCAGATTAGAGATTGCCCTACAAACCTAGCTATCGCACGGTACAAACGAGGTTTGCCGGCTGGCAATAAGTTGAGGGATTCAAAGACAATGACGCCGCCCCTTACTATGGAAGCCCTAATAGAGAGAGTGCACCAACACATCCGGGTAAAGGAAGATGGGGTGCGTGCCAAGGCAGAGTTTGGCGCAACAGTGATACCAGACAAAAAGCCTTTGGCGAAAGTTAACACGGTTGACAAGTAAGACTGACCACGCAAAAGTCTTTGCCCAACTGGGGGCAAAGTGAGTTGGCAGGTTTGACCAACTCTTTCTAAATAAGTCTTTGCCTGACTGGGGGGCAATCAAGAAGCTTAGCAGGATTGGCCAGCATTTAGCTCTTCTTCAGCCGAGATAAGGATCCGCGCTGAAGAAAGTTGGCAGGAATAACCAACATTGAGCTCTCTCCTAAGCCAAGATAAGGATCTAGGCTGCAGGACGTTGGCAGGTTTGACCAACACTTTTTTCTTTCCTAAGCCGAGATAAGGATTTAGGCTGTAGGACGTTGGCAGGTTTGACTAACACTTTTAGCTCTCCTAAGCTGAGATAAGGATCTAGGCTGCAGGACGTTGGCAGGTTTGACCAACACTTTCCATTCTTTAGCTGAGATCAGGATCTAGGCTGAAGAAGGTTGGCCAAAATAACCAACACTTTGTTCTCTTCAGCCAAGATCAGGATCTAGGCTGGAGAGGGTTGACTGGAAAAACCAACACTTTGTTCTCTTCAGCCGAGATCAGGATCTAGGCTGGAGAGGGTTGGCTGGAAAAACCAATATTTTGTTCTCTTCAGCCGATATCAGGATCTAGGCTGGAGAGGGTTGGCTGGAATAACCAACATTTTGTTCTCTTCAGTCGAAATCAGGATTTAGGCTGGAGAGGGTTGGCCAAAATAGCCAACACTTTGTTCTCTTCAGCCGAGATCAGGATCTAAGCTGAAGAAGGTTGGCAGGTTTGACCAACAAATTTTTGAACTCTTTAGCCGGGATAATGGTTACCTCAGCCAAAGCAGGTTGGCAGGTTTGACCAACAAATTTTTGAATTCCTGGACCGAGATGGTTATCTCGGCTAAAGCAAGTTGGCAGGGTTAGTATAAACCAAGCTAGTTTGCTCGACGAGACACAGAAAGAGCGACTCGCCGTACAATTACAAACTCGAAGGATATATACATTGAAGGCAAAAAAGCAGGGGTTGTTCAAAATTTTGGAGGTATATGACGGTTGTAACAGGAGAACGAGAATAATGGGGGCACGCCATGTATCCTAGGAATGACGTCGTACCAGATTAGTGGAAAGACATGTTAAGCAACTGACAAGGCTTATTGGGGCCGAACAAGCTGTGAAACCGAACAAACTTTTTAGCTCGGCAGAATGGGGCGTTCTTAGCTCAGCTGGGGGAAAAATAATCCCAATCATGCTACGCAGATAGAATTAAAGGGCAATTGAGAGGTAATTTGTAAACAAATTGGGCCGACCTAGGAAGGGTCTTCTTTGGGAGTTGGGCCGCGTAATAGGCCGAGATAAGGGCTGGTGTAGCTCGGTCTTAGGCCAAGAAGACATCTCATATTTCGGGTTTGGGCCGAACTATGGGCCGAGGTAAAGGTGTCAACCGAGGTAAAGGGGTCAGCCGAAATAAGTGGGCCTGGTGGTTAGCCGAGGTATTGGTGAGAAAGGATGTCGGGCCTGGTATAGCTCGGCCGGGCGCCATCTACATCATTACCTAAGTGTGTGACCGAGGCAATTTAGCTCGGTGTGGTTGCAGAAGCTTATATAAAGAAGGTAACCATCTCACTTGGTTGGCAGTGAGTAGGAGTGTGACTCCTAGGAGGATTCTGCTAAGGAGAGTAGAGTCCTACTAGGATTGTGCAAAACCATCTCACTTGGTTGGTAGTGAGTAGGGTGTGTGATTCCTAGGAGGACTCTTATAGGGAGAGTTGGAATCCTACTAGGATTGTGCCAAGTAGGGTCTATAAAAGCTCATGACCAGACCTTTGTACAGGTATCCCAATTTCTACTCTAGAATACACAGAGCTTATTGTCTATTGTCTAGTTACTGACTTAGGCATCGGAGGGGTTTCCGGCACACACCCACCGGTTAGCTCACATTTCTGTTTTCAGGTGGCAAAGCAACGACGTTTGGAGGAGTGCAAACTTGATCAACAGGATCATACGAGAAGAATTATTTTGTACTCGTACAATAATTCATGCTCGTATAGTTAGATAACACTTTAACATATTTTTTTAACTCCACCATTAAAGATGCTCTAAATTGGAGACTCTTTCTACAACCTCTATTACTTTAACACTAACTCTACCATTTTTTAAAAGAAAGAGGCGGAGAGTTCTAAGTTATGAGTTATAGAGGAGTTTTAATGGGTGAGATTCATCATGTGATGTGATGTGATGTGTGTATTTATATTTATATTTTTATTATTTTACTTATCACATTGGTAGAGTTCTCTTTAAAACTTTACCATTAAAACTTTGTATCACTTTTTTTTTTTTAAATTGCAAATTCTCTTTACAACTCTGACTGTACCATTATAATTTTTTAAACCCCACCATTAGAGATTTTCTAAATTGCAGATTCTCCATACAACTCTAACTCTACCATTACAATTTTTTTAACCCCACCATTAGAGATTCTCTAAATTGCAAATTTTCTATACAACTCTGACTCTACCATTACTTTCACCAACCGAGAAAGACTTTCACATACACAATGTATATTTTATTAATAATAATAAAATAAAAAACAAGAAAAACCAGACTTTCCCCTTTATCAGAAAAATCTCTCTCAATATATTTTTTCAATAATGATAATTAGTATAGCGACCCCGGTCTTTTCCTATTTGATTACTGTATCTGGACTTAGGTTCCGTGGATCCTATCATTGTATAATTGTTGCTGTCGTCCTTTATTTTCTTATTTGAGTTATAGGATGTGTTGGGCAGGTTTGTTTCAGGTTGGTTGGGTCCGGAAACCAAGTGTTGCTGTCCAGTTTTTTGGATTGGTCGCTCGAGCGAGGGTTTGGTCGCTCGAGCGAGGGTTGAGTTTTGTCTCTGGTGGCTCGAGCCAGGGTTTCTTCGCTCGAGCGAGAGATTGCGTCTGGTATAGACCTGAGAGCAGTGTTTCTTCGCTCGAGCGAGCGAGGTGTATGTTTTCGAGTTCTTCGCTCGAGCGAGCATTCTGTCGCTCGAGCATGCTTCTGGGTTGCAGACCTGAAGCATTGCATTCTTGGCTCGAGCGAGATTTTCTTCGCTCGAGCGAGCGTTTCTTGTGTCTAGTCGCTCGAGCGACCATGTCTTCGCTCGAGCGAGCCTATCCAGTTTAAATAGGCAGCAGCGGGATTTTAAACATTTTTTCATCCTCTTTTTGATCCCAAACCCTAGTTCCGAGTTTTCTCTCTCCCTACTCACCTTTTCTCTTAGGTTTGATCTATTTAGATTGCATCTCTACCCTAGTTGCTTTATTAAAAAGGTAGAGTGGGTCAAGGGCTCCTGTTTAATCTGAACAATCTTGGAGTTGGAGCACTTTGAGTTTGGGTCATCATCTTCGTCTTCTCTTTTTGGGTTATTTCTTCGAGGTAGGGATTTCCTACTCCATCTTATGAGTTTTGTTCTAAGTTTTGGTACTTTAATATGATGGGGGTATTTTAGTAATTTTGGGAAAAACCTTAGTTGTTTTAATAAATTGATTTGTACAATTAATTTGAGGAAAATTGGGAATATTAGTTGAATTCAGGGAATTGGGGATTTATAAGTTTAAATGGTGTAGTTGGATTATTTAATCACTCTCCTATTTAAATGTTGAGATTATTATTGTTTTCTTATATTTTATTTCTTGTTTAGAAATAACTGTTTTGGGCTATCGGTGGAGGATAGTCATGATTGTTGTAGACATTGCATGTGGATTAGGGCAAACTGGAACTAATCACATTGGCTAAGTCATTAATTTTGACTATTGAATTAATACAGAAAAATACATGTATTGGTTGAGCATTGCATATGCATATTGTGTGGGAGGAGATAGGGGATGTACTCCACGGTTTAGGGGAAGATATGGGATGGACCTCTAAACCAGATTTTGTTTGGAAGGAGATAGGGGATGGACTCCATTAGCATCAATTTTATGTGTGCTTATTTATATTGAAGTGTTTTATTGATACAGCACTAAAATGTGTATCAATTTGGAAGTAAGAAGTGTTTTGATATGAGCCTGAGTCTCATTTATGTTGTCGATATTGGAAGTAATGTGAATATGCTATACAGTTCACAGATGTAAGTTTGGCCAGGTTCTGAGCCATATTGATAATAATGGAAATTGATAAGTGTCATAGACATTAGTGTCTTAAGATTGTATATTGATATAATTGATTATCATGATTAACCATCTATTGAATGCTATTGTTTTATTCAATGCTTATAATTGGTTTAGTATATTTCTACTGGGCTGTGGCTCACCCTATAAGGGAACATCATTTTCAGGTCCAGGTGACTCGCTACCTCCAAGGACTTAGCTTGGAAGGAACCGGATTTTGAAGCCTTGTTTTAAGTTATTTGTTTTTATTTGATTTACATGTAAACATTCAAGCCTAGAGCTTTATTTGTATTTGAGTTAGAACTCATAATTTTGTGTCCAAGTGTTGGCTTGGCAAGTTGTAAGCCCGTAGGGCATTTATTTTGATGTTACATGTAATGTCTTATTTTCGTAATACTCTGATGAATGAATTGTGGTTTATTTACTTGAGTAATGCATCTCATTATTGTGTATGTTATGGGTTATTTTTTAGGGCGTGACAATTAGAGCTTTAATTGAACTCTAGTGAGGTAGAAACTCAAAAAAAAAAAAAAAAAAAAAGGTCAAAATATCACATCAAATAGACCCCACATAAACATTAGAGCTCACAGATTAGAGCTCCAAAATTTTTTTGATAATTTTTTTAAATAAACTCTTCTAGAACTTTGAAAAACAGACTCTCTCTCTCTCTCTCTCTCTCTCTCTCTCTCCATTATACACAAACAATTAGTGTGTTTAGTTTTAATTTTTAAAATTTGAATTTTTTATTTTTTATATTTTTTATTTTTATCAAATATTTAAAAAAATTTAAACAAATTTTTTTATTTTTTTAGATACATAAAATAAAATATTTGTGAAAAATATTTTAAAAAATTAATAAATGCACAAAAATAAAAAATAAAATACTAAATTTTTATTTTTTATTTTTTGTATTTTTAGTATTTAGTGAATTTTTTAAAACAAAATTTTACGAAAATTATACTTTTTAAATGTATTTATGTTAAGTGTGTGCAAAAATATTTAAAAAAATTCAGTGAAAACAAAAAAAAAAAATACGAAAAACAAAAAAATAATTTTATAAAAAGTAAATTCTGGAAACTAAAA
Source organism: Camellia lanceoleosa (assembly GCA_025200525.1). Lineage (NCBI taxonomy): Eukaryota > Viridiplantae > Streptophyta > Magnoliopsida > Ericales > Theaceae > Camellia > Camellia lanceoleosa. The sequence continues at coordinate 95,734,512 of CM045772.1, read as the reverse complement.
TCATGCAAAGTGAATAATACTAGAGATTTAACAAATTATTAAAAAAAGTTTATTAAACACTCATATAGATATAAGATTCACACTCATGTAAAACCCACACCCATATATGTATTTAATAAAAAATATAATAATTTTATTAACATCTCTAACATATTTTCATACGAAATATCTTTCTTTCTTCCGTTGTAGAGCTCTTCTCTCTGTACCCATATATCTTTCTTTCTTCCATTGTAGAGCTCTTCTCTCTCTACCATTATATCTTTCTTTCTTCCGTTGTAGAGCTCATCCATACGAAATATCTTTCTTTCTTCCGTTGTAGAGCTCATCCAATCAACATCCTAGAAACTAAATCCCATACCCATATAGTCACAAAAAACATTTTATCACATAAGCATATAACATTACGTCTAAGTCTCTAACAAGCGAGACAAACCCATTGTGGTACTAACCACTTCCCACGTACCCAAAGTATTCGAACCCGGTATGCTCTGATACCAAGTTGTAACGCCCTTAAAATAAACCCACAAATCATACAATTTTGACATGCTTAGACATAAGAGAATAAAGCATAATTTCATTCAGTAGAGTATTCATTACAAAAGTATTACATGTTGAAATCAAAAGTAAATGCCCCACGGGCTTACAACTTTCCAAGCCAACACTTGGTTACAAAAAGAAAGTACTAACTCAAAATGCAAAATAAGCCCTTGGCTTGATTTACATGTAATACACAAAATAATCACAAAAATAAACAAGAGAGTATTCAACTCCCACAACCATCCAAGCTAAGACCTCGGAGGCGGCATAATACCTGAACCTGAAAATGATGTCCATATAGAGTGAGCCAACGCCCAGTAGAGATATGCTAAACATAATATGAGCAATGACTAAAACATTAGCATTTTATAAATGTTTAACCCACATAAATCATTTCATAATCCATTTCAATTACATGACAAATATGTCCATGTTTCATTCCTCTTTCCTTTACTTAACCGGTTTTCGATTCATAAATATGGCTCAGAACCTGGCCAAACAATTCCCATGAGACCACAGCTCATATCAACAATACTACCATACTTCATAATAGATACACATATTTGCTGTATCAATATCACATAAAACACTTCTATACTTCACAATAGATACACATATTCGCTGTATTAATACTTCAATAGATACGCATATTTGCTGTATCAACAGAGTCCATCCTCTATCTCCTCCCAAATAATATCCAGTTTAGGAGTTCATCCCTTATCTCCTCCTAAACTGTGGAGTACATCCCCTATTTTCTTCCACACAACACAATGCATATAAACGTTTATCATATACATGTTCAATTAATACACAAATTCGATGTATTATTCCAACCGTCATATTCGATGACATATTCAATTGATTAGTTTTAGTTTGCTTAATCATCATGCAGTGTCTATAACAATCAAAACTATCCTCCACCGATAGCACAAAGCAATTTGTTATCCCAGATAGGCAACCCAAGAGGGGGGTGAATTGGGTTATTAAAAATTTCACAGTATTAAAATTAACACAATATTCAGAATTTTAATAAATTAAAAAAAGAGAATAATAATTATCAATATGAACGTAAGAGAGATAGGGAGAGAAAATCAAACACTGCGATTTATAGTGGTTCGGCACGCCGGCCTACGTCCACTCCCCAAGGAACCTCCTTGAGAATTTCTTTACTATCAATTGAATAAATACACCACCAAGCTTGTGGATTTGGCACAGGACTTACTCTTATCTATTGAGCCTCACTCAACAATAAAAGCCTTACCCTTACAAAATCTCTCTAAAAATAAGGAATAAGAATAAGGGTAATTTAAACCATCTTTTACAATAATTCTCTCACAAAGAATAGATATGAAAGTGTAAGAACAAATGCTAGACTTAGATCTGAAAGTGAAAGAGCAGAATACAATTTGGAGCTCACAGAAAATTTTCTCTTCAAGTTCTTGATTTTTTCTCCACACACAACACTTCTATTTATACACAAAAATATACCCGTTGAACACTCCTTGCTGACGTCATGACTTACATAAGCACGCTCCTGACGTCATGGCTTACATAAGCACGCTCCTGATGTCAGCGCTTACATAAGCACACTCTTGATGTCATCGCTTACATAAGCACACTCCTTGATTTTGAATAGTCAGCAAATGATTAGAATTAAAAAGATAAAAATAAGACTGATTTTTTCTTTTTGGTTTTTTCAAACATGGAGCCACCGTTTTTGTAGACAATTTAATACAAAGTTCACAACTTTCAAACAAACAAATAATTTTCTCCATCTAGTTTATAATATATATATACATATATATACATATATATATATATATATAACTCCATCTTTTTCTTCTTGTTTGATTATAATAAGATATAATCAATGTAGTGTAGTGTGATATGATATAATCAATGTAATGTAAAAAATTTAATAGCGCACGTGATGTATTCTATTTATATTATATGCAATATATATATATATATAATGTTATAATCAAATATTTGCATACAGAAAAAATCTCTTTAAATGATATTTATGATGGATCTGAAAATGTATACCATCTTTAAAATATTATATATATTGTAGAGATTTTAAACTAAATATATTCTACCACTCCATATTAATTTTGTCAACACAAGACAACCCATCATTATCAAATTTGTCAAAATAATACAATTAATCAATTTTTAATTTGGTCAAAAAGTGAATATTGATCAGCCTCAATTTTTCAAAAAGTGAATAGTAAAGTTTTCAAAAATATTTTTATTTAACTAATATTTAACAAATATATATATTTTAAAAAGATAATATTTTGTGTCAAATAAATATATACATTAAAAAAATCTAAATTGTTATAAATAATATTTTAGACATCATCAAAATTAAATAATATGATTAACAATCTCCCCCTTTTTGATGATGGCAATATTTGTATGGATTTGACACAAAATAAAATTGACAAAATATTTGATAACCCTGTAACATATAATTTTCAAAAGCAATCATATAACCCTGCAACATATAATTTTCAAAAGCAATCATATTTTTTCTCCCCCTTTGTCATCATCAAAATAAAGATGAAGATAAGAAACAAACACATTTGATACAATAATCTGAGCGGCCAAAAATAAAATAATGGGCCGTCTGTCTTGTTGGAATCATTGTGGGGATTTTGGAGCATCTCGAGCGCAAGAAATATTGACAAACAAAAGATTTGAGCAGATATAGCAGATATGCATCGAGTAATGGATCAATGGAGTGTATAAAAGTGACACGATCGAGGCAAAGATACGAAATCATCAAGTGTTTGAGAGAAAAATTTGTTTTAGCTTCTTTTGTAATCATGTCATTTCTTACCTTATCGATCAATGAGTCGGACTGCATGAGGTGCACATGTCTGAGCAAATGAGAGAATACCCGATGTTGAGCACATGCTATGCCTGTAAATGAGGGTTCTAGTGTTATTGGCAATCGAAATGATTTTGATGCTATTAATAACACTATGGCTCTTAGTACACAGGCCATGACTACAGTTTCCAATATGGCGCGACGATTACATGCAAGAGTACAAGAAAATCAGCAATGGAGAGATGAGGTGTGCTTTTTAAAACAACAAGTAGTTAATATGTGTAAGGAGAAGAAAGAGTTAAAAAGGAAAAATGCACAGTTGGAGAATGCAGTGCATTATTATGCAACGGTGATAATGCCAAGACTCACAGAAATCGAAAATAGAGAGAGACATGTAAAAGAGGCTCATGAAAAATTGTTGAGAGAAGTGAAAAAGAAAAAATCTGTGAAGCCTTCTGAAAATTTACATGTAATCGAGTAATATTTTCTTTTTCTGAAATAAAATTGCGAGCATTTCTTCCTTTATTTATTTATTTATGTTATTATTATTTTTTATTATTATTATTATTTTTAATTCTGTCGTTGCACAAAAAAAAATTTGTTTGTTGGTGCAAATAAGGAGTATGACAGACAAGGAGTAAAAAAAATATGTATATATACTCCCTTTAAAATTATGCACAGAATCTACACATGCCCCCCCTTTTTCTTTTTCTTTTTTATAGTTTTATAATGAACATATATGAGTCTCCCCCTGAATTAATGCACTAAAAATTACATAAATTTGAAAAAACAAATTACCAATCTATAATACCAAGGGCCCTTAAGATCTGGCCATAAACTACACCAAGTGCACTAGCATAAAAGGAGAAAATAAAAATAAAAACAAATTCTTCAAACAAGGTAGAAGCAACCATTATTAAATCTAAGAGAATTTGGAGCACATATAACAAGTAAAAAAAATACAACACAGTGCAACAAGAATTTTAACATGTTGATCAGTGATGACCTTGATGATTGGAAGAAATGGAGAAGATTGGGTAATGGATCTTGATGGATCAGTCACGGATCTTGATGGATCGGTGATAGAGCTTGATGAATCGGTAACGATGGTGATGCAGATTTCGGGTGGAGAAGTGATGGCGTTCGGTGGATTGGTGAGGGATTTGGGTGGATGATGGTAGTGATGAAAGTGATGGATGATTTTGTGGATGGTGAAAATGGTTGCAGACGATGGTGAACATGGATATGGAGTCGGCTGAGGAAGAAGGAGAGAGCGAGAGATCAAGAGAAAGAGAAAAAGAGAGAGTAAGGGAGAGAGTGGGTGAGAGATAGAGACGGAACGGGAGAGAGAGAGAGAGAAAAATTATATATATAAATGTATGTATATTATTATTATTGTTATTATTTTTTATAATAATAATTATTATTACTATAGTTATTTTATTTAATTATTTATTTACAAAAAAAAAATCATTTTTTCATATACACATTATCTTGGAGTATTCATCATACCAAGTTCTGTTCTAATATAACAAAATTGTTCTTCATTGAGAGGCTTGGTAAATATGTCAGCTAATTGACGATTTGTAGGCACAAATTCGAGTTCAATGTCACCTTTGAGTACATGATCTCTTAGAAAATGATGCCTTATTTCAATGTATTTAGTGCGTGAGTGCTGAATAGGATTTTTTGAAAGGTTAATGGCACTTGTGTTGTCACATTTTATAGGAATTTTATCATAGTGAAGTCCAAAATCTTGAAGTTGTTGTTTCATCCAAAGCAAATTGTGCACAACACCCAGCGGCGACAATGTATTATGCTTCAGCAGTTGACAGAGCCACTGAGTTTTGTTTTTTGCAAAACCAAGAAGTGAGTGAGCATCCAAGAAAATGACAAGTGCCACTAGTGCTTTTTCGGTCAAGTCTACATCCCACAAAGTCGACATCTGAGTAACCAAAAAGTTCAAAGGTGGTTCCCTTAGGATACCATAATCCCAAATTTTGAGTGCCAACAAGATATTTGAAAATACATTTGACTGCGGTGATGTGTGACTCTTTCGGTGCAGATTGAAAACGTGCACACATACAAACACTAAACATTATGTCGGGCCTACTTGCAGTAAGATAGAGTAAAGAACCAATCATACCTCGATATTTCTTTTCATCTACAGGTTTACCTTTTTCATCCTTGTCGATTTTTATCGATGTGCTCATTGGAGTTGCTGCAAGCTTTGATGATTCAATTTCAAACCTTTTGAGTAGATCTTTGATATATTTCGTTTGATTTAAATGTATTCCATCATTAGTTTGTTTAATTTGTAGACCAAGGAAGTAATTTAATTCCCCCATCATACTCATTTCAAACTCACCCTGCATGTCTTTAGCAAACTCTTTGCACAAATTTTCATTAGTAGCACCAAAAATGATATCATCAACATAAATTTGAACAATTAGCATATCTTCTTTTTTTATTTTTATAAAAAGTGTTGTATCAATTTTTCCTCTACAAAAACCTTTGTCAAGTAGAAAATTACTTAATCTTTCATACCATGCTCTAGGAGCTTGTTTCAAGCCATATAAAGCTTTTGAAAGTTTGAAAACATGATCAGGGTATTTATGATTTTCAAAACTGGGAGGTTGTTCAACATAGACTTCCTCCAAAATGTACCCATTTAAAAAAGCACTTTTAACATCCATTTGATATAATTTAAAATCTTTAAAACACGCAAAAGCACGTAACATTCTAATAGCTTCAAGTCTAGCAACTGCTGCAAAAGTTTCATCAAAATCAATTCCCTCTTCTTGATTATAGCCTTGAGCTACTAATCTAGCTTTATTTCTAGTAACAACTCCAGATTTGTCCATTTTATTTCGAAAAACCCATTTTGTACCAATAACGGGATGATCCTTAGGTCGAGGGGTCAAAAACCAAACTTAATTTCTTTCAAATTGATTTAATTCTTCTTGCATTGCTAAAATCCAGTTTTCATCATTTTCAGCTTCTAAAAATGATTTTTGTTCAATTTGTGAAACAAATGCTAAGTTACCACAAATATTTCTAATAGAGGAACGAGTTTTTATACCTTCCGCCGCATCACCTATGATGAGGTCTTTGGGATAGCCATGAGCATACTTCCATTCTTTTGGTAGATTTGAGTCACTTTCTGGAATAGCATATATTTCTTGAAGTTTCTCCATTGTCATTTCTTCTTCTTGTTCGCGTAGTGGATTTTCTTCATTTTCCTTTTTGTAAATGCTCTCCATGCTTGGTTGATTTTCTACAATATCATTACTTACAAGATTCTTGGAAATAATATCATTAGATTCATCAAAAACAACATGCACAGATTCTTCAACAAGTAGAGTTCTTTTATTGAATACTCTATAAGCTTTACTAGACATACAATAACCAAGAAATATAGCTTCATCCGATTTAGCATCAAATTTTCCTAAGTTATCTTTATTGTTATTTAATACAAAGCATTTACAACCAAAAGCACGCAAGTGACTAATATTAGGTTTTCTTCCTTTCCAAAGTTTATAAGGGGTTTTCTTAAGAATAGGTCTAATCATGGCACGGTTTATAACATAGCATGCAGTGTTAACAGCTTCCGCCCAAAAATATTTAGGTAAATTATTTTCACAAAGCATAGTACGAGCCATTTCTTCAAGAGTTCTATTTTTTCTTTCAACCACACCGTTTTGTTAAGGAGTCCTAGGGGCTGAGAAATTATGATCTATTCCTAAGTTATCACAAAACATAATAAAATCATCATTTTTAAATTCTCTACCATGGTCACTTCTAATACTACAAATATTAAGATTTTTCTCATTTTTAATTCTTTTACAAAGTTTTGAGAAATTATAAAAAACTTCATTTTTGTGTGCTAAAAATAATACCCATGTATATCTAGTATAATCATCAACACAAACAAGCGCATAAGATTTTCCTCCTAAACTTAATATTCTAGATGGTCTGAATAGATCAATATGCAAGAGTTGAAGCGGTCTAGTAGTTGAAACAATATTTTTGGATTTAAAAGAAATTCTAGTTTGTTTTCCAAATCGACATGCATCACAAAGTTTATTTTTTTCAAAAACAATTTTTGGTAAACCTATGACTAACTCATTTTTTGAAAGTTTGGAAATTAAATAAAAAAGAGCATGTCCTAATCTTCTATGCCAAAGCCAACCATTATCGTTTATAGCAAATAAACATTTAATATTAAAATGAGAAGACAAATCGTGCAAATCAAACACATATACATTCTCATGTCTGTAACCTATAAATAAAGTTTTATTTTCTAGGGTGTTTTCAATAGTGCAATGAGTTTTCTCAAAAATAACTCTATAACCTTTATCACATAATTGACTAATACTAAGCAAGTTATGTTTTAAACCTTCAACAAATAAAACATTTTCAATAATAGGAGAGGGATTTTTACCAATACTTCCTACACCAATGATTTTACCCTTGCTATTGTCGCCAAAAGTCATATATCCGCCATCCTTTAGTTGGAGTGTGGCGAACATAGTTTTATTTCCAGTCATGTGCCTTGAACATGCACTGTCGAGATACCATCTATCGTTACTGGATTTTGTCTTGAAACATACCTACAAAAATTTGATTTATCTATTGGTACCCATTTTTTCTTGGGTCCATAAAAGTTAGAATTTGACACTCTCGAGATATCCTTAGGGACCCACATCTTTTTTATTTTAGCAAAAGGATTTCTTTTAATAGGACATGAAGGTGAAATATGACCTTTTGTTCCACAAAAATGACATGTGAGATGAGAGTAATTAGAAGATGCATATACAAAGCCATTTTTGGCAGTTTTTACTTTTGAAAAAGGTTTATATCCAATTCCGGCTCTATCAAAAGTACAGTTTTGATTTTTAAGAATTTTATCTAAAGTATCTCTACCTTGAGTGAACTTTGAAAGAGTAGTTTTCAAGTCTTCAATATTTTCTTTCAAAATAATTTGCTCATTTTTTAAAGACTTGTTTTCTTTTTGCAATACAACTAAATGGTTTTTAGAAATTGAAGACTCTTTTTGAGTTAAAATCTCATTTTCCTTTTTCATTTTCATGGCTTCATTTTCTAAAACATTTATCTTGGAAGTCAATGATTCATTTTCTTTTGATAAACTTGAAATTACTTTCTTTTGACAATTATTTTTCAAACTAAGTTTCTTAAATTCAGCATGTAATTCATCAAAAGCTAATTGTAATTCATCAAATGTAAATGATTCGTCATTTACCTCATTTTCATTTCCAAGTGCCATTAAACATAGGTTAGCAACCTCGTTTTTGCAAACTTCGGTTTCTGTGTCGCTTTCATCACTATCTTCTCCCCATGCTGCAATCATAGCTTTCTTCTTGTCCTTCTTCAATTTTTTCTTAAGTTCTGGACATTCTGATTTGTAGTGTCCAGGTTTGTTGCATTCGTAGCAGGTTACTTCAGATTTTTTGTGATTTTCTCCTCTTTGAAAATCCCTGTTGTTGAAGTCTTTTCTGAAAAAATTTCTTACGCCTTGTTTCTTTCTCACAAACCTTTGAAACTTTCTAGTGATGAATGCCATTTCCTCATCCTCATCTGAATCATCTTCCTTATCCTCTTGATGTTTTGAGTGGATTTGAAGGCCATTCCTTTCTTCTTGTTGTTGTCCTCCTCTTCCTTTCCTTCTTACATTATGAGCTCATGAGTTAAGAGAGATCCCATTAACTCATCTAGACTTAGCTTTGATAAATCCTTGGCTTTGGTAATGGCAATGACTTTTGTCTCCCAACTTTTTGGCAATGACCTACGCACTTTTCTTACAATTTCAACATTAGTATATGTTTTGCCAAGAGAAGTTAAACCATTAATAATATCAGTAAAACGAGTAAACATTTGAGGAATAGTTTCATCAGGCTTCATTTTAAAAAGTTCATAATTATGGACTAGCAAACTGACTCTAGATTCTTTAACTTGTTCGATTCCCTCATGAATCACTATAAGCTTGTCCCAAATTTCTTTTGCGGTTTTACATGTGGAAATTCTATTGAACTCGTTGGCATCTAAGGCGCAGTACAACATGTTTGTAGCTTTGACATTAATTTGAGTCATTCTAGTATCTGATTCATCCCACTCATCTTCAGGTTCTGGTACCCTAAGTCCATCTACAGTTTTGGTATGAATTTTTGGACCATTGCAAATAATTTTCCAACATTCATAATCATTAGATTGAATATGTATGGTCATCCTAGTTTTCCAATAGCTAAAATTGGTGCCGCTAAATAGAGGTGGCCTATTAGATGCTTGTCTCTCGGGTAAGGAATAACTAAGGGTTGCCATGATCTACTCTAAGACGGTTAAGTCACAGAAACTAGAGTCTAGGCTCTGATACCAATTGTTATCCTAGATAGGCAACCCAAGAGGGGGGGTGAATTGGGTTATTAAAAATTTCACAGTATTAAAATTAACACAATATTCAGAATTTTAATAAATAAAAAAAACAGAATAATAATTATCAATATGAACGTAAGAGAGATAGGGAGAGAAAATCAAACACTGCGATTTATAGTGGTTGACGCATGCCCACGCCCACTCCCCAAGGAACCTCCTTGAGAATTTCTTTACTATCAATTGAATAAATACACCACCAAGCTTGTGGATTTGGCACAGGACTTACTCTTATCTATTGAGCCTCACTCAACAATAAAAGCCTTACCCTTACAAAATCTCTCTAAAAATAAGGAATAAGAATAAGGGTAATTTAAACCCTCTTTTACAATAATTCTCTCACAAAGAATAGATATGAAAGTGTAAGAACAAATGTTAGACTTAGATCTGAAAGTGAAAGAGCAGAATACAATTTGGAGCTCACAGAAAATTTTCTCTTCAAGTTCTTGATTTTTTTTTCCACACACAACACTTCTATTTATACACAAAAATATACCCGTTGGACGCTCCTTGCTGACGTTATGACTTACATAAGCACGCTCCTGACGTCATGGCTTACATAAGCACGCTCCTGATGTCATGGCTTACATAAGCACACTCTTGATGTCATAAACACATAAGCACTCCTTGATTTTGAATAGTCAGCAAATGATAAGAATTAAAAAGATAAAAATAAGACTGATTTTTTCTTTTTGGTTTTTTCAAACATGGAGCCACCGTTTTTGTAGACAATTTAATACAAAGTTCACAACTTTCAAACAAACAAATAATTTTCTCCATCTAGTTTATAATATATATATATATACATATATATATATATAACTCCATCTTTTTCTTTTTGTTTGATTATAATAAGATATAATCAATGTAATGTAAAAAATTTAATAGCGCACATGATGTATTCTATTTATATTATATGCAATATATATATATATAATGTTCTAATCAAATATTTGCATACAGAAAAAATCTCTTTAAATGATATTTATGATGGATCTGAAAATGTATGCCATCTTTAAAATATTGTATATGTTATAGAGATTTTAAACTAAATATATTCTACCACTCCATATTAATTTTATCAACACAAGACAACCCATCAATATCAAATTTGTCAAAATAATACAATTAATCAATTTTTAATTTGGTCAAAAAGTGAATAGTGATCAGCCTCAATTTTTCAAAAAGTGAATAGTAAAGTTTTCAAAAATATTTTTATTTAACTAATATTTAACAAATATATATATATATTTTAAAAAGATAATATTTTGTGTCAAATAAATATATACATTAAAAAAATCTAAATGGTTACAAATAATATTTTAGACATCATCAAAATTAAATAATATGATTAACACAATTATTTCTAAACAGATAATAATTACATCCAACAGATAAATTATCAACAATTTTCATAAGTGAGTGATTAACAATTCCAACTCCACCATTATATCTCATAATGAGCCAATTTCATTATTCCCAACTCAATTTCACATATCCACAATTTTCCAAATTAATTATACCAATTAATTTATACAACAAATTAGGGCTTTCTCCCCCATTTCTAAATATTGACCCAAAGGTCCAAATATCAACAATTTACAACACTAATCTCATGTTAAGACCCAACATACTCATGTATTGGCCCAAAGAACAAAACCCTTTTTTCCACATTTTGAAACCCTAACATCCAAACTTTCCAACTCTCAACATTTAATCAAAATGACTACAAGTTTATGTCAAAGACCATAAAAATGAGTAGTTATCCCTACCTCAAGAGATGAAACCAAGTGGAGAAGATGAAGAAATTCGAAATGCACCAAACCCTAAGATTTTCAGATTGATAGATAGCCCACACCAAGCTCTACACTTTTTACAAAGGGACAAGGGTGGGGGATCACTCAAACTAGATCAAGCCTTAGAGAGAAGTTGTGTTTTTAGAGAAAGGTGCTCTCCAATGGAGGTTTTGAAAAAGTAAGAGAGAAAGAAAGTGTGAAAAGTGATTTAAAATCACTTAGCTGCCATCTGATATACGACTAGTCCGCTTGAGCGAAGAATAGGATACTTGAGAGTCAAGCACAAAAACTGGACCCGCTTGAGCACAAGAATACCCGCTCGAGCTCCAAGACACAACTGCAAAACACACCCGCTCGAGCGCAAAGGGAAACCCGCTCAAGTGTAGATTACCCTCTCCTAGTATTTTTACAGACAATGAACACCCGCTCGAGCGCGACCCGCTCAAGCGTAAGGAACTCCGCTCGAGTGTAAAAAACAACCCTGCAATACTTTTGCAGAGGCACAAAAAACTGGAAGTGTGCAAACTCCGCTCGAACGTAAGAAGACCCACACGAGCGGATCACTGAAAATCTGGGCAACAAGAGTTGGGACAAAAGCTCAACCAACCTGTTCGAAACACGCTCAATACATCCTAAACCCAAATATATGGAATTAAAAGATGGCAACAGGACACATACAACAACAAACTCTACGGAACCTAAGTCCGGATACAACAATCAAAGGAGGAAGAACCAGGATCGCTATAACCTCCCCCCTCCTTAAGGAATTTCGTCTCCGAAATTAAGTACAAGTTTTCAAAAACAAGTTTTCCTCAATTCTCAATAACATTACCAACCAATATTCCATAACCTGACCCATCATCGGTCATCCCATCTCTATTCAAGAGGCAATTTACAACATACAACTCAATATGCATCATTAGCATGATTTCCTTTGAAATTTAACAATTTCAACACATTTTCCACAACTCAGTTATATATATTCAATGCCAACGATATATTTGCATTTCTAAAACATCATTAACATATACAATGTTAAAATAAACTTCCATTTCAAGGCAAATTCCACAATACTTCCATAAATCAAAACATTCACAATGTTTTACAACTTAAGACATATTTAATGCTCTTAAAGTTTATCAATATTACAAAATTCTCAATACATGATTATGCTTTAACAAACAAGTCTGGATATTTCTCTCGGACCTCTAACTCACGTTCCCAAGTGGCTTCCTCCACTCCGTGATGTTTCCATAAAACCTTTACCAAGGGAATGGTCTTGCCTCGCAAGACTTGATCCCATCTATCCAAGACCCGCACCGGTCTCCCCTCATACGAGGCATCTTCGTCAACCTCTAAGTCGGTCCAATCTAATACATGCGATGGATCCAGCTCGTACTTCCGAAGCATGCTAACATGAAACACGTCATGAACTCCGGACAATTGCGGCGGCAAAGCTAAACGGTAGGCAACCTCGCCAATCCTCTAAGGATCTTGAAAGGGCCAATAAATTGAGGGGACAACTTCCCACTATTCCCAAACTTCATCAAACCCCACCTAGGTGATATTTTCAGAAAAACATGATCACCCGTCTCAAATGCCAAAGGCCTCCTCCTACGGTCGGCATAACTCTTTTGGTGACTCTGGGCTGTAACAAGCCTCCTACGGATAAGCTCAACTTTTTCCGTTGTTTCCCGAACCAACTCCGGGCCCAACAAAGGTGCATCACCCACCTCGGCCCAACAAACTGGAGACCTACACAGTCGGCCATACAAGGCCTCAAACGATGCCATACCAATACTCGACTGAAAGCTGTTGTTGTAGGCAAACTCCACCAAAGGCAAGTGCCTCTCCCACGACCCACTAAAGTCAAGGACACAACCTCGAAACATATCCTAAAGGATCTGAATAGTACGCTCAAACTACACGTCAATCTAGAGATGATAAGCCGTGCTAAAGGTCAATCTAGTGCCCAAGGCACTCTGCAAAATCTGCCACAACCTAGCAGTAAAATGTGGATCTCTATCTGAGACGATCGACACTGGGACCTCGTGCAACCTCACTATGTCCTGAATATTAAAGTCGGCACGATGATCTACCGAATCTCTCACGCGCATAGGGATAAAGTGCACCGACTTAGTTAACCGGTCTACAACCACCCAAATAGCATCACTACCCCGCTGAGTCCTCGGAAGACCTACAACAAAGTCCATAGTGACATGCTCCCACTTCCACTTGGCAATAGGCAAGGGTTGTAACAAACCCGCCGGCCTCTGATGCTCGACCTTCATTTGCTGACAAGTAAGGCACTTAGACACAAAAACTGTCACATCTTTCTTCATACCCCGCCACCAAAACTGGCAACCCAAATCACGATACATCTTAGTGCCTCCCGGATGCACCGCAAGGCGTGACTGGTGAAACTCTCGGAGTACCTTCTCTCGGCAAGACTCCTGTACAAACAGACGGTCTCGGTATCTCACACTCTGGTCGGAATACACCGTCAAACACTTCTTAACCTTCCCACTGGAGATCTTCTCTCGGAGGGATTCTACCTCAAGGTCACCTCCCTGTGCCTCTAACACTCGTGTCACAAGTGTAGGCTGCGCAACAACAGAAAACAAGGCCGCAGCCTCAACGAATTCGCCCAGAAGCAAATCAAACTCGCCAAGTGCACCCAACATCTCCCACTCCCGGATGGCTATACAAGCTACATCACTAATGGATTTCCTACTAAGGGCATCGGCCACAACATTGGCCTTACCCGGGTGACAGTGCAACTCGAAATCGTAGTCCTCAATGAACTCCATCCATCTCCTCTACCTCAAATTCTAGTCTCTCTGTGTAAACAGGTACTTTAAACTCTTATGATCCGAGAATACCTCGAATCTCTCACCATAAAAGTAGTGCCTCCAAATCTTCAAGGCAAAGATCACTACTACTAGCTCTAGGTCATGCGTAGGGTAATTCCTCTCGTGTATTTTCAACTGACGTGAACCATAGGCTACCACTTTCCCCTCTTGCATCAACACATAACCCAAACCCTCTCGTGAGGCATCACAATAAACTGCATAACCCAAACCTCTCTCCGAGATAATCAAAATCAGAGCGGTGGTCAATCTAACTTTCAACTCTTGGAACGACTTTTCACAAGTCTCACTCCATACAAATTTGACCCATTTCCGCGTCAATCTAGTCAACGGCGAAGCTAGTCTGGAGAAATCTTTCACAAATCGGCGGTAATACCCAGCTAATCCCAGAAAACTGCGGATCTCAAAAACACTCTTAGGCTGTGCCCAATCCTGCACTACCTCAATCTTGGACGTATGAATAGACACCCCTTTCCCAGAGACTATATGGCCTAAGAACTTGACCTCTCTTAGCCAGAACTCACACTTCCCAAACTTGGCATACAGCCTATGGGCTCTAAGTAACTCAAGCACCACTCTCAAGTGTTCCTCGTGCTCCTCCTCCGAAGGTGAATAAATCAAGATGTCGTCTACGAAAATGACTACAAAACGATCTAAGAATTCGCGGAAGATCCGGTTCATCCAGTCCATAAACACTGCCGGTGCATTGGTGAGCTCGAAAGGCATCATCAGAAACTCATAGTGGCCATACCGCGTACGGAATGTCGTCTTTGAGATATCCTCCTCCCTGACCCTCAACTGATGGTAACCCGATCTCAAGTCTATTTTAGAGAAACAACGGGACCCCTTCAACTGGTCAAACAGATCATCTATCGAGGCATAGGGAACTTATTCTTAACCGTAGCCTGATTCAACTTCCGGTAATCGATACAAAGTCTCAAAGCACCATCTTTCTTTTTAGCAAAGAGGGCCGGTGCTCCTCACGGCGAAACACTAGGGCGAATAAAGCCCTTGTCCAACAACTCCTGGAGTTGAATCTTCAACTCACTCAACTCGGCTGGGGCAAAATGGTAAGGTGCCATAGAAATTGGCGCTGTGCCGGGCACTAAATCAATAGAGAACTCGATCTCTCGATGAGGTGGAAAACTCACAAGATACTCAGGGAAGACGGCCGAGTACTCACAAACCACTCTCGGTAACACAGTCTGGGTCTCATCACACTCACTAATTATAAAGCTAGCGAGGAGACTACTAAGCTCACTCCGCCCTCGCGGATCATATACTGGTGGCAACACACTACCAACCCAATCCCCCAAGAAATAGAAACAATCCCTGCTCAAGGTACATACTGTGATCCTCTGGTGGTAACAATCAATAACAGCTCGGTATGACGATAATCAGTCCATACCCAAATCACATCGAAACCCGACATAGCCATAACTACAAAAGAAAATGGAAGTCGGCGGTCAGCGACCTCTATATCACAGCCCCGACACCCTTGTTTCAAAATCAACTCACCCCCAACAGGTGACACAACACAAATAGGAGATGCTAACTGCACCAACTCCAAACCCAAAACAGATGCAAATTCAGTAGATATAAAGGAATGGGATGCACCCGTATCAATCAACACATTAGCAACCGAGTTGCAAAACAAAAAGGTACCTCTCGCAACAGATGGAGCCAGTACTAAATCCTACGCAGTAACAACATACACACGCCCTGTAGGCCCCTGATCTACCTGCTCACCTCTAGGAGCAAAAGACTGCTGCACAGACTGGGTCATTGAAGCCCCCTGATTGGCCCTCGAGGCCTGAACTGACTGAGTTGGCTAAAAACTCTGCCTCAACCCAGATGCACCAGATGTGCCACTCAACTGCGGGCAAAACCTCTTCAGGTGCCCCGCCTGACCACACTGGTAACAAGAGAGCGGCTGGCCTTTGCCCCGACTCTGGCTCTGAGGTCGAGCCGATGATGAAGCTGCTCTCTGACCTCCTCCCCTCTGTGGGTAAGCTGAAGACTTGTGGCCCAACTGACCACATTTGTAACAGGTGATGTCTCCCTGACTGCATCTCCCAGAGCCTGCACTCAACACTGGAAAGGTTGATCTAGCAAAAGCACCCTGGGACTGCTGAGGGTTAGGACCCCTCTACCTTCTACCGTCCCCCTGACTATCCTGACTCCTCTTAGAGCCCTTATGTCTCTCCTCCTCCTCCTCTTGCATCATAATCTCCATATAGGCCGCAGCATCCACAAGGTGCCCATAATCCCAAGTCATAGACCCCCCAACTCTCATCTTGAGCCCTTGTCTCAACTTCTTCTCAAATTCCAGACAACAGCGTTCTTCAAACGCCACAAGCTCAGGTGCAAACCTGGATAAACTAGTAAATGCAGCCTCAAACTCAACCACTGATAAACTCAGCTGCTTAAGCTGGCAGAACTGATCCCTCAACTTCTCCCTGATAGTTGGAGACAGGAACTTCTCCTGGAAGGCATCCACAAAGGCCTCCCAAGTACCCCCAACATGACCTCTCATGAACTTCCACCACTGACCCGCATCTCCCTTCAATTGGGAAGATGCCAAGGTGTAACAAGTCCGCGAGGGACCTCGATGCTACAGTTCGGACTCATCTTGTCACGGTTCTTAATCTTGAACCGAAGAGTCCAAATCCGGAAAATCGTTTTGAGAAAACAGATTTTGAAGGAAGTGCCAAACATGGACTACTTCGCCAGATACAAAGTCACCACCTAAATATTTTTTATGGGGGAATTTAGGAAACCCTGACTCGGTGCCAAAGGCCACGTGTCCGTCATCACCAAAGTTGCCTAGGCTCGGGAACTTGGGTACGATTGGGGAAGGTCAGCTATGAGCACCCCCTCTCGCCCGATCCGAAGATCGGCCTCTATTAACCATGATATCCTCTTTTGAAAACGTTATGTGTCCTTGTTCCGGTTATTAGACTAGATTTACTATGTTATGCGCACAACAAACAAGTATAGACTAGATCGCCTGATTTGGAACAAAACATTGCATATCCGTTTGTTTGGAAAACGTTTTGGACTTTGCTACTCGCAAGTAGGCTAAAACATGGATTTTAGTGAGTTGTTCCAACTCAAACAATCCAACCTTCACCCATAGGCATTCAGGTAGTTATATCACATAAGCATAAAGCCACATGGTAAGCATGCTATTATGTTTAACATTCACACTTATGCGAGATGCTAAAGCATAAAATACTTACAGTGTACTCCGTGCCAAAACAGTAAACTAGTTAGCAAACATGCGTGATCCTAGTTCATGTTAAAGTAATCTAAGACGGCATGTGAGATGCTACAAATAACATGTATTTAAGTTAGATTTAAATACTTATGCAGTTAGCATGATGTGCCGAGCCCGGTGCATGCAAGACAAATGAATGAATGCACGCATGCATAGCATAAGGATGCTAATTTAAATATGCCCTAGTACTAACCATTGAAAGCAGGTAAGTAAAAGGAAAGAAAGACGTGGGGTTGGAAGACATGCACACACTCACCCACACTTATTACAAATTTGCCCTCGCTCGAAGAGGGCGAAAGAATAATACAATGTAATTAACCTACAACCTAATTAATTATTACAAACCACCTAATATAATTGAATATAATTAAGCAGTAAACAATAGCCTCGGGAAGAGGGTCCGATGCATGCGCGCTCGATTTTACTCAGAAAGTCACTGCCATGCGCAAGATGCCTCTGCTTTGGCTGTTATCCTCCTCTGAAGACTGCACAAGTCCCAGGGTTGCTTCTCTGAGTGCTCTAGAACACCACCAGCTAAAGGGATTGATCACCGGCCATTTGTAATGGTCACCGGCCACAAAATACTCCATCGGCCAACAATGGATGGCCGGTCAGCAGTGAAGATGGCCGGTCGGCCAAATCTTCCTGCAGAATCTGTGTTGACGGCAACAGAGGGCAAAACTTGGCATGGCAATGCATTTCAAGCTATGTATGCACCAACCACACCCCTTATCATGTGAATGACTCAAAGGAGGATGGGCCTCGATTCTCAGACCACCAATCGCGCATTTCCATGCATGATGGCCCAAAGAATCAAGTGTGCATCTTGATATGGAATGCAATGCACATAAGCAAATAAAGGGGGTTCAACCTCTATCATAATCAATTCAAGAGATTAAGCATGCGTGCTGTTATGATGCAACCTCGGCATGTGAGCTAGCATGCGACCATGGAAATACAAAGAAGCATACAAAGCATACAATGATCATGCAAGGCATGCAAGGCATGAAGCAATGCAACCAACAAGTATGCAAGACATAATGTGGGTGTTCAAGCATGCAAGCAAACATGTGACTTCATTCAATCATGTAACTTCAATCATGCAACAACACACAAATATGCAACAACATACAAGGGGAGCATGCAACAACATGCAAAGGGGTGGACTTAAACTAACATGGATAGCTTGCGAGCATGCCAAAATCAGTTGCCAATGCTATGGAAGTGAAGTCCAAAACACACACACATGCATGCAAATATGGTCCAATTCCTAGGCATAAAGGGACAACTTCTAAGCACACTTAAAAGGAGGTAAACATGGACAATTAGCATGCAAGGTAAGCTCTGGAAATCATGTCAAAGATGATACCAAATCAATTGAACAAGATAATCATAGCATGGAACATGGTCCAAAACTCAAGGCTAACAAGCCAAAATGTAAAGTAGCTATACAAAGCATGCCATGGTCGACCAAAGCAACCCAAAACAGACTTCAAGCATACCAAAACAAGCATGGAAGCTTCACAAATCTTTGCCAAAAACATGCTAGAACAAGAGCCCAAAGCATAAGACATGTTAAGGCTAAATAATGGCATTACAAAACATGTATGCAAAGCATGCAAGGTGTGTCCAAACCAACTCAACACAATGCTATTTCATGGAAAAATAAGTATAAATATCAGTCAAGGCATGGTCAACATGAGCCTAAACTAGATGCTCCTTTAAGAGGCAAAAATGGCCCTTGTCAAGGACAACAAGGAGAGAGTGTGGCCCTCTCCTTCCTAGGACCTCAAGGCACCATCCTCACCTCTGAAATCTCTCAAGATTTTAGTGGTGAGGAGGCCCAAACACAATGGTCCCGGAGTTCAACCAAAATGGCACAAAACAAAGGCCAAACAAGCCTTAAGGGGGGTCAAACAACCCCAAAGCTTAAAACACCCTTAACCAACTTTTTAGAGCACTTAAAAACAGAACTTTTTTATGTTATATGCTAAGCTCAAAAACAGATGCAAGATAGGCTAAAAAGCTTTGCAAAAATGGGATAAAAAGGGACAAAAGTCTTACCCTTGTAGACCCTCTTCACAAACAATGTTCCAGCAGCTCTTTTGGTTCCAAACCAGTCCAAAAGCTTCAAGGAAAGACCTCTGGCACCTCAGCAACCAAGAAAAGGTGTGATGGTGGGTGTTTGTGCACAAAAATGAGACTAAACACACACTAAATGCAAGAGAGAGAGAGAGATATAGAGATAGAGGATATATGTAAACTCTAACCCTAAAGCTCAAGCTCTGAAAATGTTGTCTAGGTTGTCTAACCTCTCAACAAGAGAGAAGAGCCCCTCTTTTATAGACAATTAGTCTTGTAAAGCTACCAAAGGAAGCTAACAAGAAGGAAATCCCTCCATACACGTATATGGAGGGGGTGAAAGTGCATGCCAGCTGCACAAAAATATCTGCAAAAGCAGATGCACAGTAGTCGGCCGGCAAAAAAATGCAATTGACCAAAGAAAGATAGCTGGCCGGCCATCTATAGTGCCAGCCGGCCAAACATTTGGCATGTGGCAACAAAACACAGCTGGTGGTCTCAAGCCATGGCCGGTGGAGTGCGGGGATGGCCCACAAGCCATTTCCTGCCCCTCCAAGGCAAAGCACAAGTGTTTGGTGCAAAACCAGACACAAAATAGTCGAGTCGAGAGATCTTGAGGCAAGGCGCGCAACCGAGACCTCCAGGAACTCAAGACGAACACAAACATGGATGATCACCAAGTGTTCAAACGGTGACGTCCAATTCTTGAGGACGGTAAAAAATGGGGTGTCTACACAAGGTCACCTTCAAAGCCCCGTCCTCGATGCCAAGCATCTCAAACGTCTTCATCATCTGCTCAAGCCATTCATTCACCTTAAGTGGCTCTTTTGGATCACCCACGAACTCGTCTGGATTAGACCGGAAGAACTCCTTCTTCAGAAAGGAAGGCCCTGCCTCCGCAACATGGGCCTGGACCTGATTCTCAGCTCTAAGAATGCCCAAGAATTCCCTCAAAGCTCCTGCCATCTCGCTGGCTAAGGTGCCCATGGCCTGCTGACCTACTGGCTCAACTACATTGGCCTAACCAACACCCTCCTGCTGCGCCGGAACCTCATCGGGTATAGGCATCTACCACGCCTACCACCGCGTCCTCGTCCTGACATCCTAAGAAAGGTAACGAAGAACATTAACATATTCACAAATGTGCCGAAGCTATAACACTCACGTCCTAATGCATGGACAACAGTAATTCACTCCACGTAAGTACATAATCACATAAGCACTTACGAATTTCATTTCCAGATAATGATAGTCCTATGGCATTACTAGAGTTCCAGTTAGAAACAGCATTGATCAAGTGCTTTTCCAACAAGACTCCCAGAAACCCAAGGATCCAATCAACATCCTAGAAACTAAATCCCATACCTATATAGTCACATAAAACATGTTATCACATAAGCATATAAAATTCTCTCTCTCTAAAATTCTCTCTCTCTCTCTCTCTCTCTCTCTCTCTCTCTATTATGTTATATTGTGCTTAAAAGTGTGTTTTCTTCACATATTTGCACTAAGACACCTAGTCAAACACCTTCACTTTGGAGCTGAGGTCCATTGAAGCTTGGTTTGAGGTCTTAGGCTTGGTTTTGGTTCAGAATTGTTACTGTGTTTCAAGGGTAACAACTTGTCCCTCTTAAAGCTTTTTTTTGATTAAGTGCTTGACCACCTTTGCATGCTATTTTAAGGCTGGTTTTAACCTCTTAAAAACTCTGATTTTAAGGCTTTAAAATGTTGGTTTGAGTCTTGTTTGGTTAGGGGGTGTTTCCCCTCTTTTGCTCTTTGGCTTGTAAGGCCTCTTAAGTCACCTTTCTTAGCCTTTGTAATAACCTTTGTTTGGCCTTTCTACCACTGAAACTCAGAGGAATTTCAGTGGTAGAAAGTTGGTTTTGAGACTAAAAAAAGGAGGGGGTGGACCCCTCTCCTTGTATCTTGTTTGTGTGCATAGATGGCTTAATAGTTGAGCATGTTTTTCTATCACCTAATGACTTGTTCTCAGCATGTTTTTGTGACTTTTTTGACATGTTATAACTCTGTTTTGGGCTGGTTTGGTCAACTCTTGCTTGCTTCTTACACTTGTAGTGTAATCATGCTTGCTAGCCTAGTGTGCTTGATGTTGTAGCCTATTATTCTAACATGTGTTAGCTCCATTCCGGCATGTTTTTGGCCTTGCTTTGACATGTTTGAGCTCTGTTTTGAATGGTCTTGGTCCCTTGAGACTTGCTTTGTATAGCTATAGTATAGTTGGCCTCGACTAGCTTTGAGTTTTGAGGCCCTTATGTAGACACCCCATTTTTGACCGCCCTTAAAAGTTGGGCGCTACTGATGATTTACTTGGTGATGAAAGATGTGCAGGGCAAAGATTCGATTTCTTTGGCAAGGAGAGCGTCAAATCCTGACCTCACACCCCATTTTGGACCAAAGCTATCTTGGATGGTTTTTAGACCCTAAAACCCTCTCTTTCAAAATATTTTTTGACATAAAGTTCCTACGATGTTTCGAGGCTCGCATTTCGTTAAATGTTGCGCTTTTCGGTAAACCGAGCGAGAACAAAGTGGAAATGAATGAAAGAGAGATGAAATCTTTGAAAAATCTTTCAAAACACCTTGTTCAGGGGTTTGGAGTTGAGGAAAAGAAGAGTGGAGAGAAGAAACCTAGTTGAGGAAAAAGTTGGGCATGAATCATTAAGAGAGAGACGAGCAATCCAAGCCAAATCGGGCCTATCATTTTGTATACTTGGATTTAAGCTATGAGGCCACCACTGTTGGAAAGAAGACTTCTAGGGCTTCATTTTTCACACAAGAATCTCCTAAATACGAGTCCGGATGGAGGAGATATGATTGGTTGAAGTTGGACATTATTCCGATTGGACCGAAACTGAGCAGTATTCACTAAAAGAGGCATAACTTTTTTTCATAGTTGTAATTTTGATGCATGGCTGAAACCATTGGAAAGCTTACTTCCGGGGCTTCAATTTGAGCACAAGAATGACCTGAAAAGGAGTTCATATGAAGGAGTTATACCCATTTAAAGTTGAACCTGCAGAGCAGAATTTCTTATCGGCTACAAATGTGCCGATCGGCCAAAAAAGTAGCTGATTGGCCATCACAAGTAGCAGATCGGCACCAAAGATGGCTGATCGGCCAAGAGTGACCCAAACTCAAATTTTTTGAAGATATTTTCTCCTCTAGCTGTTTCCAGTAAGCTCCAACTGTCCTAACTTAGATAATTTCGACCAAAAGCTCTTAAATTGCTATATATGAAGCCAAATATCTCATATTTGAAGGGTTAGAACTTCTTAAGCAAGTTTGAGAGCTTCTCTTACTAAAATCCCTCTCTCTCTACAATTTTCAGAGTTTTAATCTCTGTCTCTCTCTCTAGAGCCTCTCTCTTGCTCTTTTGTGCATAGAAGTGCATAGAAGTAGAGAAATACTTCTAGTTGGCCTAAGCATCCTCCATCAAAGTTGCATATCTATGGGCTGAGGTCCCTTGGAGCTTATTTTTGGACTATTGGAAGGTCATTTGAGCCAGCAAAGAGGCCATTTTGCAGCTGTGCTTCAAGGGTAAGCATCTCCCTTTTTTAAGCTCATTTTTGTACATTATCTTGGCCACCTTTGCATGCTTGTTTTGCCACCCTTTTAAACTGTTTTTGGCTTGGTTTTGAACTGAAGAAAGGTCTGATTTTCAGTCCTAAAAATGTTGGTTTAAGTCTTGTTTGGCTAGGGGGTGTTTCCTCCCTTTTGCTCCTTAGCTTGTATGGCCTTTTGAGCTAACTTTTAAGCTTTTCAAACAAATTCTTTTTGGCCTTAAAACCACTAAATTCTAGAGGAATTTAGTGGTAGAAAACTTTTTTTGAGGCTCAAAATAGGAGGGGGTGGTCCCCCCCTCCTCTTGTCTTGCTTGCTAGTATTGATGGCCAACCAAATGAGCATGTGTTTTTACTTCTTTGTGGCTTTGTTTAGGCTCATTTTTGTGACTTATCAGACCTTCCATAACTCTATTTTTGGCTGTCTTGGTCACCTCTTGCATGCTTATTGCACTTGTATTGTAAATCCTCTTTGCTAGTCTTGTTAGCCTGACAAAGTAGCATGCTCTTGTGGTTTGAATTAGCTTAGTTCAAGAGTGTTTTTGGTATTATTTTGGCATGTTATAACTCTAATTTTGATTGGCGGACTCACCTCTTGCATGCTTTATACACTTGTAGTGTAATCCATGCTTACTAGTCTAACATGCTTGATGTTTTGGCCAATCATGCTAGCTTATTTTGGCTATACTCTATACATGTTTTAGTATTATTTTGACATGCTTTAGGACTTTTTTGGGTTGCCTTGGCCATATGACTCATATTTTGCATAGCTATAGTGCAAATGCCTTGACTAGTCTTGAGTTTTGAGACCCCCACCATGCTATACTTGTGATGTTTGCATGCCTTGGCATCATTTGGAATGATATTTCAGAGCATATAGCATTGTTACACTTCCATGTTTTTCACTCTTTAAGCGCTCTTGAGAGTTGTACCTTTATGCCTTATTTGTGAGCCATTGCATGAGCCTTATTTTCTTGCCTTTCAAGCCATCATCTCAGTCCATTTTGGCTATTGTTTCGGCCTACATAAGGTCTTTTTGGGGCTGGTTTGGCCATTTGAGCATTGTCTTGCATGCCTCTAGTGTAATACACTTCACTAGCTTTGATGCTTAAGCTTGCAACATGCATCACATGAGTTGTTTGCATGATTTTAAGTCATTTAGCATGACATTTCAGTGCTGGAACATATGTCATTGTACTCCATGTTTCATCCTTTCAATGTCTTTGGAGAGTTGTGTATTGTGCCTTAATCTTGCATTAACATGTATGCATGCTTGGCTAGTTCTTGGAGTCTCCATTTCAACATGTTTTGCCACTGTTTTGGGTATGATGTAACTCTGTTTTGAGTTGGTTTGGATGTTTGAGCATTGTGATGTATGCTTATAGTGTTATCCTCTTCACTAGCCTTGGTGTTCTTGACCCCTTAACATGTTGTGCATGAGTGTTTGCATGATAGAGTCTTGCATACCATCTTAACATGTCAAGATTAGCATAAGAGTTTTGCATGTCATGTTGTATGTGTGCATTGCATTGTGTTCAACACGGTGTTGTGTTTGAACACAAGGTGGATTAGCTTATTTCATACTTGAAGTGATGAAATGAGCCAAGCTCCCTTGGTCTCCATTGCCTTTAATTATCCATGATAAGGCGATGGTCCAAGTGTCTTGTTTGTCATGCATTTATTGAGTTTGTGCAAGCTTGACTCTTTGGCCATCATGCATTGAGATGCGTGATTGATGGCTCGAGAGCCGAGCACTACACTCCTTTGAGCTTTAAACATGATAAGGAGTGTGGTTGCATACACATTTTCTCTTGTAAATACACTGCCATGCCTCTGTTAGTGCTCTGTTGCAGCAAAAGGAGAAGTTTACAGGAAGCAGTGGCCGATCGACCATAAAAGCTGTCGATCGACCATTAAAATTGGCCGATAGCCATGAAATTTGGCCGATGACCATTACATTTGGCCAATGGCCATTCCTCTTGGCCGACCACCCCTCAGATTGTTCCTAAGGTGGGTCAGAAGCACTGTGGAAGTTGGCATAATCTTCAGATATACAAAAGTGTGCAAAAAGAGGCAACATGAGGCACAGTATTGGATTTCCGAGCGAAGCCGACCGAGCATGCATATACTCCTCTCCTCGAGGCTGTTTTAACTACTTTGCGTAGTTAGTTGATTTGCTAATTATTTAGTTAATGTATTTTCTAATTGACTCCATATTTGTAATATTATAATTAGCTTAGCATAGCTAGTTTTAATTTGGTTTGTACTTAATTAGCTTAGATTAGCTAGTTGATTCAAATTCAATTTGTGTTATGTAATAATTAGTCTAATTAGATTATTAGATTAGTTGCATTGCTTAGCTTAGCTTAGAATAGCTTAGCTTTCATTCGAACCCTCCATCGAGAGGGCGAGTTTTGTAATAAGTGTGCGTGAGTGTGTGAATGTCTTCCAATCCCACGTCTTTCTCCCTTTTACTTAACCGCTTATGATGGTCAATTCTAGGTCATATTTTGATTAGCATCCTTATGCTTGCATGTTTGCATTCATTCATCTGTCTTGCATGCACCGGGCTCGGCGCATCATACTAACTGCATTATATTTCAATACATTTACTTGAATACGTGTTCAACAGCATGTTATCAAGTTGCATCTCATATGCCATCTTAGAATAGCCGAGCCTATTTCTAGTTGCATTTTGCATGTGTTACATTAGCCATCTTAACGTAAACTAGGATCATACATGATTTCTAACTAGTTGTTGTTTTGGCTCGGAGTACGCTATGAGTGTTTACGCTTTAGCATCTTGCATGTGTGTTAGTGTTGCCATGTTTAGCATGTTTGCCATGAGGCTAACTGCTTAAGTGATATAACTGCCTGAATGCCTGTGGGTGAAAGTTGGATCGCTTGAATTGGAACAATTCATCGAAATGCAAGTTTTAAGCCCACTTTGCGGAGTGGCAAAATCATGTTTTCTAAGCCCATTTGAGGGTGGCAAAATCCACGTCTTAACCTACTTGCGGGTAGCAACTTCAAACCATTTTCAAACAAGCATGAAATGTTTCATTCCAACTTTGGCGATCTAGTCTATACTTGTATGTTGTACGCATCACGTAGTAAGCTAGCTAATAAATCAAAATAAGAACACGCATGTTTTCAAAAATAATATATCATGTTAGTAAAGGCCGATCTTTTGATCGGGCGAACGGGGGTGCTCATTGCATGACCTTCCCCTCTCGTACCCAAGTTCTCGAGCCGAGGCAACTTTGGTGATGACGGACACGTGACCTTCAGCATGAGTCAGGGTTTCCTAAATTTCCCAAAACAAAATATTTAGGTGGTGACTCTGTATCTGGCAAAGCAGTCCATGTTTGGCACTTCTTTATTAAAATCAGTTTTCCAAAACGATTTGCCAGATTTGGACTCTTTGGTGATTTATCAATCTTGCATTGCACTTTGTAGGATTAGATTCAGAACCGTGACATTGAGTCTGAACTGTAGTAGCTAATGAACAAAACGATTTCGCGCCTTCGCATGCGGAACCGGGATGTTCGGGTGGTCTACACCTTAACATGTTGTGTATGTGATGATTGCATGTCTTGGCATCATTCACAATGCAATTTTAGTGCATATAGTGTAGACGCACTCTCACATATTCCACTCTTTCATCGCTTTTGAGAGTGGTGCTCTATGCCTTGCTTGTGAGCCTACATGCGAACATGTTTTTCTTGCTATTCGAGCTTCAATTTCAGCATGTTGTAGTCTTTGATTTGGCATGAGTAAGCTCTGTCCAAAGCTAGTTTGGTTGTTTATACTTAATATTACATGCTTCTAGAGTGATGCTCTTTACTAGCTTAATGTATTTGGGTTTTGAGCATGTCTTGTATGGATTGTTTGCATGATTTAGTGTCTTGAGCATGCCATTTCAGCTTTGAAAATCTACCATCTCCCTCATTTCTTCATCTTTTTTATTTGATTTGAGAGTTGGTTGGCCTTGAGATTGTGTTTAAGCTTGGGATTGAGGCTTGTGCTTAAATGGCTTTAACCCTCTTTTGAGGGTTCCTCCTAGTCAAAGGCATGGTTCCTCCTATGCCTTAAACCATTCTTTTGGTTGACCTCCTCTCCTTAGAGGACTTATACATTGGACCTAGCCAATTAAAGAATGGTTTGGTAAAGTTAAAATGAGTAAACAAGAATTAAGCAAAGTAAAACATGCCAAGATAACATATGTGTGTTGCATTGCATGTGTTTGGATCGGACGTTAATCCAAACACAAGAAATATGGCACATTTCATACTCAAAGTAATGAAACGTGTCACGTTTTTTGGTCATTGTCACCCTTGATCATGCATGATAGGGTGACGACACTTTGAGTCTTATGAGCGCATTCACTAAGCTTGTACAAGCTTGGTTCTTCGGCCATCATGCATTGAGATGCTTGATTGGTGGCTTGAGAGCCAAGTACCACACTCCTTGAGCTTGAGACATGATGAGCAGGGTGGTAGTACAGACATTTCTTGCCAAATACATTGTCTTGGCTCTGTTGCTCTCTGTTGCAGCAAAGGCAGAATTCTGGAAAGAGAAGTGTTTGGCCGGCCACTTGCACTAGCCTACCTACCACATGCAGTGGCCGGCCGGCCAGTTGAGGTAGCCTACTGACCAGTTGGCCACCTGTAGGGAAAATTGTCCAAAGTGTTCCTGTGTTGGGGCAGATGCAATCTGGAAGTTCATATGATGTTATGAGATCACCACAAGTGCAAACAGAGGCAACTTATGGCAAGGCAATGCATTTTCGGGCAAAGCAAACCGAGCATGCATGTCTCCCTCCCCTCGCGGCCATTTTACTGCTTTACTTAGCTAGTTAGTTTGCCAGTTTTGTAATTAATTAGTTAATGTGTTTAGTAATTTAATTCATTTTTGTAATATTCTAATTAGCTTAGATTAGCTAGTTATTTAAATTCAATTTGGTTTGTAATAATTAATTAGCTAAGTTAGTTAATTAGTTCGTTTGATTAGCTTAGCTTAATGTAGCTTAGCTTAATTATTCGGACCCTCCTTTGAGAGGCGCATTGTTGTAATAAGGATGCGTGTATGTGTGCATGTCTTCCAACCCCACTTCCTTCTCCCTTTTACTTAACCACTTATGATGGTTAGTTTAGGATCATTTTCAATTTAGCATACCTTATGCTTTGCATGTGTGCATCATTTATCTGTCTTGCATGCACTGGGCTCAGCGCATCATTCAAACTGCATCATATTTCAATACCTATTTGAATACGTGTATCAATTGTTGCATTCATATGCCATCTTAGACAACCGAGCCTATTTAGTTGCATTTTTGCATGTGTTGCATTAGGCATTCTGTATAGTTAAGATCATGCGTTATTCTCTAACTAGTTTTTTGTTTTGGCTTGAAGTACACTGTAAGTGTTTACGTTTTAGCACGCTTGCATGAGTGTGAGTGTTGCCATGATAGCATGCTTTCCATGAGGCTATTTGCTTAAGTGATTAACTGCATGAATGCCTGTGGGTAGAGGCTGGATTTCCTAAATTGGAATAACTCGATGCTTGTGAGTTTGAAGCCCACTTTGCGAAGTGGCAAAACCTTATTTTCAAGCCCACTTGAGGGTGGCAAATCCGCACTTTAGCCTGCTTGCAAGTAGCACTTTCAAACCATTTTTAAAAACAAACATGAGTTGTTTTGTTCCAATTCTCGTGATTGAGTTTATACTTGTATGTTGTGCGCATCACATAGTAATGCTAGATTAATTACCGGATAAGAACACACGAGGTTCATAAAACAACATATCATGCTTAGTAGAGGCCAATCTTTGATCGGGCGAGTGGGGGTGCTCATTTCAAGACCTTCCCCTCTCGTACCCAAGTTCCCGAGCCAAGACAACTTTGGTGATGATGGACACGTGGCCTTAGGCACGAGTCAGGGTTTCTTAAATTTCCCCAAAATAAAATATTTAGGTGGCGACTTTGTAATCTGAAAAAGCAGTCCATGTTTGGCATTTTTTCATTTAAAATTGATTTTCCAAAACCAATTGCCAGATTTGGACTATTTAGTGTTTATCAGTCTCACATTTTACTTTGTGAGATTAGATTCAAACCGTGACAAGAGTCCGAACTGTAGTAAGACCAATTCGCGCCTTCTCCGAAAAGAGGGTGCGTGAAGAAAGTCGAGTCTACAGTAGTCCACTGCAGCAGTGGGGGATCCTCCATGGAAAATTTGTTTCCAATTTAATGTTATTTTTATACCATTGTCCATGTTGCTATGAAATGTAAAGAATTATTAATGTGAACGTAAACATTGTTAAACCTCCCTTTACACATCTAACGTAACACCTGCCACAACTCCCAGGTTTATTCCCATTAGCTTTCGCTATCGTTGACTTCGAAACGATTGCAAATTGGACTTGGTTTTTACAGCAACTCGCTAATGTTGTCAGCAGTGCTTGAACATTAAATTTTGTATCAGATCTGAATGCCGAGTTGCTTGAATCCTTGCCTACTGTATTCCCATATGCACATCATGCACACTGTTTACAACATCTCCAAGCAAATTTGATGGACAAATTACGGTAGGTTGACAACCGTGTCCGTTTTGGTTTAATGGCCAAGTTGCATGAATGTGCATACGCTCCAACCGAGGCTTCGTTTCAATACCATTTGGCCAAGCTAAAAAGATCAGGACGATCTGGGATAAATAATTTTTTGGAAGATATGCCACCGAACCATTGGGCCAACGCATATTTCAGGTTTGCACGATACTTACATGTACTACTTGCATTTGCTTGTCAGTACATATTTGACACTGTGAACCCAATTTCCATTTGAAAATACCCAATATTTGATAACATTGTCATGATGTTTTCAAAATGTCGACAGGGGAAAATGCTATGGGGAGATGACCTTGAGCGCTGCAGAATCGTTCAATAAATGGATACTTAAGGCCCGCAATTACCCAATCACTAGGTTGGTTGATAAAATCAGAAATCAGATAATGACAATGAGGGCAGAGCATAAATTATTGTCTACTAATTGGAATGGCTTACTTTATCCAAAAATGGAAAGCTGTGTAAGGGAGGCATATTGTAACGCCCTGAAATTCTCACAAGAACATGCCAAGACAGATACAATAATATATGCAAAAAGTCATTTTTCTCATTGAACTAAGAGTTAAGAGATTACAGTTTAACAAGTACATTCCCACAATATCCAGGATTAACTTTTCAATTCAATGAACTAGATGGCCTTACAAAATATAAGCCTCTAGGGCATACAATAACAACAAAAATAAATTTGATAGTTTTGTTACAAAAATCCAAATTTAAAATAACCAAAACACCCTTGATATCAACTTTTCCCCAAAGAAGCTATTGCTTGATCCAATCCATTAGTAAGGTGGTACTTCGTCAACTCCTGAAAAATAAGATAGGGTTGAGCTATATGCCAAGTAAGAACACATTTAACCAAGTATTTAATCCTTTGAATATGATTATGGTATCCTTGCGGCAAAACTTTACAAAGAAATTTATCTTCACATGTAATCTTTAATAATCATATAGATCCATAATAACCAAACAATAACAATGACTATTCATGTCATCAAGTACAACAATTAAACATTCACAACCATTAAAAGCAAGCCTTGAGTCCATCTGTATGAGTCCAATTGAAAACACCCTTTGAATTTGTTTTAAAAACCGCCCCCATATTTGCCGGCTATTATACGGCAGGACTATGTGGACACTCAAAAACATTTTTTTTCCACATTTGTCCAGCGATAAGCCTAGACAGGGCATTTGGGCACCTTCATAAACTCCTCGCGTGGGTATCAACACAACACCACATTTTCAAAACCGACTCTTACGCAAACTCATGCACAATTAACAATTCATTCACATTTTATTCCATCAACAAACATCCAACATTACCAAAGAATTGAATACAACACAAGATTTAAAGAAAAATAACATCCAAGCCACAATTCCTTTACTATATCAACATCCACGTCTTTCATCTATTTATTGTTCACAATTGTACGGGGAGGAAATATTCCGACGACCCGCACTTTACGGGGAGGAAATATTCCGACGACCCGCACTTCCTTTCTTCCGAGTTCCTCAGCTGTCCGATCACCTGAAAACACAACGACGGTGAGCTACCCGGCGGTGTGTGGCCGGAAAACACCTCCGACGCTCAAGTTAGAACCTCACACACCTGAGACAGATAGCTAGAGAGAAGGGAGAGTGTTTGAATGTAAGTCTTACTTACAAAAATTGTCCATCCCCATAAGGGGTGGCGCAGACTTGTTTATATACCTCTCTGCGCCCCATATCCACTCCCATTGATCTCTCAACACGTGGCTCGCTTATCCCATCTGCCAAGACATACACCATGCCTGTCAGTTACACCATGCCGACATCACCTAACTCCAACCCCCGGCCTTCTATCTTGAGCTTCAAATGAAGCCGCCTAATCCCTAGCCGGCCAGGCTTCATGCCCGAGCACACACGGCTAAGCTTGAGAGAACCGAACAGGCTTCCATCTGCTGTTCGTCGGTCTTACGATCATGAGCCGAACAGCTGGCTGGCGCTTTTCCGGCGCTGATTCTCGATCGCGGCTTGCTCGCGATCGGAAGTACGCAGTTTTGGTTCGCCTAATCGATGCCCCAACCGAGCACCTTCTTGGCCTCAAGACCGCCTGCCCCAATCTTGCGCAAGATACTGTCTGCCAAATCTTTCCCGTGGTATCGATCATTATTTTCCCACTCAATTGCCCTTAATTCCGTCCGCTCTAGCGACAGGATTATCTGCTTCAACCGTTATCATTTCCTCGGTCCCGGCTTTTCAATTGATAACCGTGACCGTTGATCGTCTTCGAACTTGCGGTCCGCCTTCAAACTTGCTCGAAATCTTCGGCCGATGCTACATCCGACCTCGGTGTCTTCTCATCTTCCCTTGACGCCTCACCGCGTCTCTTCACGCCTTCGACGAGCCATTAATGGCATGGTGGCATCCTCATCGTCCTCGGCGACCAACCGTGCCAAAATTCAAAATTTTTGGCGGTTGGCACACCGATTCCCCTATATACATGCCATCCTCATCTTCTTCCTTCCTAGTGCCATTCCAACATTCCAGACGTTCGAGTTCTCGCCTTTCCCTTTCCCCGCCATTGCTGCGTTTGTGCCTCGAAGAAGTCTTCCTCGCCGTTTCCTGGTAAGTCCTTCTATTTTCTCACCATTTTCTTTCATATTTCATACATTAGGGCCTTAAAATACGACTTATAGGACTTAGGCACCAATAAATATCCCAAACCTTCCATTGTTCTTGGTGTTCTTCATTTCCCCTGAAGAACAACGAAGAACTGGGGCGGACCGGGCTCCTGGTCTCCATTTGATCCAAAAGAACTACAGAACCGAGCAGATAACATGTTTGTAGTGAATGCCGTAAAAACCGAGATAGTGGGAGTACTTGGTCGTCCAAGCTAATATCTGTCTGCTTTGGGCGACCGAGCTTAGCAACCTTAGAAACCGGTGGTTTGGCACACATCCGACCGAGCTAAAGTCAAGCTTGGTTTTGTGAGACCAAGGCCACACTTAACCCTTGCAATCCTTTTCTGCAGAGTCCAAGGGGACCATTAACCTCTCAAGCTCCCAAGACCGAACAATCATTCAAAGGCCAAACCACAACCGAGCTACACTAGGTCCGCCACAAATGGGGAAGTACTGCTATATGGTAGACACCTACCGCCTTTTAGACGATTCAGTGAGGAGTACGGCATCCTGCCGATGTCCACCTCGAACTTGCGCCGAGAAACAACCCCTTGGGAAGAGCCGAAAAGGCCCTTCACCGTGCTTTCAATAGTTGAAGGAGGCCTTCGCTTCCTCTCAATCCTCGATCACAGATTCTTCCGACCGGCTTGCACCAACCCAAGTGTCAACAAATACATACCGGATTATAAACGGTGTTCATGAGTTAAATAACCGGCTTGGTACTCAACTGGGCCTAGCCGAGATCTTAAGGCAATACACAATGGGTCACACCGCTGGCGGGCTTGCCTATTACTTGAAAATAAGACCGGGCAGGGAAAAAATAGGGACCGGCACCCCCGATAAGGACTTGCACGACGACGACTTCTTCTGGGTGTCTGGCAACTATGAAATGGCCGAGGTACCGGGCTGGTCTATAAGCAAGAACTTCGGTTCTTCATGTAAGCCGCGCTTTCTTGCTCGGTCAATACTTTTTTACTGATTACTCTGGACTTAATCACTTTTTCTCTTTGTTTCTTTTGCGAATCCAAGCCGCAAGTTTAACTACCGCTTCCCAACACCGAAGTCAATCCGAACTGCGGCTAGCACCGGATCAGGATTTAATCGCTTCGTTATAAAGCTACCTACACCTACTGCTCCTCGCCGGGGTAGAGTCACTGATTTCTTGCGCGAGCCAACTCCACCTCTGCATCTAACTTTACTCGACATCCCTTAATCCGCCGACCGAGGAACAGGAAATGGCCAAGGTAGTCGAATCCAGAATTTGCTAACCGCCACTTCCGCCGAAGCTACGGGCGCCAAACCTCAAGGCCGGCGGTCAATCGGCTGACGGTGCTCGGCCTCAGAACACCAAGAACTACCAACCCCGCCGAGAACTCAGACAGCCAGGTGGAAAAAGAGCTCGCCAGATCCTCACCGAGCCGGTGGTCGAAGCTAGAGACCGAAGGGCTCCAAAACCTCCGGCGCTGGCGCCCGCAGTTGAAGCACCGAGGAGCCGACATCCCGGCCAATGCCTCGGTGAAGGGTGACAAGGAACATTTGCTGGCCTTTGGCCTGTCCAAGGCGCCTCGCCGCCGACGACGTGGTTGGAAGTGACCACGCCTCGACACCGCTGGTCAAATCGTCCGTGAAATCAATGACCGTGGTAATCGCCCTAATTTATTTCTAAAATTTCACAAGTGTTTGCCGGTTCTCACTAATCATATTTGCTACTTGCAGCCATCCAAACAAAGACACGTAATGGAGCGCATTCCCCGGCTTCGACAAAAGGCCTCGACATCGCCAAATAAGTCGAAGCCTCCAAACCGAAGCTGGGCAAAAGCATCATTTGACAGAGCGACCGAGAACACCAGATTTCGCAACCTGGATGCGCCGAGAAGAAGCGAGAAGAACTTCAAGCCGAGCTAAACGCCTCAAGGAGTCCAGGACAAAGATCGTGAGGTCGCCAACAATGCCGCTTCAAAGAAGCAGAGGATAGCTACAAAAGGTGTCTTTGCAACCCAGACATCTATTTTAAGGCCTACCGGAAAGAAGCTTGCTCGAAGCTCGGTCAGGCCTCAAACCGATGTGTTTGCCGCCACACCCAAAGCCTCTTCACGGTCTATCTCGTGCCTTATGCCAACGACGTTTCACCGTGATTGCAAGCGGAGGCCGAGGAAGAGCTTAGAGAAACGGCTGCAGACACCGGTGAAGGAAGCAAATGAGCAAAATGTTCAGATGAGTCGTGGTCAAGAGAGGACTCCACCGTCAACACCGAAGATGACTATGACAACCTCTCCCCCTTGCTTAGTTTCTTTTGAACTTGCTTTTTGTTTGTTTTCAATGTAACCGCTTAGTACCCCACCTTTGTACTTATTTCTTATCAATGAAAAAGCTCTAATTTTATGAAGTGTTTGCACGGTTTGCTTGAACTTTCTTCAAGAAACATCAACTTCATCGAACCGGATACATCACCTCGGTTGAGAGACCACATCATAACACCTCCAACCGAGGTAATTCATCTCGGCAAGAAATATCTAATTTGCACAAACATTAATCCGTCGACCGGACTCAACATCCCGGCGGGGAATCCAAAGTTTATACAAACAAGAACTCGCCAACCTGACTAATGCATCTCGGTTGGGAATCCAAAGTTGGTGAAGACACCAATTCTTCCAACCGCTAATCCATCTCTTGGGAATCCAAAGTTGGGAAAAACACTGACTCTTCCAACCGGACTAATCCATCTTGGTTGGGAATCCGAAGTTGGGCAAAACACCAACTCTTCCAACCGGACAAAATCATCTCGGTTGGGAATCCAAAGTTGGGGAAAACACCAACTCTGCCAACCGGACAAATCCATCTCGGTTGGGAATCCAAAGTTGGGGAAAACACCAACTCTTCCAACCGGACAAATCCATCTCGGTTGGGAATCCAAAGTTGGAAAACACCAACTCTTCCAACCGACAAATCCATCTCGGTTGGGAATCCAAAGTTGGGGAAAACACCAACTCTTCCAACCGGACAAATCCATCTCGGTTGGGAATCCAAAGTTGGGGAAAACACCAACTCTTCCAACCGGACAAATCCATCTCGGTTGGGAATGCTTAATTCGAACAAAACATCAAATTGCGAAGGCCAAGAACACTTGTATATATTGACAAAAAGAATTACATTCTCAAGTGTAGTGCAAAAGCTCCTTCTTTGCAAACAAAACAAAAGCTAGAAATAGTACACTTTGAGATTGGCCGCATTCCATGGCCGAGGTATTGCTCTTCCATCCAAGTCCTCTGTGGTATGCCCCTTGCCCGCTGCATCGTTATCTTGTATGGTCCTTCCCAATTTGCCCTAGCTTGCCTTCTCCCCGGCACTGGTATTTCCCATAACTTTCCTCAGACCCAATCACCCACCTTGAACGGTCTGGGTGCACCATCTTGTTGTACTTCCCGGAGAGTTCTTCCGGTAGGTCGCCACATGGATGAGAGTTTTTCCGCTCTTGACCAGAGATCTAATTCGAGCAATAGCCTCGGCGCTCAGAGTGTGCTCAAAACTTTCACTTCGAGGGTGGGCATGCCGACTTCCAAGGGAATGATCGCCTCCATGCCATAAGCGAGCAAATGGAGTTTCCGGTAGAGAACGCCAGGGGGTAGTCCCAGATGCCCAAAGGACGCTTGAAGTTCTCGCCCACTTTCCTTCGCTTTTCCAACCTTTTCTTTAACCCATCCAATATAATCTTGTTCGACGCCGCTTGACCGTTGGATGGGGTGTTTGAGTAGAGTTGTAAAATTCAATCTTTAAATCTTAAAAACCTCTGAATAAGCGATCACAAATTGGGTGCCGTTGTCGAAATTAAGATTTTGGGGACGCCAAACCGTGTTACCACATTACGCGCACAAATCTCTTTCACGCTTTTTTCTTTGATAGTTGCCAAAGGTTCACTTCAATCCATTTGGTGAAGTAGTCCGCTGTCGCGATAAAGAACTTGCGGTTGCCGTGCGATTGGGAGGGTCCCACTATATCTAGTCCCCACATCGCAAAAGGCCAAGGGCCGTGAGTGGAAGAAGTTCTCTGGTGGTTGGTGGATCCGTGTGCGAATTTCTGGCACTTTTCACATTTCCGGACATATTTTTACGCGTCAGCTTGCATGTACGGCCACCAATAGCCTTGTGAAATAGCTCGGTAGGCCAAGGACCTGCCCCCAATGTGACTGCCACAAATGCCTTCATGAATTTCGCGCAGGAATGCATCCACGCTGCTTGGGTGCACACACTTTAAGTAAGGACCAGTGTAGGATTTCTTATACAAGGCGCCAGATGGAGAGAGCCAAACCGCCCGATTTCACCCGATTTGTGTGCTTCCTTCTTTTCGGTTGGTAGAACCGGTCTCGAGAAACAAAATGATCGGATCCATCCACGACGGACCCGGCAAGCAGAGTACTTCCGATGCCCGGCTTCTTCAATGCTTGGTCGTGGAAGAAAGTCAATTAACAAGGGATTTGGAGATGTATTATCTACCATGGATGCTAGGCCACATCACCGGCTGCTTTTCTTCCTACGATCTGTTGGACTCGATTACTCAAACTGCTTGATGCGTTCTCGACGAGCTTGGTACTTTGCCATGCGGTCATCCTTTGCCTCAGAAATCGTAAACTTGGTTAACCACAAGTTGGGAGTCATCAGACACCATTAGCTCTCAGCGACTTTCATTTGGATTGCGCTTGAGCCCGGCCAGAGGGCCTCAGACTACTTTCAAGTTATTAGATCTTTGGGAAGCCAAGGGTGATAGAATGTTCAATGGTTAGGCCATCCGGGAGATAAGAACAACACCTAGCCTCAAGTGACGATTGGACGCCCCGTCAACAAAAAGCTTCCACATTTCCCCCACAAAAAGCATCCTGAAATCTGATGGATCCTGTGAGTGGTAACTGGTGCCATTGTCAAGGTTGCTTGGCTGCTCTGTTTCAAGTTCTGCGTTCACTGGACCCACTCGCCCGCTTTGGTGATTCGCACCGACTCAAGAAGTTGGTCTGCCATGCCTAAGTCCGTAGGCGAATCACCAGGCTGCGGTATTATGCCGGCCGCAGTTCGCGGCCGAAGTTGTGTCGACTTCCCTTGGTGATGCGCGCAGAGTTGGTGGGACAACAACACCCAACTCGCTATCACACGGTTGTTGGCATTGCAGTGTAGGCCATCGCGGTGGGCGCAAAGTCGCGCCATGACCAATCGAGTGGCGGCGTCTCCGATGAGTCGACGCACCTCATCATCTCGCCGGTAATATCGGCCGCAAACCGGATGAGTTCCAGTGAGAATTCGCAACAAAGTCACCAAAGTCCGGGCTTTGATGGCAAGCGCGGCAGATACTTTACGTCATATCGCCTACCGACCGCCCATTTAAGAACTCGCCGAAAAATCCGCTGCTCAAATAAAGCTTTGAGGGAACTCGGTCAAGACGATTTACAAGATGTGCATGAAAGTAGTGCGCCAATTTTCTTGAAGCCATCATTAATGCCAAAGCAAGTTTTTCAAGAGGCAGGTACCTAGTCTCCGCCGGTAGCAAAGTCTTGCTGACGTAAAAGATGGGGAGGTGCTTGATTCCTTCAGCCCGAACAAGCACCGCACTGACTGCATGCTGAGATACGGCCAGATAAAGATAAAGTTCTTCTCCAGGCACCGGCGTGACCAACAATGGTGCGGAAGACAGATATTCTTTGAGCTCGGCCAACGCTCGGTCGCACTCTTCATCCCAAGAGAACTTGGACTTCAAGGACTAAAAGAAAGGACGGCAGCGATCTGATGACCGGCTTATAAATCGATTAAGCGCGGCGGCCATTCCGGCCAAATGCTGCACGTCTTTCACCGAGCTAGGCTGCTTTAACTCTTGCACGGCTCGACGTGTAGGGTCCGCCTCAATACCTCGGTTTGTGACTAAGAATCCTAAAATTTCCGGATCCCACAATCAAGGCACACTTAGACGATTCAGCGTAACTTATGCTTCTTGAGGATGGCAAACATCTCGGCCAGGTCGGACAAATGATTTGCTTGATGCTTGCTCTTCACCACCATGTCATCAATATAAGCTTCCATTGTCCGGCCCAGTAAAGGAGCAAACATCTTGGTCACCATCCTCTGAAAAGTTGCCGGCGTTCTTAAACCAAAAGGCATAACTTCGTAGCGAAGAGTCCCCTGTAGTAAATGAAGTGATTTCTCGGGCCGTGCAAGGCAATCTGATGATAGCCCCGGTACGCGTCCAAGAAACTTAACCTGTCATGGCCAGCCGTCAAATCCACAAGCTGGTCAATTCTAGGCAAAGGAAAACTGTGTTTCGGACAAGCACGGTTGACGGTCTTGTAATCAACACAGACTCGCCACTTCCCATTCTTCTTCTAAGACAACGATCAGATTTGAAATCCACCGAGGATAGTGCACTTCTGAATTGCTCGTGCCTCAAGTATTTTTGACTTCCTCCGCCACTACCTCGGCGTGATGCAATGTCGACCTCCTTGTTCATTGAATGACCGGCTTGGCACGGGAAGACATTGAGATGATGGCGATAAAATTTGGATCGAGGGCATGTCATAAGGTGACCATGCAAAACTTCAATGTTGGCCATAAGGAATTCTACCATCTCGGTCCTCTCTGTCTTTGTGAGGGTGGAGCCGAGCAAGAAGAACTTGTCCGCCGCCGGTATCAATCGCACTTCCACCAATCCTTCCACGGCTTTTGTCTTCGCCTTAGTGCCCACATCATCTAGCACTACCGTCCTCCGGCCCTCAATCATTTGAACGAATCCCTTGGCAGCCCGGCTTCCATTGACCGCCACAAAGCAATTGCTTTTGACATAACCTCGACGCCTAAATCTCCTCAATCGCCCCATGGCCGAGGGAATCTCATCACTTGGTGAAAGGTTGATGCCACGGCTTGCATAGCATGAAGCCACCGCCAAGGATCGACAGTAAATGGCACCGCAACACCCGTAACTCAACCTGCTTTGACCACCGATCCCGCTTTAACCCAGGATAATTTTTCCCAAAGGCCACTCCATTGTGAGTTAAAACCGACCAATGGCGGTTCTTGGGGCCAACCGTGTCTCGAGCTTGAGCCGCTTTGAAAGCGTCAGAGTACATGATCTCAACCGAGCTTCCTCGATCGATCAAGATCCTTTTAACTTCAAAATCATTGACGCGAGAGTCACCACCAAGGCGTCATTGTGCGGTGTCTCAGATGCGCTCCAAATCTTTGAGGAAAAGTCGATCACATCCTTACTTGTCTTCCTCTTGAGCGCCGAATCGACAAAACCTCCTCATGTGTTCTCGCTTCTTAATCATACCACGGCTCGCAAACACGCGCCGTTCCACTATGCCGTGGATGACATTCACAACCCCTGCGGAGGTGCATCCTGGTCATCCGTCCGCTGGGAGCAACCGAACCCGGTTTGCCTTGACTCTCCATCAATGTAGAGGTCCAGATGCCCTACCGCCACTAGTTTCTTCCAAGTCTTGCCTCCAAAGGCGACATACCCTTCGCTCGGTACACGCCCGGTGAAAGGTACAACGGCATTTTGGGATTGAAGTTCTTCGCGTCCGCCTAACTTAGCAGAAACCCGGACGCATTCTCGCCACGGATTTCACTAAGTATGCGATAGATTGGGATTTTGAAGACCGTGGTGATGCTCGTCCTGCTTTCACCTCCTGTCGATCGTCAGATCATCTCGGGGTAGTCATCCCGGGTAATCATTCTGTCATTACGCCGCTCCGACCGGTTCTTGCGGTTTGAGCCTCGGTCGACGACTCGCCCGGCCACTAGATCGGCCGGACTCTTGCCCGATCAAGATGCACTTTTCCAAATGACCTCTTAGGCTGCCGGCCGGGTCGCTTCTCGGTTGAGGCCGAGGCATCGTCCTCTACCCGGATGTGCTCATTGATGCGCTGCATAAGTTGTCCCATGGGCGTTGGCTGTTGCATGGTTAGTGAGTCTCGCAGTCTATGTCCGACCGGGAGCCCACGCTTATCTCAGACGATTGCTAGGTTGACCGGCAATCAAAGATCTCATTGAAAGTCTCCCAATACTTGGAGTTGTACGCCTTGAGTGTGTCGCTTCGGTTCCATCTTGATACTCAAGAGGTGATCAACTTCCTTAGGAGTTTTGGTGTTAGTCGTGAAGCGTTACATTGAAGGCCTCTCGCCATTGCCACCTTTCAATACTTCCTCCCAGAGCCTTCCAACCACTTCAATCCCAATTCGCCCAAACTTGACGGAAAGATAAGGCACATAAGGGCATCATTCGACGAAACCGCCATAACACGTCGGAAATGACTTACATGCATGTACGGATCGGTCTTCCCATCGCAGGTAAACTTTTGTCGGTGGAACTCACGAAGCGGAGTGGCTTCTATCTCAAGTGAAAAAGGAGTGGCACTCAACCCGCCAAATCAGATCTAGAAGGAGTGGTACCGCCATGTGGTGGAAGCATTCACCTCCTCGCCGCATGGGCTCAGGATAACCGCCTGAACGCCGCACCTTCGAAGCTTCGCCATGCGAGCCTGCTCTTCAAAATCGCCCGCAAATCCTCTCAGACAGGAATAGGAATACCTCGACGCCGCCTCCGGACGTGAGGGTCTCAGAGGTACTATCTTGCGCTACTGACTCCTCTGGCAAGAAGTCGAGATCACCATCTCGTAGCTCCTGGTGATAGAGATCGCCGAGTGTGCCTCTCGACTGGCCGGCCGAACGCGGAGGGGGGCGATCGGCGGATGGGGTGCGCCACCGTGGTCACCCACTCCAGCTACACCCTTCCTTTGTGACGCCGCTTAAGCTCCTCCATCTCGCCGCCATTCACGGATGACGGCCTCTTGGTCCCGCAGCCTTGTGTTCCAGCTGCCCGAGGTGACTCTCTCCGCCACGGTGTCCGCTCGACTCGAGAACGGCCATGACTTCTGGCGCTTGTCCCGCTGCGTCTCCCCGCCTGCCTCCGTGGCTGGCCCAAGTTCGCCATCGGAAGGATGGTCGTGAGTCCTTCTTCGCGGACAACCTCCGGAGTTGCTCCGCCGACGGCGGACAACGGAAACTCTTCATTGTGCGCCATGAACGGCGATCAGATGAACCCAGAAGACAAGGTTTTATCTGCAAGTTTTCCCACAGACGGCGCCAATTGTACGCGGAGGAAATATTCCGACGACCCGCACTTCCTTTCTTCCGAAGTTCTCACCGTCCGATCACCAAAACACAACGACGGTGAGCTACCCGGTGTGTGGCCGAAAACACCTCCGACGCTCAAGTTAGAACCTCACACACCTGAGACAGATAGCTAGAGAGAAGGGAGAGTGTTTGAATGTAAGTCTTACTTACAAAAATTGTCCATGCCCATAAGGGGTGGCGCAGACTTGTTTATATACCTCTCGCGCCCATATCCACTCCCATTGATCTCTCAACACGTGGCTCGCTTATCCCATCTCACAAGACATACACCATGCCCCTCCAGTTACACCATGCCGACATCACCTAACTCCAACCCCACCTTTTCTATCTTTGAGCTCGGCGAAAGTCGCCTAATCCCTAGCCGGCCGTCAGGCTTCATGCCCGAGCACAATACCGGCTTAAGCTTGAGAGAACCGAGTCAGGTTTCCATCTGCTGTTCGGTCGGTCTTACGATCATGAGCAACAGCTGGTTGGCGCTTCCGGCGCTGGATTCTCGATCACCGCTTGCTCGCAGATCGGAAGTACGCTTTTGGTTCGCCTAATCGATGCCCCAACCGAGCACCTTCTTGGCCCAAGACCGCCCGCCCCAATCTTGCCCTAAGATACTCGTCCGCCAAATCTTTCCGTATGCAGATCGAGATCATTATTTTCCCACTCAACAATATTTCATGAATCAAAGGAAATTCCCTTCAATGTTGTGTTTTCAACTCAAATTGAGAATCTAGGGTTTTACCAAATTTGGGGATTTTTCTCCTTCATCATAGATATGGATTCTAACAACATTTACATACAAGTTTTGAAAAGAAAGAGTAAAGAAATTTCAAGCAAGAGTCAAGTAAAATAGTTTATTTATGTAAAACATGGGATTAATCCAACAATACCCTCAAATTAACTCATAAGTCACAATCACACCATGAAATCTTTTCAAAACAAAGAAATACTAGGGTAAAAGTGTCCCCACCTCAAGTTGTGAAGAAAAAAACTCGAAAAATCTAAAGTCGACGAAACCACAAACTTGCCCTTGCCACGATCTACTCTCTTCCTCAAAAGACCCAGCTTGAAAGATGCTTCTAGAGGAGTAGATCTAAAGATCCAAGCGAGAAAAGTTGAGCTTAGAGAGGAAGAAGAGAGACTCACGGCTTGGGAGGAGAAATGAGAGGAAAAATAATGAGATAAAAGTGGTTTGGGTCTATTTATAGTAGTATAAAATAACCCTAAGGTCAATGAAAAGAATAAGTCTAAAACCCCCCAAAGGTAAGGCTCATTCGAACCCAAAATTTTGGAAAAAAACACGTAGGGGTCGACCCCTGGGGTGGTGGTGTTGACCCTTCAGCAAGAAAAGACAATGTTGGCAACAGGAGGCAAGGTGTTGACACCTCCCAGACTGGTGTCGACACTAAATTCCAAGAAAACCCCAGATTCTACAATATACAAGGGTTGACCTTTCTCAGACTGGTGTCGACCATTGTGGACAGCAACAAGAGACAGGTGTCGACACCACCAAGGTTGGTGTCGACCCTAAATTCCAGCAACACTTCCAAAAATTTCATCAACAGGTAAGGGTCGACCCTTAGGAAGGCTGGTGTGGCCCTAGAACAAAATTTCTAAGTTCCCAAGGAACTTTTTGACAAGAACAAGCGCAAACAAACAAACCCAACAAATCTGAATCGAATTATACTCCTCCAAAGCTGAAATACGACAACTCCAAAGACTCCTAAAAAGAAAATAAAGTGATTAAATACACCTTCTAAT
The DNA here is from genome assembly GCA_025200525.1 of Camellia lanceoleosa. NCBI lineage: Eukaryota > Viridiplantae > Streptophyta > Magnoliopsida > Ericales > Theaceae > Camellia > Camellia lanceoleosa. The sequence goes on along the minus strand of CM045772.1, from coordinate 95,690,883 downwards.
AGATTAAAACATCCAAGTGTTACAACCTCCCCACCTTAGGAAATTTCGCCCTCAAAATAATGTCCGTTCTCACCAAGATAACAAGGTATGGTAACAATATCATATTTATTCAATCCTCAACAATCTCACAACCAAGCAAAATATATATCAATTTGATTGCAAGACAAGGAAATAATTGGAGGTTTTAGCTCATGCCCAATTCATTAAGTACAAAGAAGGAACAACAAAACAAGTACATCACAATTTAGAAAATAAGTCAAGGTACTTCTCGCGAATCTCCACTTCACGTTCCCATATAGCTTCCTACACACCATGATGGCACCATAACACTTTAACTAAGGGGATTGTTTTACCCCTCAAAACTTGTTCTCTAGTATCTAAGATTTGGAGTGGCTTTTCTTCATTAGACACATCTTTGTCTATCTCAATTTCCATCCAATCTAACACATGAGAGGGATCGGGTTCATATTTACAAAGCATAGACATGTGAAAAACATTGTGGACCCCAGAGAGTTGTGGCGGCAATGCAAGGCGATATGCAACTTCTTCAATCCACTCAATGATATCAAAGGGGCCGATGAATCTCGGTGATAGCTTTCCACTCCGGCCAAATCTCATCAACCCTTTTCGAGGAGATATTTTCAAAAAGACATGATCACCTACTTTATTAGATTAAGGGTCGTCTTCTTCTATCTGCATAGCTCTTCTACCGACTTTGTAACCTTTTTCAAATGAGGGCTATTTTCTCAGTAGTTTCCCGAACTAGATTTGAGCCTAGCAAGGGTGAATCTCCCACTTCAGTCCAACATACCAGTGATCTAAATAGACGCCTATACAATGCCTTGAAAGGTGTCATCCCAATACTTGCTTGAAAACTATTGTTATAAGAAAATTCAACTAAAGGTAGGTGCTTCTCCCAAGACCCTTTAAAATCTAACACACATGCCCTCAACATATCCCCTAAAATCCAGATAACACGTTCAGATTGCCAGTCAATTTGAGGGTGGTATGCAGTACTAAAATTCAATTAAGTATCCAAGGCACTTTAAAGACTCTGTCATAGCCTGGCTGTAAAGTGAGGGTCTCTATCAAACACTATACTCATTGGTACCCCATGGAGGCGAACAATCTCATGGACATAAAGTTCAGCTAGGAATTCTACGGAGTCCCTGTAACGCCCCAAAAAATAATATAATAAATCCAACTCATAAACGAAAGAATAACAGAATTAAAATACATTTATTCATCAGAGTTCGTATTACAAAAGATAATACATGCATTATACATTCATAAATGTACATCTTGAATTTATAGCATGTAATACCAGCTAATGATCAACAGAATAAATGCCCTACGAGCTTACACCTCTCCAAGATATTGCTTGGTTACAATAAAAGAGAGTCATGAGCTCTATAAATTTAAAGCCCTCAGCTTGAATAAGCATTAAACACAAAACAACAAAATAGAGCCTCCAGCTCCTAGATCCTCCCAAGCTACGTCCTTGGAGGAAGCATGTCACCAGTACCTGAAAATGGTTTCCCAAGTAGGGTGAACCAAAGCCCAATAGAAATAATTTAACACAATATATGAGGTTTAACAAAGATATAAGTGTCAAGTGTATATTCAATATTCAAGATAAAACACACATTCTCCATACGACCGTACAGTACCGATATTCATGTCTCTACCCATTCTCATCTATTCATTTCAAGTTAATTCATTTCATTTCAATTCATGGTCCAAGTTTGTAATTCTGTAAATAATCCAACTGAGACTACAACTCAATGGTTCTCAAATCAATGCCATCATCATACAAGCACTTCAATCTTGCCATTTTACGAAAATTTCGTCTGCGGGATCGGCACCTATGTATACACATGATTTCAGGACTTTCACCCTGGACACTCCGGCCAACTTAATTTCAATGGAATCCATCCCCTATCTCCTCCCAAAACATGGAGTACATCCCTTTTCTCCCCCCAAAACATTATACATATATAATGTATTTAAAAGTATCGTCATATTCAATGACTATCAATCATACATATTCAATGCCTTAACATACCGTCATATTCAATGACACAATTAAATGATTTGTTTCAATTCACCTAATCCTTATGCAATTTCTACAACATTCATAGCTATCCTCCACCAATAGCCCAATACAGATATTTCTAAACAGATATTCAATCTCACGATAGATAATTTATTCAAGTTTCCATAGAAGCAAGATAACGCATACCCAGTTCCACCATTTATATCAACAACTATCCAATTCCATATTATCATAATCAATTTTGCTTATTTATACAAAACATAAATTGACCCATCTAGGGCACAACTCTCATTCTTCCAAATATTAACTCAAATATCCAAATCAACCCTTTTTCAACAATAAACCTTTGCATCTACCGCCAAACCATTTTTACCAATTACATTTGAAAACTCCTATTTCATTCCACCCCCAAGCCCTAGGTTCACCCACAAATATCCCCAAAATTTCACCATTTATACATAACAACAAATAATTATGCTAAAAATCATATTAAGGTGTAGAGTATTCCTACCTTAAAGAGAGAAGATGAGCCAAGCAAGGGTGGAACTTCAAAAATGTCCAAACCTAACTCTATTCGGATCAAAGTGTAGATCTTAAGATGCTCCAACTTTTTAACAAAGGTGAATGGGTGGAGAAACCACTAGAACTAGGTGAAAATGTAGAGAGAGAGAGAGAGAGAGAGTCTTAGAAAGAGAGGGTCTCAACTTTAGGTTTAAGGATGAAAGGATCTGAAAAAGTGATGTAAAAAGTCATTTTCGTGATCTGATATACACACAGTCCGCTTGAGCATCAGAATATACACATCTAGTAATTTTGCAAGCAACAGACAAACCGCTCGAGCGCAAGAAGGGCCGCTCGAGCAACCACCCGCTTGAGTGTAGGAAATGTCGCTCGAGCGTAGAAAATATCCCTCTAGTACTTTTGTTGACGTGTAAAATACTGAGAGTTTGCAAATCCCGCTCGAGTGCAAGAAAGGCCGCTCGAGCGGAGGACCAAAATTCTGGGCAACACAAGGTTTGAAAACCAAGCAACCAACCTGTCCCAAACACACTCAACACATCCAAATAACCAAATTGAAAGGAAATAAAGAGGAAAAGACACTGAACAACATTTAGACACCATAAACCCGAGTCCAGACTACCACAAGAGTCAGGTCAAAACCCGGATCGTTATAGTCCCCTATGCTCATAGCAAGGAAATGAGCCGATTTACTAAGTCTATCTACAATCACCCATACCGCATCATTACTTCTTTGAGTTTTAGCAAGGCCAGAAACAAAGTCCATGTTCACGTGTTCTCACTTCCACTCAGCAACCGGAAGAGGTTACAGCAATCCAGTCGGTCTATGGTGTTCAGTCTTAACTTATTGACTTGTCAAACATTTGGACACAAATGAGGCTACATCCTTTTTCATACTTCTCCACCAAAATTGGCGGCTTAGGTCATGATACATTTTGGTGCCCCCCAGATGCATAGCTAGGCAGGAATAATGGAAGTCCCTCAAAACTTCATTTCTCATGGATTCAGGTACAAACAATCGGTCGAGGTAACGAACACTAGAATCTGCATGAACATTTAAACCCCTCTTTTCCTTCCCTTGAAGAATTCTCCCTTTAATTGCCTCTATTTCCGGATCACCCGGTTATGCTTCAACTACTCTTGCAACAAGGATAGGTTGTGTGATGGTAGAAAAAAGGTAGCTTGTTCCGAAGATTCACCGAGTTGTAAAGCAAATTCATTGGTATCGCCCATCATCTTCTATTCCCTCATCATTAAACTAGCCATCGTACTTACCATTTTTCTATTCAAAGCATCCGCTACTACATTGGCTTTACCGGGATGGTAGTGTATTTCAAAATCATAGTCCTCTAGAAACTCCATCCATCTTCGTTGGCATAGATTCAAGTCTTTCTGGGAGAATAGGTATTTAAGGCTTTTATGGTCGGAGAAAACTTCAAACTTTTCACCATATAGATAGTGTCTCCACAACTTCAAGGCAAAAACAACAGTGGCAAGTTCTAAGTCATGCGTCAGGTAGTTTCTTTCATGAGTCTTTAGTTGACGCGAGCCATATGCTACCACATTTCTCTCTTGCATTAGAACACATCCCAATCCCTCTCTTGAGACATAACAGTACACCGTATAACCTAACCCTCTTTTCGAAATGATAAGAATTGGAGCGATGGTCAATCTAAACTTTAGTTCTCGGAAGGAATTCTCACATGCTTCACTCCAAACAAACCTTACTCTCTTATGGGTCAATCTAGTTAATGGTGATGCTAATGAAGAGAAATTCTTTACAAATCGACGGTAGTAATCGGCTAAGCCCAGAAAGCTACGAATTTCTGAGGCATTCTTAGGCTGCTCCCAATTCTGCACAGCTTCTATTTTTGAAGAATTTACCATAACTCCGTCTCCTAAAACTACATGACCCAAGAACTTCACTTCAGAAAGCCAAAATTCACATTTCTCATATTTCGCGTACAAACAGTGCTCCCTAAGATGTTGCAGGATAGAACGAAGATGCCTTTCATGCTCCTCTTCGGAAGGTGAATACATAAGAATATCATCTACAAAGACGACCACAAATATGTCAAGAAACTCCTGAAAGATCCTATTCATTAGATCCATGAATGTGGCTGGAGCATTAGTCAACCCAAAGGGCATAACCAAGAACTCGTAACGACCATATCGGGTATGAAAAGTAGTTTTGGGAATTTCCTCCTCTCTACCTCTGATGGTGATAACCCGACTTTAAATCTATCTTGGAGAAACAATGAGAGCCTTTAAGTTGATTGAAGAGATCATCTATCCTGGGCAAGGGATATTTATTCTTAACTATGGCTTGATTCAATTTACGGTAATCTATGCATAATCTCAAGGATCCATCTTTCTTCGTCGCAAACAAAGCCGAGGCTCCCCAAGGTGAGGTGCTAGGGCGTATAAAGCCCTTACTAAGTAACTCTTGCAATTGTTCCTTCAGAACCACCAATTCAGCTGGGACAAATCTATATAGCGACAAGGAGGTAGGTGTCGTACTCAGAAGCAAGTTTATGGTGAACTCTACTTCCCTATAAGGAGGTAATTCTGTAAGATTGTCAGGAAAGACGTCGAGGTATTCACTCACTACCTTTGGGAATTCATCCCAGACTATATCACTTCCGTCATCCAAAAGGGTTGCTAAAAAAGAATTAAATTGGCCCCGTCTACATAGGTAATTAAATTGGCCCCGTCCACATAGGTAATATGAGGAGGGTAAAGATCTACCATACCTATCTCCCAGAAACATGAAACAATCACTGCTTGCAGTACACACTATAACTCTCTCCCGATAACAATCGATGATCACCCGATAAGTGAACAATCAATCCATTCCGAGGAAAACGTCAAAACCCAACATTTCCAATCGGACGAAATTAAACAAAAGTTGTTTACCCGCTACCTCAATTACACACCCCTAACACCCGTGGGTCAGAGTGACCTTACCCCCAATCGGTGACTCTACTGAAAGTGAAGATTGCAGTTGCTTACTCTCTAACCTCAACAATGATGCAAATGATATGCCAATAAATGAATGCGATGCCCCAGTGTCAATCAACACACTAGCCCAAGTATTGAAAATGAGGAATGTACCTCTCACAACTGATGGCCCCGAGGCTTGCTCGGAAGCGGTGACAAAGTAGACTCTTCCCTGTGATCTCTACTCCCCTACATCACCTTTCTGAACATAAGCTTGTTGTGCAAATTGAGTAGACGTGGCTCCCTGAACTGTCCTGGATGCTTGTCCTGCCTAAGCCGACTGATAATATTGCCTTTATCCCCGACCTATCTATAAACCTCCAGACTGCCTAGACCCTGCCACACCCGGAGTCCCTACTTTTTGTAGGCAGAACTTCTTCAAATGTCCCAGCTGACCACATTGATAACAAGATTGGGGTTGACTCCTATTTTGAGGTTAACCCTGTGAACGCATAGGTTGGGACTGTGCTCCACTTTTCTGTCCGCACTCTACAGCCTTGTGACCCATCCAGCCACATCTATAACAAGCACTAGTAACTCAGGTCATATTCCTCGAACTTCCGCCTATCACATAACTAGAGGATTTAGCTTGTTGTGGAGGCGATTGGAAGGATAATGATAAACCCCTAGACCTTTTTAAAGAACCCGTATCACTCCTAGCATCTGAATGTTCTGCTCTCTTCAATCTTTGTCTTGCCTCTTCGGCCTCTACAGTAATCTCCACATGAGTTTCCGTTTCAACTAAACGATCATAATCACGTATCATATTGCCAACCACCTTCATCAAGATTTTCTGTCTCAACCTTTTCTCGAATTCGAGGCACCTTCGTTCTTTCATGGCCACTAATTCGGGTGCAAAACGTGATAAACTAGTGAATTTGGCTTCAAACTCCGCCATTGGTGCATCTAGTTGCAATAACTCTTGAAACTGCTTCCTCAACCACTCCCTTGTTGTGGAAGGGAGGAATTTATCTTGGAAGGCTTGCATAAATGCCTCCTAAGTATGTTCAACCCTATGCTTTATGGATTTCCACCACTGCCCAACCTCCCCCTTCAACTGGTAGGCCGTTAATGCCACTCGTAATTCATTTTCTCAAATGTCTAAGATTTCAAAGGACTTGACTACTTGCTCCAACCACTCGTCAGCTTTCATCGGATCAGGCTCACCGCTATACTCGACGGGATTAGAACGAAAAAACTCCTTTTTCAAAAATGAAGCTCTCATTTCTCCTTCAATGGTTCTAGCTGCTTGTTCGGCTCTCAATATCTCCATGGACTCCCGTAGAGCCCATGCCATTTCCCTAGCCAAGGCCCCCATAGCTTCTTGGGCCAGTGGAATAGGTATATTGTTTTGACCCACTCCTTATTATGAAGGGATCTCGAGTTGGGCTGGAATGTTCCGGCCTCCCTGACAAGGTCTACCGTGAGTGAGCTCTAGCATGTCCAGACATCTATAAGAAGTAGAGACAACATTAAATTCAAGACCAACTTGCCGCACCTAAGTGCTGCATTCTTAATCCTCAGACTTATTCACCATGTAAACACACAAACTTTCACATAAAATAATCCAAACAATCACACATACAATCACGTAAAAGCACACATGAGTTGTCCTCCCTAGATATTGTCTAATTCCATGGCAATCAAGGGCCTTCAAGTGAAAAGAACAGTGATCAAGTGCCTTTCCAAAAGGATTTCGATGAATGCAACGGACAAAAGCCATATCATAGAAGTCTAACCCCATACCCATATAATCACATAAAGACACATAACACGCAAGGTATCCTAAGCATTCCGTCTTAGCCTAAGGACCCTATTATGACACACGTCACTTCTCATAAGCCTAAGGTATTTTAACCTATGGCTCTGATACCAATTTGTAACGCCCTGGAATTCTCACAAGAACATGCCAGGACAGACACAATAATATACCCAAAAAGTCATCTTTCTCACTGAAAGAAGAGTTAAGAGATTACAGTTCAACAAGTATATTCCCATAATATCCAAGATTCGCTTTTCAGTTCAATGAACTAGATGGCCTTACAAAATATAAGCATCTAGGGCATACAATAACTACAAGATAAATTTGATAGTCATGTTACAAAAATCCCAATTTAAAATAACCAAAACACCCTTGATATCAACTTTTCCCTAAAGAAGCTATTGCTTGATCTGATCCATCAGTAAGGTGGTACTTCGTCAACTCCTGAAAAATAAGATAGGGTTGAGCTATATGCCCAGTAGGAACACATTTAACCAAGTATTTAATCCATTGAATAAGATTATTGTATCCTTGCGGCAAAACTTTACAAAGAAATTTATCTTCACATGTAATCTTTAACAATCGTATAGATCCATAACAACCAAACAGTAACAATCACTATTCATGTCATCAAGCATAACAATTAAACATTCATAACCATAGAAAGCAAGCCATGAGTCCATCTATAAGAGTCCAATTGAAAACACCATTTGCTTTTGTTTTAAAAACCTCCCCCACATTTGCCAGTTATTATATGGCAGGGAGTGGGCACCCCAAAGAAAACCATATGTTTTTTCACTTTTGCTGGCTATTATACGGCGGGACTGTGTGGACACCCAAAAACATTTTTTTTTCGCACATTTGTCCAACGATAAGCCTAGACAAGGTATTTGGGCACCTTTATAAACTCCCCGTGTGGGTACCAACACAACACCACATTTCCAAAACCGACTCTTACCCGGACTCATGCACAATTAACAATTAATTCACATTTTATTTCATCAACAAACATCCAACATTACCAAAGAATTGAATACAACACAAGATTTAAAGAAAAATAACATCCAAGCCACAATTTCTTTACTATATCAACATCCACATCTTTCATCTATTTATTATTCACAATATTTCATGAATCAAAGGAAATTTCCTTCAATGTGGTGTTTTCAACTCAAATTGGGAATCTAAGGTTTTACCAAATTTGGGAGTTTTTCTCATTCATCATAGATATGGGTTCTAACAACATTTACGTACAAGTTTTGAAAAGAAAAAGTAAAGAAATTTCAAGCAAGAGTCAATTAAAATGATTTATTTATGTAAAACATGGGATTAATCCAACAATACCCTCAAATTAACTCATAAATCACCACCACACCATAAAATCTCTTCAAAACAAAGAAATACTAGGGTAAAAGTTCTCTACCTCAAGTTATGAAAAAGAAAACTCAAAAAACCCAAAGTCGACGAAACCACAAACTTCTCAGAGCAATAAAAAGCCCTTGCCATGATCTATACTCTTCCTCAAAGGACCCAGGTGAAAAGATGCTTCTAGAGGAGTAGATCTAAAGATCCAAGCGGGAATAGTTGAGCTTAGAAAGGAAGAAGAGAGACTCACGGCTTGGGAAGAGAAAGGAGAGGAAAAATAATGAGACAGAAGTGGTTTGGGTCTATTTATAGTAGTAGAAAATAGCCCTAAGGTCAATGCAAAGAATAAGTCCAAAACCTTCCAAAGGTAGGGCCTATTCGAACCCAAAATTCTAGAAAAAAAACACACATGGGTCGACCCCTGGGTATGATGGTGTTGACTTTTCAGCAAGAAAAGACAATGCTAGCAGCAGGCAAGGTGTTGACACCTCCCAGGCTAGTGTCAACACTAAATTCCAGCAAGCAAGCCCCAGATTCTACAATATACAAGGGTCGATCCTTCCTAGACTGGTGTCGACCCTTGTGGATAGCAACAAGAGACAGGTGTCAACCCTAAATTCCACCAACACTTCTAGAAATTTTATCAACAGGTAAGGGTTGACCCTTAGGACAACTGGTGTCGACCCCAGAACAGAATTTCTAAGTTCCGAAGGAACGTTTTGATAAGAACAAGGGAACAAACAAACCTAACAAGTCTAAATCGAATTATACTCCTCTAAAACCAAAATACAACAATTCCAAAGACTCCCAAAAAGAAAATAAAGTGATTAAATACACCTTCTAATAGATTAAAACATCCAAGTGTTACACATACTCCAGTGGTTGCATGTGGATTGTTAGCCAGGCAAATGAAGACATATAGGAGGTCCATTCATTTCCAACGGTGTTGGTAGACATTGGCAAGCATTCATGTTCAAATTTCCAATGGCAACTGAATGGATTCCCATGTACACATACAATGGTTGCAATACAAAATTGTGGTAGGGATTTTAGCACATGTGTTGAACCATTTTTCATCGTCTATCAGTACAAAGCAGCTTATTTCGGATACATTCAGCCAATACCAACAGTTGACAAACCGACATTTTCAGAAGATGATTTCATCATATCTCCAGGTAGACGCGCCCTGAGAACTCCCTGGGATCCGCGTTGCGAGGGCGCGAATTCCATTTTCTTCTAGGCTACTACAAGTTCGGACTCGTGTCACGGTTCTGAATCTAATCTCGCAAAGTGCAATGCAAGACCGATAAATCACCAAAGAGTCCAAATCCAGCAAATCGTTTTGGAAAACTGATTTTTATAAAGAAGTGCCAAACATGGACTGTTTTGCCAGATACAGAGTCGCCGCCTAAATGTTTTATTTTGAGAGAAATTTAGGAAACCCTGACTCATGCCTAAGGCCACGTGTCCGTCATCACCAAAGTTGCCTCGGCTCGGGAACTTGGGTACGAGAGGGGAAGGTCATGCAATGAGCACCTCCGTTCATCCAATCAAAGATCAGCCTTTACTAATATGATATGTTGTTTTTGAAAAAACATGTGTTCTTATTTCAGTTATTAACCTAGAATTACTTTGTGATGCACACAGCATACAAGTATAGACTAGATTGCCTAACTTGGAAGAAAACATTGCATGTTCGTTTTTGAAAATGATTTGAAGTTTGCTACTCGCAAGTAGGCTAAGACATAGATTTTGATGAATTGTTCCAATTCAGGCAATCCAACCTTCACTCACAAGCATTCAGGCAGTTAAACACTTAAGCAATTAGCCTCATGGCAAGCATGCTAAACATGGCAATCAATAACACACATGCAGTATGCTAAAGCATAAACACTCACAGTGTACTCCGAGACAAAACAAAGAACTAGTTAGAAATCATGCATGATCCTAGTTCCTGTTAAGATGGCTAATGCAACACATGTGAAAATGCAACCCAAAATAGGCTCGGCTATTCTAAGATGTCATGTGAAATGCAACTTGATAACATGCTGTTGAACACGTATTCAAGTAAATGTATTGAAAATACAATGCAGTTAGTATGATGCGCCGAGCCCGGTGCATGCAATACAGATGAATGGATGCACGCATGCAAGCATAAGGTATGCTAAACAAAATATGCCCTAAAACTAACCATCGTAAGAGGTTAAGTAAAAGGGAGAAAGAAATGGGGGTTGGAAGACATGCATTACACACACGCACGCTTATTACAACAGTTGGCCCTCTCGATGGAGGGTTCAAATAAGAAGCTAACTAGCTAATCTAAGCTAATTAAACTAATTATTACAAAACAAATTGAATAACTAGCTACAACTAATTATTACAAAACGAATAAGCATCTAAACGCATTAACTACTTAGTTACAAAACCAAAGCATAAACTAGCTAAACAAATTAACTAAGTAAAGCAGTAAAGCAATGTCCTCAGAGGGAGAAGAGTGCATGCATGCTCGGTCGCCTCATTCGGAAATCCAATGCGATGCCCCGATTTGCCTCTGTTTGCAATTGTTCTCAGAACCTTGCACCAAGCTCCAGATAGCTTCTAACTCACCTTGGGGACCTGTGGGAGGGTGGCCGACCAGTTGTTGGTGTGGGAGACCACCTACCGACCACTTTTCTTTACTGTGAACCAGAAAAAGTGGTCAGCCAGCCACTTTTTCTGGTTGGCCGACCAGTTGTTGCTGCCAGACTCCAGATTGCTGCAACAGAGAGCAAGATATATGTGCACAACCACCCTCCCTATCATTTCATAAGCTCAAGGGAGTATGGTTTTTGAACCTCGGGCCACCAATCGCACATCTCGATGCATGATGGCTGAGAAGCTAAATTGCACAATTCAATGTAAAATGAATGCACACATAAACACATAAAGCCTAGAACTCTATCATATATGATCAAGAGCGTAGGCGACCGAGAATTGAGGCACATTTCATCACTTCAAGTATGAAACGTCCCTCATTTCTTTTGTTTGGACTAACACCTAATCCAAACAAATGCAAAGCAACTCAATCATGTAAACATGCAATGCAACTCAACAACATGACATACACAACATAGCATATCATGGCGTACGCAACGCAAATAACAACATAGCATATGTAATGCAATGTAACAATATGGCATGCTCAATGTAGTGTAACAACCTAGCATACGCAATGCAAAGTACAACATAGCATACTCAATGCAATGTGACCTAAGCATATAGACAACATGGCATACACAATGCTAAATGCTAAGAGCATGGCATACTCAATACAATGTAACATAAGCATGCAAACAACCATGCTCAATGGGCTTAAACCAAAATAGACAGACCTCAGCCATGCCAAAACAGTGGCCATAATGATGAAACTAAGGCATGAAGATCAAGACAAACATGCTCAATGCAATGGCCCATCCACTAGGCCTAAGAGCACAACCCTCAAACACATTGAAGAAGTGATAAACATGGAAGTGTGACAACACTAAAGGCTCTGAAATTAAGTAAGAAACGATACCAAATCATTCAAACGACACAAGTATAGCATGCAAAGGTCCTTAAGCATTAAAGCTAGCAAAGAGGACTAAAAAGGAGGTATGCAATACATGGCACAAAGGCATGAATCAACCATGGGCAGAGCTTAATTAGGTCTAAACAAAGACCAAAACATGCTAAGATGGAGGCTCAAAGACCTAAGCAAGATGGCATACATGCTAGGCCATAAGCTAGACAACAATGCATAACACTCAAAGGCGTTGAAAGCATGTAAGAAGTGGAAACATAGCAATCCTATATGCTCTGAAATGTCATGTTAAAGGATGCCAAATCATGTATACAACACAAATAAAGCATGCTATGGGACCCAAAGCTTGAAGCTAGCATAGGCATTTGTACTACAACTATGCAAAACATGAAGCATATGGTCAAGGCAACCCAAAAAAGTCCTAGAACATGTCAAAATGATACTAAAACATGTATGGAAGGAAGCCAAGATAAGCTAGCATGAAGGGCATAAGGTATGGATCATGCAAGGCAAATAAGGTGGATTACACTACACCTATCAAGACCAAGCATGGGATGGCTTCGCCAACCAAAATTAGAGTTATATCATGGAAAAATAACCCCAAATAAACACTGAAATGATGGCTCACAAGCTTAGGCATGAAGGCATACGCAATGGTTCATGTTAAAGGCATAAAAGGCAAACCCTCCAACGCATTGAATAAGTGACAAATGTGAATGCATGAGCATGAAACATGGACTAAAATCACATAACAAATGATGCCAAATCATTCAAATAGGCCAAGCAATGCATGCTAGTAGACTTGATACACAAAGCTAACAAGCTAGAATGCATTATAGCTATACCAAGCATGGCATGCATGACCAAAACAACACAAATTAGAGCTAGAACATGCTAAAAAATAGACAAAAGCTTCTTGAAGTTATGCCAAAAGTATGCTAGAATGACATGTTAAAGCATGATACACATTAGGCTACTTCATGAAAATGCACTACAAGTGCATGGAGCATGCAAGGGGCTACCAAACCAACCCAAAATAGAGTCATGGCATGCTAAAACAACACCAAACACCTACTGAAATGGAGTCAACATAAGCTAGAAAGACATGCTACTTCATGAAGCATACAAGACTAGTTTATGAAATTTACACTACAAGTGTATGAGGCATGCATGGAGTGACTAATCCAAGTAAAAACAGTGGTATGCACAGCAAAATAACCCCAAATACAAGCTAAGATATGGCCAACATAAGCTTAACAAACATGCTCACACATGAGGCATTCAAAGCAAGTAAACAAGACACAAGGAGAGGGGATGACCCTCTCCTATTTGGGACCTCAAAACACCACTTCCACCACTGAAATTCCTCTGAGTTTTAGTGGTAAGAAGGCCAAAACAAGGTGGTCCCAAAAGCTTAAAAAGAAAGCACAAAAGCAAGGCCAAACAAGGTCTAAGAGGGGGGTAGACAACCCCCAACACAAAAGTGACCTTAAACAAACATTTTAAAGACTAAAAATTAGAACTTTTTGCAGTAGGAATTTAAGCTTAAAATAGCATGAAAATAGGTTCAAAAGCTTAAGCAAAAGTAAGGGTTTAAGGAGTTAATGGCTCACCCTTGAAGAACACTTTTGAAGCTACAACTCCAGCAAGTTTTTCTGACCAAAACCAGTCCAAAAACTCTAAAACCAACCTTAAGAAGCCTCAGCAACAAGAGTAAGGTGTTTGAGTGTGTGTTTGTGTGTTAAAGTATGAAGAAATAACACTTTAAGGCACAAATATGAGGAGCAAGAGCAAGATAGACACAAAGGGTGTATGTATAGCTCAAGAAAGAAAATTTGAACCTAAGGCATGAGGGAGGTGGTTCCCTTATATAGAAAAAACAAAGTTCAAGCTTATTGAGGAAGTTTGGAGCTCCAAGCCATCCCTCCATACACGTGTATGGATGGTGGTTTTTGTGCCCTCCAGCTAGCATAGCTGGCAAGAAAAGATCTTCAGGAATCTGTTGGAAAGTGGCCGACCAGTTGAAGTGGTCGGCCAGCTACTTTTAGTGGTCGGCCGACCACTTTTGACACCTAAGTGGTCAGCCAGCCACTTTTCTGGTTGGCCAGCTCATTTTTCTGGTCAGCAGGCAAAATTCTACTTTTTAGGTCCAACTTCAAATGGCCATAATTCCTTCATCTAGACTCCTTTTCAGGTCATTCTTGTGTCCAAATTGAAGCCACGGAAGTAAGATTTCCAATGGTGGCAGCCTTGCATCAAAACTTCAACTGTGAAAAAAGTTATGCCTGTTTTTGTGAAGCCGTGCAATTTTGGTCCTACCCGGATTCATGCTGAACTTCTCCCAAACTAGTTTTCTTCTCTCCTTTCCTCTTTTCTTCAACACCAAACCCCTAAACAAGCTGTTTTGAAAGATTTTTCAAAGATTTCATCTCTCTTTCATTTATTTCCACTTTGTCCTCGCTCAGTTTACCGAAAAGCGCAACATTTAATGAAATACGAGCCTCGGAACATCGTAGGAACTTTATTTCACAAACATTTTGAAAGAGAGGGTTTCAAGGTTTAAAATCTTTTGATTAAGATTGTTTTGGTCCAAAGGGGGTATGAAGTTGGGATTTGGCTCTCTCCTTGCCAAAGAAATTGAACCTTTGCCCTGCACACCTTTCACCACCAAGTAAACCATCAGTAGTGCCCAAGTCTTAAGGGCGGTCAAAAATGGGGTGTCTACACTCCATCGGCAATTAAATGTCCTCCAGGGTGACTGAAGAAGAATTGGATACCACCTCAGGGAGAGAAGCTAAGTCAGATTAGGTGCGAGTGATGTGGCCGTATAGGGAACCACAACCAAAAGACATGTAAAGAACCAATATAGTAATGGACACTTAGCAGTGAATTTGTATAATCAATTTTGAATAGCAGCATTGTATTATCGTAGTAAAATGTAGCAAAACAAAATGATGACAAATTTTAATAAGTCAACACATTATTGACATATGATAGTTTAGCTGGTTTTGTTCTTTACACCACTTTCATTCATATATTAATGTTACATGTTTATGTTATGCTTCACAAAATTATATGTTTCAAACCAGCAATACACGTTTACGTAGTGTGTTGCACTTAGGCTTCTATGTAAGAAGCCATAGTTTTTGAAGCCATGTCACATTGGTGTTGTTATGTCGGTGTGACATAGGTAATCCCGCAATCAATTCATCAATCTTAATTTATAGCACTTTGCACACCTACCATTTGAAAAGTGTATGTTCTACCAATGTGACATATGTTTGTAGCTTGCTTTTCGTGCTCCTTTCGGATACGACTAGCCCTACAGTTCGGACTCTCGTGGTTCTAAATTTGATTTCACAAGTGCAATGTAAAACAAATAAACACAAATGAGTCCAAATCTGGCAATTCTCTTAGAAAATCAATTTTGAATCAAAATGCCAAAAATGGACTGCTTTGCCAGATTACAAAATCGCCACCTAAATATTTTTGAAAAATTAGGAAACCTGTGACTCGTGCCAAAGGCCACGTGTCCGTCATCACCAAAGTGTCTCGACTCGGGAACTTAGGTATGAGAAGGGAAGGTCATGAATTGAGCACCCCACTCACCTGATCAAAGATCGGCCTTTACTAATCATGATGCAATTCTTATTTACATTATATGCTCTTGTTTCAATTTTATTAGGCTAATTTTACTACGTGTTGCATACAAGTATAGACTAATTTGTGAATATTAGAACACTTTGATTTCATGTATGTTTTGCAAAGTGTTTGAATATGTACCACTTAAAAAAGTGATATCATATGTACAGTAATCAAATTATCCCAATTAGCCTTTATCCACAAGCATTCAAATAGCTATATCATTTAAGAACTTAGCCTTATACAAAGCATGCTCGACATGGTATCAATCACACATATGCAATATGCTAAAGCGAAGAAATGCTCACCTAGTACTCCAAGGCAAACCAAAAAGTAAAAAAATAGTTAGGAAAAATGCATGATCCTAATGATGCAAAATGACTAATGTAACACATATAAAATGCAACTGATAAGTACAGTTTCCTAACATGACATATGAGACAATTTGATAGCATGTGGTGGAGCACGTAGTCAAGGAAATAATAAATGACAATGTTGTTAGAATTATGAACCGAACCTTATGCATGCGAGACAAATGGATGCAAATCATGCAAAATGCTAAGAGAAACATGATTCTCTATACTATCCATCATAAGCAAGTAAATAAAAGGGAGAAAGAAATGGGGTTGGAAGACATACACATTATTACAGTGTGCTCTCGCGTAGGAGGGTCCGAATGAATGCCCTAGTTAATTAACAAATTAACTAACTATTACAATACCAAAATAAATGAATCAACTACACTAGCTAATTATTACAATGCCATAAATTAACCAACTATTCTAGCTAATTACTTAATTAATTACAACACAAAAAATTAATTAACTAAGCTATTAGGAGTTTGAAGGAATTACACTTAATTAATTACAACATACTACTACTAACATAAATTAACAAGCCACAAGGAATGAAGAATTTTTCATGTATGAATGCGGATTTCCATCTGAAAATGCTTTCTGTTCTGCTGCTAAAATGCTTCTATTACACAGTTAGAAAATTGACTTGTTTTTGCCTTAGACTCTGCTCTGTTTTACAAGGAAAAAGACACTGGCTGGCTGAAAAGAGGTGGCCGGCCAGTCAGAAGAAGTGGTCGGTCGGTCGTACAGTAAGGTGGCTGGCCAGCTACTAGTTTTTGTTACTGCCCTACTACAACAGACAAGAAGCGAAGCACAAACAAAGTATTTTCAGGGGATGTTTGTTCACCCTGCCTCTCCTTATCATCAAACAGATCAAAAGAGGGGTAGGCTTGATTCGCAAACCATCAATCAACACAAGTTCATTATGTGATGATTTATGGATCAAGGGATACAATCTCAATAAATGACAATGAAAGACTCACAAACCTCCTCCCTATCATAGAATTGATCAAAGAAATGGTTGACATTGATTCTTGAACCATTATCATCACTAAAGAGTATGAAATAGTTTAAGACTCAATGAGTTCAACTAACGTCCGATTGAACCCCAAACTTGATTTTATTATCTTATTCCATTTTTAGTTCAGTTTTATTACCTCTTTTAATTACCTTTCCATTCCTTAGTCATTGTAGTCCAAAAATGAGCATTGAGTCCACTAAATGGAGAACAGTGTCAAACAAGAAGTTGTTTTGGGCAGGAGAGAGAGGTAATGCCCTGTTAATGAACCTCCGAAGAGAATAAACCATTTAGCATTGAAGTGTCTCTTTCTCAAGCTTAAATAACACTAGGTTGAAACAATTCTCAAAGAAATAAAAAGCCAAAAAAGGGGAGAGGTTGCAGAGATGATTACACATGAACACAAGTATGGAAAGCTTGAAATAAATGCTATCAACTCAAATAGGTTGGTGTCTAATACCTAAACCACCAAACTTATGAGGATCATTACACTACAAGCATGCTATACGAAGCATAAATGAAATAAAAAACCTAAAAAATTCCTAAAATAGCAAAAAACAGTGCTGAAATTCTCATGAAAAAGCTTGAAAAAGTTAGCTAAAATAATGAGGAAATGAAGCCAGTAAACAAGCATAATGAGGGGTGGCTAACCCCTCCATTTTTGGGACTTCAAAACTATATTTTTAGCCTTTGAAAACCTCTAAAAATTAGTGGTAAAAATTTGGAAAAAAGTTGAGGAAGAGATGGGAAACACAAGTGCAAAGGCTTAGGACACAAGGTTCAAAGAAAGATGATTAACCCATCTACCTTTAACAGCCTTAAACGACAAGCTTCAGCCCATAAAAATAGTTAAAAAATAGTCTAAAAACAGTAGGAAAAGATATGAAAGAAGTAGTGTAAAAGTGCTAGAAATTATGCATCTTGAAGAGGAGTAATCCTTTGAGTTATAAACTAACAATTTTCCACCCTTAAGAGCTGAAATTCAAGCTCAATAACCTCAGCAAAGAGACCTCAAAATTTAGTTTAGAGAGTCTAGGTAAGGTGTATATAGGTTGCAAGGTAAAGAGAGAGAGAAATATTTTCCAAGATTTTTCCTTTACCAAATTTTTCTAACCTAAATTCTGGAGAGGGCGTCAAGTATATATAGAAAAATATGTTACTATCTTGGAAATATCAGTCTAGACACAGCTGGTGTAGTGCATGCACCTGTGGAGACAACTGGCAAGAAAATATCTGTTTTGCCGGAACACCTGGTCGGCCAGCTACTAGAGGGACGGCCGGCCACTCACTTCTAGCCAGCCGGCCACTAGTTGGCTTGCAGGCCTCTGAGTGGTCAGGCTTGGAAAAAAATGTTGTTTTGGTCTAAAAGTGGTGCAAGGTTTGAAGGCTTCTGCAGCTCGAAATTGGGGCTTCCTGCTGAGGAAATTGAGCATTTGTACAGCGTATACATTCATCATTGGGTGAGCAATCGAAGGCGCCCAAGTCTTAAGGGCAGTAAAAAATGGGGTGTCTACAATGTCATTTGACATAGGAACCAAATCTAAACAAACACAAACCACCAACCGAAGTCGCACTATTCATCACGCATAACACAATTGACATTGCAATGGAAATTACATGACCACATATTTCAAAAAACAATCACATAGCAACCTATCCACATTCCCAAAGACGTTTACATATGTGAAACCAAAGTGCTCAATGTAAACGTAAATAATGTGACATATGCCACCCATTTTTCAGTTGGATCACCATTATATACTTCAACAATGGGAACAAATTTGAAATCGAATCATATCATTCAGAATTCAACGAACAATATTGTTTATAAATGTGGTGGCCGAATAATTGCAGATGCGGATAGGCAACGTATAAATTCCCAATCGGCAGTATAGTATTCGCCCAAATTTCTGCGTTTCAAATGCCAATAAGCCAGTAAATAATAAATGGGAAGGGCCGAGTGAGTAAGTACATGATAGCTCAAGATCGAGCCTTACCTAGAAGACTAGGAGCATATATAAATAGAAGAACAACAACCAAAGAGAGGTATGTGAAAACTAGTATGCTTAACTTAAAATACAAGCAATCAAGAGAGTATACACTGATTTATCCATCGGAGTGCTAATTCTGGCACCCCCGACCGAAGTATTCATTCCTTTTCAGGTGGCTAGTTAAGGATCAAGAGCGTCCCCCAGGATCAGAAGAGTATTTCCAAACCACTTCCCCACAATTGGCACCGTCTGTGGGAATACTCAAAAACATTCATGGCGGGCGTAATGGAAGACCCTCCGATAGTCACTGATGAAACCACACAGACAGACGACCTCACTCCAACAAACATGCTTGGCCCAGAGACTATCGCCGCAAGACGTGCTTTGAACTTCGCCTCACCCTTGACTTCAGAGCATGAGACAATGCAAGCGATCATGGAACAAGCAAAGCAAAACGAACAGAGGTTGGAGAACATGATCACTAAGAACGAACGTCTCCGTCAGGATTTGGCCTTGGAAGTGGCGAAGTCCAAACAAGCTGTACGCCAAGATCCGGAATGACCTCTGAGGGCAGGTGGTCGACGACCTCAAGCCCGACAACAAGACACTAATAGCGACTCCGACTCATTATCCCCAGAGCCCAAGAAGAAGGACAACCCGAAACTTCTAGTTCCTCTAAAGAGAGTCCACGTATAAGGCATAAACGTAGAAGAAACAATTCAGATGAAGAAGACCAGCACAATCCCTTTGTGCGACAGATCGCAAGAGTGGTTCTGCCCAAAAAGTTCAAAGCTCCGTCGTTCACTCTCTATGATGGAAAATTAGACCCCACCGATCACATCCGTCACTACAAGCAAGCCATGACATTGCATGCAGACGACGAGGCCCTCATGTGCCGAATATTTCCCAGCAGTTTGGGACCATTGGCTATCAGGTGGTATTATAAACTGGAGCTAGCTTCGATCAAAAGCTTCCATCAATTACAGAAATCCTTCAGGGCTAGATTCATCACCAACGAGGTCCAGCCGAAACAAGCCAACTCTCTCTGGGCAATGCAGATCCAGCCAGGAGAAACACTAAGAGTGTATTCGGCGCGCTATGGGGAGTGCTTTAATTTTGTTGATGACGCTTGCAACGACTCCATGGAAATCACCGCCTTCAAAATGGGTTTGCATCCAGACAGTACTCTCCGCAGTTCCATGACTAGAAGAACCCTCAAAACAGTCTGGTCGTTGATGAAGAAAGTGGAGGAATACTGCAAAGTAGAGGATGACGCCTTGTGGGTCAAAGCCGGAAACGTGGCCAACAAGACGGCCCCTTCTGAAATTGCTGAGTCGTTAAATTCTATACCACCTCAGAGCCCTGAACCACGACATCGGGCTAAACGAGACAAGAGACGGGATTCTCTCCGATCAAGTGACCAATGCTCTCACTGAGCAAATGAACAATTGCAAGTTGATAGCAGGCACACAAGGTGCGCCAACAAGAAATATACGGAGTTGACAGAGCCGATCAGCGCGGTTATGTCCAAAGTCCAACACCTTTCGTTCTTCAAATGGCCGTCCAAATTGGTGGGACCTCCTGACACGAGAAGACGAGATAGACGGTGCGAGTATCACAAGGACCACGGTCATGATACTGAGAGTTGTTACACATTGAAGGATCACCTGGAGGAATTGGTACAAGATGGTTGGCTACAACAGTACATCCAAAAAGGCAACTCAACTAAAGTAATAGCCTTAAGACAGGATTCCCCTCCACTCGGCATGATCCACATGATATACAGCCTGTCAATTTCATCTGCGGTGCATACGATTCAGTCGAATCCCGACCCTCAAAATCAAATCACTCCAGCAAAACGGCCCCATGAAGCTGCGAGCATTACTTTTGATAATTCAGATTTGGCCGGAGTGACACTTCCCCACATCGATCCCTTGGTAATTGAGTTACGCATAAACCGGTTCACCGTTGAGTGCATACTCATTGATCCGGGGAGCACATCGGAGATTATGTATTACAAGACATTCACCAAACTCGGCTTCTCCGAATCGAATCTCTCTCCGGCTCCTTATCCACTATTCGGCTTCAACGCCAATCCAGAATACCCGTTAGGGAAAATCACACTACCCATTCGAGCAGGCTCCCGAACAGTGAATGTGGAATTCTTGGTCGTCAAGCTACCATCGCCGTATAATCTCATCATGGGGCGAACTTGGTTGCATACTATGCAGGCCGTGCCAAGCACCTATCATCAGCTACTTCGCTTCCTGATAGAACGCAGCATTAAGCAAATTCGTGGCTCACAGAAGTCGGCACAAGCATGCTATATCCTTGCTGGAAAGACGCCAAAGGAGTTGCAAGTGAATTCTGTTGAGGTGCCGGAACGGGAGAGCCTCGATGATGTTCGGTGGCTCCCAAGTGAAAAGGCCACGGAAGCCCTAGATCAAGTTGAAATCGACGGAAACCCAGACAGGTTCTTCATGGTCGGCGCCTCCCTAAATCAAGCCGACAGACAGCAGCTAATTTCTTTCCTGCTCAGCAACCTTGATGTCTTTGCATGGACTCCATATGAGATGCCGAGTGTAGATCCGTCTGTTTCGCAGCACTGTTTGAATGTTGACCCTAAATGCAAGCCAATCATTCAGAAAAGCCGGCGGTCAGCCGCAGAGCACACTGCCGCCGTTGTTGAAGAGGTTGATAGGTTGCTTAATGCCGGGGCAATCAGGGAAGTGACCTACCCTACGTGGCTCTCTAATACTGTGGTTGTGAAGAAGAAAAATGGGACTTGGCGAGTGTGCGTTGATTTTACAGACCTAAACAAAGCCTGCCCCAAGGATTGTTTTCCCTTACTCAGAATTGACCAACTTGTAGATGCAACGGCACGCCATCAGCGTATGAGCTTCCTCAATGCTTACAGAGGCTACCATCAAATCGCCATGCATCCAGAGGACCAAGACAAAATTGCATTCTTCACCCCAAGAGGAACCTACTGCTATAAGGTTATGCCTTTTGGGCTGAAGAATGCAGGGGCAACTTACCAAAGACTGGTCACTGGCATGTTCAAGGAGAAACTCGGCCACACTATGGAAGTGTACATTGATGACATGGTGGTCAAGTCCAAACAAGTGCAAACTCATCTAGCCGATCTGGAAGAGACATTCGGCATTTTATGCAAATACAAAATGAAGCTGAACGCTTCCAAATGTGCGTTTGGGATCGGCTTTGGCAAATTCTTGGGTTACATTGTCAACCACCGAGGAATCGAAGCCAACCCAAGGCAAATCACAGCAATCTTGGAGCTCGACTTCCCTCGTTCAGTAAAGAGGTTCAAAAGTTGATGGGGATGGCCACCGCACTCAACAGGTTCATCAGTCGGTCTACAGATCGCTGCCGACAATTCTTCCATACACTACGGTAGGGCAAGGCTTTTGAATGGTCCACCGAGTGGGAAGCCGCTTTCAACGGCCTCAAAACCTACCTCTGATCAGTTCCACTCTTGACAACACCTTCGGCAGGGGACCCGCTCATTTTGTATTTGGCTGACCGGCCGTCAACAGATCGATAAAGGAAGAGCTGGGGGAGCAGTGGCCAGTGTATTATGTGAGCAAGGCAATGGTCAACACTGAAACACGCTACCTTCCGCTGGAAAAACTCATCCTAGCCCTAGTCATGGCGGCAAGAAAACTGATGCATTACTTCCAAGGGCATAGCATCGAGGTGCTAATAGATTACCCCCTCCGATCAGTACTACGTAGTACAGAAGCATCAGGACGCATTTCAAAGTGGGCTCTTGAAGTCGGCTAGTACGATATTCAGATTCTACCTAAAACCTCAATCAAGGGACAGGTGCTTGTTGACTTTGTGGCCGAATTCACTGGGGGTCTTGCCGACTTCAAGTCTGATGAAATTCGACCAAAGCCGAACTGGAGAATTTATGTTAGGGACATTTGGTAGTTGTACTATGATGGATCATCCAATCAGCAGGGCAGTGGAGCCGGAGTAGTAATCATGGCACCTGACAGCGCAATAATTGAGCGGGCCGTCAAACTCGGCTTCGAAGCGTCAAATAACGAAGCCGAATACAAAGCGCACATTCTGGTGGGCGCTCTTTAGCCCATTGAGCTATAACACAGGGGTATTATTGGCCGACAATGAGATCTGATACCGAATGCTATGCGAAAAAATGTGAACAGTGCCAGAAGTTCTTCCCGTTAACCCATCTGCCTGCTGAAGAGTTAAGCTCTATCACGATCCTCGCCGTCGCCAAAGGGGGACTTGATATCGTAGGACCATTGCCGAGGGCCCCAGGGAACAAGCGATACTTGATTGTCGCCACAGATTACTTCACAAAATTGGTCGAAGCGGAGGCATTAAGGCACATTCGAGATGCTGATGTTAAGCGCTTTGTATGGAGAAATATCATAACATGATTCGGCATTCCAAGAGCTCTTATCTCAGACAACGACACCCAGTTTGATAGTGGCATCTACCGAGAGCTGTGCAGCAAGTATGGTATCCGGCCTTACTTTTCCACGCCGGCTTACCCCAAAAGCAATGGTCAAGCCGAAGCCTCTAACAAATCCATCTTGGATGACATCAAGAAGAGGCTGGAGAAAGCTAAAGGCAAATGGCTTGAAGAATTGCCGAGTGTATTGTGGGCACATCGAACTACGCCGAGGCGATCCACTGGGGAAACGCCATTTGCTTTATGCTTTGGAACCCAGGCGATCATACCCCTGGAGGTCGGCCACCCAAACTTGAAATCGCAAGTTTTTGATATGGGCCGAAACGACATGATGCTGGCTTTGGATTTGATTTTGATCAAAGAACGAAGAGACTGCGCCCTTGTGTCTATGGCACGATACCAGCAACAGCTTGCTAAGTCGTACAATCACCATGTTCAGCTGCGCCGCTACACACTAGAAGAGTTGGTCTTGAAGAAAGTACTTCTAGCTGCCAGGAAACTAACTAATGGAAAATTGGGTCCTAACTGGGACGGCCCCTATCAGGTCGATTCGATCGCAGGAGTAGGGGCATATCGGCTCAAAGACATGTCTGGAAGGAGTCTACCATGGCCTTGGAATTCAATGCACTTGCAAAAATTCTATCATTAAACCCGACTTGTGGGGAATGATACTAGTTTTGAATGGTTCAACATGTACACATTCCAATTCTGTAATGCAAAGATCCTTGTTTACTCACTGCGAAATCCAGTTCAAAAGTGTTCCGATAAAAGCCTCCGAATTCAGAGCGCCCTCGTGGATATCACGATTAGCCAAGAGAATAAGTCTCCGAATTCGGAGCCCCTTTAGTGCATGACACTTTTGGGCTGATTAAGCCTCTGGATTTGCAGCGCCCTTCATGGATATCACGCTTGGCCAAGTCTCTGAATTCGGAGCCCCATCCGTGCAGGTCACGTTTGGGCCGATTAAGCCTCCGGATTTGAAATGCCCGTCATGCATATCACGATTGGCCAAGATAAGTCTCTGAACTCGGAGCCCCATTAGTGCATGACACTTTTGGGCCGATTAAGCCTCCGAATTCGGAGCGCCCTTCATGGATACCACGATTGGCCAAGATAAGTCTCAAAATTCAAAGCCCCATCCGTGCAGGTCACGTTTGGGCCGATTAAGCCTCTGGATTCGGAGCGCCCTTCGTGGATATCACGATTGACCAAGTCTCTAAATTCGAAGCCCCATTAGTCCATGACACTTTTGGGCCGATTAAGCCTCCGGATTCGGAACGCCCTTCGTGAATATCACGATTGGCCAAGTCTCCGAATTCGGAGCCCCATTAGTGCATGACATATAAACGTAGGTTGAAACATGAAAATATTCAAAATGAAATGGGACAAGCCGTATAAACATAGGCTAAAACGTGCCAACATTCAAAATAAAATGTGTCCTTAGATAAATCGATTGGCATCAAGTGCACTAATATAAATGGAAAGTACGCTACAAATTGAAAATGAAGCGTTTTATTAAAATTAGCCAATAAATACATAATTTCGTACTCAATCTACATAAGCATTACAAGGTCTGCTTTTATTCGACAGCTCCCTCATCATCACTCTTCTCAACTTCAAAAGCCGAAAAGGGAAAGTCATTTTGTTGGTACAGCGACAACGCCAAATTCACACCTGCTGCCTGGAGAGCCTCAGCTTGCTGAAGTGCCTTGATTCAACCGTGCTTAAACCCACGATTTTCACATCGGCAAACTTCTTCGGCGAGTTTCTCCATGGTCTTCTGTATTCCGACCTTTCGGCCATCATGAAAGCCTTTTTCATAGGCCGCGGTCCTCGCAAGCATTACTTATCAACCTTTGAGTCACCTTCTCTTCCACAATCGAGTTGGGATGGTTGGCCAATTAAGACTCGGTAGACTTGATTTTCCTAAGCTCATGCTCGGCCTTCTTTGCGTGAGCTTCTAACTTCCGAATGCGTTCATCTCTCTGCTCTATATCACACCGAGCAGCGCAAAGACGCATGCTGATTTCATAAGCAGTGTACAGTCCCTTCACCGCCTCATGAATGCCTTCACGAAACACTTCAAAATCCTGCCGACCTACTATCAACTGCTAGACTTCGGGTGGAAAAATAAGTCGAGCAAACTCGACTGCCACATTTGGATCTCGAACGATCGAATCCGCCTCTGTCATCAGTCTATTCCCAACGAAGACCGCAAAACTCAATGGACGCGGAGTCATATCGGATTCCCTTCCAGAACGAGGTTGAGGAGATCTGCCCTGTGGCTGCTTGTCACTTCTAGGCGACCTACTTCAACGATGAGGAGATTGGTGTCTCTCTCGATCCCTCGAAGTCCTACTTCCCCTGCGCGAAGGTTCACCACTTCGACTCATATCTCCTCCCAGCTCAGCTAATATCCTCGCTTCTCCTCTGCTGTTCAAGAAAAGTCTATTTGACATTTGCACTTGTTTAACCTTTCTCAAAGAACTGGACTGAGTTACTGACTCTGAGCATATAAATAGAACCTTCATGCACAAAGTACACACCCATTTATTCCCTACGGCGGCAGCACCTCCGAGGCGATCTCATTAATATTAAAACCTCAACAACTTGGCGCCGATTGAGTCATGTGCCCCAATCGCCCCATGGACCTCTGTTATTCAGCGTTCTAGTTCATGAACCAGTGTGGATGCGCCCGCGTGGGGCCTCATGCCACAGTTCGGACTCGATTTGTCACGGTTCTAAATCTGAACCAAAGAGTCCAAATCTGGAAAATTGTTTTGGAAAACAGATTTTTGTAAAAAAGTGCCAAACATGGACTGCTTTGCCAGATACAGAGTTGCCACCTAAATATTTTTTAATGGGGGAATTTAGGAAACCCTGAGTCGTTTGCCTAAGGCCACGTGTCCGTCATCACCAAAGTTGCCTCGGCTCGGGAACTTGGGTACGATTAGGGAAGGTCAGCTATGAGCACCCCCTCTCGCCCGATCCAAAGATCGGCCTCTACTAACCATGATATGTATTTTGAAAACGCTATGTGTTCTTATTCTGATTAATTAGCTAATCTTACTATATGATGCGCACAACACAAAAGTGTAGACTAGATTGCCTAATTTGGAATGAAGCATTGCACATCCGTTTGTTTGGAAAATGATTTAAGATTTGCTACTCGCAAGTAGGCTAAAACACGGATTTCAATGAGTTGTCCCAACTCAAACAATCTAACCTTCACCCACAGGTAGTCAGGCAGTTAATCAAATAAGCATTTAACCACATGGTAAGCATGCTGTCATGTTAACATTCACACTCATGTGAGATGCTAAAACATAAAACACTTATAGTGTACTCCAAGCTAAAACAATAAACATGTTAGCAATCATGTATGATCCAAGTCCATGTTAAGTGGCTAATGCAACGCACACAGAGTGTCACTAGAATAGGCTCGACTAATCCTAGGATGGCATGTGGGATGCAACAAGTAGCACGTATTCACGTTAGATTTGGAATACCTTGCTGTTAGCATGATGCGCCGAGCCCGATGCATGCAATACTGATGAATGATGCACGCATGCATAGCATAAGGATGCTAAATTAGACATGTCCTAATACTAACCATCAAAAGCAGGTAAGTAAAAGGGAGAGAGAAGTGGAGGTTAGAAGACATGCACACACACACCCCCACTTATTACAAATTTGCCCTCGCTCGGAGGGACCAAAAAAATAATACAGATTTAATTAACCTACAAGCGAATTAATATTACAGACCAATTAAACTAGTTAAGCAAATTAACTAATCTAATAAAACAGTGAACAGCCTCGAGAAGAGGGCCCAATGCAATGTGCTCTCGGCTCCGCTCGGAAGTCCACTGCTATGCGCAAGTTGCCTCTGTCCACACTGTTTTCCTTCTCTGATCAGTGCAAGATTCCCAAGGTGCACTTTATGAACCCTGTGGGATACCACCGGCCAAGAGAATTGGTCACCGGCCAAAGGAAATGATCACCGGCCATCAATTGTTGGTCGGTTGGCACTAAATATGGCCTGCCAGCCAAACCTTCCTGCAGAATCCTGTTTTAACAGCAGCAGAGGGCAAAACAAGGCATAGCAATGCATTTCAAGCAAATGTGTGCACCAACACATCCCTTATCATGTTTGTGACTCAAAGGGACATGGTTCTCAATTCTCGGACTACCAATTGCGCATTTCGATGCGTGATGGCCCAAGAAACCAAGTTATGCACTTTGATTTCAAATGGAATGCACATAAACAAACAAGTAAAACCCAACCTCTATCATATTCAATTCAAGAGGCTAAGCATGCATGTCGATGCAATGCAACCTAAACATACAACATGAGTATGCAAATGTACATGCAAAGATGCAACTAACAAGCATGCAAAGTGTAATGTCAACATGCACACATGCAAGGCATATAACATGTTAGACAACCTAGCAAGAAATGTGTGCCAAACGCAAATGTTACTTAAACATGCAACAACAACGCATGGTAAGCCAAGTATGCAATCAACACACAAGGTGAGCATACCACAACATGCAAAGGAGGGACTTACACCAAGGAAATGGGAGCCAAATGCACACACAAGCATGCATGCAAACATGGTCCATCACTTAGGCATAAAAGAGCAACTTCTAAGCGCACTCAAATGAGGCTAAACATGGGAATATGGCAAGCATACCAAGCTCTGAAAATCATGTAATAGAGGTGCCAAACCAACTAATTAAAGCAAGCAAAGCCAAAACTCAAGGCAAGCCAAAGATGTATTGAACTACACTTAGCAAAAATCAAACATGGCATGAATTAAATAACCAAAATCAGAGTTTTAGCATGTTAAAACAAGGCCAAAAACACATCTAGATAGCATCTAAATGGTCTAAACATACAAGCATACAAAGAGGCCAAACATGGAGCATAAGATGACAACCTTGTAAAGCATTAAAGGGACATCAAATGCAAGCATACAAGCATGCCATGAGGACTGAAATGATGCAAGGATGGCATGCTAAAGGGGTCAATGCTCAAGGCATACAAGAGAGCTTGCATGGTAGCTACACAAAGCAAAGTATGGACAACCCAAATGACCCAAAACAAACCTTAAGCACATCAAAACATGCACAAAAGCTTCTCAAAGCTAAGCCAAAACAATCAAGCATAGTGGTCTAGATGCTAGATATATGTTAAGGCAATTTCATGGCATTACAAGACAAGTATGCTAAGTAAGCATGGTGTGTCTAAACCAAGTAAAAAAAGAACTATATTATGACATAATAAGCACAAATAACAGCTAGGACATGGCCAACATGAACCTAAATTAGATGCTCACACATGAAGCAAAAATGGCCCTTTTCAAGGACAACAAGGAAAGGGGGTGGCCCTCTCCTTCTTAGGACCTTAAGGCACCATCCTCACCACTGAAATCCCTCAAGATTTCAGTGGTGAGGAGGCCCAAACAAAGTGGTCCCGGAGCTCACCAAAATAGCACAAAAATAGGGCCAAACAAGGCCTAAGAGGGGTCAAACACCCCCAAACAACAAAATACTCTTAAACAACTATTTAAAGCACTCAAAAACAAGACTTTTATTAGTTATATACAAAGTCTAAAAATAGTTACAAGATAGTCTAAAAGACTATGCAAAAATGGGGTAAAAATGGACAAGAATCTTACCCTTGATGACCCTCTTCAAGAACAGCACTCCAGCTGTTTCCTTAGCTCCAAACCAAGCCAAGAACTCCAAGAACGGCCCTATGGTCCCTCAGCAACCAAGAGATGGTGTAGGACTAGGTGTTTGTGTGCAATAGTAAGACTAAACACACACACAAGGCAAAAAGAGAGAGATATAGAGATGGAATAGATACAAATTCCAACCCTAATATCAAAGCTCTTCTGAAAAAATTTTGTAACCCTAATGGAGGGAGAAGAGGCTCCCTCTTATAGAGCTCCCTCTTGCAAAGCTTCTCAAGTACGCTAGTTAAGAGGGAAATCCCTCCATACACGTGTATGGAGGGGAGCAAAGGTGTATGCCAGCTAGCACAGCTGGCATAAAAATATCTGCAAAAGCAGATGCACAGTGGTCGGCCGGCCAAAAATGCAATTTGACCAAAATAGATGGCCGGTCGACCACAAAAAGTGCCGGTCGGCCAAAAATTTGGCCGGTGGCAACAAACCAGTGGCCGGTGGCCTCAAGCCATGGCCGGTGATGTGTGAGGATGGCCAACAAGCCATTCCCTGCCCCTCAAAGGCAAAACACAAGTGTTTAGTGCAAAACCAGACACAAAACAGTTGAGTCGAGAGATCCTGAGGCAAGGCGCGTGGCCGAGACCTTTGGGAACTCAAGACAAACACAAACATGGATGATCACCAAGTGTTCAAGCGGTAACGTCCAAGTCTTGAGGACGGTCAAAAATGGGGTGTCTACAACCAACTGGGGCAAAGGCAAATTCATCAATGTAATCGGCGTATTTGCCCCAGCCGCCCAATGAACCTGCAGTATTCGGCGTTCTAGTTCCTGAACCAACTGGGGCAAAGGCAGATTCATAAATATAATCAGCGTATTTGCCCCAGCCGCCCAATGAACCTCCATTATTCGGCGTTCTAGTTCATGAACCAGCTGGGGCAAAGGCAGATTCATCAATATAATCGGCGTATTTGCCCCAGCCGCCCCCATGAACCTCCGTTATTCGGTGTTCTAGTTCATGAACCAGCTAGGGCAAGGGCAGATTCATCAATTTAGTCGACTTGAGTGCCCAGCCGCTCCATGAATCGATTTATCAGTACAATATTCATGAGTTCATTTAATTCGGCGTTCTAGTTCATGAACCTCCGTTATTCGGCGTTCTAGTAAAATGAACCAGCTAAGGCAAGGGCAGATTCGTCAAGCTAGTCGGCTTATGTACCCTAGCTGCCTTATGAGCTGATCTATCAGCACCTCATGAATTCATTTTATTCTGTCATCAATCAAATTCATTAATTTAATCGGCTAATAAGTTTGCCGTCTCATGTAGTCGTGGCATTTTGTTCTAACTGCTGATTCTTTTAATTATGTACTCATATAACAAACAGTACAAGCAATAACTTGAGAGCATAGAAAATTTTCATTCATAAATTGGGCGCTAACAGCGGACATTTTACACATGAAAATCCAAAAAAGATGAAAATCAACTAACAAAAAACTGTGCATCTAAGATGCCTACAAAAAACAAAAATACGCCTTAATCATTCTTCAGGGTCAGATGCTAGCGGGTCAACATCCACCTGCTCGTACGGAATCGACTGTGCCAATGTCACATTCGCAGTAGCGAGGGCTTTGACCCAGCCGTGTTTAAAGCCCCGATTCTTAAACTTCGACGCTTCTTCTGTGTAGCTTTCCAAGGCGGCCTCTTACCCAACTTGGAACGCTTTGGAAGTCTCGGAGTCGGCCTTTTCCCTAGCCTTCTTTGATTCCTCCAAGTCAGCTTCCAGCTTGGTGATTGCCTCCTAGGCTAACTTAAGCGCCTCCTCGCTGGCCTTCGTCTTTTCCTTGGCGGCAAGCCTCAACTGATCAAAGTTTCTAGCTCACTCGGCCTCTGAGTCGGCTCTAGCGCATTCCGCTATTGCCTACACTGCCTCATAATCGGCCCTTTGAGAGACCGCCTCAACCTTTTTCTGTTCATTTTCAATTTCGGCTTTCAATAGGCCGATCTGTTCTATGGCGTCGTGCTGACGGCGGCCAATCTCGGCTATCCTGCCCACTGCCTACAAAACAAAGAAACGGTAAACAAATAATTAGACATTTACAAACGTGCAGGCATAAAGACGGAAGATTGCAGATAAGACAAGTAACGTACCAAAAAGGTCGACTGAGTGGCCAAAGTAATTAGCATCGAAATACAGCTCTGTCGACCGGCAGAGATATTGAGGAGGCCATGCTCAAGGCCACAACCGAGTCCCTCAAAGCCGAGGAGTCTGGGGAGATCGGCATATTTCTGATCCTTGGTTGAATCGTGAATGGAAGGACCAAATCCGACTCCTCAACTTGAGGCCGTGTATCGCTTTGGTCCTCTTCGCACTTAGCCTCTCGATTGGCGGGGCGCTTCTTGCCCCTTTCACCTTCGTTGGCCTACCCCATCTCCTCCATCTCGGCCCTTAAGCCGTCTCTTCGGTAGTAATCGGAGGAGTAGATTCAGCCTTCATTGCCGGTGTAGAGTCAGCGACCGCAGCGGATGGAGTTTCCGACCGGATGGCTTTGGCCCTCCACCTGGCGACCATCCTCTTGGTGTTCTTCTTCCGCGCAAGTTACTAAAGTGATTCCCCAGCCATATCCTCTAGGTAAGTGCCAGGGAGATCTCCTAAGTTTGTAAAAATGTCCTCAAAGATGTCCCCTCGACCGGATATGGATGGAGGGTTGGAAATTCAGTCCAGCCTCCTCAAACGCCGAATTGAGTGCATCGTCTACCTCGGTTCCCAATTGGTCCGAGTCCTCGATTATCTGATCGGCTACTTGTTCTTCTACATGTTCCGAATCGGAGGCTTCTAAACCGATCTCCTTCAGGTGTTTAAAGTTGGGGAAGATGAGGGCTGTAAGATGATCTTCGCCTTTTGGAACTGGTATATGGTCTGCTGCCGAAAATGTTGTGTAGGACGGCGCGTAGCGCAAGAGAATGTGGGCCGCCCTTCTTTGCTTCTAAAGATTTGGATGGCCAACGAATTGTAGAGTAGTTTTAATATCCACAAGTATCGCGTCGTCAGCCGAAACCAGCACTTTCTTCAACGCGTTGCATGCGCAAATAAAACGGTAAGTACATGAAAATAGAGCTGAATACACATGCGAAAATATAAGCAACTAGATTAAGCTATACAGCCACCTGGATCGCCTTTTCGCCTTGGCACGGGATCCAAGCGATCTTCACTCTCGCTGAATTCCCAGTTGCCTCGAACAACGGCCATCACGTCGTTAACATGCTTGCTAGAGCTGGCAAGCATGGTCACTAAATGATGATCGGTGTCCTTGGCCCTAAGAAAATAGCGTCCTAAATGGCCAGTGGACTTGGCTAAGACATAGCAATGCCGAATCGCAGGAATGCATAGGTTAATCCTAAGATGACGGTTTAACTCTATGATCCCCATTATGATGCAAAAGAAATTCACGTTAGGCTGGGAAGGGATTAAGCCCCAATGTCGAAAGACGACTCTCAGAAACGAATGAAGGGGAAAACGGACGCCGCCTTCAACAATCGATAGGAGAGGAAAGATGATTGTGCTCTCGTCGGTCCTCTGCATATCGGTGGTGCTGTCTTCCACGAGTGACAGGTGAACGTCATCAGGGATGGACAATGGCATCGGAAGCCGGAAATCTAGTCCAGAAAGAGAAGTGCTTTCAAATTTCTTGCCATCGTATTCAGCCTAAGGATTATGCAAAACTAACAGTAAATGAGAAAATGGTATTGAGAGTGAAAGAGAAGAGAACTTACAGGGAGCGAAAGGGATAATGAGAGATAGGAGAGAGCTGCAGAGGTCCCAAGATGGAGGAGTTGTACTAGAAGGTGAACCAAAAAATCTTGAGTATTCAAAGTATATATTCGAAGAGACAGAGTTTTAAATCACATTAAATGGAGGAAGTGTACAAAGAGACGGGAACTTGTAATGATGACTAAAAAACGTGTGCGTTCTGACACGCTTTGGAATGAGGTTAACCGCCGAATTTTTGAATTTTCAAGATCAAAACCAAACACGCCGACTAAACAAAGTTAGTGGGGTGTTCAGGGGGCAATTGTGGTGGCCGAATAATTGTAGACGCGGATAGGCAACGTATAAATTCCCAATCGGTGTATAGTATGCATTTGGCCCCACCCCTGCCATTTCAAATGCCGAATAAGCCGAGCAGGGGGCTGAATAAATGGGGAGGACCGAGTGAGTAAGTACATGACAGCTCAAGATTGGGCCCTACCTAGAAGACCAGGAGCGTATATAAATAGAAGAACAACAACCAAAGAGAGGTATATGAAAACTAGTATGCTTAACTTAAAATACAAGCAATCATGAGAGTATACACTGACTAATCCGACGGAGTGCTAATTCCAGCACCCCCGACCAGAGTGTTCATTCCTTTTCAGGTGGCTAGCTGAGGATCAAGAGCGTCCCCCAGGATCGGAAGAGTATTTCCAAACCACTTCCCCACAATAAAGTTTTTAAAAAAATTAGAACTTCTAGTCTTGGGAATTGGTGGGATTATAATTTGAAGCAAAAAAACTAAAATCCTTTCCAAACAAATGTGATTTTTACTCTCATATTTTTTACCAAAAAAACTAAAAATTACTTGCCAAAGAAACCTTAGTGTCATTGACCAATGTGACCACACGAACAAGAATGTGCTACATGAGGGGTGACATATAACACACTACGAACACGAATGTGATGCCATAAAATGGAGAGAATACGCAAATTGACATTATAACAACATATAAAGTAACGGTATGCATGCCGATTTATCGAATAATGTGACAACATAAACGAGAATGTGAGGTGCAAAGATTGATGTGTGACACACCCCCAACATTAATGTAACATCATATATAATGGGTGTATGACACTTTGAAAATGTGACACATTGAAAGACAATGTGACATATGCCATTTGAAACGTGAACCAAAATTGCCCAACCAAAACCACCACCCAAAGTCGTGTTAGTTGTATTTTTCAACTCCCTATAACAAGTAACAAACACTCTTATACATTCACATTTACAAGCTGGGTAGTAAAGATGGGAAGTCAAATTTAGTCAGAACAATCCACCATCGACACGTAACGTGAATGTCAAAACCAACAATTTAGACAACCTAGATATTAGATTAACGAGTATAATGTGCACTACAAAAAACGAAAGTCAAATCTCATATAATACTATTCAAATGTAAGCTCATCATTCCTCAATCCTATTAACATTCCTACTGGCATTATTGACTGATAAATACCACCCTATTATAACAAACAAGTGCAAACAAAAAGTTATGACTGAACCATTCTAACATATTCCCACAAAAAATGTACAAATCAGAAACCGTATTGACAATGCTACCCAAAACATCCAAAAACATGATAACAACAAAAATTGTTTAACATCAAACATACTTTGCCATTCAAAAACTAGCTGAACGTGAATTTAGAGCAAAAAAAAAAAAACACGATGCACCCATTTGGCATCATTGGAAGATTATTCCGATTGTCAATTGTCATCAACAAATGACCTTATTGGGTAGTTCACAAATGACTTCACCATACCAGCTCGCATTGTCTTGTAGCTTTCCCCTCCCATTGACTTGTCCACATCAAGGTGACGCACAAGTTTCTTCATAATGAAGCATACTATAATTCCATAATTAGCCCCGTCAGGAAAATTTTAGACATTAGTAAATACGTTAAAACAAACCACATGCAATGTATGGAAACATCAATGACATTAATTGCAAACAAACATAATTCACACTTATGAGTCTGCTTTTTGTTGCGGACAATAATCAACCACTAAAAGTTCCTTCACCAAATCTTGCGTTTCAACTGCACTAACCTTCAGTCTACACCTTATGTAATCCTCAAAGTATCCCTTCTACGTTATTTTCAAATTTATATTACCAAGTAATTAGTATTGTTTGTCAAATATAAATTACAAAGACCAATGAAATAAACTAATTCACGTTTACTAACCAACAACCATGCTTCCCAATAATATTTGTTTTCCATCCCCCGTCTTGGTTTCATAGAGTTGTAATGCATCCAAAATCCCTCCTTAATGTCATAAACCATAAGTGTCCAATGGTTATCTAAGTGGATTGGGAATTGAATACATCTAGCTTTGAGGGCATGAGAGGCACAGACCGCCAAGTACCTATCATGTGCATCTTCGCCCACATCTCTAATCGTAGGCTGCACGCATTCGATTTTGTGTTAGTTACCACAAACATAAAATGTTTAACAACAATTTATCAAACGTCACATCTTACCAAACACAAAGTACTGAAAATATATGATTTCTCCTTATCTGTGGATCCAGGTGACATGATTTGTTGCTCATACATCAGCATTTCCACGTACGAATCAATTACCTATGTGCACAAGTAAAACATCTATGACTTTGCTTGACTCATATACATTTACGTTATTAAATCACATCCACATGTTCACAATCATCAGACGTTGCAAGAAAAATTAGGGATACCATACTTACATTGCCTCGTAACGTCAGTTCCTTAATGAGTGCTCATATGTCATTAAAACACACATAATTGAAAACATTCGGCCCAGTCCAGATTTGCACACTAATAATTCAACAAGACATTGTTCAACACTAAATTCATGTACAAATGAAATTGTTAATAGTAAGTTTGGAAACGTACCTATCCCCGCCTTTCTCGTAAGCTTCTTTAAGCTTGTCTTTCTATTGTGTTGATAACAACTTCCAAATTGGCAAACGTTTAGTCAAGTCAAACCGAGAAAATATTCTCTCTGGCTCTACAAGGTCATTAACCTCTATAATATCATCGTGCATGATCTACTTATCGGCACACTCACCACGTCGACCACACTACCCTCAGGTGGTTTCTTCAACCTCCTCAAAACCAAGGGGTAATCATACTCTGGCAATTTGTGCTCCGTTTTGTTTTTATTTTTAATGTTTCTCACAAGCGAGTTTTGCAACACAACTACTATTCTAGTAGTTTGACTGATTACAGGCATCATATCCACATCACACACCACATGCCCAATTTGGTGGGTAGGGGTCACATGGGTATCCACCCCTCGTAACTCTGCCTTCACATTCACGTCAGACGGAGACGACGCCGACAATGGCATAATGTCAAGTATGTTTGTCTCACAATGGTACATGGTCGGAAGACTTTGCACCATATCATGTACACCAGCAGCTACTTGGGTGTATTCATGCACTACATACTCCTCCAACTGATCCACAAGCTTGGCGTTTTTGGTGTTAAGCTCAGCCACTAGCTGCTTCAGCCTTTCTATCTCACAATCATTCTGATTATTGCACAGTGTGTATTCATGTGCTAACTTCCTACATTTTTCTTCGTTTGATGCCCTCATTGTTGAAAGTTGTATCTCCAAATCAATTATGACATCACATTTACAGCTAAGTTCTACCTCGAGCACACCAATTTTACCCAATGCTTTTTGGTATTCTTCAAACGTAGACACACACTGACCATTACAATCAGCACCACCTCTATTGACACCCCTTTCATGTTGTACATTTTCTTTTACATTGTCGAGTCCATGGACACGAATACCATCAGTCGAACCCAAAATGCTACCATCTACAATTCTCCCACTACTTGAACCCGTGTTCCCACTACGATACGAACATTCGGCATTTGCTTCAATTTCCTTCACGTCATTCGCCTTCGTGATGGTCCGTTCAATTAAACATGGGACGAATGATGCATTCAAGTGTTTCCGTTCAACATGACTCATGTGAAGCTCTTCTAACACAACCTACCAAAAAAAAAAATACAAATATCACAAATAGTAATTGGCACGTCTCATATTTACGCTAACACTAACACACATGCATACTTCAACATCATGCGGCTGTTCGATGTCCACAGATTTTATCTTTGTAACCAATTTGCTGATATTCCATTTCATGAACCTCGAAAATCCATCTCCACGATCAGTGTTGATCAAGTTGGTGTGCTCACATATCCAAAACTGTAGATCCATGGGTAAAAAAAATTAAGTTGTCAAATTTATTCGAAACAAATATACGTACCAAAGTTACCAAAAAAAATCATAATTAACTAAACAGGGAAAAGAAATAATACAAAGCACTTACAAGCAGGGCAGTTACACATCCAGTAACTTTCTCAGGCTTAGAGTAGAACCCTTAATTGACTCATCAATGTTGCGCATATTGCTCCCACCCAATCATATGCTTTCATGTTGTCCAAATCCTCAACAACCCGGACAAACCCCCATCCCACAATCTCGCCCAAAGTGGAAAAGAACAACTTCCCACATAAGCACAAACGCAGTAACTTTGCGACATCCTAGTGGTCCTGACTATTGTTCCCCAATAATGCATCCATTAACAATTCCTTAATGGTCTTCAAGTTTACGTGCTATGTTGAGACAACTCTCTTGGATGAAGTTGGTCGGAAGTCTTGGGCCATGTGACATATCTAAACTTTGCTTGCCACCATGGATTCTAAATATTAGCTATATATCGATGCTCATCAACTCAATGTGTTTCCCACCAATCATGAAAGCGGCTTTCTCCAGAGCAAAAGTTTTTATGATCCTCATTACAATATCATCACATTTTTGGATATCATGTTAATTTAGTTCTATTCTTCACATAGCATCAAACAGAAGCCAGAACGGTGTTTTCTTAAGATGCTCCAAATGCTCATCTTTCAAATTTGATGCTGCCACGACCTTCACAATTCCTACGATGTTCGACTGGTAGCAACATCGAGCTGGTTTGGTCAATGGTTTTGGAGGTTCATATTTGACCTTCTTTCCTTTTTCACCACTGCTTTGCCCTATTGCATTTGCATTCCTTAACGGAGATAGACACCTTCGTCTTTTACCAGATGTAGTCTGTTCACGGGTGTTTTCTTTCGCATTGGACCCCTTTGGTGGTGTAGCCTTAATTGTACCACCTGATAAACATGCCACAAACATTTCACATTTCGTATACAAACAAGTGGTCAATAGCTATGTAAGAACTAATGTGAATATGGAAATTAATAGCAGTATGTGACAAGATGAGTTAATATGTTCATTGTGAACATTAACATATAATAAGATAAGATGTGATAGTACATGTATTCAATTCACACCCATTCACAGACCCACACCATACATTAACATTCTAATTGGATAACAATACAACAATTTAAGTCCAACACATTCAATAAGTGTAGCGACCCTGATTTTTCGTAAGTCATTATTTATTATTATTATTTTATTTTATTTTTGACTTTATTAATTGTGTGGATACATGAAAATTTAATGTGGTATTTAATTAATTTAATGGGATATTTAATTATATATAATTAATTTGAATATTTTTATATTTTTATATTTTATATAAAAGGTGTTATATATATATATTAATCTTATATTTATATTTATATAATATTATATAATAGTCAATTAGGTTAAATCATGGAGGCTACATTAGAAAGAAAAGAAAGAAAAAAAAAAAGAGAACAAAAATAGAGAGAGAGAGAGAGAGAGAGAGAGAGTAATCAAAGAAAAAAAGAGAGTGTTGTGTGTGGCATGAAAAGAGAGGCAGGAAAGAGGAGTGGAGAAGAAAAAAAAGGGGTTAGGATTTTGTTTTGGTGGTTCCATTAGTTCTTCAAATATTTCTTTGATTTTCAAAAAATAATTGTGAGTGCATAACCCACTTCCCTTGATTTATGTTTAATTCGTTGTTTTTATTTATTTATTTGATGTTGGTATGATATTGTATTTACATGAAGATGATAGATTGATTTTGATTATTTTGATTAGTTGTGTATTTTAGGTTTAGGATTTTTATATGTATTTATGTTATGGTTGTAATCACACTCATAGAGATATGATATTAAAATAAATTAGGAACCCATAGATAAATTCCTTACACTACACAATAACTCCATGGATTGTTGTTTTATTTGAGTGTTGGTGAGAAAGAGTGTATAAAAAAAAATGAGGATTATGAGATTGATTTGAATACCTTAGGCTCGGCATTGTTATGCTTGTTCTCATGAGTAGATGAGGGATTGTTTATATATATATTGTTACCTCGTTCTTAGGAGTAGACGAGTGCTTTGATTTACGAGCGTACGTATATACTAACCATCCGGGGAGTGTGGGTCAAACTTGGGATGATATCCCTGTGCAAGTTTGGCTTCAGAGCGGTGTTAGGTATATGGGAGGCAGATGGGATATATGTGTAGGCCGGAAGTGGAGAGCCGAAGTGGTCGAGTTAAGGTACAAAGAATTAGATATGAACTTATTGGTATAGTTTGAATTGACTTGATTTGTACATCTTGAAAAATAGTAAGTGACCTCAATAAATTACGAAATTTGGGTAGAGGCATGTATACATAATTCTAGAAAACTTTTGTGTTTTAACTTTTTACTAAAAAGATCGAATAGAACTTGTAATCGGATGATCTTGGTTACAATAGTTTTTGTTCATTTTAGCAATGTAGATTTTAGATGTTGTTTTAACCCATGAAACAAGTTTATTTTTATTGGTTTCGTGTAAACTGAAGTAAAATATCTTTCTCAACACTTATCGTGTTTTGAACATTTTCGAAAAAAAATCATCTTAGGACAGTTTCTTTTCATTTTCAAATCCAGATTTTTTGATCGAATTTCACCCAAATTCTTCTATTAAATTTTTCTCTCAACCTATTCAGTTTCTACTAAATTCATTCTCCTTGCATTTTAGGAAATTTGATTTTGTACAATTTTTGTTCTTTGAGTTTTGGTCAATTCGAATGATTTAAGCATGAAACAGTGCATTTTTATACTTCTTCAACAATTTACTTATGATTAAATTATACTAACTTTATTTATTTTTTTTTGGCAAAATGGTAGGTGTAGACGTCCCCGAACGTCCCGGGAGGATGAACCCCCCCGTTCTGTTCATATGTGGGCTTACTACAGTTCGGACTCGATTTGTTGTCACGGTTCTAAATCTGAACCAAAGAGTCCAAATCCGACAAATCGTTTTGAGAGAAACAGATTTTGAAAGAAGTACCAAACTGGACTGCTTTGCCAGATACAGAGTCGCCACTTAAATATTTTATTTTGGGGAAATTTAGGAAACCCTGACTCAATGCCAAAGGCCACGTGTCCGTCATCACCAAAGTTGCCTCGACTCGGGAGCTTGGGTACGATTGGGGAAGGTCAGCTATGAGCACCCCCTCTCGTCCGATCCAAAGATCGGCCTCTACTAACCATGATATCCAATTTTGAAAACGTTATGTGTTCTTATTCCGGTTATTAGGCTAGAATTACTATGTTATGCACACAGCAAACAAATATAGACTAGATTGCCTAATTTAGAAATAAGCATCGCATATCCGTTTGTTTTGAAAAACACTTTGGACTTTGCTACTCGCAAGTAGGCTAAAATACGGATTTCAACGAGTTTTTCCAACTCAGACAATCCAACCTTCACCCACAGGCAATCAAACAGTTTATCTCACATAAGCATCTAGCCATATGGTAAGCATGCTGTCATGATAGCACTTACACGCATGTGGTATGCTAAAGCATGAAAATACTTACATCGTACTCCGTGCCAAAACAATAAACTAGTTAGCAGATATGCATGGTCCTAGTTCATGTCAAATTGACTAATGCAACACATACAAGATGCAATTAGAGTAGGCTCGGCTAACCTAAACATGTCATGTGAAATGCAATCAATTGATGCACGTATTCAATTTTGGAATTGAAGTACAAATGCAGTTAGCATGATGCGCCGAGCCCGGTGCATGCAAGACAAGTGTATGGATGCACGCATGCATAGCATAAGGTATGCTAATTTAAACATGCCCTAATCTACCATCATAAGCGGGTAAATAAAAGGGAAGAAAGAAGTGGGGATTGGAAGACATGCACACACACGCACCCACACTTATTACAGATTCGCCCTCGCCCGGAGGGACC
Source organism: Camellia lanceoleosa (assembly GCA_025200525.1). Lineage (NCBI taxonomy): Eukaryota > Viridiplantae > Streptophyta > Magnoliopsida > Ericales > Theaceae > Camellia > Camellia lanceoleosa. The sequence goes on along the minus strand of CM045772.1, from coordinate 95,649,472 downwards.
AAATAAATATACAAATTATTAACCTACAAGCTAATTAATTATTACAGACCACTTAATTAATTTACAAATTAACTAAGCTAAGGAAAGCAGTAAAGTCCTCGGGAAGCGGGTCCAATGCAATGCATGCTCGGTCTTGCTCGGAAGTGCACTGCCATGCATAGACTGCCTCTGTTTTCCCTGCTCTGCCCCTCTGAAGACTGTCAAAGTCTCTGAATTGCTTCCCTGGACATTGGGAGACACCATCGGCTGAGTAGAATTGCCACCGGCAGTGGGGTGTGGTCATCGGCTGTTGATTAGTCCATCGGCCACCAATTGATTGCCGGTCGGCACTCTGTGCAGTCGATCGGCAATAAATTCCTGCAGAACCTGTTTGACAGCGGTAGAGGACAGAGCCTTGCATGGTAATGCAATTCAAGCAATTTATCCACCAATCACACTCCTTATCATGTTAAGGATTCAAAGGAGGATGTGCTTCGATTCTCGGACAACCAATCACGCATTTCCATACATGATGGCCCAAAGAATCAAGTCTGCAACTTCAATTTCAAATGAATGCAAACCAAATAAGCACACAAGGAGGCCCAACCTCAATCATACTCATCTCAAGAGGTCTAGCACGCATGCTAATGCAATGCAATCCTAGGCATGTTGACTAGTATGCAACCATGGCAATGCAAATAAGCATACAAGCTAACAAGCATACAAGACATGAAACATCAATGTTAACCAACAAGCATGCAAGATGCAATGTGGATGTCCAAGCATGCAAACAAGCATGTGACTTCATTCAATCATGCAAGTTCCAACATGCAACAACTTACCAATATGCTACAACACACAAGGAGCATATGCAACCAACGAAGGGATGGACTTAAACATGATTTAGGCAGCTCTAAATAGGCCAAAAACAGTGGCCAAAAATGCTAAGTACATGAAGGCAAATGTTCATGCAAACATGCATAGATACATGGTTCAAGACTTAAGCATAATGAAGCAACTTTTAAACACATTTAAAAAGGACAAACATGGATTAATGGCATGCAAACTAAGCTCTGAAATCATGTTATAAAATGATGCCAAGTCAATTTAAATAAGATAGCAAAACATGCCACAATGGCCTAAGTACTTAAGACAAGCCATGGAGGCTTAATCCAAGGTCAAGTCCACCAAGCCTCACAAGGCTAAGGGGACTTAAAACAAGTCAAAGGCAGACTTAAACAAAGCCAAGGGTGCACCTAGATGACATCTAAGTGGCTCAAGTCCGAAGCATGCACAATGGCCAAAACATGGAGCATTCAACACACGCTTTCAAAGCATTAAAGAGGTGTCCAAAGAAAGCATACAAGCATATCTTAGGGACTGAAATGATGTTACAAATGGTGCCAAACCACTTAAACCGAAGCAAGTAATGCAAGCTACACACTTACACGCTTAAGGCCAACAAACCAAAAATGCAAAGGGGCCACACAAAGCATGCCAAGATCGACCCAAAAAACTATGGACAGACCTTAAACATGGTGAAATAAGCACAAAAGCTTCACAAGACCAAGCCTAAAACATGCTAGAATAAGGACTTACAACCTAAGGCATATTAAGGCAACAACAAGGCATTACATGGCATGTATGTTAAACTAACATGGTGTACCAAAACCAACACACAAAAATGTTATATCATGGCATAATAAGCATAAAAACCAGCTATGGCATGATCAACAAACACTCAAACATGATGTTCCCTCAAGAGGCCAAAAAGTGCCCTTTTCAAGGACAACAAGGAGAAGGGGTGGCCCTCTCCTTCTTGGGACTTTGAGGTACCATCCTTACCACTGAAATCTCTCAAGATTTCAGTGGTGAGGAGGCCCAAACACCAAAGTCCCAGAGCTTACTTAAAATAGCACAAAAAGGGACCTCTCAAGGCTTAAGAGGGGTCAAACACCTCCAAACCACAAAACACTCTAAACAAACTATTTAGAGGGCCCAAAAACAGAACTTTTATGTATTAAACACTAAGCTTGAAAATAGTTCTAAGATGGTCAAAAATACAATGCAAAAGTGGGATAAAAAGGACTAGTTTCTTACCCTTGAAGACTACCTTCAAAAATGGTGGACCAGCAGCCCCTTTGAGCTCCAAACCAGCTTCAAAGCTCCAAAAACAAGCCTCAAGAACCTCAGTTCCAAGAGGATGGTGTGATGGTAGGTGTTTGTGCACAAAACTAAGCCTAAAACACACACAATGGCAAGAGAGGGAGAGATATAGATATAGGTTAGATACACTAACTTAAACCCTAATCTCTTCTCCAACTTCTCTAACCCTAGAACAAGGGAGAGAGGGCCTCCTCTTATAGAGGAGCCAATCTTGTAAAGCTTACAAGGTAAGCTAACAAGAGGGACATCCCTCCATACACGTGTATGGAGGGGAAGCAAATACAAGACAGTTGTGCTAAAATATCTGCAAAAGCAGATGCACAGTAGTCAACCGGCCAAAGATGTCATTTTGACAAAATTTACTGCCGACCGGCAACATACATTGCCGATGGCATAAAACCCTGGCCGGTGGCCTCTAGCCACAGCCGGTGATGTGTGGGGATGCCTCACAAGGTATTCCCTGCCCCTCCAAGGTAAAGCACAAGTATTTGGTGCAAAACCAGACACAAAACAGTCGAATTCGGGGGTCCTGAGGCAAGGCGCGTAGCCGAGACCTCTAGGAACCCCAAACGAACACAAACAAGAATGATCACCGAGTGTTCAGGCGGTGACGTTCGAGTCTTGAGGACGATCAAAAATGGGGTGTCTACAGTAGGTCTTACTAACTTTTTATGCAGGGTTGACCCACCATATTTATTTTTTTTATTTTGTTTAATTTATACTCAATTTATATTTAGTTGTATACAGGTAAGAAACTAAATGTCACCATATCTCGGGAAACTACCCCTTCGTCTTGGTGCGGTTGGAACTACTTGCCTTGTCCTATAACAAGAATTAAATGTATTTTTATTTGTGTCTGGTGGATACGTGAGTGTCAAATATTTGTATTGATACCAGTATACTTGTATACTGACCTGTTTTGTCTCTTGGCATCTCGGGTGCATTCTATTTAAGCGCAACCAAGCTTTCTTTGTAGGATTAGTTAGGGCTATGGTGGTGAGGAGAAATAACTGTAGTTGTTGGACATGTCTTTCGGACTTCTTTTGGTTTTATGAAGTTTAGGGATCGATATTAGTTGGTTTATTCATTTATTTTTTTATGATCTTAGTATTTTGACAATTTGGCATTGTGGGTTATTTTTCAACTTTACATTATTTAAGTTGTTTTGACTAGTTGTTGCTACTTTAATGTTTAAGGTATTGGATAGTCATGAATCTATAATGGATAGTTTGGTTGGCATTTATTATTTTTTTTATCCCTTGTATTTTTTTTTTTTTTTTTTTTTTTTAGCATGAAAATTTACTTAAATCTAATGGAGACGAGAACATTTAGTTTTTTGTTTCACCCCTATGATTTGGATGATGGAATATTGATTAGAGTTTAGTCCTAATTTAATATTTAATGTCCAAATTTTGGGGCTTGACAATAAGTATGCCTAAATATATATTTTTGCTTCATTCGATAAATGTAAAATTAATTAGAACATTTTCACGTGTCATTACGTTTCACTTCTGTTAGATTAACATGTCTTTTCTGAGCTACTCAGTTTAATGCACATCCTTCTTTAGCAGGAATGTACTTATAAATCATGTGAACATAATCCAAACGACACAATACCTTTCTAATTAAAAGCACCACAACGCTATTGGTTTGAAGGAAAAATTAAGATGAAGAACATGTGTATATAGGTGTTAACGTCTTCAGTCCAAAAACAAACAGCCTAAATTTCAATTTTTACAAAACAATATGCAAATTGACATATACGGAACAATGTCATACTTGATATAACACAACATATAGCATAATGTGGCGCATGTTATTTTTATCCAATAATGTGACAATATAAACCATAATGTGAAGTGAAACGATTAGCATGTAACACACCCCGAACATGAGTGTGACAAGATAAAATGGATATGTGCAACTTTGTGAATGTGACGAAATAAGAGACAATGTGACATATGCAAATTGAAATATGAACCAAATCTACCCAACACAAACAACAAACCGTAGTCATGTTATTCATCCCGCAAAATACAATTGATGTTGCTACGAAAATTACCCCACCACATATTTCAAAAATTAACACATAACTATGTATCCACATACCCACACACGTTTACAAATGTGACACTAAAGTATGCAACGTAAACATGAATAATGGAAGACATGCCAATTCGATGAATAATGTCAAAATATAAACAAGAATGTACTACGTGAATATTGGTGTACAACACAATACAAACACGAACGTGACAACATAAAATGGGCACGTGAAACCACAACCACAATCCGAGGTCGTGTTAGTCGCATTATTCAACTCACTATGACAATCAACTAGTAGTCTCCTAAAAATTCACATTCACATTTAGATTTAAAACATGTATTATTCATTCCGCAGAAAACAGTTGACGTTACAACTAAAATTACCTCACCACAGGCTTAGTGGCTTTATTCAACTCACTGTGACAATCAACTAGCAATCTCCTAGAAATTCACATTCACATTCAAATTTAAAACATGTATTATTCATCTCGCGGAAAACAATTGGCATTACAACGAAAATTACCTCACCACATATTTCACAAATTAACACGTAACTATGTACCCACATACCCACACATGCTTATAAATGTGACGGTAAAGTACTCAACAAAAACGTTAATAATGTCACACAAGTAGATTCATTAAAAATGTGGAAAGAAAATAAACGAAAATGTACTACGTGAATCTTGACGACCAACCCACTACGAACACGAATGTGACAACATAAAATGGTGACATGAAACCACAACCACAACCCCAAATCATGTTAGTTACATTATTCGACTCATTGTGACAATGTACAAACAATCTCCCAAAAATTCACAATCACATTCACAAATCTTAAAGTACGTAAAACATGGACGTGGCACTAGCTACGTTCGACAACTTACTTTTGTTACTGAATCCAAATGACATCGTAGCACAACGTGGACTACCAAAAAACATACAATCAAATACCATCGTTTGCATGGGTAAGAAATAACCACGTCATACCTACGATGTTACAGAGCTTCATTCAAACGTAAACATCACAAAATAAAACCCCTATTCGAGACCACATCAACAAATCACACACAAACGAAGAGAAATCGACAACCCACATAACCACCATCCAAAGTCACAAAAAAAAAAACTCACAGCACACACCAAATCGACAACCGACACATATATACTGACAACTTCAAACCTAAAACTATCAAAACATGTAATAGTCATAAAACCCACAAAATATACATCTCACGTTACAACTTAACTTTTGACCAATAGAACCCGTCAATGTCAATAATCACATATTCGCATAAACCCTAGTTATGGGTTGCTAACCAAAATCAAATTAATCAACATTGCAAAACAGGGGAAAAGTCACACTTACATTTCGGGGCCATCAATCGACGCTGTTTCACTGAAGACGCAATGTAGAGCCCACCGTTCCATCGCACCTCGCTGCTGAATCGAACTATCGTTTTTCTCTCAATGGTGGCCTTCCAATTTTTTGGTAATGAAGCTTCCCTTTTCATTAGCCTAATAAGACAAAACATATCTCATATATTTTGTTTCCTAAAAAATAGCTTAATCAAAGCTGTAATCACCAAACATAACGTGAATTTTGAATTTAAATTCACATTTATATAGATAGGATTATAATCTATGGTAACATTCAATTTCCTATATATATGCTCTTGCCATTATTTATTATGTTAACAAATAATATTGAGAGTAAATGTGTCAACAAGCTTTCCACAGAACTTATGGGAGCATAAGTTTTTTTGTAGGATCAGATGTAACATAAGTCTCTCAAATAGGCTTATAAATAATTATCCTTAAATTAATTGAGAGTAAATTTCATGAATAAACACTGACTATATTTTTATTCCGCACTTGATTTATCATATGAGATGTAATCACTACATTGAAAATAAATATAAATGATACCACTCACTAAAGAGTGTTTTGGGAGATGATTAAAAGTTGACTTTTAACTTTTAATCAAGTTTTTTGGATTTTTCATAAAGTTATTTGGAAAGTTGATAAAAAGTTATTTTTTGACTTTTTGACTTAATATTTGTTTATACCGTTACATCATAATTAAATAACCAAAATATCCCCACCAATTTTAGAAAATAACCATTGTCACTCATGTGGCTCATTTAAACAATATAAAGGGTATAATTATAATTTTACAAGTAGCTTTTAGCTACCTTCTCAAATGATTTTCAGGCCAAAAAAACCAACTTTTAACTTTTTACTTAAGCTGCAAAAACGCAACTTTTAACGTGCTCCCAAATGGCCCCTAAATGAATGTTTAGGGATCTGTTTGGTAACCATTTCATTTTCAATTTTCAGTTTATATTTACAAAAATTTTAAAAATTGTCATAAAAACTTATTTGATAATTTTTTGGTTGATAAACGGTTGTCTCAGTTTATAAATTTGAGGAAAAAACGTAAACTCAAAAAATGAGTTTACGTTTTCAATTTTCATTTTTTTTTTTCAATTAAATTTTTTTTCAATTAATTTTTCTTTTGAAATTATTTTTTTTAATTATTTTTTTTCAATCAATTGTTTTTTCAAATAATTTTTTTTTTCAAATAATTTTTCTTTTCAAATAATTTTTTTTAATTATTTTTTTTCAATCAATTGTTTTTTCAAATAATTTTTTTTTTTCAAATAATTTTTAAAAAAAAAATTTTTCAAATAATTTTTTTTTTCAATTATTTTTTTCAAATAATTTATTGGGAAAATTATTTAGAAGTCCTATTAGGGAGACTTATGCTACATATAGTCCTACTAAAAAACTTATGTTCCCATAAGTCCTGTGAGAAGTTTGTTGACACATTTACCCTCAATATTAGTTGTTAATATCATAAATAATAATAAAACCATATATAGGAAATTGATATAAACGTAACGTAACGTGACACCTACATAAACGTAACGTGACACCTATACGTAACGTGACATATCTACATAAACGTAACGTAACGTGACACCTATATAAACGTAACGTGACATATCTACATAAACGTAACGTAACGTGACACCTACATAAACGTAACGTGACACATATGATCTATGGTAACATTCAATTTTTTATATAGGAAATTGATTTTATTTATTTTTTGGATTTTTTTGGGACAGCCAAACAACCAAATTACTGAATTCAAACACAATTAATTAACCAAAAAAATAATTATTCATAAATCACATTTCAGTCCACAGAGAGTTAAACAAACTCTTCGCTCCTCTGCCCTATAGAATTATTAAAACAGTATGAAGAACAGGCAAATACCATTTTCTTTCACATTATAATTTACTTTTTTTTCATCAGCAAAGGCAAGATTATGATAAAGAATACCGAAAGTACTTACTTTTGGATAGTTTGTCCTTCCATAGATGTCTTCTTCAACAAGAATGTCAAATCATCTTGTTATTGCTATGATGGCTTAGCTCCAGCAATTCATCAACATTGATGAAGTGCGTCTCATGTTTGAAGACAAGTAAGTAATTTTTCTCCCCCAAACAACCCACACATGTCCACTCATAGATAAGCGTGATTTGCGAGTGTTGTTTTTCCGATGTGCTTTTGTCCTTTCTATTTTTATTAATTAATTTAAATTTCACATATATTATTGATAATTTTTTAAATTTTACAATTAATAATACAAAATAAAAATACATTAAGATTATATATCTATTTCAAAACAAACGGATTAAAAAAATAAAAATTTATTAAGTTACGAAACGTAACGTGACACATTACTTTACGTTTATGTAAGTGTCACGTTACGTTTATATAGGTGTCACGTTACGTTACGTTTATGTAGGTGTCACGTTACGTTACGTATATATAGGTGTCACGTTACGTTACGTTTATGTAGGTGTCACGTTACGTTACGTTTAGGATCTTGTGGAATACATTCTTATGAAAATAGAACTTGAGACTTTATAAGAAATTACACAGGACTTAGCCCAGCATAAGGTTCTGAAAAATGACTTATAAATAAGTCTCCCTAATTTATTTTCAATTTTTTTTTCAAATAATTTTTTTTCAATTATTTTTTTTCAATTAATTTTTTTTTTCAAATAATTTTTTTTTTTAATAATTTTTTTCAATTATAATGTGTATGATCTCATTGTCATAAATAATAAAAAAAATAAATATAAATATTTTAGGCCTAAACAAACATATTTTTTAGTTTATATTTTTAAAATTTTTCAGACATTTTGTTCAAACCAAACGCGTTTGTAGTCTATGTTTTTCTAAAAATAAATAAAAATCAGTTTATAAAATTTTTGTAAACATAAACAAAAAACGCAAACGTTACCAAATGCTACCTTATTAACTTTTTTTTTTAAGTAGTTTTTTAGTTTTTTAATTTGTTATGAGGCGAAACAAGTTTGCGTATTTAAAATAATTTTTTTAATTGAATAGATAAACCATAAACACCAATTTCCATTCATCTCTCAATGCCCAAATCGCCCAATAAACCAAATCTTCGTTCAGTTTGACACTCGCCTCATCAAAAAATCAATCGCTTCTCCTTTGGAAGGAATTTATTTATTTATTTTAGTGTTTTGACCTATTCTTTTTTTATGATTCCAAAAAAAAAAAAAATGGTGTTTTGACCTATTCACGGACACCCAATTTGATATTTTGATGGGTTTCATGATAGATTCATTGAAATTGATTGTTTCATGGTGGGGAGTGCCATCATCAATAATGTTACAATTTCAGAAATTTTATTATGAATTTTATTTAAAAATATTAATCTCTGATTTATAGTCATTTCATTTTATACTTGAACACATAATATACTAATTCAATTTTTACCACATAAACACTTTACCTAGAAAATGAACAAAAAAATATGTGTCCATAGCAATTTTGGTGCCATCACTGGTTCTTAAATTTGGTCTCATGGACTCATAGTTTGTTCTTTGGGCTTGAAAAAGCTGACCCAAAACTGTGTTACGTGAATTTGTTGCCAATTTTTAATAGACTTCTTGTTGTTTGTCTCCCTTTTGCTTTGTAAAATCAAATTATTGGAGATCATTCTTGCTCAACTTGTTTGTTCAAAATCAATTTGTTAAAACAAATTATAGGAATTAATTAAAATTTGTTCAAAATTGATTAGAAAAATAAACAAGTTTTAAGACAAATTTAAAACTAATGCTATATTGATTATATTTTTGTAGTTTATCGTTTTTATTGTCTTATATATCAACACAACATTGATTTAATGAATGTCTTTATTTATTTTTATTTTTAATGTAGTGTTAACACATGAAGTAATAAATATATTATAATATAAAATTACTTATTTAAACAATTAAGTACTATTACTTAACTCGAATGGTTGCAATTTGTATCCCTACCAACCAACCACCGATAGTAAAAAAGATGAAAAGTAGTTATATTAAAAAATAATTAAAAAAAAACATACAGATTAAAATATAAAACCCTAAAGACCCAAACAAATAACCAAACAATAAATAACAAAAAGCAAAATCACTAAAAAATCAGTTACGATCAAGGAAAAAACCATCGATCTTCTCATAGATGTGGTTTGGAAAGTTAGATTTACAACAAACAAAGCAAGATTTGCATCAACACCTGTCGTCATCGTGTACGTGGTCTTCGTCGCTGCTGTCCAACTCTGCCATTGCCGCTGCCATACTTTGGACACCACCAGAAGGTAGAGTTAAAGAGGAAGAACACCTACAATGATATGAGAGAAGGTTTGAGAGAAGATGCAACCATTATAAGTGTTGAAAATTCAAAAATCTATGCCAAAATCAAGGGAGAAATATTCAAAACCCCTATTCCAGACATAAAAAATCCAGATCTATACTTTGGAAGTGTAGAGCTATACTCTAGGAGTGTAGATCTATATTTTAAAAGTTTAAAGGAGGTCACCGAAACACCGCTGGAAATCTCTAGAGAGAGAAGGGAGAGGCTTCTCTTCAGTTGGGTATCCCATCTAGAGAGTGTTGTTGGGCTTCAGTGGACCCATTACTGAACTCATATTGATGATCTGAATCATGCAATGTGTAGGACTCGTCGAATACTTCATTTTTGCAAAAAATCACGTTAATTGAATATTAATAGTCACTTGATCAAATCACATTTATATTTTTTTACAAGGATGAAGTACTCGACGAGCCCTATATCAAATAAATTATTTATACAAATGTGATCTGATCAAGTGACTATCGATATCTAATTAATGTGATTTTTTGCAGAAATGAAATACTTGACAAATCTTATGTCAAATAAATTATTTCTACAAATGTGATCTGATCAAGTGACTATTGTGCAGGAATGGAGTACTCGATGAGCCCTACATTAAATGGTTCAAATCATTGTTGTGAGCTCTATGGTAGGCCCACGGAGGTCCAACAGTATCATTGAGTCCAATCTGGACAGAAGGGAAGCCTTGCCCATATAAAAATTTATGTAAAAAATATTTTGAAAATAAAAAAATAATAATTGGAAGTTTTTTTTTTCTTCTCACAAGAAAACCGTTAATATGTTAGTAGTTATAATACAACAAAAATCAAAATCAATTTATAGCTTGATTTTTCAAAAACTGTTTTAGAAAAATTTTATTTATTTTTAGTGAAGTTTTTATTGTATTTTAATTAATTTTTTAATACTTTTTAAATACACCTAATCAAAATGTATTTAAAAAGTAAAACAATTAACCAAAATATGAAAAATAAAATTTAAAATGTAAACCAAACAATCCATATAACTTGAAACTCACTGTACCACCTAAATGTCTTTTTCATGACACGACGGCTTGAATGATTACTTGAAATCTAACAGGAAGGCCAGGGGTAAGGGTAAGGGTAAGGGTAAGGATAAGGGTGGGGGTGGGGGTGGGGGTGGGGTGGGGGTTGGGGTAGGGGTTGAGAAAGTATTGGTTAGTCTTAGAGTATTGTTTTATATTATTTATTGAGAGATAAGTGTTTTATTATCTCTTAAATATAGACATAAATATGATAGATTCTGCTGATTCAACTAATAACAATAAAGTTGGAGCATCACATTAGGAGCAAATAATAACTTTCCGTGGGGGTGGAGATCAGAATAGGGATAGCGATGCTGCTGTGCATAAAGCACAACATGCTACGCATAGGTACGGTGTCGTTCCCTATCTTTTGTTTTTCTTTTCTATTTTTATTTTTATTGGCGGTTTAAAACATTAAATTTTTTATTAGCTTCATTTATTTAAAGAAAAAACTTTTGATCAAAAGATTGCTGATTTTCTTATCAGAAAAGCTTCCTACCCCCAGCTGGGGGTCGATCCCCAGTGATGTGTCACTGGGGGATTGGCCAAAAAAAAACAGTTTTTTTTTTTTAAAATTTTTTTTTGTGATTGCAGCGAATCGGGGGCCGCCACCTCACTGGGGGTCGACCCCCAGTGGGGGTATGAAGCACTTCTGTTTTCTTATTGGTTATATTAAAAAAAGTATTATGCTTACAACCTCTCTCTGAGTATTTGTTCAAAATTAAATAATGTTAAAAAAAATTAAAAAATTTAATACATATTTTAAAAATTATATATGTAAATTATATTAAAATATGTAAATAAATATATAAAATTGTTATGTGTATTAAAATTTTTATTTTTAAACATTATTTTATTTTCAACGAATAGTGATTCGTAGCCTAATTTTTTTTAAATACAAAGAAAATCAATAAAAATTTGGTCAAAGATTTTTGGGGAAATTATAAATAAATAATAAAAAAAACTTAAGGCTTGACCCTTATAACAAAATAAATTATGTAGTTTTAATTTTGTCAATTTAAATCATAATTTTTGATTTATTTTTAATTTAAACTATTTGTCTAACTTTATATGAGCTAAAACTAATGAAAAAAAAATGATATTTTAGTCATTAAACTCAACAAAAAAAATGATATTCTCAATATTATATATCTACATTGAGTTTATAAATCCCATTTAGAGGACTTATAACCCAATAAGCCCATAAAGTTTTCTTGTGTTCCATCTAGTCCCATGTACTTAGACTTGTATCCCAGGAGGTCTTTTTTTCCCTTATTTATAATATTTTTAGGACTAATATACCCTTTGTTCTATTTTTGATAGTAAGTATTATACACAATTGTAATCTTCTTGTTTCCTTTTTCTATTCTCACTGTTTTGAAATTAGTGGGATGGGTTTCTTTAAAAACTAAATATAAATTATTAAATTATAATATTGACAAGAAAACATGGTTGAAAAAGAATCTTATAGCACAAAGAAACTTCCTTTCACACTCTCTCTCATGCTCTCTCTCTCTCTCTCTCTCTCTCTCTCTCTCTCTCTCTCTCTCTCTATAACAACCCCAACCCATGATTAATTGTTAAGCCATGATTAAGTATGCCTAACGAGTAAATAAGATGAAATCCTGAGTTAATTACATGTGAATTGCATTGTTTGTATTTATATCTGTCTATCATAGGAATATATGTTCATGTTTCTATTTTGTTTTGTGAATTAAAGGCCTTATCAGCATCCGATCATGAAATTGACTTAGGTTATGTGTTATTTGGAATTTTTTAAATTTTATGGTAGATTTAATTGAAATTTGATTCGGAACGAATTAATTAGAATAAATAATAACCATTTTCTTAATTTAAGCCAAGATTAATTAAGTCAACTTAATGGGGCCTATATAAGGCTCATGTATACTCTTACCTACATTACACACTCTTGTTCTTTCATTCTAGAGACTCCAAACGTGAGAGAAAGAGAATTAGAGGGTGAGAGTTGATTTCAAGAAGGAAAGAGAGGAATTGCTAGGCAATTAAGGGGCAATTGGTGAATTAAGCTAGGTCTCACCAAGAATTCAAAGAATTGAGGACTTTAGGTAAGACTTTCATTCCTTAAGCTTTCATTTGACTCACTCTTACAAGAATTCAAGAGAATTTAGTTGAATTATGCAAGAATTGAGCTAGTGAGATAGGAAAGAGGAACACATCATGCATACATGCACATTTTCTTCTATTTTGAGCTTAACTGCTAAAATTTCTCACATGCATGCACCAAGTCTACCATGGTTTTGAGAATTCACCATGTTTTCCATCAATTTCCTTCTTTGATAATGATTTAGAAGCTTTGAACTCACTCCATTGCATATATGATATGTTTTCAAAGTTTTGAGTTGACTTTTAAGCAATTTGCAAGCTTTTGGACCTTGATTTCATGAAATGATCTTTAATCCTCCATGTTTTCCAAGGTTAAACATGTTTTCTCAAGTTTTGGAGCCCAAAGGTTGAGTTTGAAGGCATTGAATTCAAGTTTTGGACTTGGAAGTGCAATTTGGAAATTCCAGAATTTGCACCATTCAATCGAGCGACAGATCCTGCGCTCGAGCGACTGCCCTTTGTTTTGCACTTCCTCTCGAGCAACCAAAAGTTGGCTCTAGTGTAAAATGCATGCTCCTAGAAGTTTGCAATTTTTGCAGACTGCTCGAGCGATAAGAGTTGTGCTTGAACGAGGACCTTAGTCTTACGCTCGAGCGAGCGTCGAGCAAAAAAAAATAAAAAAATCAAGCAACTAGTACTTTTGCAGAGTTTATAGGCCGCTCGAGTGACAAAAGTTGTGCTCGTGCGAGACCCTTATTTTCAACAAGTTTTGTTAAGTGTTTCCAAGTGCATTGTGGCATCCTCATTGCATCCTAAGCATTCCTAGGCTAAGATTCAAACATAGTAATGAAGATAAAAAGTAGAAACACACCAAGATAAAAAAGAACTAAGCTAATGATTTTCGGTGTGTAATTCAGTACGTATTCGTTCTGTATCTATGTAGGTTACGCGCTGCAAGTTGTCTAATCTGTCTGCTCTATGGTCTACTTGGAGCCATGTGTGAGTAATAACTTAGTAAAGCTAAGTTCAACTTTATATATTTTATGTATGATGAAATAAGATCTATTCTATGAAATGTTATGTTCTGTACAATGAATGACGGTCCGATTTCTAACAAATATCCGTGGCACAAGTATGTTATCTGTTCCAGATTCAAAGGTTCCTTTATAGAACTGACAAGTTATCTGTTTCAGGTCCAGAAGTTCCTTTGAGGAACTGATAAGTTATTTGTACCCGACCGGAGGTTTCTTATGGAATAAACAAGTATGATCTTTGTTGTTCTGTATGTGATCTGTTAGCGCTAACGGATGTACCATGTATGAACAAGCATATATTCTGATATATAAATATGAATCTGTTTTTGTGTATTGATTTAGTTATGAGACATCATTTATTTAACCCCTTTACTCTGTTATTATTCATTGGGCTTTCGCTCACTATTTATATTACGTATGTAGGTGAGCAGATGCGTAACTAGGCCCAAGCAACTGCCTAGAGAGTTTGGGTCAGCCTGCCACAATGCCTCCTGGGGAGGTTCCCATATGAAAAGTCAAGTTTGAGAATCATATAAAAGATATTTTTGTTTTGTTTTTTTTCTATCTGTGTATTGGGCTAAGTCCCTTAAAACACTATTTGTATGACAAGGCTTGATGTATGAGATGTTTGATATTATACCTATAAGTTTCATATCTCTGTCATATGTATGTCTACACAGCTCAATGGACTACGTATATTTTATGTATTTGTTTCCGCAGCCCCATTAAGTAATGATTAATCTATTTAGAGGCCTTGGGTAATCCTAGGAGTACTGGCCGATTACGACACTAAACCTATAAAGGCGAGTTTGGGTCGTGATAGAGTGGTATCAGAGCATGTGTTCTAACACACGAGTCCATATGAGCTTAGGATGTCTTAGTAAGAAGTAGGTGTATTCCATCTGCATGTGTAAGTGTGTGTGTTCTTTAAAAGTGAAAACCGAAGCTGACCATGACCACATGACTTCAAAATGAATGATCTGAATATTGTGAAAATGACTATTTGCCTATGTTTATAGTGCTCTGTTTACCTATAGCAAATGGAAAATACAAGAAGTAATGATGTCATTGAATCCTCTAAGGCCCGAATGAGCCGCATGGAACAAATGCTCACAGCTTTAACTGAGGCAGTGACATAACAACAGAGGTAACAACCTTTACCTCATCCGCCTCCGTCAGTACAAGTTGAACCGGATAACAATGACATTATCAACCTAACTCAGAAGTTAATGAAGATGAAACCGTCAACTTTCTTGGGCGGTATTGAGCCATTGAAGATAGAAACATGGTTATTGGAAATGGAGAAATTATTTTAAGTGTTTCCTTGCTCCGAGACTCAGAAGGTTTTGTTGGCCACCTAGACTCTCAAAAATGAAACCCGGATGTGGTGGTTGTTAATCCGAGATAGTAATGGGAATATGGCATGGTCTCGATTCAGTGAGATTTTCTATGACAAATACTTTTCCCAATGCTTTAGAGATCGGAAAGTGTCAGAGTTTCAAGAACTTCAGCAGGGCAGGATGTCCGTAGCCGAATATGAAGCCATATTCATTGAGTTGGCCCGGTTTGCTCCACACATAGTGGATACTGATTACAAAAAGGTGCAGAAATTTAAAGGCGTCTTGGATTTGGAGGTGTTTGACTAAGTAGGTGTCTTGAAGTTGCCTACCTATGTGGAAGTCTTAGACAAAACAATAATGGCGGAAGCCACCCTAGCAGCAATGAAACAAGCCAAGACACCAACAACAGAATGGAGAAGCAAAAGATCTGGATCCAATTTTCGGAAGGGCCGTTCATTCTTTATGAACAAAAAGCAAAATACCGGATCTTCAAGCAGTTCAAGTCAAAGTAGTGGGTCTATGCCAACCTGTTCAGAATGTGAAAGGAAGTATAAAGGCACGTGTCATCGTGCATCGGGTGTGTGTTTCCGATGTGGCAAGACCAGTCACATGATTAAGAACTGTTCGATGAGGTTTGACAATGCTAACCATACGATAGAAAGTTTAATCGGATCTACTTCTGTAACAAGGACCAATGCAAGAACTAATGCTAGGGGCAATACCAGGGATGAAACGCTAAGGCAATGAAGAGTGTTCGCACTAGTGCCTGAGGATGTACAGAATACTGAATCTGTAGTGTCAGGTATAATCCCTATATGTGCTCAGAACACCTATGTGCTGATAGATTCTGGTTCCACACATTCATTTGTATCGCATGCTTTTTCTCAGAAATTAACTAGACCATTAGAACCTATGCACTATTTACTGTTTGTGTCTACACCATCTGGAGGTTCTATGATATATGCTTATGTATACCCGGCATGTGATATTATGATTGGTGATATGACATTGTACGTTGATTTGTTGCCTTTGAGCATTGGTCATTTTGATTGTATTCTGGGTATGAATTGGTTAACGAAATACTATGCCACCATTGACTATGTGAGTAAATCTGTCGTGTTTAGACCACCTGGTATGCCTAAGTTTGTTTTCACTGGAAATTGAGTAGTTCCTCTGCCGTATTTGATTTCATTTATGAAAGCCAAGAAGTTGTTGAGGAAAGGGTGTCGGGGCTATTTATGTTGTGTAACGACTGAGTCTTCAGATAATTCTAGTGTAGAAATTATTCCCGTGGTTTGTGAATTTTCTGATGTGTTTCCTAATGACCTACCCGAGGACTTAATTGATAGGGAAATTGAGTTTACGATTGATGTAGTACCTAGAACACAACCTATCTCCAAGACTCCTTGTAGAATGTTAACTTCTGAAATGAAAGAGTTGAAAGTTCAACTCCAAGAACTCTTAGACAAGAAGTTTATCCGCCCAAGCACATCACCTTAGGGTGCTCCAGTCTTATTTGTTAAGAAGAAAAATAGATCTTTGAGGTTATGTATAAACTATCAGGAATTGAACAAGGTAACTATCAAGAACAAATACCCTTTACCCCGAATAGATGATTTGTTTGACTAATTGCAGGGAGCACAAGTATTCTCTAAGATAGACCTTAGATCCGGGTATCACCAATTAAAGGTTAAGGTAGAAGATGTGGAGAAGAGTGCATTCAGAACTAGATATGGGCATTATGAATTTTTGGTAATGTTATTTGGGGTGACTAATGCACCTGCTACCTTCATGGACCTTATGAACAGGGTGTTTAAATCATATCTGGATGAATTTATTGTTGTATTTATTGATGATATTTTGATTTACTCTAAAAGTAAGGAGGATCACAATAATCATTTGAGAACTACTTTACAGATTTTGAGAGAAAAAAAGTTATATGCAAAATTTTCCAAGTGTGAGTTCTCACTTGACAGCGCAACATTTCTGGGACATGTAATCAACAAAGACGGCATATCAGTGGATCCACAAAAAATTGAGGCTATTGTTGACTGGCCAAGACCAACCAATGTGACAAAAATCAAAAGCTTTTTCGGGCTTGCAGGGTATTATCGCAAATTTGTGCAAGATTTTTCCAAACTTGCAATGCCATTGCCTCAATTGACTCAGAAAAACGTGCCCTTTGATTGGACTGACCAGCGTAAATCAGCTTTTCAAAAGTTGAAAACTAGATTGGTAATTGCATCAATTCTGGCATTACCCAATGGAACTGATGGGTTTCAGATTTATAGTGATGCCTCCTACAAGGGTTTGGGATGTGTACTAATGCAAAATGGTAAGGTGATTGCATATGCCTCTTGTCAACTCCGATCGCATGAGAATAACTATTCGACTCATGACCTAGAATTAGCAGCTATGGTGTTTGCTCTAAAAATTTGGCGACATTATCTGTATGGTGTGACTTGCGAGGTGTATACTTGTAACAAGCCCGCGAGGGGACCTCACTGGGTTACAGTTCGGACTCAATTTTGTCACGATTCTTAATCTGAACCAAAGAGTCCAAATTCGGCAAATCGTTTTGAGAAAATATATATATTTTTTTAAAAGAAGTGCCAAGCATGGACTGCTTTGCCAGATACAGAGTCGCCACCTAAATATTTTTTATGGGGGAATTTAAGAAACCCTGACTCGGTGCCAAAGGCCACGTGTCCGTCATCACCAAAGTTGCCTCGGCTCGGGAGCTTGGGTACGATTGGGGAAGGTCAGCTATGAGCACCCCCTCTCGCCCGATCTGAAGATCGGCCTCTACTAACCATGATATCTTGTTTTGAAAACATTACGTGTCCTTATTCCGGTTATTAGCCTAGAATTACTATGTTATGCATACAGCAAACAAGTGTAGACCAAATCGCCCAAATTGGAACAAAACATTTCATGTTTGTTTTGAAAATGGTTTGCTACTCGCAAGTAGGCTAAAAATGCAGGTTTTGCCACCCTCGAGTGGGCTTTAGAAAAGATGGTTTTGCCACTATCCAGTGGGCTTAAAATTCATAATTTTAATGCATTATTCCAATTTAGGTAATTCAACCTCCATCCACAGGCACTCAAGCAGTTACATCACATAAGCAGCTAGCTTCATGGTAATCATGCTATTATGGCAACACTCACACGCATGCGGTATGCTAAAGTATAAAATACTTACAAAGTACTCCGTGCCAAAAACAGTAAACTAGTTAGCAAACATGCATGACCCTAGTTTATGTTAAAAATGGCTAATGCAACGCATACAGAATGTCATTAGAGTAGGCTCGGCTAATCTAAGGATGACATGTGAAAATGCACAGATAGCATGTATTTAAGTTAGATTTGAAATACTTATGCAGTTAGCATGATGTGTCGAGCCCCGTGCATGCAATACTAATGAATGATGCACGCATGCATGGCATAAGGTATGCTAAAGTAAATATGCCCTAAATCTAACCATTGTAAGCAGTTAAATAAAAGGGAAGAAAGACGTGAGGTTGGAAGACATACACACACTCACGCACACTTATTACAAATTTGCCATCGCTCTGAGGGGCCGAAAGAATAATACAAACTAAGTAACTCTCAAGCTAATCAATATTACAAATCAATTAAATTAGCTAAGCAAATTAATTAATCTAATTTAGGCAGTAAACAACAGCCTCGGGAAGAGGGTCCAATGCATGCGCGTTCGGTTCCGCTCGAAAAGTCACTGCCATGCTCAAGTTGCCTCTGTTTTCCCCACTCTGCTTCTCTGATGACTGCCAAAGTCTCAGGGTTGCTTCTCTGAGTGCTGTGGAAGACCACCGGTTGAGGGGATTGGCCACCGGCCATGGATAATGGTCACCGGCCACAAAGTTGTTCCATCGGCCGAAAATGATGGCCGGTCGGCATTGAAGATGGCCGGCCGGCCAAATCTTCCTGCAAAAACTGGTTTGACAGCAGCAGAAGGCAGAACTTGGCATTGTAGTGCATTTTAAGCAATGTATGCACTAATCACACCCCTTATCATATTTATGACTCAAAGGGACATGATCCTCGATTCTCAGACCATCAATCGTGCATTTCTATGCGTGATGGCCCAAAGAATCAAGTGTGCATTTTGATATGGAATGCAATGCACACAATCAAACAAATTGAACTCAACCTCTATCACAAGCAATTCAAGAGGCCAAGTATACATGCTAATGTAATGCAACTCTAAGCATGTTGGCTAATATGCAACATAGATAATGCAAACAAGCAATACATAGCATGCAACAATCATGCAAAGCATGGAGCAAGCATGTTAAAGACAAGCATTCAAGATGTAATCTAAACATGCAAGTGTGTCGGGCATGCAACATCATACAAATAGGACCAGGCATATGACAACACACAAGGTAAGCATGCAACACATGCTAAGGGAGGGACTTACACTACTTGGGCAGCCCTAGACTAAGCCCAAAACAGTGGCCACAAGCTAAGGAATGAGAGGCAAAACACACACAAGCATGCGCATGTTAAGGCCTAAACACCTAAGCATCAAATAAGCAACTTCTAAGCACACTTAAAAGAGACTAAACATGGACAATTAGCATGCATTAAAAGCTCTGAATATGCATGAATTAGACATACTAAATCAACCAATTAACACAAGCAATATATGCTAGCATAGCCAAAATTCAAGGCAAGCTAATGGGATATTGGACCACACTTAGGAGGACCAAACATGGCATGAATTAAATGATCAAACACAGAGTTTTAACATATCAAAACAAAGCCAACAACACATCTAGATGGCATCTAAATGGTTCAAATCCAAAAGCATGCATAATTGCCAAAACATGGAGCACAACACAAGCTTTCAAGGCATCAAAGGCAAGCATACAAGCATGTCATAGGGACTGAAATGATGCCATAAGTGGTGCCAAACCACTAAAATGAATCAAACAATGCATACTCAACACTTCACATACTCAAAGCCTACAAGCTAACAATGCAAAGGAGCTATGCAATACATGTTATGGTTGACCAAAACAACCAAAAATAGACCTTAAACATGGCAAAACAAGTACAAAAGCTTCATAAAGCTAGGCCAAAAGCATGCTTGAAAAAAGGTTAAAACCTAGATGCATGTTAAGGCTACAATATGGCATTACAAGACATGTATGCTAAACAAGCAAGGTGTGTCCAAACCAACTTAAAACAGAGGCATATTATGACATAATAAGCATGAAAATCAGCCAAGGCATGGCCAACATGAACCTAAACATGGTGCTCACTAAAGAGGCAAAAATGGCCCTTTTCAAGGACAACAAGGAGATGGGGTGGCCCTCTCCTTCCTAGGACCTCAAGGCACCATCCTCACCTCTGAAATCCCTCAAGATTTCAGCGGTGAGGAGGCCCAAACACAATGGTCCCGGAGCTCAACCAAAATGGCACAAAATGGAGTCTTTCAAGGCTTAAGAGGGGTCAAACAACCCCAAAGCTTAAAACAACCTTAACCAACTATTTAGAGCACTAAAAAATAAAACTTTTATATGTTATACACAAAGCTCAAAAATAGATGCAAGGTAGGCAAAAATGTAATGCAAAAATGAGGAATAAAGGGACAAGTTTCTTACCCTTGTAGACCTTCTTCACCAATGGTGGACCAGCTGGTTCTTCAAGCTCAAACTAGCTCCAAAACTCCAAAAACAACCCTCAAGGGCCTCAGCTCCAAGAAAAGGTGTGATGGTGGGTGTTTGTGTGCAAAACTAAGGCAAAAACACTCACTAAACACAAGAAAGAGAGAGATATAGAGATAGGATAGATTCACAAACCCTAACCCTAAAACTCAAGCTCTGAAAATGCTGTCTAAATTGTCTAACCTCTAACAAGAGAGAAAAGCCTCTCTTTTATAGACAATTGTGTCTTGTAAAGCTTCCAGAGGAAGCTAACAAGAGGGAAATCCCTCCATACACGTATATGGAGGGGGTGACAGTGTATGCCAGCTGCCCAAAAATATCTGCAAAAGCAGATGCACAGTAGTCGGCCGGTCAAAAATGCAATTGACCAAATAAAGATAGCCGGCCAGCCATCTATAGTGTCGGTCGGCCAAACATTTGGCCGGTGGCAACAAAACACAGCCGGTGGCCTCAAGCCATGGCCGGTGGAGTGTGGGGATGGCCAATAAGCCATTCCCTGCCCCTCTAAGGCAAAGCACAAGTGTTTGGTGCAAAACCAGACATGAAACAGTCGAGTCAAGAGATCCTGAGGCAAGGCGCGTAGCCGAGACCTCCGGGAACTCAAGACGAACACAAACATGGATAATCATCGAGTGTTCAAGCGGTGACGTTCAAGTCTTGAGGACGGTCAAAAATGGAGTGTCTACAATACTGATCATAAGAGCTTGAAATATTTCTTCACTCAAAGATAATTGAACATGAGATAGAGGAGATGGCTCGAGTTGATTAAAGATTATGATTTATAGATTCTATATCATCTAGGGAAGGCAAATACCGCTGCAGATGCTTTAAGTCGGAAGTCAATTAGGAATTTATCATGTTTGCTCACTAGTCAGAGAGAATTGCTATGTGACCTAGAGAAGAATGAGATTGAGATTGAGATTGAGATTGTGATGTGTGAACATGGCAGAATTCTAGCTGCTATTTCTGCCCAATCGACACTCCTTGAAGAAACCAGAGAGAACCAGTTGCAAGATGAATTTCTGAAAAAGATTGTGGATAAAATTGACTCAAAACCACGACCCGGATTTGTGTTGGAGAACAATGTGTTGAAATTTTATGGTAGACTTTGTGTACTAGACCATTCTGACTTGAGGAAACGTGTGATGACCGAGGCTCACAATTCAAAATTTGCTATGTATCCTGGGAATACCAAGATGTACCATGACTTGAAACAAAACTTCTGGTGGTCAGGAATGAAGAAAAGTATTACTGACTACATAGCTAGATGTTTGCATTGTCAGCAAGTTAAAGCCAAACATCAATGACCCGCTGGATTGCTTCAGCCGTTTCCAATACCGAAATGGAAATGGGAACATATCACTATGGACTTCATTGTGGGATTACCTCACACTTTTTGAGGTATGGATTTTATTTGGGTTATTGTCGACCGATTAACTAAGTCTACCCATTTTCTGCCTATTAAAACTATTTATAATGCAAATAAGTTGGCTAACATTTATATGAATGAGATTGTGAGATTACATGGTGTGCTAATATCCATTGTCTCTGATAGAGATTCGAAGTTCACGTTAAGATTTTGGCATTGCTTACAACAAGCTTTAGGAACCGAACTCAGACTGAGTAGTACCTACCACCCCTAGACAGATGGCCAAACTGAATAAACAAATCAAACTTTGGAAGATATGTTACGGATGTGTGTACTGGACTTTCAAGGGAATTGGGAGACTTACTTACCATTGGCCGAGTTTGTGTATAACAACAGCTACCACTTAAGCATTGGAATGGCTCCTCATGAAGCTTTGTACGGAAGGAAATGTCGTTCTCCAATTTGTTTGGCAGAAGTAAGCGATAGACCATTTTGGGACTGAAATTTGTGTAAGAAACAACTAAAAAAGTGAAACTGATCCAACAATGCTTGAAAACTGCACAGAGCCTCCAAAAAAGTTATGCGGATATCCGAAGAAGAGATAGACAATACGAAGTTGGGGACCATGCGTTTATCAAAGTGACTCAAATGAAAGGGCAGACACGATTTGGGGTAAAAGGAAAGCTAGGACCATGGTATATTGGGCTGTACGAAATTCTTGAGAAAATCAACTTAATAACCTCCCGAGTGGCCTTACCTCCAATTATGGAGAATATGCACATCGTTTTTCATGTTTCGATGCTTCGAGAATATTTGCAAGATCCACACCATGTGATTGAACCAATCCATGTGCTTCTGAAAGATGACTATACGTACGAAGAGAGGCCAATTCAAATTATGAATCGCCAAATCAAAAGATTGAGGAATAAGGAAATTCCACTAGTAAAAGTTGATTGGCAGAACCATGGAGGGACTAATGCAACTTGGGAAACGGAAGAAGATATGATGAAAAGATACCCTGACCAGTTTCCGTTGGACCCAGTATTCTTTTAACACGAAGGTAATTCGAGTTTGGAGGACCAAACTCTTTAAGAGGGGAAGACTGTAACAACCCCGACCCATGATTAAGTATGCCTAACGAGTAAACAAGATGAAATCATGAGTTAATTACATATGAATTGCATTGTTTGTATTTATATTTGACTATCATAGGAATATCTGTTCATGTTTCTATTTTGTTTTGTGAATTAAAGGCCTTATCGGCATCCGATCATGAAATTGACTTAGGTTATGTGTTATTTGGAATTTTTAGAATTTTATGGTAGGTTTAATTGAAATTTGATTTAGAACGAATTAATTAGAATAAATAATAACTATTTTTTTAGTTTAACCTAAGATTAATTAAGTCAACTTAATGGGGCCTATATAAGGCTCATGTATACTATTGCCTACATTACACACTCTTGTTCTTTCACTCTAGAGACTCCAAACGTGAGAGAAAGAGAATTAGAGGGTCAGAGTTGATTTCAAGAAAGAAAGGGAGAAATTGCTAGGCAATTAAGGGGTAATCAAAGAATTGAGCTAGGACTCACCAAGAATTCAAAGAATTGAGGACTTTAGGTAAAACTTTCATTCCTTAAGCTTTCATTTGACTCACTCTTACAAGAATTCAAGAGAATTTAGTTGAATTATGCAAGAATTGAGCTAGTAAGGTAGGAAGGAGGAACACATCATGCATGCTTGCACATTTTCTTCCATTTTAAGCTTAACTGCTAAGATTTCTCACATACATACACCAAGTCTACCATGGTTTTGAGAATTCACCATGTTTTCCATCAATTTGCCTTCTTTGATCATGATTTAGAAGCTTTGAACTCACTCCATTGTATATATGATATGTTTTCAAAGTTTTGAGTTGACTTTTGAGCAATTGGTAAGTTTTTGGACCTTGATTTCATGAAATGATCTTTCATCCTCCATGTTTTTCAAGTTTAGACATGTTTTCTCAAGTTTTGGAGTCCAAAGGTTGAGTTTGAAGGCATTGAATTCGAGTTTTAGACTTCGAAGTGCAACTTGGAAGTTTCAGAATTTGCACCCTTCGCTCGAGCGACAAATCCTGCGCTCGAGTGACCACCATTTGTTTTTCACTTTCGCTTGAGCGACCAAAAGTCGGCTCGAGTGTAAAAGGCATGCTCCCAGAAGTTTGCAATTTTTGCAGACTGCTCGAGCGACAAGTTGCTCTCGAGCGAGGACCTTAGTCTCACACTCGAGCGAGCGTCAAGCGAGAAAGAAAAAAAAAATCAAACAACCAGTACTTTTGCAAAGTTTACAGACCACTTGAGCGACAGAAGTTGCGCTCGAGCAACTACTCATATTTTGCATGTCCACTCGAACGAGACCCCTACTTCAGCAAGTTTTGTTAAGTGTTTTCAAGTGCATTGTGGCATCTTCATTGCATCCTAGGTATTCCTAGGCCAAGATTCAGACATAGTAATGAGGATAGAAAGTAGAAACACACCAAGATAAGAAAGAACTAAGATAATGATTTCTAGTGTGTAATTCAGTACGTATTCGTTCTGTATCTTTGTAGGTTATGCGCCACAAATTGTCTGATCTGTTTGCTCTGTGGTCTACTTGGAACCATCTGTGAGTAATAACTTAGTAAAGCTAAGTTTAACTTTATTTATTTTATGTATGATGAAATAAGATCTGTTCTATGAAATGTTATGTTCTGTATAATGAAATACAGTCTGATTTCTGACAAATATCCGTGGCAAAAGTATGTTATATGTTCCCAGTTCGGAGGTTCCTTTATGGAACTGACAAGTTTTCTGTACCCAGCTGAAGGTTCCTTTATGGAACTGACAAGTTATTTGTTCCCGGTCCGGAGGTTCCTTTGAAGAACTGACAAGTTATCTGTACCCGACCGGAGGTTCATTTATGGAACTTGTTAGACTTATTTATTTTGATGACTTATTTAATTATGTTTTAATTTATTTGAAAAAGAAAAATAAAATTCAAAATTTATTTTGATGATTTATTTAATTATATTTTAATCAAAATTTATTTTTATGATTTATTTGAAAGAGAAAAATAGAATCAAAATTTATTTTGTCCTATTATTTCTTACCTAAACCTTTATCCTAAATGTTGTTCGAATGTATTTAATATTTGATTAAATCAGGAGATCAAACAGCCTAAAACAAAGGTTCAAACAGCCTAGCATAGCAGCAGGCCAAAAGGTTCAAAAGGTTCAAGTAGATGATATTCAAATTAGTAATGATGGAAGTATAACAGCTATAAATGGCTATAAAGGTTCAAAAGGCCAAAAGGTTCAAAAGGTTCAAGTGGGAGATATTCAAATTTGTAATGATGAAATGGAAGATATTCAAATTGGTAATGATGGAAGTACAACGGCTATAAACGGCTATAAATTCAAATGACTACAACGACTATAAACGGCTATAAATTCAAATGAATACAACGGCTATAATTTTCATTATATATACCAAAGCCTCTAATGTAAACAAATTACAAAAAACCTAAAAATATTTTTTAATCTATAATCACTCACGTCTATTCAAAGAAATTATACATTGAGCCTTATAGCTTTAAGCTCATCTTTCCTGTGTGAGATTTATAGAAAAATCAAAGCTTCATTTTATATATCTACCTTTGAGAGATATTTATTGTAAGCTTTCTTTGAAAGCAAAAATACCATTTTATCTTGTAAAAGTGTTGCAAACACTGTATTCTTGAAATCTTGAGAGTGATTGTGAATCACCTAAGATTTGCAAGGGTTTGGACTTGTGAAGTCTATGTAAAATCCGTGGAGGATTACTCCATTTGTAAAGAGGTTGCTAGCACCCCTGTGAAGCTAGAAGATAGTGGAAAATCTCAAGTGAAGTTTGAGGAGTGGACGTAGGCCGAGTTGAAGCCAAACCACTATAAATTTGTTTGCATCTCTCTCCCTTATCTCTTTATTTTATTTTAAATTGCCATAACTATATTTCACATTTTTACTGTGCTAAAATCATTAACTGACATAGTTGTTAAGAGACTTATTTTAGTTATTTTTATTTCATTAATTATATTTATCTATTGTGCTAGTCATAATTTTTATTAGGGTATTATTAATTTTAATTGTAAAAACCTAATTCACCCCCCCTTTTAGGTTGTCTTTTGGATAACAATTGGTATCAAAGTCTAGGGCTCTTATTTAGATTTAACAATCTTGAGTTTTTGATCCATAGCAACCATGTATTCTACTTACTCTACTGTAGGACAAGCTAGCAATAAGCCACCTCTCTATGATGGTAGTAATTATATTCATTAGAAAGAAAAAATGACTTTGTATCTTCAAGCTACCAATTATGCTTTGTGGCTCATTATCACTAAAGGTCCAAAAATCCCTGTCAAGGTAGTAGACCATATTAGTGTGCCTAAACTTGAGGATGAATTTGATGAGTATGATTATAAACTCTTTCAAGCTAATGCTAAAGCCAAGCTTATTCTTGTATGTGGATTAGATGCAAATGAGTACAATAGAATTTCTGGGTGTATTACTGCTAAAGAGATTTGGATAAACTTGAAATCGCCTTGAAGGAACTAGCCAAATAAAAGAGTCTCGAATTGACATGCTTATTCATGATTATGAGCTCTTTACTATGTAATCATTTGAATCTATTTCTAAGATGTTTTTATAAATTTACCAATATTATTAATACTCTAAAATCTCTTGTTAAATCTAATACTAATGGTGAGCTTGTGAGAAAAATACTTAAGTCTTTGCCAAATGAATGGGAAGCTAAGGTTATAGCTATCCAAGGAACAAAAGACCTAACAAAATTAGACATTGAAGAACTCCTAGGCTCACTCATGGCTCATGAACTTTCAATGATGGATGGCAACAAAAAGGAAGTCATTTGGAGAGAAAATGATGGAGTAGCCAACTTGTGTCTCATGGTTTTTGGAGAAGAAGAATTCACTCAAGATGAGGTAATTTCTAATTATGTAGAACTTGAAAGCGCTTTCAATGAATTACATGACATATTTAGAAATGTTTGTATTGAGAATTCTAAATTAAAGAAGTTAGTTACTTCTCTTTCAAATGATGTGGATGTTTCAAAAATGGAAAATGCTACTTTGAAAAATGACTTTACATCTATTGCTAATGAGAAAAACATTTTGAAAAACAATGTTGAGGATTTAAACAAAACTCTTGAAAATTTTGTAAAAGGAAAAGAAAACCTCAACAAGCTTCTTGGAAATAAAAAATGTATTTTTGACAAAGTAGACATTGGTTTTGATCCTCCTAAACCTTTTATGAGATTAAATGTTCTTGAGACTAATCCCTATGGACCCAAGAAAGTATGGGTACCAAGAAAGAAATCAAAATGTTTTGTAGGTGGAATCTCGAAGAACACCAAGGACTTCGAGAGGAAATGCACAACAAGAGTGTTCAATCTAAAGAGCAAAATCAACCTCTACAAGAAGAAGAAGAATGATGAAATGAAAATCACCAAGATGAACAATAGAGGTAATGTATGGGTGAAGATTCCAAAGAGGTAAATGAAGGTACAACTCCTAACACACCTTTAAGCTTAAAGTTCTATATTCTTTAAGGTGTGATTTGTGTACAATAGGTTATGTCTAATCATTGCTTCCATGTAACCTAATTGTACTAAGTTTGTTAAGTCATGTTCAACTAGTTTCTTTCAAACCTTCATTGAACTCAAAAATGAGAATTATATTATTTTGATGAATGCCTATTAGAATATGAATGATTCATGTATTCATTGTATATCATGTCACCCATTACTATAAAAAGAGATAAGAAGTAATAAATATTTTTTGTGAGCATACTTTTCACATCTTATATATGATTTCATACTAATATGTTAATTCCTTTTTGAGTCGTATCTTTGTAGAATCAATTTTGATGTCATAGCATGTTTTTGAGATGTATACTATCTATATTTTGAATTGTACATTTATGATCTCAAGAATATGCTCAATATGAAAATTTCATGCTTATATGCTTTACATTGGAATATTTGAATGAGTTATGAAATTCGTTGGTTATGATCCATCAACAATGTCTAAATGAAAAGAAGTATCATACGTTTGTAGAGACATTGCATCTATCCTATTGAATATCTGTTGAATATGGATTATATTGGCATACATCTCATGAAATGCTTTTGATTGATAAATTGTTGAATTAATTGTTTATAGCATTCATGTTGTGTTCCACATTGAGTAAAATGTTTTATTACACTTAAGTATGTGGATTGAATTGATGAAAATGCCTCTTGATAATGTTATGTGATTAAATGAGATTGTTGCATCATTTTTAAAACAAAGAGTATAACACTATTTTCTTATGCATATTATACTATGTGCTACAACTTGAAAATTCTAAAAAATAGCATTCCAAACTCTTTTTTGATCATTGAATTATTTTTCACTTTTTGAGTTTGTAATAAGAAATGATTTGTGTTGTATTTTTATTGAGTAATAGTGATTGTTCTATGAATGCTATATTTACACAAATCACATTAGAAAATGGTAGCACCAACTTAGAAGGAGAAATCATTTTGCTAACATACTTGTTAAACCTTTTTTATATGAACTCCTCATGAAAGAAAATTGAAGATTTAAAAGTTTCCATCTCTTGAACCTAACGTATGCCTCATATACTCTCTTAAGCTTTTGAGGTAAAAATTCTATCTTATATCCTTTGAGCTAATACTGTTATTACTTTAATACAAAAAAGATTGATTATACTTCATATGATTTGCAATGTATACTCTTTGATGATGCTCTTGCCTAAGAATCATGCCTATGCTTAAATGTGTGCTATATATTGAAATTCATGATTTTTCTTGGCATATGGATTGCTATACCTTGAACATGCTTCATTTTTTGAAATTACATTAGCGCCATGAGATTATATTGAGTTTAACCTATTATGAGCAATATTTGGTATTCTACATAATGCTTGAGCTATAATTGTTAAATCTTCTAGATTGCATATTGGTATCCTTGGTAGATTGCATGTTGGTATCATTTTGGCATCCTTATTGGTAATATTTGGCATCCTATTTGATATTATTGAGGAGAACATTTCAGTTATGAGCTTTCATTTATCATATCTCCTATTGATTTTGCCAAATGAAACAAGGGGAAGAATTTAAACTTGATTGTTTTTTTAAATCCCCTCAGTTTCTATCTATTTTTGATATCAAACTTATGGGCTTGCACCTTCACATATTACTATTTTTTTTTTTTTGCCCATTATTGTCAAATGGTATGAGTTTCAATTGTATGATCATTATGTGCTATCATTTTTTTGGTATCATAGAGCTACCTTGATATGGATGATTATTTATGCTATAATGAGACTTACATTCTTTTATCCTATATGATGTTCCATACTCCCTCCTTGTGCTTGATTTTGTTGAAAATGTCATCGAGGGAGAAAAAGAGACTTGATTGTTTTAGTATCTCTGATTATTTTGGTATCTCTATGCTTTTGGTATCTTCATTCTTACAACATGACCTTTGAGCTGATTAGTTGTTGATAATGTAAGAGGAAGATCGTTTTCCTCAAGGAAGAGTGATTTGAACTTTAGCTCTCTTGCTTGACAACCTTGTTTGATCTATGCACTGTTATGTTTATTATAGTCTTGAGATTGGTATGCTCTTGCTAAGAAATTGAGAATTAGATCATGCTCAAATTCTTCTCATATACTCATTAACAATTTGGTCTTTCATTATTATTTTTTGTTTGGGCTTAATTTTCTTATTTTTTTTCTCTGCTTTTTAATTTCATTTTTCAGTACTTAAACATAAACACCACAACAAATCAAAATACAAATATTTACATAATAAAACCAAAAAAAAAAACAAAAGACAAAACACCCTTCATTTTTTTTACGACCACACGTCGATCAAAATAAACATAAAAAAAAAACCCTTCATTTTTTTTTTCTGGCCATACGCCGATCTTACTTACTCGCCTCTTCCATCATTTTCTTCCTCTTTTTATCACCTTGGGAGACCCTTGATGCCCTTGCCCCCGTGCTTTCGTCGAGAGCGACGACTCCCCACTGACTATCAAAGGCCAAGAACGACGTTGCTCCAAAATCGGGCCATGGAGGTAGTCTTACGTTTAAGCTCTTTATTTTCAGCCTTCAATGGGCCTATTTCTGCTCGCGCATCTATGATAACCGTGTCCTGTACTACGTTAATTAATCATGATTATGTTTGTAATTATGTGCTTCATTTGAATTTGGCTGTTAATTGCATGATTATATGCGATTTTGGCTTTGTATCTGTTCACCGTAGGAAAATATGTTAGAATCTATGCTTTGAATTGAAAATTGAAGGCTTTATCGGCCACCAAAGCCAAAATTGACTACGCCATTGTGATTGGCATCATTTTTAGAGCCTATGGTGAAATTTAATTGAAAATTGATTCGGATCAAAATAATTAGATTCAGAATGGTTAATTAGAGTGCCATTACTTAAACTTAATCAATTAGATTAAGCAAGCCTATAAATAGGCCAATATACACTTAAGTCCCTCATTTTTGTGAACTCAAAATCCGGTTATACACTCTAGAGAGAGAGAGAGAGAGGCCGATTTTAGAGAGAAGAAGAGGGAGAAGTGTGTATCTTGGCTCAAAGTTGTGAATTTGGAAGCTTAACTCCAAGAATTAGCTAGAAATTGGAAGCTTGGAACTCCAAGGTGAGTATTTGAGCATTGATTCACATATTGAAATTGTAATTTTGAGAATTTGAAACTAGATTGTAAACAAAAGTGTGAATTAAGTTATATATGGAGTTAGATTGAGCATGCATGCATAGAATTACCATGACTTGCCATATAGTTGCATATTTGAAGGTAAAGCATGCTAATCATGATGAAATTGAGATCAAGGTGTGCATGCATGTAGCAATTTGTTATGAGTCCTCATGTTTGTGTATAAGACATGTTGAGTGGGTTGAATTGGAAGTTATTTAAGACATCCATCCATGAAAATGAGACTATGGACTCAACTACATGTTTTGGAGATGAATTTGGCAAGAATGGTATGAGTATGAAATTGATCCATGGGAATTGAGCTTCAAAATGTTGTAATTTAGCATTTGTATCATGTTAGAAGGTTTGCATGTGAAGTATGAGTCATAATATGCAAGTTACATTACATTAGTTTGAATGCAAGTTTGAAGCTCAAATTGGCTGCTGGAAAACCCAGAATTTGGCATGTCCGCTCGAGCGAGGAAAGCGTCGCTCCAGCGTGAAATGCTAGTTCCCAGAACTTTTGCAAACATGGACGTCCGCATGAGTGGGGAGATTCACGCTCGAGCGGGGAGCCATGTAGTTCGACTCTCAGCTCGAGCGTCCGAAGTCACGCTCGAGCGTAAAAATGAGGCAACCAATACTTTTGTAGACCTAAGGGGTCCGCTCGAACGGCCAAAGCCACGCTCGAGCGGGGAGCCCTGTTTCAAAAAGTTTGTAAAGATGTTTTGTGTTTCATTTTCCGTTCTCTTCCATTTCTGAGCACTCTTAGGCATACATTGAACCTTGTAAATGGATTAAGAAGATAATAAAGAGGCCTAAGAGGAATGCACAAGTTAAGAACAGATTGAATCGTTTGTGACCCATATGTGTTATGTAATGTGTAGGGTCGAGCTTGAGGGCAATCCACCGGCAGAACACCGTGAGTAATATCTTAGTAAAGATATTTTCAAGTATGTCACTTTCCAAATGCTACTTCTGTATGAGCTCCATGGATTTGTTGATTTGAAATATGAATAAGTATTCTATATGCCTAATTTGTATAAGGCCGTTTGATACGTTTGATATATTTGAATTGGGCCTAAGGCCGTTTGACGTTTGTCGTTGATACGTTTAATATGTTTGAATTGGGCCTAAGGCCGTTTGCCGTTTGCCATTTGCCGCTTGCTGTTGATATGTTTGATATATCTGAATTGGGCCTAAGGCAGTTGGACATGAATGATTAGGCCAAAGGCCGTCGGATATGAATGATTGGGGAAAAGGCCGTCAGATATGAATGATTGGGGAAAAGGCCGTTGGACATGAATGATTAGGCCAAAGGCCGTCGGATATGAACGATTGAGCCAAAGACCGTTAGACATGAATGCAAAGATGGGCCAAAGGCCGTTTGAATATGTCATTTGATATGTTGAAATACCATGATGAACCAAAGGTCGTTTGAATGAAAGGGATCATGATCATGAATATGAAATACGTATGGATATGAATATAAAAAGAATGGGCCCGAGGCTGTTTGATACGCCTGATATGTTTGGATTGGGCCCGAGGCCGTTTAATGTGTTCGAATTGGACCAAAGGTCGTTTTGAATGGAGAGTTAGTTGGACCAAAGGTCGTTTCGTATAGATGGACCTGAGGTCGTATTGTTTTATATAAGAATTGGACCCGAGGTCGTTTTGCATATGGACATGATGTGTTGGACCTAAGGTCGTTTTGCTTTGCTGAGATTTGTAAATCTGGTGTGAATGAGAATAGTGGTTCAAATATGTACATTATAAGTATGATTCATTTATGAACGAATCTCATTCATTAACCTCTTTATTTTGATATTATTCACTGGGTGTTAGCTCATTCTCATTTATATGTATGTAGGTGAGCAAAGGGACGTTCAACCCCAGCCTTAGTGGAATTTAAGAAAGGAACCCAAGTTTTCTGAAGTCAACCCAGGTGCCTCACGCAAGAGGCTTTGTTCATGATCTTTTGTATTCCTTTTTGCTATTTTTGTTGGTCGTGTTAGACCGTTTATGTGTATAAGCTTTTGGTTTAGCGGACTATGTTTTTAAATGATCCTGGGTATACAAGATGTTAACTGCTGATATGTGGTGTGAGTTATTATTTAGTACATGTGAAACGTTTTGATATGCCATGTAAGCATAGCTCATTGGACAAAATTTTTAAGTCGTTTCCATTCGGCCCCTTAACTCTGATGGAGTATATTCTAATCTGATTTGAGGCTGTAGGTAATCTCATGATCACTGGCCGGTTATGACCTTAATCTATAGGGGCGGGTTTGGGTCATGATAGCATCCTTGTACATGCGCTGGAGCAGAGAGAGTTAGGCGTTGACCTGATGAGCTCATTCGTCCTGTTCTGCAATCGGTGAGCCAATTTTAGATCGCCGCCACCGCTCTCATACAGACGTCACAGGGGTGATTTGAGATGATTGGCTTCTATGTCAGATTGAGCTGCCATGATTTACTTAATCGACATCATAGGAAGGTTAGGAAGAGGAATGACAGGAAGAGTAGGAGTAGGGGCACTCGGTCCAGCAGAGCTTATGGGATCGTTCAGGTCTGGAAATAGAGTGAGGGGACTGGATGAGGAAGCTATGGCTTAAAGGTGAGCACTGTAAACGAAATGAGTTACAGAGAAATAGAAGAGAATAGACTGAGGTTTGGCCTCCTCTGTTAAGTTTTTTTTTTTTTGTCTCTCAATGAGGAAGACGAAACAGACGAGAGTGGTGAAGAAGAGATAAAAGAGAATGGTGAAGAAGAAAATGAACGAGTGTGTGATTTAGAAGAAGGCTGAAGAGAAGAAGACAAGGAGGGCGAGATAGCCGAGGCGAGCGGCAATTGAGAAGAGCTGCTTTTGTCGGCCAATGAAGTAAAAGCCAGGCTGCGTGGCAACCATGTTTTGCGAAAAACGAGAGCGACGCGGGAGAGTTGTATATGTAATATATATATATATATATTTGTTGATTAACCGTTGATTGATATATATATTTTTGCTATATATATATTTTTGATGTCATTTATCATTATCATTTTCCTCCTCCTCCTCCAGATTCTGACCCATGATTTCCTTTTGATAATGTCACAGGGGGAGAAATTATATGATGTTATGTATTATGGTATTATTTTCAAACTAATCTGATGTTATGTATTTATAGTTTGATATCTTAGTCTCATATCATGTCTCTAATTAAAACTTATTTATTACACATGTGCTAACCTATATATTTAGAAATGAATTCAGGGAGCATGATTTGAGGGAAAGCCTTTCTTACTCCCAAATCAAATCAAAACATCATTATGTGCCATCATAAAAAATTGAGAGATTGTTAGACTTATTTATTTTGGTGATTTATTTAATTATGTTTTAATTTATTTGAAAGAGAAAAATAGAATTCAAAATTTATTTTGATGATTTATTTGGAAGAGAATAATAGAATCAAAATTTATTTTCATGATTTATTTAAAAGAGAAAAATAGAATCAAAATTTATTTTGTCCCATTATTTCTCACCTAAACCTATATCCTAAATGTTGTTAGAATGTATTTAATATTTGATTAAATCAGGAGTTCAAACAGCCCAAAACAAAGGTTCAAACAGTCTAGCACAGCAGCAGGCCAAAAGGTTCAAAAGGTTCAAGTGGAAGATATTCAAATTAGTAATGGAAGATATTCAAATTAGTAATGATGGAAGTACAATAGCTATAAACGGCTATAAAGGTTCAAAAGGTTCAAAAGGTTCAAGTGGGAGATATTCAAATTTGTAATGATGGAGTGGAAGATATTCAAATTGGTAATGATAGAAGTACAACGGCTATAAATTCAAATGAATACAACGGCTATAAATGGCTATAATTTTTATTATATATACCAAAGCCTTTAATGTAAACAAGTTACAAAAAACCTGAAAATATTTTTTAATCTATAATCACTCACATCTATTCTCAGAAATTATACACTGAGCCTTATAGCTTTAAGCTCATCTTTCCTGTGTGAGATTTACAAAAAAATCAAAACTTCATTTTTATATATCTATCTTTGAGATATATTTATTGTAAGTTTTCTTTGAAAGCAAAAATACAATTTTATCTTGTAAAAGTGTTGCAAACACTGTGTTCTTGAAATCTTGAGAGTGATTGTAAATCACCTAAGATTTGCAAGGGTTTGGAATTGTGAAATTTGTGTAAAATCCGTGGAGGATTACTCCATTTGTAAAGAGGTTGCTAGCACCCCTGTGAAACTAGAAGATAGTGAAAAATCTCAAGTGAAGCTTGAGGAGTGGACGTAAGCCAAGTTGAAGCCGAACCACTATAAATTTGTTTGTCTCTCTCTCCCTTATCTCTTTATTTTATTTTAAATTGCCATAGCTATATTTCACATTTTTACTGTGCTAAAATCATTAATTGACATAGTTGTTAAGACACTTGTTTTAGTTATTTTTATTTCATTAATTATATTTATCTATTGTGCTAGTCATAATTTTTATTAGGGTATTGTTAATTTTAATTGTAAAAACCTAATTCACCCCTTTCTTAGGTTGTCTTTTCGGTAACAGAACTAACAAGTATAAGTTTTATATCTCTATCCCATGCATGTCAGCACAACTCAATGGACTACATATATTTTATGTATTTGCTTCCGCAGCCCTTTAACTAATGATTAATCTGTTCAGAGGCCTTGGGTAATCCTAGGATTACTGGCTGGTTACGACACTAAACCTATAGGGGCGGGTTTAGGTCGTGACACACTCTCTCTAATTTGCCTATTTGAGAATTGGGAAAAATCACAAAACAACAAAAACTCAGAGAGATGAATTGGGTGATGTTCATCACAAAAAAAAAAAAAAAAAAAACAAAACAAAATAGAAGAAACTCAGAAAAAAGCTCATCATCATCATCATTATCATCATTATCGTCATCATCATTCTTCTATTGTTGCAGTTCGAAACTCTGTGTTTTTCCATTGTTATAGTTCAAAACTCTATGTTTTTCCATTGTTGCAGTTTGAAACTCTATTTTCTTCCATTCAGATATTGTAGGGGCAAGGTTAGCACCGTTTTTGTTTTGCAACTACATATAGGTATGTGCTGGTAAGGATGTATGTTCATAATTGTTTAATAGTTTATTAAATTTAGATTCGACTTTTTGTTTCTAAATGGATTGATATGGTATTATATATCCGTGTATATGTACATTAATTAGGTATTTTTATGAATGTGAACGTGTACATCCACTAAAGTCATTGTTATTGTGCATTATTAGATTTTTAATGTATTGAATTTGGTGATGTGAACTTCAACATTAGAGACATGTGATGGTTGAATGATGTGCAATGTAAACTGATGATTCCATGATTGTTGCATAATGTGAATGTTCACATTCACATATTACTGATTATTGTATGAGTTTTCATGATTTTTACATGATTATTACATGGTGTGAAAGTTCGCATTGGTATTGTGATTATCACATCTTTAATCAATGTTAATATTTACATTTAGAAATAGTCATATAAGCATAAATAACAATGTGATATTTTATTCAGAACATATTGTGCATCTTAGTAATATAATATAGAGATGTGAATGTTCAAGTCAACATGGTTATATATACACAATAACAAACAATTACCAACAATACAATGTCTTTATAATATCAAAATAACATAATAACATAAACCATGTATTACTCACAACAAATCGCAATTAATGTTAATATTCACATTAAAAAATAGTCATACACTAGGATAAACAATGTGAATGTTCACAGTGTATGGTTCTATGAGGGAGTATTATTTACCAGCATGCATTTGTAATATGAAAGTTTATATTAATATTTAGTGAGAGATTTTCAAAAGGTAGAAGATTTATGGTTTTAAGAGTGTGAGAAATTTTTTCTATGGACTAAATGCGAGATTTTCTCCATAGAATGAGGATTTTTTTTTTTTTTTTTATGGAATAAGGGAAAGATTTTATTCCTAAAATGTAGAGATTCCTTGGAATAAGGAGAGATTTTTTCCATGAAATGAGAGACTGTTGTTATTTTTTTATTGTGTATTAATTTCAAAATGTAAACATGCACAAAAAGTTGGAAGGATGATTTGATCATATTATTCTAAACAGAATCTAATGAAATATTAAAAAAGAAGATGGATTAAATGAAATATAACAATTAGGAATATGACTTATGATAAAATGAAAAATTAGGAATAAGACTTTTTAAAAAATCACTCTTGAGTTTAATGGCTAAAATATATTTTTATGTTGGTTTTATTTACTAAAAATAGACATATAATTTCAATTAAAACAAATCAAAAGAAAATTTAAACCTCAAAATTTATTTTATTACTTGGATTAAACTATTTTTTTGGTAATTTGTCCAAGTTTTTTATTTTTTATTTTATTAACGGCAAACTTTGCCAATGAGGTACTTTTAAATAGGAATGGCAGCAAGTAGGCGGGCCGGGATCACCTCCCCGTCCCGATCCCCGATGCGTAACTCGTCTCGCCCCCATCTCCCCGACGGGAACCAACTACGCCCACTCTCGCCTCTATCAGGATCGGGTTTCAATATCAAAAATCCCGACAAAAAATACAACATCAACATCAAAAGAAAAAAAAAAATCAACATCAAGAACAGATTTCATCACCATCAAGAACATCAAAAAAAAAATATCAAAACAACAGATCTGAAAGCCACATCTTCATCACCAACAGATCGGAAAGCAACATCTTCATCACCAACAGATCTGAAACCAACGGATCCGTATGAGGGAGAGAGAGAGAGAGAGAGAGAGAGAGAGAGAGAGAGAGAGAGAGAGACCGTATGGAGAGAAGAAGGCGGTGGTGAGGGAGCTGCCAGTGAGATGAGAGGAGCCGGTGGTGGTAGCTTCAGATCGATCGAACCACGGTCTGTCTATCTTCAAACAGTTTGTCTATCTTCAAATCGATCGATCGATCGAACCACGGTCCGTCTGTTCATCTTCAGACGTGAGTGAGGGAGAGAGAGACGAAAGAGATGAGAGGCATGAGAAGGAGGAGGAGGGAGGAGGGGAGTGGTGGGAGGATTGGTGGAGGAGGAAGTGGTAGTGAGAGATGGTGAAGAAAAGAGAGACCAGAGACGGTGGAGATGTGAGGAATGGAGAGAGAGAGTGGATTTACAATTTGAGATATAGATGAGAATAAAAAATATATATATAATATATATATAAGTCATTTGGGGGACAAACGGGGCGGGGCTCGGGGCTAGGGCCGGGGTCGGGACGGCCCGGGACTGAAATATATATCCCCGTCCCCGGCTCGATTATCATCGGGGATTTTTTTTTTATCACCATCCCCGGCCCGTCGAGGGTATTTTTCAGGGAATAACCGTTATATTCGGGATCGGAAGGTCGGATTCCTATCGGGCCGATTTCAAATTGCCATCCCTACTTTTAAAGGTCCAATGCCATTTCTTTCTACACAAAAAATAAAATAAAATAAAATAAAAAATCACATACCAAAAACGACACCGTACGTATGCGCAGCAGTTGCTGCAGCATCCCCATATATGATCGGGGCCATACCCAACACGTTGTGTGGACATCAGTGCTGAATAGTCATTTGCAAAACAGTAAATTGAAAGAAAACTATACGAGGGTTTTAGCTCAAAAATCAATCAAGGAGTGAGAGAGAGAGAGAGAGAGAGAGAGAGAGGGTTTTGTTTGGGTGTGAACAAGAAGAGCAACTCACAAAATGGGAAGCGAAACGAAGGCCAACAATGGTGGCAACGGAGGAGCAGCAGCAGCAGCAACAGGAGGAGGAGGGTTTAGGTCAAAAATGGAACATTATCTATACAGTGGTGATAAGAAGCACGTTTTTGCAGGGATTCTCATCATTAGCGCCGTCTTTGCTGTCCCCTGGTTTCTCATGAACCGAGGTTCATCTCTCTCTCTCTCTCGATCGACATGTACATACACACATGGATGTATCTCTGTTTCTATATTCTAATAGGTTAATTATTCGCCTGATTCCCTATCTGTTTGGTTTCTCAGAATATATAAAGAAAAAAATAATAATGTTGAAGTTGTGATTTTTTTTTTTGTCAAGGGGGTGTTTGTATCGTTTAGAAACCCAAATGGCAGAAGCGTAGATTTTGAAATTATCATCTTTTCTTTTCCATAAACAATTGGAGGTGAAGGGGTTTAATGAGGTCAGTTAGATGAGAACCATGTTGTTTTATTTGTATGTATTATAGTGGCAATCTTGTACTAGCAAGCAACTTGTGATTTAGGGAAGATCTATAGATGGTGTGACAAATGTGGTTAGGTCAACAAGGTAGAAGGTAATTTTTAAGTCTGGGGAAAATGCCAGTGGGTGAAAAAAAAAGAGAGAAGGAGAAAACAACCCGGGCTCTATGTAGATGCATTTCTTGATCAACACTAACCCACGTCCCCAAAGCAATCGTGCACGCTACTGACTATCAATCTTTTGCTTAATTACCAAAATATTTTTAAAAAATTGCTATTTTTAGTTAATGGACGGATATATGATTTGTACTAGGGAACACCAAGATCTTTGTGGCTTTGACTTGGACATCAATTTGATTGAGGTTGACGGGTTTTGCATAGGAATGTGAGACTTAGATGCACACTACTGACTATCAATCTTTTGCTTAATTACCAATTTTTTTTTTTTTATAAAAAAATAATGCTATTTTTAGTTAATGGACAGATATATGATTTGTACTAGGGAACGCGAAGATCTTTGTGGCTTTGACTTGGACATCAATTTGATTGAGGTTGAGGGGTTTTGCATAGGATTGTGAGACCTAGTCAAGAATATTCTATAATCCACAGTTTTGAATTTGCAGTTATTGAATATTGAAAAGGCCCTCATTGATATATGTGGAGCATGATGCGGTTGTTGATAAATTAATTGGACTTGTTGGACTAGGGGGATTTTTAAGGTAACGTTGGCTATGATATGTTGTGTCAGGAAATTGGTTTGGTCTGGTGAGATGGCCTTTATTGTTCTATTTGTAATGATCTAGCAACCTGCAATTCTTTATCTACACACCCGCATGTATGTATTTTATACACGAGCGATATAAGGCAGATGAAATTTAACACTCACAAGTATTGATGTTCTTTTACTAGTTTACTTGTCTGGGAGGTAAGGTCATGGATTCCCGCATATGGACATGATTTTGCATAGACAACTTAGTAGATAATGGTAGGTTGATAATTATAGAGAGCAGAGAAAAGATTATAGAACTCCCAAGTACCATTTCAAAGTTGGGCAGGTTTCTTCTGTATTTATCATCTTTCTTTCTTTTTTTTTAAATAATAATAATAAAAAAATTTCATTCACATCAAATTCAAGGTAGTTGGGTGCTGCAGTTGCAGTGGCAAAGAATTGAATGTAATCACTAGCCCAGTGGCATATTATGATAACTATTTGGCGGCCACCACTGTACCATGATCAATCCTGGCTTCCTATTTTTGTTCCATCATGTGACTTACTTTTAAAGTGACCTGTGTAGATGAGGGTATAATCATCGAGAGTCTTCAAATTCTTTGCGAGTGATAACAAGCTAGTCCTTTTGTACAGTGAATAAAGTAGGAAAACAAATTTTAAGTTTCAAGGTCAAATGAGTGATAATATTTCTAAGTGGTATTAGGACGTAAGTAAAAATGCAGCCCCCTTAAGGGGTATTAGAAGAAATTTACTTTCCAATATTTTCTTCCCCCACCTTCCCAAAAAATAAGAAATAAAAATATATACATTCATATATATTTATTTGAGAGCTCTGTTATCAGAATTTTATGATTCGCGATTCGATTCACAATCCGATTAGCAATTTTGGTAAAATCAATACGAATCTAAATGAATTTATTTTGGAAGTGAATCTCTAGTGAATCGCACGATTCACAATCAATTCACGATTCAATTCACTTTTTACGTTTCATGCAATTTTTGAAATTATTTTATTCGGCGTATTTTTGACTTTTTTTTTTTTTCTCCATTTTTTTAGTGAAAATAACATAATATAACTTCTAATAACGTTTAATACCAAGATAAGTAACATATATACATGATTTATTATTACTTTAATGATCATGGAGTTTTTAATAGGATCCAATCAGATCCAATCAGTCCCAACATATTTTTAACCTTTCTTCTCATTTTTTCCTCCTAAAAAACATAATATATCTTCCAAAGATGTTTAAGATTAAAGTTACACTATGTATTATCTATTGCTATTTTATTAAATTGAATATAATTGAATATTACATGTGTGAGGTCAATTATACCTTTTAAAATGTTTCAGGCTTTAAAATAAAATATTCTAAATAATTCTTTCTTATTATTTGCTCACTGTTACTTAGACAAGTATGTATGCTTATTATCTAAATATCAATATCATTAATTGTTATTTTGAAAATTGATAGTTTGTCTATTTAGTTATTATCTTTATTAAGAATGGTTGATAAGAAATATTTAAAAAAGAAAAAAGATAAAATGGTGATCTTACATTAGAACCTTTGTTTACTTCTTACCTATTAAACTACGTAATTATCATTCAAAATAATATTTTCATTGA
Source organism: Camellia lanceoleosa (assembly GCA_025200525.1). Lineage (NCBI taxonomy): Eukaryota > Viridiplantae > Streptophyta > Magnoliopsida > Ericales > Theaceae > Camellia > Camellia lanceoleosa. The sequence goes on along the minus strand of CM045772.1, from coordinate 95,607,566 downwards.
TTTAAGTCTAATTATTTCATATTCATAAGATATATTTAACATCTAAATGTGTAGATATATGTTTTTTAGTAATTTTAAAAAAGTGACCGAATCTTTACGATTCACGATCCAATTCGATTCGCAATTCAGTACGAAGCCATTTTGATTCACAATACGAATCCCAATTTGACAACTATGTTTGAACTTCAGTCGCACTAGTTTTGGACCACAGGTCCATTGTGGAGTACACATTTTGTCATACCTAGTATTATAAATCTCAAAGATACAATATGTAGCATTAAAATATAGGATACATTTTGCATACCATATGTTTGTATTAACACTGTTCCATGTCCACAAGTAAAGACTTTCTTACAGCTGTGAGCCAGTCACCTGAAATTGCTCACATGCAAATTAAATGTGGAGTGACATCTGGCTTCCATGAACCGGCTCATGTACCCAAACTGTAACACTTTTGAGTCACAAATTTTAGAGTGACTTAAAATTTTCTACATGTTATTTTTATGCTACAATTGAAGCTGACCATTGGGAATGCCTTCAAGGGCATTAATTATTGGTTAAATTTTCACAATGTTTTATCAATGCTCTATCAGGAAGATTTGCATAAGATCTGGTTAAAAATCCAGGATCCACTATTATCTTCTGCCTAATTTAAATAAGCTCATCTGTTAGGGACCATTTCAATTGGCAATTTGTGGAAGAATAAAAATAGGCAAACATATGCTATCTCTAGCTGTTTTTGGTCTGTTTTCATTGATGGAAAAATAAAAATACAAAAATTGTTCTATTGCCTTTGTTACTGGTGTTAACTTGGCCTCTCTGACATGGATTATCCACTACACTCGTCATAGAAGGGTTTTGTATTCTGAGGACCTGTAAACTTGACCTGATTGGACAATCTAAGCTGTTATTTTGTTTGGCTCTTGGGTATATTTGGGGACAATATTTTCCTTGGGGAGAGGTTTTAGAAAGCCAAAGCCCTTTCTAAGGTTGCCTTGTTCACTTGGATGGTATCTTGTGGGAAGATTTTGATGGTGGACCACTTCTAGAAACAGGGGAAGATTATCTCTAACTGGTGTTGTATGCATAAGGAGTTAGGGGAGCTGGTGGATCCTTTACTTCTCTATGTAAAGTGTGGAGGAAATTATGTGCTTTCCTCTTAAAGTGTGGAGTAAATTATGTGCTTTCCTCTTTATATTTGTTTGGGACCTTGAGGGTAATGCCTAGATCTTTTCAGGGTTTGTTTGGTAGTTGGAGATTAGGGACACTCTAGAAATGCAAAGTAGGCTTGGCTTGGGTCTCTTTTATGCTTGATTTGGTGCATATTTGCTCAAACAGGTAGATCTTTTGTAGGAACGGAGAAGCCAGTATTATAGGGTGAAGAGTCTTGTTTTGGCTCTGCTTAATAGTTGAGTCAGAGGGAGTGTGAATCCCTCCATGGATGTGCTGTCAATTATCTACATATTTTGGGTGCCCTTTCATTTAGTATAGCGGTATTGTATATGTTGAGCATAGATAGGAACATCGCCTTGCTTTATGTATTTAGAAAAGGGAAAAAGATTTGTGTTCAACCATTGGATCAATTGAAATCGGACCATAATTTCAGTTTTGACATCAGAAGTAAAAAATTAGTAATAGTTACATATTGAAAGAATTTGAACTTTTTCAGTTTTTCACAACGTTTGTTTTTTGTAGCACTTTCAAGTTTTCAACTAGCTTCATTTTGCCTCAATATCATAAGGAAGCATTTCTATGCAACCAAAACATCAAAATTGTTGTGTCAGTCATGATACAACAATTTAAAAGTAATCTTTTATTTTTAGAACTTAAAGTGTGTAGGTTAAGTGCATTCAACAGCCTGTTGTTTTTGACGAGTAACAAAAATTTATATTGTCTGACACAACTTTTGTTGTTCATTTAGTTTACTCAAAAAAAGAGAAAATTTCCTTCAAGTTTACAATACAAGAAATATCAGTAAACTCAAAAAACATAATGATCTTGACTCCTTTATGTTCAAGAATTGATCAATTAATATACTCATGAACAACTTCTATTGCCTGCATTCTTTTGCACGTGCTTTAGCTGATGCATGCCTTCATCTTTGTTTTCTAAAAGTGTTTATTCATCAAACAAGAGGGGAAAACAATTAGAAATGAATAATGTGTTGTCTCAATATATTTTTATTTTTGTAACTACTGTCTCAATGTAAACTTATGTGACAAATTTCTATTTCTTTTGTAGGGTCAAAACATCAATCCCATCAAGATTACTTGGAAAAAGCTGACAAAGCACGGAGTGAAAGACTTTCTTCGGTCTCGTCTTCAGCAAAATGATTTACGGAAGATTTCTATGGTAAGCATTAGTTTTACTGCATTGACCATATACTGGAGTATGGAAGTTGTCTGACATTTGGGCACCCTTAGTACCTTTCTTTTCCTTTTCATTTTGGGTTAGCACAGGACAAGCTTCTATTTATGCATAAAGAGTAGTACAAATGCCTATGAGGGACAAACTTATGCTTTTTGCCTTGTAATTTGAGAAACAAATGTTTTGGATGAAAACTAGAAAGTGCTAAGAGAGTTTACATTGCAATTTAAACCCTACTTTTCTTCTGGATTAGAATGGTTACGTCATGATTGAAGGATCAATCGAATGCCATTTGGCATAATCCGTAGCTGCTTGTAAGAACTTTGGATTTTTGACGAGTATGGCTAAATCTTCTCTGACCTAGGCCATTCTGAAAGTACGGACACATTCAATTAGAAGTATTAACTAAACAGAGATTACTACAATCAACCCACACCATAGTTATCGAACCCCAGTTTTGGGACAATTACATAAAAAATCCCAAGGTTTGAAGTAATTAAGAAGGGAGAAGTATCAAATGAGCAAACCATTGGCTGACAATAATTCTAAAGCTCGAACATAGCAATTAAATGTCATAAGTGAAACTTATTAACGATCTTCGATCATCAACATTCCAATTTAATGTTGTAGTTTTCTGGTAAACCAATTGAATATGTCCTAAAAAATGATTTCCAGGCATAATCGATCCCATCCATCGCCCATTCAAAAGTGAAAATCCCAAAGCCATCCATGAGACACTGCAACCCCTAGCTTTCTCTTTTCATCGTCTTCTTCATGTTCTCACATAAGAGCTGTAATTCAGGTAAAAAGAGCAAAAATAGATATTATGCTTTAAGAAGTGGAAATATATTAAAAAAAATTCAGGAGTTTATTATAGAAACTTCAATACCTCAAGTTTGTCATGGCGACATACCGCGTATATGAGAATCAGATTGAACTTCACACAAGTATTGTGTGAAATCTGCATTTGTCCTTGAAGTAATATATACTATGGGATTGAAATCCTTGAGATGATATAGTGGGGCGAGGTTATCACTGAGCTTTTTTTGAATAAATATAGGCTGCATAAAAAAAATAGAATAAATGAGGCGGATAAATAGACACAAATAAATTGAGCAATGAAAAATTACAGTGAACATACCTTGGAATTGTGGTGGTAAAACATAACCAATTTAAAATCCTTTGAATGACTTGACTGGAGAAGAAAATTCTTCAATTTATCCAAATTACTAAGTTGAAGACTTTGAAGCCAGAATTCAATATCAACATTGCGAAGATGAGGTGTATTCATGAAAACGAATGGCATTTTGTATCCAGCATAGTGAATTGAGAGCAGATTTGGAGTGTCAAGCTCAGTGACTGACAATCCAAGGCATTGATGCACGACAAGCCGACTGAGCTTTTGACTAGAAATCTTGATTCCATTCAATATGCTACAAGAATGCAATCCCAAAACCTCAAGGCTCGGTAGCTGTGTCATAAGTTTTTGAAATGTCTGGTCAGTGATCAAAGCTTCTCTTAACTCTAATGTTTGTAGAACAGTACAAGCTGACAAATTATGCTGGATTGATGAAAATCCTCGTCCGCAAAATGAAAATCTATGAATATTAGGTGCTTTGATTACGATACTCTTGAGATCAAAGGCAGCATCTAGGTGGACATTCTTCAATCGAAGCAGAGTTGAGCCTAAGTGAAGCATGTTTAACCCCTGACATAGACTAAGTTTGAAGTCCTCAATGGAAGGACAATGAAAGTCTAGGTTTTCGAAGAAGTGATTGTCTTCTTCGATGTAAACTCTGTGAAGTGACAACTTCTGTAGCTGAGGAAGTTTTCCGAGGCAGTTGTTTTGTAATTTACAGTAGGATAATGAGACTACTTTAAGCGTATTGGCAATCGGGACACTCTTAGGTAGAATATAGAACTGGGTTGTTGAAGTGACCTCCAGATTAAGCTCATGAATGTTTCTGGCAAGCGCAATGGTCACCCAATTGTGTAAACAAGTGGCTAGTGATTTTGTGTAAGGGAAGGAAATGCTCATCTTGAATGCATGCACGTTAGGGTTTTGCAGGAGGTGGTGTTGCACGCACTTGTCGACTAAATCCAACTTCTTTTTATACTCGTTTGGAGTGATTATGTAATCGGGGTTCTTGAAACCTACTTCAAATGCCAAGAATGGGGAGGTGGAGTATAGGTGGTGGCATGCCTTGGACAAGATAGAGGTGCGAGCTGCATCTTTGGGCGGGAGCAAAGAGAGGATGTTATGAACAATGGAATCTGGCAATTGGGGGATACGATCGCGCATGACCATGGCTGCTGCGGCTGCTGCTTTGGCTTCTTCATCTCTCTTTGGATTATTTTCTGCAAACCAACCAGGCTAGCATTCAAATCTCAATCTTTACTTAACCAAAAAAACTAGAATACTGTTATGTAATTTCTATTGGCAACATTCAGTTTTAACCTAAAAATTAAAGTCACTAAAAAATTAAAAAACTAACAAATTATATTAAAAAATCAAAAATTTTCTTTTTTGTCTATTCTTTACACATTTTTTCATAAAAAATAAAAAAATCATCTTAAACATATCAATTTTTTTACTTAATATTTTAATCAAAAAATTAAAAATTATTAAAATAGTACGTTCTCAAACAAGGCCCGTAGTATTCAAATTTGGTCACCTTGACTGCATATAATGCTAAGATCTAGATGAATGGTATACTAGAACTAGAGATAACCATTTTTTCCTGTTTCGTTTCAGCTATGCATCCCGAGTTTTGCCCCATACGGTTTTGCCCTCCGCGATGAGAAAGTGGGGTAGGGATGGGTATTGCTTCCTCCACCCTGTTCTAATTTGTCTTGCCCTATTTATATTTTTTAAGAGCAATGGTAGAGGGCTACAAAAAGTGTAGCTCAAATGGCTCAAAACGGTCAAAACGACGTCGTTTTTGGCGTAAAACGCAAAACAACGTCGTTTTGGCAGTTTTGAGCCGCCACACTTTTTGTGGCCCTCAAATATTTTTCATTTTTTAAATATATTTATATGTATATAATATATATCATTTAGTTCTAGTTATAAGATTTATGGGTAACATTTTTTAAAATATTAATTTAAAAAATAAGTTTAAAACTATTTGAATTTGGGAATTCTGTTTTGAAATAACTTGTATCTGGCACAACGAAGGATTTCTATCTAAAAAATATTTTTAATATATTTTTCTAATCACATAATTCAATAACATTTAAAAACATAAAAAAGACAAAAAGATTCCATATTTACAATTGACACCCCAGTTCGCTATCCATACATTAATTAGTTTGGATTAGTTAGGTTTAAGAGTAAATCAAAGACCGAATCATTAATTACTATTACATGAAATTTGAAACTAAATCAAACCATAAAAATCTTAAAACTAAATCAAACCGACTATGATTTTTTGGAATTAATTCTACCACTATACAACACGTATGCAAGAGTAGAGAATTACAATATATATATGATACTAATAAAATATTTGAGTATTCACTGTAAATAACAAATTATATATATATATACGGTCTGATTTCCATAAATAGGAAGTGCGATTTTTTTTTTTAATAAAAAAAAAATTAAGACCAAATTGCCCATTGAAAAAAACAAACCAAATTGTTCGATTCAATCTGGATCGAACTGATTTGTGATTTGTTCAATTTTTTTACACAACCTAATTGGCAGAGGTCACAAAACCAAAATATCAACCATTAATTTTCCACAACAGTTATTCGAATATTTAATTAGTTCAATACTTGAATTACTTTTCTGCTATTTTCCAATCTTCGGTCTCAACCTTTGTGGTTTTATATTATTTTCCAATCTACACACAATTACCATAAACATGCAAATATATCGGCACACAACAATCTTACAATGATAAAATATAAATATGAAGACATAGCTAAATGACCCGAGATTTTCTATCTTTAAATTATTATTATTATTATTATTATTATTATAATAATACAAACATGTCTTGAAATTTTCATATCTCAAAATTGTTACTACATTGTTTGATTGAGAGCGATTTGAGATAGAGATTAAAGGAGATTTGAAAAAATAAAGGATATATTTAGCTAGGATAGTAATTAGAACAAACAATGAAATTTTCATGAATTTTACTCTTCCCATGACAGCTCCAAAATTGTTAACAGAACAACAAAAAGTTGATGATTACTAGCGCACACAAAAAAAACGAATGAAGTCTATAAAATGTGACCAAACCAAAATACCAACCATTAATTTTCCACAACAGTTATTCGAATACTTAATTAATTCAATACTTGAATTACTTTTCTGTTATTTTCCAACCTTCGGTCTCAACCTTTGTGGTACACACAATTACCATAAACATACAAATATATCGGCATACAACAATCTTACAATGATAAAATATAAATGTGAAGACATACCTAAATGATCCGAGATTTTCTATCTTTAAATTATTATTATTATTATACTTCTAGTTATACAAACATGTCTTGAGAATTTCATATCTCAAACTTGTTACTACATTGTTTGATTGATAGCGATTCGAGATAGAGATTAAAAGAGATGTGAAAAAATAAAGGATGTATTTAGCTAGGATAGTAATTAGAACAAACAATGAAATTTTCATGAATTTTACCTCTTCCCATGACAGCTCCAAAATTGTTAAGAGAAGAACAAAAAGTTGATGATTACTAGCAAACCCAAAAAAAACGAATGAAGTCTATACAATGTGACCAACTTAAATAGATTTTTTTTCCCCACTCCTAACTTGTAATTGAAAAGAAAAATAGAATTTGAGTACAAGTATGTTTAGGATTTCCTAATGAAATTAGGAGTCTGTGTTTGATTATAGTTCGACAGGTTTTCTTTTAAGAAATGTTTGTTTTATTTTTAATTACATGATATAATAAAATTTTAAAGAATTTATAGAATTAATTATATTTTTAGTTCCCAAAGTATGTGGTTTATATCATTTTAATCCATAATATTTAAGTTATGTCGATTATCAAAAAAATATTTAAATTGTGTCAATTTAATTTATAATATGTAAAGTGTTCTAATTTGGTCTCGCAACCTAATTCCTTCTTTAAACACTATCAAAGTCAGAAATATGAAAACTCATTTTAAAATTTATACTATCGGTTTAAAAATATGTGTTCATGTGTCGTTAATGTAAAAACTCACTTGAAATAGATTACTCTTCTTCTTCTTTTTTTGTCAACATTTTAGGAAGTTAGATTTGTTAGTAAACTTAGGTCATGTTTGATTCACAACACTAATAGTGAAGTATTAATAATCCTATTAAATTAGTGTAGTATTCACTATCCAATTGGATTAATATTCATTGGATTAATAATCCCACCCCTACCCCATTACTAATAATCCTACAAATTTGTTGGATTAATAATCCATTGGATTAATAATCCTAAACCAAAATGTTAAAACAAACATAGGATAATTGGGCCCACAGATTAATAATCCCAATCCCATGTCCTAATCCACCCAATCAAACATGCTCTTAATGTAATAAAACTCACTTGAAAAAGATACTCTTCTTCTTTTTTTTGTCAACATTTTAGGAAATTAGATTTGTTAGTAAAATTAATGTAAGTGTACTACTTAAAAGGGCCGCTGCAGATCCATCAATTTGAACTCCTAATTTTTTTTCACTACACCATAAGATGCAGTTACATGCCAACTTACCATAAGGACGTTGACAAAAAAAATTAGTCTTTTAATCTTTAAAATATGTGATTTGTGTTATTTTTGATTTTAATGACATTTATTGCGAAGTTGGGTTAAGAACCAAATTAAAATATTTTTATTAAATTAATATAACTTAAACATTGAAAATTAAAATAGCATAAAACTCATATATCTTTTGTTCTATAGTTCAAAATATATTTTTCGTTTTTTTAGTATTTTATACCCAAAGAACAAAACCAATATATCAGCCATTATTTTTTCTGACAACAGTTATTTGAATATTTTATTAATTTAATATTTCACCCAAAGATAAAACCAATTTTATGTTTATGTTTACAATTGCCTATGAGAAAAGGAGAACAGAAAAGATCAAGTGTATGTTTGGTTTAATTTTTTTAAAATTATATTTAGATGAGTTTTTATTTATTTTTATTGAATATTTTTGATATTTTAATAATTTTTTGTATTTTTTAGATGTACTTAATTAAGATGTATCTAAAAAATAAAATAAATTTGACTAAAAATATTTTAAAAAATCACTGAAAAAAAAAAAAAAAATCCAACAAAAATCTGTGTGAATTTTTGTTTGGGTTTATTATATTTTTCGTAATTTTTTTTTCATATTTTAGTTAAACAATTTTACTTCTTGGGTGCATCATAAACGATTTTTTTTTTATTATTTTGGTATAATTTCAGGTATCTATTTATCTAAATTATGGGGACAAATAAGTTAGAATAATTTGGACAAATAAATAAAAATACCATAACATATAGATTAAAATAATTTAGACAAATAGGTTAAAAATATGGGGACACAAATGTTAAAAGTATGAGGACAAATAGATTCAAATATGTGGATAAATACATAAAATAAAATTTGGAAAGATGGCTAAAAAATTTGGGATAGATATTGGACATATAGATACAATATTGGGACACAATTTGGACATATATGTCCAAATATGGAGACAAATAGGTAAAATAATTTATACAGATAGGTATGTCGTACAAAAAAAATTTTAGTGTTAAAATTTCAATAGGTCATAACTTTGCGTGGATAATATGTTTTGGATGAATTATTTTTTTATGTCTATTTTTTAGAGATGTATCCATCCAAAGGCAATTTTGAGTGCTTATTTTTGCACAAAAAAATAAAAAATTATTTCGCTGTTTTGGTTGATTGAAAAATTAATCTATTCACTCTTTTTTGTTTGTTTGTTTGTTTTTTTTTTTTTTTTTTTTTTTTGAAATTTCATGTTTAATATTGATTTTGTTTGAATGATCTCGAAAAAACAAATATACATATATTAATTTTGTTAAAAACGAATTTGTAGAATTCAAGTTATGAGATCAAAAAAAAATTTAACCAGCAAACTTGGATGCTCTCCCCAAAACACTCCGTCTGTTTTTCTTTTTGAATATCTTATAAAATTATAAAATCATGTGTAATTGAACTATTTGGCAATTAATCTATTATTTTTTTAATAACTTTATACAATTCATACAAAGTCTTGATATCAATTTATTTGAGCTTTAAACTAATTTTTTCTTAGTAACTTTATACAACTATACTTAAAAATAATTTTTTGTATTTATAACAAGCAAAAGAGCAAAATGTGATGGCTAAAAAATCAGATAATTTTCAAGAATTCAAATATAAACACGTGATATTCTATAATATTGGAGTGTTTTGAAAAATTAGTAAAAATTGACTTTTTTGCTTTTTGACTTTTTGGTTAAAATAAGTTAAAAAGTCAAAAAATTGGTTTTTTTAGCTTTTGCCAAAAGAGCCCATTGTGATTGATAGAGAAAGTAAGTAGGTAAAGTATTATGAGTAATGCTACGCATCATGAAATAAATATCATGAAAAGTTTCATGAAACTAATCCAAAGGTGATTGTATAGCATACAATAAAACACTACAAACACTATAAACTAATCTAAGGGTGGAGAATCTTCATGAAGACTTTTCATGATATCTAACATTATGCAAGTATATTAGGTGATTGAGAAACATAAAAAGACAAAATAAATAATGATTAGTTAAGAAATACGGACATGTGATATTTCGAGAATAATCTATAATTTTTCCAAAAAATCAGTGCCAATATCCCATGCATGGCCAAGTCAACGACTAGTGTTTTTTTAATTGAAAACCTCCTCTTTTTTGTGTGTGTGTGTGTTTTTTTTTTTTTTTTTTTTTTTTGGGGGGGGGGGGGCGGGGGGAGGGGTGGTTGGTGGTTCAAAATTGAGTCGGCCTGCATTTTTTTACCCGCTTCCAAGTTGAAAAAAAGCTTCCAAAGAATAAAAAATGAAGTCAACCAAGAAGGATCTATACAAACTAAATAGAAAGAATTGCTCTTAGAGAGAGCCATATTTTCATTTCTTATATTTTTTCATTTTTCAATAAAGAACACAACAGTAAATGATGACATTAATAATACTCGATAGCATTTTTTTGCTTCAAGTAATTGCAATTTGCTTCACTGTCATCTACAGCGGCATCAATCTTCTGTACTTGAAAAACCACAAAAATGAACAAAATATGACGATTCCAGTTACTCCTGTTATTACTAGCACCCACTTGAACGCACCCTCGTCATCAAACAATGGTATTGGAAAATTCATGCCAAATATCCCCGCTACCACGCCAAATATTGCAACCACAAATGTTGCAGTTGTCAGTAGCAGCTCGAATTGTATAAGCTGGTTTCGAACATTATCCTGGGAAAAAAAAATTCAAAATCAAATTTCAAAGTTCAGATATGGCCTTCTACCTGAAACAACACCAAATACTACAATGTTATTGTTACAATCATTCAAAAAGCTCAATTTTAACTACATCTTTGACTTGAAACTCAAAGGGTATTAACCACCTGGAGATTTTAAGTTTACATTACGAGCGCGCTGTCTGCCAAGCTAGAGGCAGGAGCAGCGGGCAAGTGCTTGATATACCTTTTGCCCAGTGAGCTGGGCCACTCAAAATTAAGAGGGGTAGCCACCAAGAAGAATGAAATCCCGAACGAGTCCAATAAGACTTCCTTTCAAGTAATAGGGACAGTCTAATACACTCAACTCCTGATCTATGAAGCCCGGACACTTCTAAGAAGGTGGAGTGTCCATGTTGGACACCGACACTAGTTGGACACTTCCCAACACATGTCGGACACTCGTCAAAATATGTCCTAATATTTCTTAACTTTTTTAGACCTAGACAATCTTTGGACTCTTGGGAAACACATATGTCCATCACTTGACAACACATGAAACAATTATAAGTTTGAACAGAGTAACCTAAGATGCAAAGCTAAAAGAAAGATAATGTAGATTTATGAAAATCAGTATGATGTTGCATTATTTTTATCATCTTTGAATAATATATTCATATATATATATGAACATACAAAAAATATATAAAACTATATATTTTATGCATATCCCCCACGTGACATGCTCTGTATTTTTTGAAAATTGTGGTGTCGCCGTGTCCGTGTCTTGTTGCATGTCTATGTTCATATTTCTTAGCTCCTAATGCAGGAGTGGGAATCTAAATGAGGAGAAAGCTTTCGAAAGGCACTGAACCTCCCAATCGATTGAATATTAACATTCATAATAATCAACTTCTAGTTATAGAATCATCTACTAATTTCCAACATACTAACTAGCAGAACTTCCTCTTTATTTAAGTTTACAGAAGTATTGCACATACATGATCCACTCTAAATATAATCAGGTTATTTTTAAGATGAGCCAAGGATTCTTACGAGCTGAATGTTGATGAAATCTTCTGTGTCATCAATGTACTCCTTTAGCTGAAATGAAGGAAACAAACAGACTATTAAAACGTTTCCACCTTAGTTAAAGGAATGTGAAAAGACAAAGCATAATGAATCACTGTAGATACCGATGTGAGCTTGTTGAGGGTGCTGTCAATGACAACAAAGTAAGCCTCCAACAACATCTCCAGTTCTTCAATACTCTCTGTAGCACTTTCTGTACTACTTCGTGTGCTCTCGTGACGGCTCCTAGCAGTACTCAAGCTTTTCTCGAGCTTCCTACTCTCGGGGGGTGAAGAAACGGGAGAAACTGGAGCTGAAGCAGACTGTACACCGTCAGTTGATCGGTATCCCATTAGAGCTTGGTCACCGAGAATGATGATTCCATCCGCATTTTCTTTTCAGTGAGATACATTTCGGCCATATCTCCATCATCATCCATCAGCTGCTCTATCTCATCCCTAACCTATATGAAGAAGAATGAAAATGGAGAGACAAAATAATATATTAATCAGAGATCAGCAACCATTTGTGTGCACAAAATAGTAAAATCAACTAGGAAAACACAAAACCTTTTGAACTCGTCGAGTTAAGGCAACGAGTCTACTTTTTCAGTCGGCCTTTGCGTTCCAAGTTTAAGGTACTGATCTTTGACGTGAGTTCATCTAGCAATGGATATGCTTCAATTTCTAATTCTGCTGCCTGAGTAATTCAGAAATTTCAAAAACTCACAAGTGGGCAACCAATTTTTTATTTGGAGATAATGCAAGCTCAGAAAAAAGAATATCTTCATATTATCAAAGAAACTAGAAATTTTATCAGGATAAAATGGGTATATTTAAGAATGCCTCTCCAATTTTAGAAAATCTAATTAATCGAGCAATATCACAAAAACCATCACTACCTCCATATGATGACAATATAGAAACATCCTCTATGTGCAGACCTGCATGATGATGCAATGCAATATCCTATTTTAGATACATTCTTCTTTGGTGGATCTAACAGATATTGATATATATATATATATATGTATGTATGTATGTATGTATACATATGCAAGTATGATTCCCTCCCCAGTAAATATGAAAATGTTACTGGAAGTTTAATTAACAAAAGCAAACCCAAATTCATTATTCAATTTGAAACATGCCCTCTACACCAAGGTCATGTTTGCATAGGTAGATTGAATTAGATGAGATTAGCATTCCTAGGACTAGGATTATCAATATGAGGAGGAATTAAAAAAATCCTATCAATTTTACAATTTAACCAATTAGTCCAAACCTATTCTTAGTCCTCGATTTTGGATTGTCCCATGTTTGGATTCAATATATGGGGGATACTATGTCTGAATGGACTTTTAGTTCGGACCTCAATTTTCTTAACCAGACACTGGATTGTGCATTTTGTTTGACTATTAATCCAATCCCAAGGCCATATCCACCCAAACAAACATGGCTCAATTGTTTTCAAAATTATAATATCATCCTTACAACATGAGAAATAGCAGTTTCGACTACATCTTTGTTCTCTTGGGACCTTCATTTCTAAAGTTCAAATTAATTTTTTAGGAAAAAAAGAAAAAATAAAGAAAAAGAACAAAATTAAGAAGTGTATTTATTGTCTAATGCACAAACAAGGGCAACCCAGTGAATGGGGCTCCCATCACTACAGGATCTGAGGAAGGTTAGATGTATGCTGCCTTAGCCCTGCATGTAGAGAGATTGTTTCCGTGTTTCAAACCCATAACACCAGGTCAAAATGGAGCAACCACACCACTACCCCAAGGCCTGGCTCCAATTCTTGTCTAATGTAGACACACAAAATTTCTAACAATTCAATCCTGGCAAGGTTTTCTTACCTGAATTCTTTTGTGAACTTGGAACATCAAGTTAATTAATCTCCTAAAAAAGACCAGTTTCAAGTATAAAATGTCTTCTGGTTGTTCCCCATTTGCCTTGCTATGAAACTTTTGTACTTCATAAGGGAACTATCCCATGTGGAAAAGGAAGTGCATAATGCAAAAAAAAAAAAAAAAAAAAAAAAAAAAAAAGTTGAACACACACACACACACAAATCCATTTGAATCTAGGGTATTGAAGTTTCTCTAGGTTTAATGAAAAAGGAAAAATAGAGCATTGAGCAACAACGCCTCCCCATCCATGTGCAAGCCTCAAATTACAACTTACAAGACTACATGGGGGATATCAAGTTAAGGAAAAGCAAATCATAGTTGAGATCAAAATGCAATCCTAGCCACCAAATCTACATAAAAATGCCCTCCTAAAAAGAAAAGCCAAAGGGACACACCATCACAAATTCCAATAATCAAGATAGTGAAGCCTACAATAATTTTCTTTATTGTGTCAGTCCTTATAGCTTACCAAAAAGCAAAAAAGAGATGCATATTGCCTTTGAGGGTGCAACATCTCCACTTCTTTCCGGTGACAAATGCCTTCCAACCAAGTTGACGGATGCAACATGCTTCAGATCCCAATCATATCATAATAAAGACACTCTTTCCATACTAAGTGAAAGACGAAATGCTTTTCACAGCCTAATTAGTAACACAGAGTTTTGCATTCTTCCAATGAAAGCCCAGACTCACAGTTAAAAAGCACATCAGTCACTCCCACCAACCATGATGAGAGCACCAGCTGCCTTTTCCACCCTATATATACCTCCTCTTCTTCTACTGGCAATGATGAGAACACTAATAGTAAGTGAAAGATGAAATACTATTCTCAGCCTCATTAGTAACACGGATTTTCGCATTCTTCCAATTGAATTCAGGAATCACAGTTAGAAAACACATCAATCACTCCTACCGACCATGATGAGAGCATCAATTGCCTTTTCTTCCCTATATACAGCTCCTCTTCTTCTTCTACCAACCATGATGAGAGCACCAACAACTTTTTCTTCCCTATATATACCAGCTTTTCTTTTTCTTTTCTTCTTCTCGTTTTATTTTTTCATTTTTTAGGGGTGATTAAAGTTCCACATTTTGCACTCAAATTTTAGTTTATGCTCAACAGTAAATAGCAAATCCCTTTTTTCTTCCTCCTCCTCTACCCTTTTGTCCTCGACAGTTCCTGATAATGTTCCATTGGTCATATGAAGCTCGCTAATCTCTATTAGATACACTGCCCACGGATCTTCATCCTTGGGACTTTAATTCTATTTAACTACGATGAATAAAAGACCAAAAACTAACCTAATGCAGGCCATTACAGAAACTCAATGTATCTTGCTCTTTACCAGCTTACTGCTGGTTCCATCTTTCCACAGAGGTCTCTCATCAGGTGCGTGCAGCAAATTTTGGCATGAGTTATTCCATAATTTAAAGTAAAATATTGATTGCAATATGCAAAAATCTTATGGCAGTACAAAAATGGTGCTGATGAATGTATATTTTGTGAAACAGACTTATCCCTAATAAAATGATAAAAAAAAAAAAGAAGAAGAAGAAGAAAGCATGTAAGAAAGAAAGACCGACATCTAAGAAGCAAAACTGAAACAGAGCCCCTTCTTTACCCAATGTGAATGAGGTCCTATCCATCTGCTACCAGA
Source organism: Camellia lanceoleosa (assembly GCA_025200525.1). NCBI lineage: Eukaryota > Viridiplantae > Streptophyta > Magnoliopsida > Ericales > Theaceae > Camellia > Camellia lanceoleosa. The sequence continues at coordinate 95,592,123 of CM045772.1, read as the reverse complement.
ACTCAGAATGAGGTGCAGAGACAATCATATGTACCATCCTTTCTAGACAATTACACATTAAGTCAGTATGCTTCAACTTTTATAGTTTGTACCCCCCCCCCCCCCCCAAAAAAAAAATTTTTTTTTAGTGATTTTGATGAAGGATTCTTGATATTTTTGCCATCTTCCACTACACAGCTTTTAGATCTTGACTAACATTTGTCATCAAAGCAAAGTCCACTTTTTACCATTTAAGTCCACCGATGTACATTTCTTAGATCAAATTCTAAACATACACTTTTAAATTGTCCCAACAGTCAATGCTGGCATCATATTACAACAGTTGTCTAGATATTAACTTAACCTCTCAATGACTCCAAGATGTGGGATTACAAGTTTCTTGAAGGCTACAGTGTTCCAAAAAAGTAGCAAGCATTCATGTCCAAAAGCAGTCAGTCATCTAACAACTTCCATTGATTTAAACAGTTGGTAGCCATCAATTCTAAAATATATGTATCATACAATATGGTGGTTCTCTTTCGGTACGCACCTGAGAATCAAGAAATGTACAGGCGGCCTCCAGAGCAATTTCAAGAGCCCTAAACTCGAAGGGCAAGTAATCAGGTGACACGCTCCCAAACATGTTGTCAAAACTCTTATTTCCCCTCCTGCTCAACTCATTACGTTCTGACTGCCAAACCTCACCTACCCCAGCAGTTGTCAACCGCCGTTGTAGCTCCGCCACATAGTGAAATACATAGCTATCAAGAGAATTCAAAAGAAGAACCTCATCAGCTGTGATAATACATCGAATTTGCTCAAGATTAACAACAATGGCCTTCTCTCTGCCAAGAATTGTTGACGGGTATACGAATAATGGATCAAGCAAGCGTAGATCACGGGCAGGAAGATCACAACGACGCATCATTGTGAACTTGTCAACCTCAATCACTTGGGAGTTCCCTGATGCATCAACATGAATCCATGATCGAAGGCCTTGGCCACGCTTTTTCAGGCCTACAACATCCACACCTTGAAAAGGTTGACGACCAGAGGCAGAAGGTCGATAAGATGGGTCTCTAAGATTTGCAGCTGATGCGGGTTTTGGTGGGAGTAGGCGTTCTTTGAGGTCTGGCATTAAAAAAGAGCTTTGAATGCTGCGTGAAATGAAAGACATAAAGGAGCAATGTTAGGTAAACCATCAAAAAGCGGATTCCTCACGGTAGATTTGGCCAAAATAGCCCTTATCTAATGCCCATGCCAATAGGAACATGATTATGCACCTAAAATGTGTAGAAGAAAACTTCTGAAAACAAGTATTGATAGTGATCAAGTAAATGGGTTACTTGGACAATCTCATTTTCATGGATTTTTTTTTCTACGTCAAAATATTTTATAATTTTATTTATTTATTGGAGTTCTTATGGATTTTTAATTTTATATTATTTGGGGGTATTTCTATGATATCCAAAAGCCAGTAAAACATCACAAGAAGAAGATTCATGCAAACTTCACAAAGTTTAAAATTGAAGACTCCAATGGGGTAAATGTGAAACATGCAAATGAAATTGGTTCCACAATTCAAATAATTGTTGTTCACATAGAATTAAAAAGATCTGAAAGTAAGAAAGAAAGGAAAATATTTCCCCAATACCTTAGTACAGTGAAATGATTTTGTTCTTCAAACATAAGCTTGCTAGAATTTGGATAAAAGGGTGTAAGAACATATTAGCAATGACTTCTTTGTTCATACAGACGAACACACGCACAAACATATATATGTATTCTCAATTGTCTTGCAGTTCTAGTTTTAGTTTTAAGATGTAAATTGTAGCAAAGCAACGCTTTATCATAAAATATATGCTCTTAGTTGTAACCACCTAATCAAATTTTTTATTTTTTTCAAAATATTCATTGTAAGACTTAATAACTGTTCTAATCAAGTTTGGCACCTTTCCCAAATAATAAGAGTTAACCAAGCTTTATACTCCTACTATTTTAGAATTGGAAACAAAAACCAATTTCCCATTCATCTTTGTTGAAATTCGCTGCAATTAACCACAACATCAACAACAACGAACACATTAACTGTATTTTAATTGAACACATTTACCAATATAGGGCTGGCCCTTAGAACATTTGTGCCCTAAAGCTACAACAAAAAATAAGGCCTTCTACATTTTAAATTTTTTATTGAAAATTTATTTATCTAACTTTTTGAGGTCTTAATCTTTCTTATGACATAATTGATTTAAGGTAAGAAATTTTCAATTTTAATTTTGAATAACTTTTTATGGGGAAACAACTACAAGTATTCTAATAATATTTTGTAAAAAATGCATGCATTTGGGAAAAAAAAAAAAAATCTAATCATTTTATATAATTTAGTACATTAATTAGAGTGCTTTCTTCATCAGTTTGAAAAAAAAAAAATTTGTTGGAACTTTTTAGTTGGACACTGAGAAAATAATCTCATTTTCACGATGGTACAAGTCTCTGTCGTGCAATTTTTTTTTATGTTTGGTACAAATCTTTTCTGTGTTAGACATGCACAAAAAAAATAAAATAAATAAATAAATAAAATTTAAAAAAAAAAAAAATTCTACCGATAGTATAATTATTTTATATCTGTTTCACTTATTTATAATTTAAAAAAAAAAATGTGACTAAGAGAGAGAGAAAATAGGTTAATTTTTTGGAAGTAGATATTTAATTATTTTTTAATCATCTTGGTCTCTGCTAGCCAGACTTGCTCCAGACGTATTCTCCTTTAGAAATCAAACAATAATAATTTCCTTACACACAATGTTACATTTACTTTATTTTATTTTTCTTTTTTTCATTTCACGGTACATCAATAATTAGATCGATAATACACAACAATTGGGAGGCCAACCTATTTCAACCAATATTTATATATACACCTAAAGCAAAAGCTTTGATGACTTTATGCTTGAGCCGACCCTGTATGAATAAACATGGCATTCAAACTAAAAAAACTAACAAATTGAACTCAATTCCCAAACAAAGAACAAAAAGCTAACAAAGAGTTGTTGAATACAAATCTAAACAAGATCAAAACCAGAACAAACATCTATATTAGTACAAGTTACCTCCAATGAGAAAGTTAGGGTTTCTTTTCTCACAGGAGTCGAATTTTCCGCCACCGCCTATCAACGATTGGATCATTCGAGAATCCGCAAAGAAAATAAGGATGATTATTCAATCAATACATATATGTATATAAGAGTATACATGTTCTTATGTACCGGAATGTGTGTGAATCGGAGAAGAGTAGAAGATCAGATTCGGAATCGAGGACAGTGCGTATCTGATACTCTATCTCTATACACAGGAGATGAGCCACAGAGAGAAAGAGAGAGAGAGAGAGATCCGCAAATTCTTTTTTTTTTTTTTTTAACTGTTCCGCAAGTTTATTCTGTTAAGGCAGCGATGAGCTAACGTCACATGGGTGGTCCCATTAGATTGGTAAAAGTTTTAATAATTTAATTAGATTCCTAGTATAACTGTTTTTGGATTTGCTAAAATCAAATATATAATGAGTGCATTTAACATTCATTACCATATCATGAACATTTTGAAAACATTTATGACAAACACGACTTAAAACTTGGGATGTAAGTTGATTTTTTGTTCTTGTGGTTATTTTAATTTGAAATTAAAAAGTTTTATTTAAAATAAAATTTTAAATTTTTATGAAAAAATAAATAAAATGATTATAAATTTGATGTGATATTTTGTCCTATTTATTTCAAATAATCTATTTTGTTTTATATGATTACTTTAGTGCAAGGGACTTGCCAAACGAATGTTGGCTTTTTGAGAAGTGTATTTCTTTGATTTTTTTTTTTTTTTTGTATCTATTTTTATTTTTAGTGAATTTATTTTTTAAAAATTAGGTTTTTCATTTAACTTGACAAGATGAATTGAAAATCATATATTTTTTAAAAAATTCAAAAAAAAATAGAAAAGACAAAAATAAACTAAAATAAGTAATTTTTTTGGGCTTATTTTCGTTCTTTAGTGAATTTTTTTTTTTAATTTTTCAAAAAAAATATACATTTTAATTTGGCTCGATAAGACGGATTGCAAAAATAAAATAAAAAATTTGATATAATTTTGAATTTTTTTTTTATTAAAGTCAAAAAACTTGAAAAAATAGGTGATTGTTTTTTTTGGTTACCAAAATATTCATATTAAAACTTGATAGGATTTAATAAGTAATCTTGAGATAAAAATAGGACTTATTGATAATTTTTTCAAAATTAAATGCATCAAACATTAATAATCATATAATAAAATCACATATATTGTAATAAATGGACAATTTATTTGAAAAAACATGTGTATCGTATATACAAAAAATGATCTAATAATATTATAATTAATGTTAGATTAACTTAATTTTTTAAATAAATAATTTTATAAGATAAATGATTTAAATCATTAAAATAATAAGTTAGTTCCATAATAAGGCCAAGTTTGGCTATCCTAAATAAGTACACATTTTTTATCTTTTTATCTTTTTTTCATCACATTATCTCTCTACTTTTCTGCACATCTTTTCGTAAAAAGATAAAAAGTACACTTATTTATATCATCCCAAACAACCCTTTAAGGGTAAATTACACAGATAATCCTTGCATTTTATTTCTATATATCATTTTAGTCTCTATAATTTCAATTAGTTTAATTTTGACCCTTAATTTTAAATTTGGTGTCAATATAATCTAATTGATAATGTCGATTAAGAGTTTTAGAAGAAAATAGTTGCTGAGTTGATTAATGAGTTGAACAAGATATAATTTTGCCTATAATTATATAACGTATGTCACTTATATACACATTTTTCATTAAAATATTAATAATTGTAATTAATTAAACTAAATTGAGACAAAATCATATATTTATGATCAAAATTAAACGAATTAAAATTACAAAAATCAAAATAACACAAAGAAAAGTATAAAGACTACCACTATAATTTATCTAATTTTTAATTTTAACAAATCTAAATTCTAAAGATAATACGGATAAATATACCTTCATATGATGAACAAAATCATTTAAAAGTACCATCCCCAAAAAAATTTTAAAAAAAAGAAAAAAAAAAAAAAAACTGCTTTAAAAGCCCGAATTTGTATTATGGGCCTTTTTTTTTATAAGGGAAATATATTAGAAGTTTGCACTATTTTATTTATTTATTTATTTGATAAGAGATTATTTACACTATAAAAAAAAATTACGTCTAAACAGTTATATTTCAATAATTACAGAAGCCCAATAACATCTCATAATCCACCAATATAAGAAAGAGTCTCATTCTAAGAAAGAAATGAATAATACAACAAAAAATCTGATAATAAATGAGAAATTATTAACACATTACTAGAGTTAATTTCTTACACTTATCATGCCAAATCATAACATTGACACAATTAAGCAGTTTTATTTTCTTTCAATTTCACAATCAGTTTTTTGAAATTTTTTTGAAAAGATAGAAATTAGTTTGACAAAATAAACACTAAAGAGATATTTTTAAATTTTGTAAAAATTATTTTCACTCTAAAATTTGTTAAATCATATGAAAATGATAAGCGTTATTTATTTTTTATTATTATTTTTTTTCACTACATTAGTTTTAAAAATAAAAGTTTCAAAAAACCAAACAAAATACTTTTCCTATTATTTTGAGCATGTTTTCTCAGCCTCCGTTTAGGAAGTGGGTTGGTTTTTTAGCTTTTTGACTTTTTTGGCTATTTGAGCCTAAGCTCAAAAGCTTGGTTTGGGAATGACTTTTTTACTTTTTGGCTTTTTTGACTTTTTTTGTGAGAGAATAGTATAATGATTATGGGTTGGATATAATGTTTTGTCTGTTGTGACTCAAATACCCTATTCTGTCTTTTATGGCTCAAAGAGCCAAAAGAGCCCAAATGGGCCCTTCCCAAATAAGCCAATAAAATGCCGATTGCCTAATAATTTAACTTTGTTTGATTTTGAGTTTTTAGAAATAATTTTGGAGTTTTTAAATTTTTAGTTTTTCATTTTTGTTGTTTTTAGTAAACTTTTTTCATAGTTTAATCATTTTTTTTTTTAATTTTGTAGATACATTTAAACCAAATGCACTTAAAAATGAAAATATTTGTGAAGAAATATAAAAATAATTAAATACAAACAAAAAATATATAAACATGCATTGAATTATATATTTTTTTGTATTTATGAATTTTTTTTTATACTTTTTAAGTATATAAATCTAGAAAATTAAAATATTTAAAAAATTTACTAAAAGTAAAAAATATATAAATTAAATTTTTTTTTTTTTTAAATTCTTTGAAAACTCTGAAAACCAAACAAATTTTTGTTTGGTTGTAGTTGTGATCTTGACAATTTTAAAGTAGATGGTTAAGATAAGGCAATTGGGTTAGTAATTCATGCATTTGTCTCTTGAGATTGTGGGAAGGTAAAAAAATTTAGAGTTTAAATTGATAGATCGGCTCAATCTTTTCATAATAATCTAACTTACTAACTTCTAACATCTTATTATATAGAAAAAAAATAAAATAAATGATAATAATAATAATAATAATGTTGGATGAATGGGGAACAAAAATGACCTGACCTGTTATGAGCCATATATTTACATGTGGTGACCATTTCCTGTCCCCTCCTTTATTTTAGTTAAAGTAATGTTACGCTAATATTTTTTTTATGAGTTATTTATTTATAAATTTTTCATCACTTATTTATGTTATAATTAATTTAAATTATTTTTTTATATTTTAATAAATTTTATAGGTAATATAATTGTTAAAATATTTCTAATAATAATGGGATAAAAAGCCACATTGACATTGCGAATGTTCCATAATGTGAATATTCACATTATCAAATAATGTTCACATCATCAAGTTGCTAAAAGTTCAAAAAATATTTATAAGAATAAAATTGTCCATAAAATACCTTAAATATAATAATTAGGATTTCGTAAATTAAATGTTTAAAATAATAAGACTTATTGAAATATAAGAATATCTTATAAACTAATTGGGATACGAGTACTTGAAATAGAATTTTCTAATAAATTTTGCTTTTTTTATATTACTTCTAGTATTTTGCTTCATGTGTTAACATTATATTAAAGATAATCTCAAGGAATTGGTTTAGTGGGTGCAACTTAGAGCCTAAGGGTATTTTTTCTTTAGGTCTTAAGTTCAACTCCCATTAGGAGCAGTCTATTCCTTGAGGTGTATAGGTTCTGCTTGAGAATTATACAATTCTCTAAAATTAGTCAAGATGTACGTAAACTGATTCGAACACCTGATTAAAAAAAAAAAAAAAAAAAAAAACATTATATTAAAGATGGATTGGATATGAGTGTCGTTATTCATTACATCAATAATGTATAGTGTCGTTATTCATTATCGATAATGTATTACCAAAAATGATATAAAAAGATAATATAAATATAGCATAACCTTATTTTTATTTTTTTAGTTAAGAATGCAACTTGCTATGAAGCACGAGTACTCCAAAAAATAGTGTCGTACACGTACCGGGTACGGCAAAAAAGAGTCTGATACGTTTGGTTCAATCGGGTACGGCATGGGTACGCCTTTGGTGCGTTTCGGATACGTCGGGACAGAAATCAAATTTTTAGGAGAATTGAGGGGTACCGGAGCAATATTAAGAAATAATTTTTTAAAAAAAAAGAAAAGGAACATACACGAATGATGTTTGTTTTGCCCTAATCTCATCACTTTTGCCCTAATCGCATCACTTCAGCAACACAGTAGCAAAGAGGCGACACAACAGCAAAGAGCGACGACGACCCATCCATTCCCTTCGAAGGCCTCCAGTGACGGCGACGCAAGGAGTTCCGATGACTGCTCTTCATCTTCTTCTTCTTCTTCGTCTTCATCTTCTTCTTCGTCTTCATCTTCTTCTTCGCATTCTTCTTCTTTGTCTACATCTTCCACTCTCGTCTTCTTCATTTCTTCTTCTTCATCTCATATATTTTTTGTTTTGCAGGTCAGCAAGCATCTGGTTTTGTCCCTTGTTGCATCTCTTCGTCTTCCCTCCGGTGAGAAATTGGTCAAAATTTTTGGGTGCCCCTGCCTATCAGCAAACAGCAAGCAACTGGTCAGATTTTGTTTCTTCTTTATCTTTATTTTTTTTTGCTTTTTTTCTTGTTTCTTCTTTCTTCTTTAGAGAGGTAGAACCTGGTCAGAGAGGTAGAAGCAAAAAAAAAAATTAGAGAGGTGGAACCAAGTTATTCAATCATATTTAGAACAAAAAAAAAATAATAATAATCAATGACAATCATACGTACGTAATGTTAACAATCAAAAAAATTAATTAGAACAGAATTATTCCTCAACTAAATTTGCATTGTTTTTCCTTTGGTGTTGGTTATGTTGAATTGAAATATATTAATATTTGTCTTTTAGTTTTATAATTCTCTTTTTAGTATTGATATTTAATTTTAATTTGTAGGTTGGATCCTTTAACCATAATTATAAAAAAAATAAAAAAATATCGGCATACCGCAGCCGTACCCGTATCATACTTTTTTGGGATTTTGTCAGATCGTACTGCGACTTTTCGTACCCGCACCATACTGCGTAAGACCCGTGCTTCTTAGGCAGCTTGTCTGCAATTCAAACATCCATGTAGTTCATCCTTTGTGGGCTCACCTGTGATTTGTCTCAATAATTTAAATTATTTATTTTGTACGGAGCGATAAGAAGATCATTCTTATAAAAAAAATTAAGTCGGATATCGTTAAACACATGTTTAGATTAGTTTTGTTGTAAAAAAACAATGAATAATCTATTATCAAAATTATGTATGTCGTTCAATTATTAAGAGAAATATGAATCAAGCATATATTAAACGATATTCGATCAATTTAATTTTTTATATAGATGATCTTATGGGCGATTCTTATAAAAATATACGCATTGAATTATCAAAATAGACTGGAGTGAGCAGACAAAGGGTGAATTGCACTGTGCCGTTCAAAATTTGGACTACAGCCAAGCCGCATCCTTAGTTAATCCCAAAACATTGCTATGTCCATGAATTTGTTTTTATTTTTTGAGTTCTGAAAAAAAAATTGATGATAATTAATTAAGACTAATTTTATGATCATTTTTTTTAATGGGATGGTGCAAATTATGGAGGTATTTTGAGTAATTTAGAAATATATATAAAAATTTATTTGGCAAAAAATCTTAGGATATTATGTCCTCTTTATATGTAGTAATACCATGTATAACTCAAATAAATAAAAACAAAATAAAAAATTTATTATATATTGTGTGTTTATTAAAGTGAAATAGTGTTTTTTTTACCTAACTTACGTCTTAGATTCAAATTGTATTATCTTCTCTATCTAAAAAAAAAATGTTTTTAAAACAAATAAAAATAAATATATATTTTAATATAAAAAATCATACACACAGAAATTAAAGTCATTTTACTTTTTTTAAAGAATAATGCTATATGTATCAATTGGTGTACTAACTAGTGTACCAATTGATAATGTGTCATAATTTAAGAGATTTTTTAAATTTGTAATGTAATTAATAAGTGAGGTCAATAACAATGTCATAACTAATGTTGGTACACTAATTAATACATATAACACCACCGTTTCTAAACTCTTTGTTTTAAAGCCAAGTGATAAAGTATAACCTCATTAAGAACCTTTTAAATAGATTTTTTAATTATATATTTATTGTAAGATTTTTTTGAACACATCATTGCCAATGCCTTTTAATAGAAATCTAGATTAAGGCCCTGGTTAAGAATAAGTTATTTTAGTATTTTTTAATTTTTTATGAAAATATGTATAAAAAAATAAAGAGAGTAATGTGACAATTTATAGTGACTTTTTGGCTAAAATAATTTCTCCCCAAACAAGGCCTAAAATTGAAAAACAACACTTATAGAATGGACTTCTCAAAAAATTATGAGGAGATGATTTCAGTTTGGGGGGCATTTATCCACACAAAGTATGAATTAACAAAAATTTCAACTAACAAAAAGCAATTACATAAACTCTCTCTCTCTCTCTCTCTCTCTCTCTCACACACACACACACACACACAATCAAAAGCAAAATTGTACATTCCATATTCCAACATCTCTTCCCACACACACACACACACACACACACACACACAAAATCAAAAGCAAAATTGTACATTCCATATTCCAACATCTCTTCCCCACACTGCACTTACTGATTGACCAATTGAAGAAGACGAGGGTGAATGGTTCAAATAGTCTTTCATCATAGAATTATTTGGAAAATAGATTGTAATCAGCAGAATTGTTCTATACAAGAAAATCCAAAAGCATGCCGGGATTCCTTTATGCTGTGTTTGGTTGGGGGATTTGATGAGAGATTTGGAAAGGGAAATGAAAAAAGTAGGTAAAATGTGAATAAAACATACCTATATTTCACCTAATTTCACACACTTTTTCTCTTTCCCTTTCCAAATCCCTCTTCAAATCTCCCAACCAAACACAACGTTAAAGACTTCATATTCTCCCACTCTTCAACAATATTCAGCAATCCAACCATCATCATCATCAGCATCATCTTCCCTCAAATTTTAATGCTAAATATGTACTAGCAAAAACATAATAACGATGGCAATGATTAAATTAACTTCAATATTCATGATGAAATTTAACTTCAATAGTCACAACTCAACAAAAGACCTGGAACATCATCCTTCAACTTTCATTCTCCAACAGGCTCAAGTTTCAAAGATGTACAAGCATGAATGATAGCTACGTTAAGATACCCGCCATTAAGATTTTTTTACAGCAAATCACCAAGGAAATCAGGATGTGCATCACACCATGCAATTGCCAGCACAAGTATATATCGCCATTGTATTTTTAGAGGCTACTCTCACAGTGCTTCGCTGAATGAGTTGTGTTCAGTAGTTTTCAAACCCAACAAAAAAGGGAAACAAAATTCAAATTTAGTGTGCATACAGAAAGAGTATAAAACCAAAATCATCTAGGTCAAATTGTACACAAATCTCTCAATCCGTCTTTTCTATCTAATCAAATCCCTCAATCCAAACAGAGGGTTAATGTCACTACTAATAATACTAGTTATACCAAAACAAACGGCCAAATGAATATGTAAAATGGAACATCAAAATGATACCCAAGAGGAAAAAAAAATCCAAAAAAGTTATAATTTGTCAATTTGAAACTTGATTATAAATTGAATACAAAAAGGGGAAAAATAATCTGATCATTGTTGCCAACAAGAAGTGTAATCAGGCAATTGTAACCAGCACGAGCACTCACAGCTGGAGCAGCCATCATGAATATGTGGAACCAATGTAAACCTTAAAAAAGTAAATAGGTAGCCTGTGCACAAACAATAGGGTAATGCATAAACTAAATCCATACATATGTAGAGATATAGATATATTTACATATCTATATATAATTTACCGGATGAACATATAATGGTACACTGCGTCAAGTCTCAACCACAACAAAATGACAAAGAATTCAATGCAGCGATGTGGAACTTCAAATTTCATTTGTCAGAGTGAAAAAGAGAACTCAAACTTGCCTACATATGACAATATTCATGGCCTCCATGTATTCAAAATGAGGTAATTCAATAAACAGAGCTTAATTACAAGAAGCAAAAGAATAGGGCAACTGTATGTTGAGTCAGTATCAAAGGAAGGCATCCTTAACCAGTCCACACTCATCCTTATACCCATAATTACTTTGCAACAGCCAATTTTTCCTTATACAATTTCAATAGCTCAGGAGCTTCTTCCTGATGACAGTTGACAACCTCTGTTAGGAAAACCTTTTCAGTGTACTTCAGCATAGTTGCCAAGGTAATATCATTGTTCTGAATCAAACCTTTCGACAACAAAACTTGATAAACTGCACACCTTGGAACAATCCTCTTCTCAAAACTCATTGAAATAAACCACGGCCTTCTTGCAACAAGCAAAGACCCCCAACCCATTTTATTGACAAAAAAGTCCATCACTCTCACGATCTTATGCTCAGACGCCATCATACACCATGGATACTTCCCAAAAGCCACAAGAATGTCATCCTCAGACAAACCCCACTTCTTGTAAACCTCAACCTTCTTCCCCCAAGTTGATTTACTCATTGACTTCAATGCATGAACCGCTAACACAAAATTCGATTTTGAAGGATTAAAACCCATTTTCTTTACCTCATTCACAATCTTTCTAAACCTATCACTAGTCAAAATGAATGCTCTAGGCATGAACTTTAACATGAACAAAATTTTTGCATCTGGCACATTGGCTTCTCTCAAAATTTCAACATTGGGTAATGCACAATTTTGAAGATCAACTAAAAGAAGCCCAGCATTGCGTTTAATAGCAGAGATTGTCTCCTCTTCGGATTGTATAAAACTTTTAAAGAAATTGAAAGATGGGATTATTTGGTTTTCCATGCTTCTTTTTAAAACAGCTGGAGCTGAAGATAGTATTTTGGCAACATCAGTGCTCAAAACACCTTTAGATTTGAAGAACTGGAATTTGGGCAAAAGGGTTTTCTCCGGATCACATAAGATTACCGGAGGATACCTCCTGACGAGATTTGAGATCTGGGTTTTGGTGAAGCCGTGGTTCTCGAAGAATGCAAGGACAGAGTCAGGTTTGTTTGGAGTTTCAAATTTGACATAATTCGATGCTGAGAGAGCCTTTTCTAGAGGAAACCCACATGAGTTTATGAAGTAATTCACTGCGAATGAGTGTTGATTTGGAGTCGTTTCGAGTGATGATGATGATGAAAATGTGTGGATTTGAATGAAATAGAGATTATTGTAAGTAGATGAACAAGCTCTAACAAATGACCTTACGTGGTGTAAAGTTCTGCAAATTAAACTAGACATTGATTGAAATTTTAGCCCAAGGAATAGAGAATTACCTGTTTTGTAGAGGAAATCTTCACAATCTTGGAACTCTTCCCCCCCTAAAACCCTCTTCTTTCATGAACCCTAAATTATTTTTAAGGTAAATTACACTGAGCACCCGAAATTTGGCAAAAATACAATTAACCTATAGTTTTAACATAATTATGTTAAATTTTTTTTTTTTAGTAGTAACTTTAAACTATGGAGTCCTCTACTTTATCAGCAATGATGATTTAGGCCTCAAACTTATTCAACCCCCACACAATGTGGCGGGTGGTGATTGAAAAAGAAAAAAAAAAAAAAAGTGAAAAAAAAAAAAGGGATCAAGGGTGGAGAAAGGGTCCCAATCTTTATTCCTACTTTAATTTAACAAAAGAATAAAGATTATGACCCCCTTTCCCCACCCCCTTTTGACCCCCTTTCTTTTTTGATCGGTCACTTTTTCTTTTTTTTCTTCTTTTTTTTCTCCTCCTCCAATCACCATTAGCCACGTGTGTGTGGGGTGGTGGGAGTTGAAGTTTGAGGGGGTTTAAATCACTGCTGTTTAACAACAATGAGTGAGACCACTAAAAAGAGGAACATTAATAGTTCTAAAGTGGTGTGTGTCTCATATGATGGGATGTTTTGCTCTTGTGTGTTTTTTTTTTTTTTTTTTTAATTTCCACCTCATTAGTGGTCAATTAATGCTCCCAAATTAGTGGGATGAATCATTGTTGTTAATTTACATATATCTCTTTGTTGTCTTTATATATATTAATTGGGAGTTATTAAGATGTGCACATCATATACACATTTATTTTAAGCCATTAGATTTTTACAAATTAATCTCAACCACTGAATAATTTGATTAGAAATTTTGAGTACCTCTTCAACCGGTTACCATTCAAATTTCTTCACCGATTGTTCTCTTTCCAGCTGAGCTCTTCATATTGTTTTTCCAAAACCCCCTCTGTTTTTGAGACACCATTCCAATACTCTTCTTCGCCCTCGAAGACCATCCCCGCGAACATGACCTACCCTCGACTTCGCCTCAAGGTATGGCTCTCCCTCTCTCTGCAACTTTTTTCTCTCTCCCTTTCTCCATCTCCATTCTATGAAACCCTAGACCGCAATCCCCTTCTTTGAAACTGCCCCTTTCACGTTTGTGAACTCACTGGGTTGGTTTATAAAATTAGGAAACTATTAGGTTTAGGTTTTTTATGTTTGTTTTCTTTGGTAGCTGTTTTGATTCCATTCTTCGAAATCCCCTTTTGTTAACCCCTATTTCCTGTATCGATTCTTGTTTCCCATTGTTCAAAATGCCCCTTTCACGTTTGTGAACTCACTTGGAGTGGTTGGATTCTAAATTTAGGAAAAGATGATATGAATAGCTTTTGTTTGTAATGTTTGTTTGATTTGGTAGTTGTTTTGACCCCATATATATAAATATATATCTTGAAATTTTCGTTGAGTTTGTGAAATCTGATGTATGGACAATTGAATTTTGTACTCATGTAACTGATATGAGATTGCAATTATTTATTTATTGAAATCTGTTTATGTTTCTAATTCTTCGTGTCTTCTTTTGTTTTGCTTTTGGTAATGGTGCTTTTGGGTTATCATTGAATGTCATATTCCCCTTCTGGATTAGTAGTTGCATATTTTACCTATACATTTCAGGATTTCTCTCTCTTAGATCTTCTCCTTCTGTCTTTGCAACTGCTCAGATTCCATCCACCCAAACCCACCTCCCCACTGAGATCGAGATTGAATTGGACTGGTGACTTTTTTTTTTTTTTAAATGTTGTTTTCTAGGAATTTGTTATGATTACTTTTTCAGCTTTCGATTTGCTCATAATCTTTAAGCTTCACTGTTTGTCACCATTTTATCCTAGACTAGTGAGATGAAAGGATTGAGTATTTTTATCCCCTAACTTTATCCAATTGATCCTTGATGCCAATGCAGAATTTCTTGCGCCCAGATTTTATCTAGCCTTGAAAGTAGAATCCTAGACTCTTCTTCTGTGAGGGGATTAGATTGATGTTTATCCCCCCATTTTTTTTCAAAAAAAAGTTGTCAACATCCATGTCAGCACTAGGTGCCTAAGTGGTGCCATGAGAAAATGTAGCATTTTTTTATTTTGGGCACAACAATTTTCTTTTGAAATTTGGGTAAGTTAGTTAAAAAGAAAAAAAATTAGTTTCAATGTGTAGCTAAATAAATACACACTAGCTACAGTAGTTAGGCAAAATAAAAATGCCTTACACAGTATTAGAGTTGCTAATGTAGAGTTGCTAATGTAGAATTTTTATCTTTTCCTCTTATATTAGTTTGTTCTTTATTTGGAAATTATTTTTCTATGATTCTGTCAATAGTGATATGAGCTTTAATCCAATGTTTTAGGATTTTGAAAATGGGGATCAGTAAAACAGAAATAAACTTGAGGAGGTTGCTTGCTGCTGCATCTCATCAACAAAATCAAGCAAAGTTTATACATGTACGCCTACGGATCTTTCAACTCAAACTGTTGACTTGGGAATGGTTTGTGTGCTCTATCTTCTCTATATATGTGCGCGCATGTTTATGTATATATAGATTTTTACTCAGTTACAACTCTCCCTTCTTGGGGGATGTTTCTGTTATTATTATTTTTTAAATGGTTTTAGAGCATGTTAAAATGCCTTAATTGATTGGCATTGTGCATTGGTTGTTATATTTATATATATATTTGTTATTGATCCGGCAAAAGAATTTGGTTTGTTGTTTTTTTGCTTACGAATTCATGCCATACTTATTATATATTTGCATTGTTGCCGTATGTTGCTACACTAAGAGAACAATTAGAACAACTAGCTGAAGAGAGAACCTCATATGGATTACCAAGGTCAGTACTCTTTTCTTTCAAAGTTTTATTTTTTTTTCTTTGTACTATAGGGTTATTAGAGAGGCGCTGCATAGTGCACATTGTCATGTCCGTCATATAATTGTCGTGAACATTTTGAATTGCTTTTTACATATCCTTCTAGAGGGACCTGATGTTTCACTCCCCTGGTAAATTCAAAAAGTTTTTCTTTGTGTATCTTTTTCAAAATGATGATCTTTGATGTTGCAATTTCAGTCATGAATTGTGTAGTATTATGGTAGTGTTTGATTCACTGGAATAGAGTGGAATAGAATGATCATTCCATCAAAATATTCATTCTCATAATTGGTTAGACTAAAATAATAATGATAAATGCATTATAAATGGATTCATGTTACACCATTTTAAGGGAATTATCATTCCGTAGGAAAATTTAAGGAATCACATTTCCATTCCATTCCCTTTCATTCCAAGGAATCAAATAGAGCCTAAGATTGAAGGGAAATTGTAAATAATGCATTATAAGCATTGGAGATAATAGGTGAAGGTCGTCTAAAGCCATTTTAGGAGGAATGATTGTGTATTGATTTCTTCATTTGAGGCCTTCTTAGGTAGATATAGCTCCTTCGGATTATTGTGCTGGCCTTTTATAGCATCAGACATGTAATTCATTTGAAGAACTGAAGGCTAGAACCATTTCAAGAAACTAAAGCCATAGAAGAAATCTAAAAAAATTCAATATAAAGACATCAATGCAATGACCAAAATAATAATAATAATAATAATAATGTTGGCAGGTCTGATCAAGGAGTAAAATATTTGTTAGGTCCCTTTATTGTCAAATCCGGGTACAAAACTTTGAGTTATTCAAATTGTAATTTTTCCTGTATTTTTGTCTTTCCCGCTTGAGTGGGATCATTGGCGCTCAAGCGGAGTTTTTGGTCTCTCAGTATTTTGACAGGTTTGTAAAAGTACTGGAGTGTGTGATTTCGCGCTCGAGCGGGCTCTCAAGCGCTCGAGCGGAGATCGCGGACTCAGTTACCTATTTATATCTGTTTAGGATGTTTTTAGGATTACTTCTCCTAGATCCTATTTAAGGTTTTCTAAGGTTTTGTTTGAGGTTTTCTTCTGGAGATTTTGAGAGTTTTCCTTGATGTTTTGAGAGAGTTCTTTACTCATGATCTAAGATTCATACATCAAGGAGTTTGATACTTTAAATTCAAGAGAGAGAGTTATCTTCGGTGGATTTCGAAGATTCAAACGTATAGTTTCAAAAGGCGTTTGATTCTGTACGTAGTCGTTAATTCGACAATTGAAGATTGTGGATTCAACTTCATGATTGATCAATTCCGAGACGAAGGCGTGGTGAAAGAGTTACAGAAGATTCGAAGACAAATTGACTGAATTGGGTAATTTGTGTATTATCTTTGTAATCTTTCTACCTTCAGTAGTGAATTGATTAGTAGCGGTTCGCCTGTGGTTTTTTATTACAATTGAAGGTTCTTCAATTGTGATTTTTTTCACGTAAAAAATCGTTTGTGTCGATTTATCGTTTATTCCAAAAAACAAACAATCTAAATCACTTTTGTAAGTGCTTGTTGATTTAGATTGTGTGTTTTGGATTATTGAGATTTGGAATATTTTATTCTTAATCTAATCACGAATCACTTAGGATTTTCAATTGGTATCAGAGCGGGTCACTCTTTGTTTTATCAAAAATTATAGGAGTGTGATTTTGTGTGACTAGTATTATGGATTCTATTCATGAAGGTAACTCGACTCATAGACCTCCTTTACTCAACGGTACAAACTATTCTTATTGGAAAGCTCGTATGAGAGCGTTTTTAAAATCCATCGATGAGAAAGTTTGGCATTGCGTGATCTATGGGTGGAGTGAACCTATTGTCACCATTGATGGTGTAGATATTCCTAAACCCCTTGATAAATGGGACACAACTGATTACCAAAACTCGAGTTGGAACAGTAAAGCTCTCAATTCCCTGTTTTGCTCCGTCACACCTGAAGAATTTCGTCGTATCTGCACGTGTGAGGTAGCAAAAGAGGCTTGGGATATTCTTGAAACGATTCACGAAGGTACTACCTCTGTCAAAAGGTCAAAACTTCAACGTCTCACATCTGCCTTTGAAATCCTTTTTATGCGGGATGATGAGACGTTTGATGATTTCTATGGAAAACTCAGTGATATCGTTAATTCCTGTTTCACACTCGGTGAAAAAATCTCAGAAGCTAAAGTGGTTCGAAAAATTTTGAGGTCTTTACCCAAGAAGTTCCAATCAAAAGTGACAGCCATTGATGAGGCTCAGAATGTTGATCCCCTCAAGCTTGATCAATTGGTTGGAAACTTGCAGACTTATGAAGCCCACCAGATTTCAAAGAAAAAACAAAAAGAAAGTGTGACTTTCACTAGTGCTCATGAGACTGCAAAAACTTCGGAGACTGAATTTGATTTAGAGTCTGAGATGACGGCTATGCTTACAAAACAGTTTAAATAAATTTTGAAGAAAAAGAAGCCGAATTTCAGAGACCCTATTTCAAAAGACAAGGGTAATGAAAAACCCAAAACTTTTCCACCAAAATTTGCTCAAAAAACTGAAAAGAAGATTGTAGAGGGGCAAGGGGTAAAGTGCTATGAATGTCAAAGGTTTGGTCATATTGCCCTTGAATGCCCTTCGAAAAAGAATCAAAAAAAAGTTTACACTGTGACTGGGGATGATGAAAGCGGGTCGGAACAAGAACCCAAAGAACCTGAATCCAGTGAAGACGGGGATAGTGCTTTCATGGCTTTTTGGTCCTCTTTCACTCAACCTCTTCCAAAGCCATCGGATTTAGCTCGTGCTCAGAACTTGCATCATGCTCGTCCTCTTTCACTCAACCTCTTCCAAGCCAACCAGAGAGCCCTAATTACTATTCGTGGAGCAATTTCCTATGAAGAACTGCAACGAGTTGCTCATTGCACAAAGGCTAAAGACACATGGGAAATTCTGAGCTAATTTCATGAAAGAGGAGATTCACCTTCCCCATCATCCAGCAACTTCCCTGTCTTAGTTGCTAGATTGGATGAAGTCAAGCAGAATGAAGAGCAAAAAGAGGATGATGAAACATCTGAAGACAATGATGAGGTAAATGGCGAGGAACTACAACAAGCGTACGAAAAGTTGTACGAAGAATCTCTAAATTTGTCCAAAATCAACGACAAACTCTTTCTCAAGCTCAAAACATGTGAAAGTGAGAATGTCAGGCTGAAAGGAGAACTTGTAGCAGCAAAGCAGAATATCATCAAGATCTCGAGTGACAGGCAAGACTTATGTGGAAAACTACTATCCTGTGAAACTGAAAGGAATGAACTTCTGAAGGTATATTCCACATATGAAGAAAAGCTTGAAAGTCTTGAGATGTCATAAGCTAAATTGAAAGAGATAGTCTGTCAGAAAGATGAAGAACTTTGTATTGCTAGAGCAACAATCTCCATGTGGAACAAAGGTTCCAAATCTCTAGAAGACATCCTCGGGTCTCAACAAATGGGTTGTGACAAAAGTGGGCTAGGCTATGGTGCAACAGCTCACAAGGGACAGGCCTCTACCTTACATAACCTGAAGACTCAAGCAAAAGGAAAGTTGAAGGTAGACCAGGACGATTCCTCTCTTCATCTACCGAAAGTGGGTAAGATCAACAAAAAAGAGGTAAAACCTGTTTTTATTTGTCATCATTGTGGTAGGTATGGCCACATTCGTCCTTATTGCTATGAACTGTTTGGTAAGGTGTCTCAAAAGGGTAGAAATTCGAATACGTTTTGGGTTAGGAGACAACCTTACATGTCTAGGCGGAATACCAAGATTCATGAGGGTGTTCACAATACCAAGACATTGACCAAGACCAAAAGGATTTGGGTAAGGAAAAATGATTTGACTTGTTTAATTGTTCACACTGCCTTAAAAGCACGTGACTTACATATGTGGTATCTTGATAGTGGCTGATCTCGTCACATGTCCGATAACAAATCCTACTTCACCTCTCTTGAAAAATATGAAGGAGGAATTGTTACCTTTGAAGATGGCGGCACTTTTAGAGTCATTGGTAAGGGCTCTATAAGTGTTGTCGGTCTTCCCAAACTGGATAATGCTCTACTTGTTGATGGTCTTAAAGCAAATCTTTTAAGCATTAGTCAAATGTGTGATTCCCATCATGAAGTATTGTTTTCAAAAAATAAATGTGAAATTTTGGATAAAAAGGGAAATACTGTCTATTGGGTGCTGGCCTTGATGGGTCAGCGGGTCTAGATCTACGGCATCGGGACATCAACAATCTTCTGCTTGGATGGTGATTTCTCTCTCTCTCTCTCTCTATATATATATATATACATATATATAACATATGTATATACATATTTGTATGCATAATTGCATATACACATGTTCATATCAATTCTTTGTTTTTTCATAATTGGAATTGAATTTGGATGTAGTATAATAGAATGCAGATTACTTGGTTAAGATTGATTGAGTGGTTGTTATTGATTTAAATTACGTTAATAAGGTAAACAAAAATGGTAAAGTCATATAGGTTATTGATTGTGAATAGAAAGAATAGGATGATCTGTTGCATTTTCTTTCCCAATATTTAATATAGATAAAATAAGAGAGAGATAAAAAAATTCTGGAAGTCCAATGGGGAAAAAGCTGAAGATATTTGTAGCGGGTTTCTCTCAATTGATCTATGTTTGGCCTTTATCATTCTCTTTAAGGAACATGTTTGTGCAAGTTTTTCATGGTGCAAAAGTAATGTGTGTCTATTTAATATTTTTCCACGCAGTGCAAGACCTTAATGTTATCCGCAATCATGGGGCGAGCCCACAAATAAAATCTGTGTAAGGTGCATTTTAATAGTTATATATATATATATATATATGAAAGGAAAAAAGAAAAGGCAAAGGTGATATCCAAGGGAATAATCAATGGGCTTCTTGTCATCAACTTACGGCTTTATATAGGAATAATTTGTTGTCTAATTGTAAGGATTGAAATTACTAAATGATTTTTCCCTCAATGTTATTATCACCCATATATCCCAAAGGGGAAGGTAACCTTAAGAATATGTATCCTTCTTTCTTTTCTGTTTTTTTTATCCTGTTCTTTTAAGATGCACAAGTCTCTTTTGTCCATTTGGCTTAGTAACTGAATAGTTATTATCCATGTTAGCTGATTGGTTTAATAGATTTGAGATTATGTTTGATTTAATAAAAACAATATTTAGGGCTTCTTTTCTATGGAGGGTAAGTTTTGTGTTTGGGTTATGCAACTAACTTTTATTTTACAGGTGTAAGGTGCACGATCATTGAATACGAAAAGAATTTTGCTTTCATGTTTTTATTCTTAAGATACCAAAATCCCCTCTTAATTAATTCCCTGCCGTAGCTTACATAACATTATGCTTTAGGAGCAATGCTACATCTACTTAAATCTTTACTAAAAACATACATGTCTAAACATTATTGGATGTTTAAATATCTTTGCTTGTTTTACAACCAATCACATATTTTACCTCTTGTATTTTTAGTAAGATTGTTAGTATGTGTAGAATTACTCTATGCTTGAGAAACCAATAACTGACAAATTTATTCTTTTAAATAGAAAACTAGGTTGCCATGTCAATCTCTAGCTAATTTTGACAATAGGGTTGACATATTAGTGTACAGTAACATCAACAAGAGAATGAAATCTGCTCCTAGAAAAATTTAAACAAAAAAAAAAAAAAAAAAAAAAAATTGAAGAAAATGAAAACATAGGATAGTGATAAGCGCCCTGTAGTTGGCATGGATAATATTCATTAAGAAAGGATGTCTAAACTTTTTTTTTTTTTTTTTTTTTTTTTTTTTTTTTTTTTTTTTTTTCCCGCTCCCTTCTTAATATAACTCCTTGATTTGGGTTGTAAGGCTTTATTGCATCTCTAGAGTAAATTTTACAAATTCTAAAAATTTGGGCATAATTTCTTCTCTCATGACATCATTTTTTAAAAAAAAATATTTTAAAGTTCTTAATTTTGGATATTTAAAATATAACTTAGTTGCATCAAGCCCTTTTCTCTTTGTCAAACCTTCACAAAAAAATAAATAAATAAAAAAAATGAAAAACCTCTTTAGATTTTTAATATATTTTGATCTACATAATTTGATTTGCTTTTGGAATTGAATCAACTGCATTATTGGTAACTGTTAGGGAAAATCAATGATTCCCCACAAGTAAATCAATCAATGGAAATAAAAACTAATGCGGAAAAATTAAATCAAAAGCAACACAAGAATTTTTACGTGGTTCCCTCAATGTAAGGTACGTCCATGGGATCGAAATCCGATTTCACTATCAACCAAATAAGTTTCCAAACGATTACAAACGAGACACGAATGATCTCACAAACCACCCTTAGGTGAATTCCAAATAATCACAAATAAACAAAAAGAAAAGACCTCACCAAATAGATAAACCAAAATCTTCAAAATCAGAATTAAAGAAGATCCAAAATAATAAACCAAATTAACACCGAAAACGAACCAAACAAAGCAGCCAAAACCACACCACCGAGTTGAATTCAAGCATTGCCACTCCAAACCAAAAATCACCAAAGAAGAATTAATTGGCATGAACGCCGAAAAAAGATGTTATAGCAACGGCACCACTACGAAAAAGTTTGAACAAAATTTGTAAAAGCCGTACATCACTTTTTGTGAAGAATAAACACAACATATATATATATATATTGAATCTTGGGTTTTAAAATCAAACCCTAATTGTTACCAAATTGAATTGGGTCTCTAAAAATTAGATATAATATATTAAAATATATTATACCCAAACCAAACTAAAATTCTTTTTCCAAAACCAATTGGGTCTCAAACTGCAATAAGGAGATATATCCCAACAATTCTCCCCCTATCGACTAGGTGGAGATATCAACCATACCCGCCAAAGTTCGACACTTTAAATGTTTGTCCCTCGACAAAGTCTTAGTCAACATATCAGAAATATTATCATCTGTGTGAACCTTTTTGAGTTGCAACAACTTCGAATCTAACACATCACGAATCCAATGGTATCTCACATCAATATGTTTCGATCTCGAATGAAAAGTAGAATTTTTACTCAAGTGAATAGCACTTTGACTATCACAATAAAGCACATACTTTTCTTGCTTCAAACCCAACTCTTGCAAAAATTTCTTCAACCATAACTCTGCTTTGCAAGCTTCCGTAATGGCAATAGATTCATCTTCGGTAGTTGAGAGAGCAACACATTTTTGTAATTTAAATTGCCATGCCACAGCTCCCCCTGCAAAAGTCATCAAATACCTCAAAGTAGATTTCCTAGAATCAATATCGCCGACCATGTCAGAATCTGTGAACCCATCAAGCGTCGGTTTACCATCTCCAAAACACAAAGACACCTTCGAAGTCCCTTGAAGATACCTTAGAATCCATTTTACCGCTGCCCAATGTTCTTTACCTGGTTTAGAGAGAAACCGACTCACCACACTAACGGCGTGAGCAATATCTGGCCTTGTACAAACCATGACGTACATTAAAGAACCAACTGCTGAAGTATAAGGAATTTCAACATCTCTTCTTTGTCTTTCTCACTTGTAGGACATTGATTCGAACTAAGCTTGAAGTGACCCGCAAATGGACAACCAACCGGCTTTGCTTTATCCATGTTGAACCTCTCAAGAACTTTCTCAATGTAGCTTTCTTGAGACAACCAAATCAGCCCCTCTTTGCGATCACGAACAATTTTCATACCAAGTATTTGCTTTGCCGGTCCCAAATCTTTCATAGCAGAAGATTTACTCAACTATAACTTCAAGTTGTTAATTATGGTAGAATCTTGACCCACAATTAACATGTCATCAACATAAAGAAAAAGAATAATAAATTTACCATTCGGGAAATTTTTCACAAACACATAATGGTCCGAAGTGGTTTTAGAAAAACCATTATTCATCATGAAAGAGTCAAATTTTTTGTACCATTGCTGCAGGGCTTGCTTGAGGCCATACAAACTTTTCTTCAATTTGCAAACAAATTTCTCTTTCCCTTTCTTTACAAAACCTTCTGGTTGCTTCACGTAAATTTCTTCTTCAAGATCACCGTGAAGAAATGTGGTCTTCACATCAAGTTGCTCAACTTCAAGGTTCATGCTTGCAGCCATGCCAAGTACAACCCGAATAGAAGACATCTTCACAACCGGTGAGAAAATCTCGTCAAAGTCAATACCTTTCTTTTGCCCAAAGCCTTTCACAACAAGACGTGCTTTGTACCTCAGATTCTTACTATCATTCTTCAATTTGAAAACCCACTTATTTTTCAGAATTTTCCTCCCTTTAGGCAACTTCACTAAATCATAAGTGTGATTTTCAAGTAAGGAATTCATCTCCTCTTCTATGGCCTTTTTCCAATCATCTTTCTTTGCATGCTTAATTGCTTCTTGGTAGCTCTTAGGCTCCCCTTGATCGGAAATCAACACAAATTCATTGGAAGGATACTTTCTTGAAGGTTGCCGGTTCCTAGTAGATTTCCTCAACTCAAGTTGTGGTGGCGGTTCTTGAGTTGGATGCTCTTCCTCAATTTCTGGCTTAACTTCATTAGGATTAGCATCATCCTCCACTTCTTCAATAGGTGGCTGTACATCTCCCCCATTTTCATCATCAACTGAAGATGAAGGAGATGGATCCATGTAATGAGATCACTAGTTTTTGGCTCCGGTTGATCACCTTTGCCAAAGTCTTCAATTGTTTGGTCTTCAAGAAACACAACATCACGGCTTCGAATAACTTTCTTATCGACCGAATCCCACAATTTATAACCAAATTCATCACGCCCATAGCCAAGAAAAATAGATTGTCTAGACTTACTATCAAGCTTGGACCTCTCATCCTTTGGAATGTGAACAAAAGCTCGGCAACCAAACACTCTTAAGTGCTCATAAGACACATCTTTGCCGGTCCAAACTCTTTCTGGAACATCACCATTCAAAGGATAGGAAGGAGACAAATTGATCACGTCAACCACTGTCCTCAATGCCTCACCCCAAAGGATCTTGGCAATTTAGCTTGTGAAAGCAAACACCTTGTTATTTCCACAATGGTGCGATTCATACTCTCGGCAACGCCATTTTGTTGAAGAGTCTTCTTAACTGTCTTTTGGTGCCGAATACCTTGGCTGCGACAATACTCATCAAATGGCCCAGTGTATTCACCACCATTATCTGATTGGATGCAATTCAATTTTTGCTCTATTTCTCTTTCAACCATAGCCTGAAAATGCTTAAATACTTCTAGAACTTGATCTTTAGTTTTTAGTATAAAAGCCCAAACTTTCCTTGAATAATCATCAATGAAAGTAACAAAATAAAGTGCACCACTATGTGTTCTAACTTTTAAAGGACCACAAACATCCGAATGAATCAACTCCAAAACATTTTTTTTTTTAGAAGCAACATTTTTCTGAAAAGAAACTCTATGTTGTTTACCCGCTAAACAATGAACGCAAGTTTTAAGATGTGTACCTTTCAAATCGGCTAGAAGCTCTTTCTTGAACAAAACCTGCAGCCACTTTTCACTCATGTGCCCAAGTCGCTTGTGCCACAATTCGGTAGAAGTATCATCTTCAAGTGCATTGACAACACCTTTACAAATTTTTCCTTGCATCGAGTAAAGTGTATGAGTCTTCTTGTACTTAGCCACCACCAAAGAACCCTTTGTGAGCTTCCATATTCCATCACCAAATTTGTTGTTGTAGCCTTCATCATCTAGCTTCCCAGTAAAGATCAAATTGAGGCGAATGTCGGGAACATGCCTCACATCTTTAAGCAACAACTTGCAGCCCAAATTTGTTTCCAAGCAAACATCACCCATGTTGATAATCTTGGACAAACCTTCATTACCCATTCAAACAGAACCATAATCTCCTTCGGTGTAGGTAGTGAAGAAATCAACTCGAGAAGTCACATGAAAAGAAGCACCAGAATCAATCACCCAATTGCTCTCTTGGCCCACAAAATTGATACAATCATCTTCACAAACGACCATGAGATCATCGGTAGTAACTGTTGTAGTGTCTTCTTGCTTCTTATCCACACTTTTGTCATGCATTTTCTCCTTATTCTTGAGCTTTCAGCATTCTCACTTCATGTGCCCTTTCTCATGGCAATAATAGCACTCAATGTCTTTCTTTGAAAAAGAACCATCTTTTGATTTGTCACGGCTTTGATCACGACCATGAGGAGTCTTACTCCTCCCCCTTGTTTTGCTTCGGCTTCTCACAACAAATGCTTCTGAATGAGAGGAACCCGCTGATTTTCTTCTAGTTTCTTCATTTAACAAGCTACTAGTGACTTGGCCCATTGTGACAACTCCATCGGGTACCGAATTACTAACTGTCACAACCAAGGTCTCCCAACTTTCGGGCAAGGAACTAAGTAGCATCAAAGCCTGCAACTCATCATCAAAAACAATTTTCATAGAAGCAAGTTGGTTAACAATACTCTTTATTTCATTCAGATGTTTTAGTATAGGGCTGCCCTCTTTATATTTTAAATTAACTAACTTACGAAACAGAAAAGCTTTATTTGTGGCCGATTTCCTATCATAAAGGCCTTCTAATTTTTTCCATAAATCATGTCCTGAAGTTTTAGTAACAACATGATGAAACACACTGTCATCAATCCATTGACGGATAACACCAACGGCTTTTCGATTAAGCCTATTCCATTCATTATCTTTCATACCCTCGGGTTTGCCACTATCAACCTCAATGGGTCCATACAAATTTTTACAAAATAAAAGGTCCTCCATTTTAGTTTTCCAAGTTACCCAATTGCTTCCATTGAAGCTAGACATGTGACCTACATTCCCCTCCATTGATTTACACAAATAAATAAACTCAAATAAACCGTAAGCTCTGATACCAGTTGTTAGGGAAAATCAATTATTCCCCACAAGTAAATCAATCAATGAGAATAAAAACTAATGTGGAAAAATTAAATCAAAAGAAACACAAGAATTTTTACATGGTTCCCTCAATGTGAGGTACGTCCACGGATCGAAATCCGATTCCACTATCAACCAAATAAGTTTCCAAACGATTACAAACGAGACACGAATGATCTCACAAACCACCCTTAGGTGAATTCCAAATAATCACAAATAAACAAAAAGGAAAGACCTTACTGGAAATAAGGACCTCAAAATAAAATTGGTAGGTATTGAATTAATTCACAATTAAACATGATCACAATTGCCATAATAGTTTAAGTAGAGACTTTGGGAAAATTATAACCTCTTTTCTTGTATATTTTTTTTGTTATAAACCTACTCTTTTGTGAGATGTAGATTCCTCTCTGCCCAGTTCAAAGAGGATCAAGCTAATGATTGGTTTATTAATGAGTGGCAGCTACCATTATTTGTATTAAAGTCTCATGCATCTGTATAGCCTGTGCATACTATTAGTAAAGTTTTGCAGTCCTGTTTTCACTTGGCTGTTAATGTGTTTGCATTGTCCAGTCTCCATTGCAGGTCTTCTTGGATTTAAGGTCCTTTGTATGAAGCTATGCCCATCATTTCCCTTAACTGTTTAGGGATGTTGTGGGTTGAGTGGCTGTGAGATCTATATGCTAGGCTCCTGATATGTGAGTGTTTGTGAGGCTGTTTATACTAACTATTTTTCTGCCCCTGTTATGTGGTGGTTGAACAGATGTAATCCTATGTTTGAGCTGGTGCAATTGTGTAGACCGCCGGAACTTCGCTCCGCGCGCGAAGGCACGAATTGTGGTTCTTAGCTACTATAGTTCGGACTCATGTCACGGTTCTGAATCTAATCTCACAAAGTGCAACGTGAGACTGATAAATCACCAAAGAGTCCAAATCCAGCAAATCATTTTGAAAAATCGATTTTAATAAAAAAGCGTCAAACATGGACTGCTTTGCCAGATTTCAGAGTTGCCACCTAAATGTTTTATTTTTGGAAAATTTAGAAAATCCTGACTCGTGCCAAAGGCCACGTGTCCGTCATCACCAAAGTTGCCTCGGCTCGGGAACTTAGGTACGAGAGGGGGAAGGTCCTGAAATGAGCACCCCCGCTCGCCCGATCAAAGGATTGGCCTCTACTAATCATGATATTTTGTTTTTGAAAACACATGCGTTCTTATTTCGATTTATTGGCTAACTTACTATGTGATGCGCACAGCATACAAGTATAGACTTAATCATGCGGATTGGAACAAAACAACTCATGTTTATTTTTTAAAGTGGTTTGAAAGTGCTACTTGCAAGTAGGCTAAAGCGCGGATTTGCCACCTTTAAGTGGGCTTAGAAAAACATGATTTTGCCACTTCAAGTGGGCTTAAAACTCATAATCATCGAGTTGTTCCAATCTAGGCAATCAAACCTTCACCCACCGGCATTCATGCAGTTATAGCAGTTAAGCAAATAGCCTCATGGCAAGCATGATATCATGGCAACACTCACACTCATGCAAGGATGCTAAAGCATAAACACTTACAGTGTACTTCGAGCCAAAACAAAATCTAGTTAGTAATCAATGCATGATCCTAACTATGTTAAGATGCCTAATACAACACATGCAAAATGAAACTAAATAGGCTCGGCTATTCTAAGATGACATATGAATGCAACACTTGGTAACATGCTTTGAAACACATATTCAAGTAGATGTATTGAAATTCAATGCAGTTTGAATGATGCGCTGAGCCCGGTGCATGCAAGATGAATGAATGATGCACGCATGTAAACCATAAGTATGCTAATTGAAACATGCCCTAAAACTAACCATCGAAAGCTGGTAAATAAAAGGGAGAAAGATGTGGAGTTGAAAGACATGCATCACACACACGCACACTTATTTACAACATTTGCCCTCTCGACGGAGGGTCCGAATGAATAAGCTAAGCTAGCTAAGCTAAGCTAATTAACTAATCTAATTAAACCAATTAGACTAATTATTACAAAACAAAATTAATTAACTACTTCTAGGTAACTAATTATTACAAAACGAATCAATTAATCAAACACATCAACTAATTAATTACAACACTTTTATAAATAAAATAACAGTTTATTCCAAGTTAACAAAAGCACTAAAATGGCCTCGTGACGAGGGATGCACGCATGCTCGGTCGGCTTCGCTCAAAAATTCACTACCATGTCTCATGATGCCTCTGTTTGCACTCTTTTGTACTTCTGAAAATTGTGCCAATTTCCAATATGCTTCTGTTTTTACCTTAGAAACATGCTGAGGGGTGGTCGGCCAAGAGGAATGGCCATCAGCCAAAGTTAATGGTCATCGACCACTTTTGATAGCCGATTGGCAGCCTTTGATGGCCGGTCGGCAGCTTTGATGGCCGGTCAGCCACTGATTCCTGCAATTTCTCCTTTTGCTGCAACAAAGCACAAACAAGGGCATAGCAGTGTATTTGCAAGGTATGTGTGCACAACCACCCTCCCTATCATTTCTCAAGCTCAAGGGAGTGTAATGCTCGACTCTCCGGCCACCAATCACGCATCTCAATGCATGATGGGCAAAGAAGCCAAGTTTGCACAAATCAATGTTAATGAATGCACACAAATAACACATAAGACTCGATGAACCTCCACCTTATCATATATGATCAAAGGTGTCGGTGACCTAAGGAATGAGGCACGTTTCATCACTTTGAGTATGAAACGTCCCTTGTTCCTCGTGTTTGGATTAACGTCCGATCCAAATACATGCAATGCAACACAAACATGTTATCTTGGCATGTTCTACTTTGGTTCATTTGTTTACTCATTTTAAATTACCAATTAATCCTTTAATCGGTTAAGTCCAAAAGTGAGAAGTCCTCTAAATGGAAAGACTACGCCACAAGCATCTTGAGCATGAAAGAAGCATCATGCCGTTGGTTAGTAGAAACCCTCAAGAGAAGGCTAAAACCATTAGGCATGAATGCCTCAATTTCGTGCTCAAACCAACAAAGGGCTTAAAACCACTTTCAAAGTGATATAAAAAATGAAGAATGGGATGCAATGACATACATTCCAGCACTGAAATAGTATGCTAAATGACATTGAAACATGAAAACGATGCATGCAAGATATGCTGAGAGCTAAGAACGCCAAAGCTAGTGAAGTGCATTACACTAGAAGCATGCCATATAATGCTCAAATGATTAAACCAGCCCAAAACAGAGCTATAGCAGGCCAAAACAGTGGCTAAAATGATCTAAAATAATAGCATGAAAGGTGAGAAATGCATGCTCATGCAATGGCTCACAAACAAGGCATAAAGGTGCAACTCTCAAATATATTGAAGGAGTGATAAACATGAGAGTATTGCAAAGATATAAACTCTGAAATACCATGAAAATGATGCCAAGGCATGCAAACATCACAAATATAGCATGCTAGTGGTCTCAAAACTCAAGACTAGTGAAGCCCTCTATGCCATAGCTATACAAAGCAAGCCCCAAAAGGCCAAGAACACTCAAAACAGTCCAAAAGCATGTCAAAATAGTACCAAAACATGCATGGAGTACAGCCAAGACAAGCTAGAATGATGGGCCAAAACACCAAGTATACTAGGCTAGTGAGCAAGGTTTACACTACAAGTGTAAGAAGCATGCAAGAGGTGACCTAACCAGCCAAAATCAGAGTTATCGCATGCCAAAATAACACCAAAAATGGGCTGAGACTAAGCCAACACATGCTAGAATAACAAGCTAACTCATTAGGCATGCAAGGCTAGCAAAGAGGATTTATACTACAAGTGCATAAAGCATGCAACCAATGATCAAACAAGCCAAAAACAGAGTTATGGCAGGTCTAAGAAGTTACAAAAATGAACCTAAATAAAGCCATAAATAAGTAAAAACACATGCTCATTTGGTTGGCCATCAACACTAGCAAGAAGACAAGAGGAGAGGGGACCACCCTCTCCTATTTGGGCCCTCAAAACAGGGTTTTTACCACTGAAAATTCTCTAAATTTCAGTGGTTAAAAGGTTTAAGGCCTTGGAAGATGGCTCAAAAGCTATACAAACTAAGGAACAAAAGGGAGAGACAACCCCCTAGCCAAACAAGGCTCAAACTACCATTTTGAGGACTAAAAAACAGAGTTTTTTTCAGTTCAAAAACACCCCAAAAACAGCCCCAAAGTAGTTGAAGAAGATGGCAAAACAAGCTATGCAAAACAAGTTTAAAGGGGAGAGTTTATACCTCTTGAAGCCAAGCAGCAAAACAGGCAAGAATCTGAGCTCAAATCACCTTTTGGAGCTCAAACAAAGCCCCAAGTAAGCTTCAACCAACCTCCTCCCAAAGATAGGCAACTTTGATCAAGGATGCATAGGCAAACTAGGCATGTTTCTCTACTTCTATGCACAAGAGGGCAAGAGATAGAGCAAACTAGAGAGAGAGGCAGAGATTCAGCTCTGAAAATTGTAGAGAGAGAGAGAAAGAGAGAAAGAGAGAGAGATTTTAGTGTGAGAAGCTCTCAAACTTGCCAAATGTTCTAACCCCTTCAATATGAGATATAAGGCTCTCATATATAGCAAAATATCAACTTGGGTCAAAAATATCTGAATTGGGACAGCTGCAGCTTGCTGGAAACAGCTGGAGGGAAAAGATCTTCAAAAAATCTGAATTGGTGTCACTCTTGGCCGACCGGCCATCTTTGGTGCCGATCTGCTACTTGTGATGGCCGACCGGCCACTTTTATGGCCGACTGTGCACATTTGTGGCCGACTGCAAATTCTGCTTTGCAGGTCCAACTTCAAATGTGCATAACTCCTTCATATGAACTCTTTTTCATGTCATTCTTGTGTCCAAATTGAAGCCCTAGAAGTAAGATTCCCAATGGTGACAGACTTGCATCAAAATTCCAACTGTGAAAAAAGTTATGCCTCTTTTAGTGAAGACTACTCAGTTTCGGTCCAACCAGAATGATGCCCAACTTCAACCAACCATATCTCTCCCATCTGGACTTGTCTTTAGGAGATTCTTGAGTGCAAAATGAAGCCCCAGAAGTCTTATTTCCAACGGTGGTGGCCTTATAGCTTAAATCCAAGTATGAAAAGGGATAGGCCTGATTTAGCGAGGGTTGCCCGACTCTCTCTTAACGGTTCGTGCCCATTTTCTTCCTCAACTAGGTTTCTTCCCTCTCCTCCTCTTTTCTTCAACTCCAAACCCCTAAAAAAGGTGTTTTGAAAGATTTTTTTAAAGATTTCACATCTCTTTCATTCATTTCCACTTTGTCCTTGCTCGGTTTACCAAAAAACGCACCATTTAACAAAATGCGAGCCTCCGAGCATCGTAGAAACTTTATTTTAAAAATATTTGGAAAGAGAGGGTTTTAAGATCTAAAAACCATTCAAAATAGCTTTTGGTCCAAAATGGAGTGTGAGGTTGGGATTTGACTCTCTTCTTGCTGAAGAAATCGAACTTTTGCTCTACACATCTTTCACTACCAAGTAAACCATCAGTAGGGCCCAAGTCTTAAGGGGCGATCAAAAATGAGGTATCTACAAATTACTGCTTGGGTTTGCTGAAGCTGGGCAATGGTTGGTTCTAGTTTACTTCTTTGTCGTATCGACGGTGTTGTTGGTTGTGGTTGGTGTTGCTAGTGTTCTTTATTATTATTCTTCTTTGTTTCGCCTACTCTATTGGGAAACAATACTGGTATAGCTGGAATGTTTCTTTGGGCTCTATTCTTATTGCTGTGGTGCAATCGATACTATTAGTGATGTCTTTGTTATGGATCACTTTATTGGAAACTGTTTTGTTGTTTTATTTTTTTTCCTGGTTGGATTTGTCTCATACAATTTGTTGGTTGTTAGAGCTATTTTGGTTGTTTGTTTTGTTTTGTCTGCTATCTGTCTTTAGCTTTCTTAGTTTCCCTTTGTGAGCTTTTCCTTCTTGTGGCCCTTTTTTTTGGATGGTTGGAAGTGAAATGTATGCAAATTGCAGAATGGTTGATAATATATGTATTGTGTGTATTTATATACATGGTATAGGTTGCACGAAATACATACAGGTTGTGGACAAAATAATTAAAAAATAAATAAAATCTTGTTTTTGGTGACGAAACAATTGGTAGCTAAAAAGGAAGTAAATATTTTTAGCGACTAAATAGTTAGTAGCTAAAAATAAAAATAAAATGAAAAAAATTTTTTGGCTACTAAATATTTAGTGGCCATAAAAAAAAGTAGACTCTAGTAGCTAAAACTAAAATAAAATAAAAATTGGCAATTAAAACTTTAGTAGCTAAAAACAAAATCAAACTTTAGGCGACTAATACTTTTGTGACGGAAAACGCGGCATGGGTCAAGTTCAGCTTCATTTATACAAAAACCTCCACTATAGACCACCTCAACATGCAATTCTCCATCGTAGAACACTTCCATTTACCGCTTGCAATGACCTATATATTTTGAAGTGGGAAAACAAAGTTTTCTAGTGATCAAAGTAGGAAAGTTAATTTTTAAAATTCTAAAGTTGCTCTTAGAAGTTAGCAAATTGGACCAAAAATAAGAAGAGCCAAATAATATAGGGACTAAGGTGGATACAATGACGAACAATATATATCTAAGAATTAAAATGCAATTTATTATTTTCAAAAAGGAGTGACGGTAAAAAAGTAGTGATCGACTACGAAATAATAGGCAATGAATAATATTGGTATGTGCTACAGTTATAAATGTGTCAGTGATTTATAGCCAACGTCATCATTTGAGCATAACGACAACATGACACTAGTAGCAGCAACAATGTTATTATAGTGGTCTAAGTCGATGATAATGGTTGTATTTCAATAGATCGACGGGCGTGACTAATTGAAGTTGGTAACAATAACATTGTTGTCTAATTCACTAATAATTACAAGGAAAGAAAGGGTAAGAGTCAATGAGATAGTCATAGCAACAACATTTCAGGTAACATTAACGTTGACATATGGACTGAAGCTTGCTCAAAACATTTGGAAAATACACTCCCACAATTTTTTTATTTGTATTTTAAATTGTTTTGGAAAATAATAAACTAGCACACAAGGAGAAGAAAATTATGTGGATGTGCTTTGCTTTCTATGACACTGAAACCATCATATGTCCTTAATGTTATGTTTGGATCATGGATTTAACTATGGATTTGGAAAAGGAAAATGGAAAAGATGTGCAAAATAATATTTTTCGTATATAGATTTTTTCTTTTCTCGCCATAATCATTACTTTCCTTAAGTATTGTCTTCTTTACTAACTTTATTTCGATGTTCTGTTTGTGTTTGTCATAGGTTCTCAATTTCTCCATCTTAACGTAAAAGTAAACCTATACCTCCTCCATCCCTTCCTCCGTAGTGGTTGCATTAGCAGGTCTGCTTTTTAATTTATTTGCTTTTAATTAATAGCAGGGCATTGGCGGGTGTACTATTTTATTTATTTGCTTTTAATAAATAGCAGGGCACTGGCGGGTGCTATTTTATTTATTTGTTTCATTTTAATTCATATTAGGGTACTTGCTTCTATGTTTTTGAATTTCTTTGCTTTGAATTGGTAGCAGGGCACTGGCGAGTGTGCTATTTTATTTATTTGTTTCATTTTAATTGATAGTAGGGTACTTGCTTTTGTGTTTTTGAATTTATTTGATTTGAATTTATAGCAGGGCACTGGCGGGTGTGCTTATTTACTTGTTTAATTTTAATGAATAGCAAAGCACTGGCGGGTGTGCTATTTTATTTATTTGTTTCATTTTAATTAATAGTAGGGTAATTGCTTTTGTGTTTTTTAATTTATTTGCTTTGAATTGATAGTAGGGCACTGGCTGGTGTGCTTATTTATTTATTTGATTTTAATGAATAGCAGGGCACTGGCGGGTGTGCTATTTTATTTATTTTAATTTATAACAGAGCATTGGCAGGTGTGCTTTTTAATTAATTTATTTTATTTTAATTGATAGTAGGGTACTTACAGGTGTGCTTTTTTTATTATTGGCATATAATTGGTAGTAGAGCACTGGCTGGTGTGCTTATTTGTTCATTTTCTTTAAAGAATTAATAATTGATAGCACAGTATTGGCGGGTGTGATTTTTTTTTTTTTTGTTTGGTTTTAGTTGATAGTAGGGTGCTTGCAGACATGTTGTTCAATTTTTTTTTTAATTGATAGCAAGGCATTGGTAGGTGTGCTAATTTATTTGTTCCGAAGATTTAATTTATAACAGCGCAATGGCAGGTGTGTTTTTTAGTTGATTTGTTTCATTTTAATTGCTAATAGGGTACTTACAAGTGTATATACGATGGATGAACCTGAAAGTAGTAGGCATAAAGAGGTCAATACTGAAATTGATGATCAATTTGCTTCGGATGGCAAGGATGATGTTGTTGATGTGAAATAAGGGTTAGCTTTCCAAACCTATGATAGCTTACGAATGCTTACTAAGGAAGATGTGTTGCAAATGAAATTCAATTCAGAAGATGATGCTTATACTTTCTACAATGCATACGCTAAGGTCATCGGTTTTAGCGTACGAAGAAGTAGAAAAAGAATTAGTGGAGACAACAAATTTGTAGAGAGTAGGAAATGGGTTTGTTCAAGGGAAGGTGTAAGAGAAAAGAAATACTTGAGCCGAAACTAGACTTTTTTGTAGTGCCGCATTTCGCGTGCGTTATGACAAGACAGTTAGGAAATATGTTGTGACCCACTTTGTAGGGGAACACAACCATCCCTTGGCAGCACCACACTGCGTCCCTTTTCATTGGTCGCATAGATTTGTAACAAGTGCAAACCAAGCTCAAGCAAAGGCCATGCGCAATGTGGGTATGAAAACGAGTCAAATCATGGATTTTATGGTCCACCAGTCAGGGGGTTATGAGAAGGAAAGCTTCATTCACAGAGATTTGCACAATCAATTCCAAGCTGAGTGCAAAGTACAACTCGCAGAAGAGGATGCAGAGGGTGCGTTAGGATACTTATCAGCTAAATTAGATGCAGATCCATTATTTTTTTTCAAATACAACGTTGATAAGGACAACCGATTAGACAAGATTTTTGGGCAGATTGTAGGTCTCGAATGGATTATGCTGCATTTGGTGATGTATTGGTATTTGATACAACTTATCATACAAATGCATATAAGAAGCCATTTGTAATTCTAGCTAGCATAAGTAACCATTTTATGACAACTATATTCGGATGTGCTTTGTTGCCTGATGAAACAATGGAGACATACACGTGGGTGTTGGAAATGTTAATGGAGGCCATGGATGGTAAAAGACCCATCTTCGTTGTAACAGATGGTGATAGGGCAATGCGTCAGGCAATCAAAAAAGTTATTCCAAACTGCAGACATCGTTTATGTTCTTGGCATCTAGAGAAAAATGCCTCAACAAATGTCCACATACCAGAATTTACAACTAATTTTGCACAGTTAATGTTAAAGCAATGTGAAATTGATGAGTTTGACAATGCCTAGGCTGCTATGGTGAAACAGTACAAGTTGGAGAACAATAACTGGGTGTTGGATATTCATCTCAAGCGTGATAATTGGGCTGAGGCATATCTCCATGGTCACATGTTTGCTGGAATGAGGAGCACTCAACGTGTCGAGGGTATGAATACATATTTCAATATATTCATAGACCAAAGGTTAGGTTATACGAATTTGTAGCACAATATGATAAGGCTCTTGCTAGAATGCGTGTTAATGTGGCAGAAACAGAATCTAAAATAGAGAATAGTTTCCCAGTTTTGACTACGCCATTGAGAAGTTTGGAGAAACATGCAGCTGAAATCTTTACTCGGAAGATTTTCTCATTGTTTCGACATGAAATCAGGAAAAAGGGTAAATTGTTTGTGATGGAAAGAGTTCAGCTGGAGGATCATCGCACATATTGTTTTGGTGAGTACAAGGAACCAACATGCACATGGACAGTTGAGTATTTTCTAGTTGATATCACAATGAAATGTTGTTGCTTGAAGTTTGAGTCGTTTGGCATCCCTTGCTACCACATGATTGCTGTTATGAAATCTGAACAATTAATGTGTATTTCACCGAGTTGTGTCTTGCAGAGATGGACAAGACGTGGTAGGTCGAAGTGTCAACAACCAAGTCTTACCCAAATTTGTAGCACCCTAACATAGATAGCTCAGTTTGGTATACTCAGCTCCTGTTTTAGTGAAATGTCATATTATGCCTCACACGCGGACAAAGATTTTGAAGAGGCAAGGGAAATAGCTTTCCAACTGACATCGCAGATGAAAAAACGTTGGGCAATGAGAAAAAAAGGTAACGCCAAGGCTGGGGACAGAAATATTACACCCAAACTATATGGCATTGGTGATCCTAATGTAGTGAAGACCAAAGGGAACCCCGGAGGGACATCTTCTATGGGTAAACCTCCAAAACCAAGGCGGTGTGGGTATTGTAGGTATGGTACTTTCATTGTATGACCTTTTTATATCTTGTTACATGCACATGATTATTAAAATTGTTTATGCATTAGTTGCTACTGTAGAAGCATCAGACACACGAAGCGAACGTGTAAAAAATTGGCTTCAAGTAGCCAGAGAGAGAGTAGCAACTCAGACAGTGAACCATTCATGAACACAGAGTTGGATCCCCACACGGATTATATCGATGAACTGCCAAATTATCCAAATGATCCAGTGTAGTTGACTTTCATGATAAGGCTTATAGTGATCGAAATATTGTTTTTAAAAGGAGACATTAGTGCCTAGTAGTTACGTATGTCTTAGTTGTTTTAATCTTAGGCATTCTTAATAAATTTCGTAGTTTGGAGATTAATTTGAAAAATAAATGTGAATAAATTCCAAATTTGTTTGATTGCTGATAAAATAGAGACTTGCTCATGCCATTACTTTACAAACAATCACTGTTAATAATACCGAACTGTCTCTCTCTTTTTCTTTTGTAGATTTTTTTAAATGTCTGTTTGCTTGGTAAGAAATGGTGGACATTGCTGTTAGGTGACACATAACTGTGCTGATATTGGAATGGTGTGGTATCAATGCATAGGGATAATAAGAGATGATGGAGATGTGCATTGCCAAAATATAAATGACTTCATCATCCAACAAAAAAATTAGTAACATGAACCCAAGTTGTCATTCAAACAATAGTGTGGTATTAAACCAACTATGCAAATCTACTTACTTAAAACTAAAAGCATCTAAGAAAATTTAGGACTTGAGCCTATTGATGCAGTCAGATTAGCTTGCATATCATGAATTGAAATGCAATAATGAATACATTGAAGTATTTGAACTATATAATTATCTTTCCTTGCCTCCCCTTGCTACAATCAAGCAATTAGCAGTCAAAAACTGCTAAAGATAAAGTACCTATTTGGCTATTTGCTCACACAAAAGATCCCAAGCATAGAATAATCTTCATTTTCAAGCAGTCGAGAGTAAAAATTACAACTGCTTATAACAAGTGAGAGTACAGTAACTTGACTCTAATGATCCAACTCCATATGCACCCAAAATTTACAAATAAATTGGCAGAGGACTTTTGCATTTGCCTTCAAGACTACTTTTCTTCACCCAGATTATAGAAGATGCAGAATCCTCATTATGGGTAAAAATCAAAGGTGTTGAGCGGACTAATGAATCATGACAAATGTTGGATATTCCCATGTCCAGACACGTGTTACACATTTAAAACTAAGACAATTAACTTTTAGGTGTTTCTTAAAAAGTGGATTGTGTTTTGGAAGAATTTTCCTAAAACATTTTTCGAATTTAATTATAAACTCAAAAAAATTGCCTATTTTTTAATATTTTTGACTTGAGTTTGTTTCTTCCATTGAAATATTTGACTTAATATTTTTTAATATTTTTGACTTAATAAATTTCATAGTTTGGAGATTAATTTGAAAAATAAAGGTGAATAAATTCCAAATTTGTTTGATTGCTGATAAAATAGGGACTTGCTCATGCATTACTTTACAAACAATCACTGTTAATAATGCCGAACTGTCTCTCTCTTTTTCTTTTGTAGATTTTTTTAATTGTCTGTTTGCTTGGTAAGAAATGGTGGACATTGATGACTGAAATCAATAAGGTTTTAATATATTTGCATTTGTCATTGTATGATCAAAATTTGAATCTCTCTAATGACATACATATGTTTTAATATGTTTGGATATTACGTAGGTAATTGAAGATGCCACGGAAAAAGACAACAAAAAAAAAAAATGAGTAAAGGAAAAGCGGTAGCTCCTCATGTTGACCTTGGTATTTTTGCTAAACGGGCTATTACAGTTAGAGCGGGCTGTCAAGTTGAAGGAGTTAACTCATACTGATATTCTAGCAATTGTGGGCCACCTGCATATCCAAAACCTAATCGAACGGGAAGGAAAGGCTAATTTCAACCTGGTACGGGAATTCTTTGGTAGCATACAAAAGCCAACTGATACAGAGAACTTGATTCTAAAAACAAAACCGAGGGGGAAAGATGTGGTTTTTTTCTGCAGATTGCATATCAAAATTCTTAGACATTCAGCGACCAACACATGATAACAAAACACAATATCCATACCTTCCTGGTGTCAACCTTCCTAATGAAGCCCAAATTGTTGATGATTTGTACATCGAAGGAGTCATACCACAAGACAAGTATCATGTAAAGTTCCTAAAGCCTGACCTTGCTGTTCTTCATCTTATATTGTGATACAATTTTGACCCAAGGGGGGTAAAATCCACTTTTGACCATGAACGAGCACTCATGTTGTATGCTGTCCATAATTCCAGCCTTCTAGATGTTCCGAAGGTAATTTGGCAAGTTGTGGATTCTGTCGCAAAAGCAAACAATCCACATGCAGTATTACCATTCGACCTCCTCATGACTGATATGCTACTTGAGCTTCGTGTACCGACTCGACCAGATGATGAATGGAAGGGGCAGATGAGCCACATAGGTCGTGGAACGTATGGGAAAACACAAGGGCAAAGTCGAAAGCATTGTGAAAGACAAGATCCTACTTCATTGGAGAGCATATCAACTCGTTTGTACAAGGCTGTGTCCATATTGAACCGGATGGAGTTGCAGCACAAGAAAGACATGAGGAAGGTCAAGTTAGAACTAAAACAAATGAGGAAAGCCTTTTGTGGTGAAGATTCTAAGAATTCAACTAGTTCTAATGATAGTGAGTAGGAATCTAATGGGTCCAACCATGATCACAGCTAACAAATGGACACAGACAATGATGGTTGAACAAAGTTTGCAATGCCAATGATTTAGCTGACACTGTTACTTTTTTTTGCAAACAGTGTTACTTTTTTGTGCAAACAGTGGTGGTACTTTGTTTAGCCCATACTTTTGCGAACAATGTTACTTTTTGTCCCATTTATTATTAAAAGAAAATTGAAACAATGTTAGAATTCATGGATGGCTTATGTGATGGACAACATTTGGATGGTTTATGTCAACAATATTATTTAGTATGATGCTTCAACATTTTTGATAGATATGTCCAATTAATTTTTTTTTTCAATGCCAATGATGTATGTATAGCTTGCTAAAATTTGTGGATTCGACTACACAATTGATACATTGATTCCAAAACTTAGTATGATATTTATGCACGGAATCTGATTGACAAATATAATTCGTTAGATTTCTTAGATGTTCTTTTTTTCTAAGTTGTTGAAGGATACATTAGGTGTTGCTTACTAACAAGGAAATGCAGGTCCTCTGTTGCTTTTTTGTAACAAATACCGTCATTGTTCTTGGTATTTTTAAAAATTGCAAAGAACTACCTTTGCGCACGTTCTAAGTGGGGAGATGACATGAATTATCACTTTCTCTACATTAACAATATATTTTTTATTTAATTTTTTTATTGTTTATTTTATGTGTGTTTTCTTAAATGTAAAATTTAGAAAATTTATTAGTTATTTTGTTACTCTGCCAAGGACTTGTCCTCTTACACTCTTGCCATTTGAAATGTGTACATGATAGTATACACTAATGGCACAATTTTAGTTGGACATGAACTGATTATGCAAAAAAAATTATATTGTACTATATATGTAGCAATGCATGGACTCATAATCTAGTTTTTTAAACAGTTTCCCCACTAACATTTGGTACATGTGTGTAGTTTTTGATGGATTGTAAATGTAACAACCAATAGTCATGTGATATAGTTAAATATCATAAATAGTTTCATCACACCAATCTTGAGCAACAATATAAATTCCATACAAATTGAAACCCAAAAAATAATATGCTTCTTCAATCGTCCACAAAATACTACCAAACTGGGTTAGTTTAGTCATCCATGTTTCTTCAACCATCTAATATGTTCATAATTGTGAATAAGCTTAGTGCCAAAAGTACGGTTAGGTGAATCAATCTTTTTTCAACCAGCCATGTGTTTAATCAAACTTTCTTTTTCCTTCTAGCCTTCCGGAGCCTAGAGTACCTGTTACAAAAGAAATTACATTCAGTAAGTAATCAGCTGAGTTTATGAAGGGCATAAGTTGTTCATGGTTTGGGGATGCACCTCTCTTTGTATTGTTCAAGCCTATTCATAACCTCAATATAAATACGGTTAGACGAATCGTTCACTAGGTCAACTAGTAGCCTAAACCTGTCCAGTTTATCAAACTAAGGAAACAAAACAAGAAATATTCTATCAACAATACCATTATATGACATTGTAATTGCAATAGTGTAATTATGTGGTTAACATTGAACAGTCACCTTGTGTACGCCGGTCGGCATAACAACACCTTGCATATACTTCATGACAAACATACCGCAGTCATAGCTTCATGATAACATACATATGAATGTCAAACTTCTGTGTAATGTTAATAAGAGAGCCAAAATTGAATAGCGAATGAAGAAATTTTAGAATACCTATCGGTTTTATGTTGGAGACAAGTGTCTTTCAACCTCTCTAATTCAAACTCCTTCACATTTGCAACATAAAGGTCTCCAAAATATTGTTGCAATAACAAATGCATTGTTTGAACCTATGCATGGATATTGTAAGATAGATTGTGCTAATTATTATTATTATTATTTTAAATATATATATATATATATATTAAACGACCTACCAACTTCCTTGCCATTAATTCACGACGTTTGTCATTTGTGAGGCTAGGACTCAAGTCAAATATATAAGCCATGCGATGTGCCATATCTATGTTGACACAAAACCAATGTTCTTCATGGTCGTTCACCGGAATATATATCTAAGTGACAATAACAAAAAAAAGGGTCATGCAACGTTGCCCAACCAGTTTAGAAAAATAAAAAACAACAAAATAATGATGACGTTGATACCCTAAAAAACTTAATAAATAATAAAAATAATTGTAAAATTGAGGGGATATTTATAATAATCCTGCAAAATGGAAGAATGCTTGACACATTACTTCTTGACAGGCATGAAGCTTCCCAGTGTATCGAGACTCTCCAAAATATTCGTCACATAGCTTTGCATGGTCCACCCCATTCATACTATGTTGCTACAATTGATAATGCACAAGTATTTATCAATAAGTATACATGAATAACCAAACATAAACATGACACACTAGACTACTCACCGATACATATGTGGGAAAGTACCATGTCCTATGACACTTTTCAGGGAAGAGCCTTCTTTGTGCATTTCTCAATTGTGTTACAACTAAATTAATAATCTGAAATACATGCATCAAATAATAATTTCAAACCTATATCAGTAAAAATGACATCACATAGCAATATTGACGCATGAAATGAACACTTACGAAATCACAAATCCATGTTTTTGGTTGTAATGAGCACAAATCGAATCGGTGGCAAATTCAACCGGCATGTAAAGCAACTCCATGACCACAATATCCTCACTGCATCATGTACAAATTGAAGAGCTAAACTTATTGGTGATAGAGAAGAACATACAAATGCAATAAAATTACCTATTTTCCAATCCTTATCGAAACAATAAGCCTTCACAATTTGTTCCTCAACTGATAAAGAACATGGCCTCACAATTCGTGTAGTAGATGACTTGTGAATTTAACCGAACACATAAACAATAAATTGTCAAACTTCTTGCAGTGCATTAAAATAAGGGGATTGGCGATCAAGAACAATAATGAAATTAGTAATAACCTCAATGGCAGTAGCAGATGCTTCAAAATTGAGGCCAAGTAGTTTTTCAAGTAAGTTTAAACTCTAAAACAAATTACAACGAACAATAAATAATGAAAAATCCTGAAATATATTTACAGGAATAGCAACATTGTATAACACATATATTATGTGCATGACTTACTTGATCAAACTTATCCTCCTTTGTATCGAGAGATGAATCTGATTCATCTAAATGAAGCTTTGTCTTGGTTGGTACTTTCTGATTGGCTTTCCTCTTCTTACCAAAGAATGACAAAAGGTGACTATATGTCCACCAAAGACATCCGAATGTTGAGTGCAAGGACCGCCATATGGACCAATGGATGAACTATAAGTTGGAGTTTCGGGATTTTCTTTCTTCGATTGTTGTTCAATCTTACCTTCATTTTTGTTCTTCACTTGTTTGGTTTGCTCATGAAGATGGGCA
Source organism: Camellia lanceoleosa (assembly GCA_025200525.1). Classification (NCBI taxonomy): domain Eukaryota; kingdom Viridiplantae; phylum Streptophyta; class Magnoliopsida; order Ericales; family Theaceae; genus Camellia; species Camellia lanceoleosa. The sequence continues at coordinate 95,548,691 of CM045772.1, read as the reverse complement.
TCCAATTTCCAGATGGATGGTGTGAGCGGAGTTCTATTTTCCTCCATGTTCTCTAATGCTACCACAACACTAGGTTTTGGCGGTAGTATATTGGTCTCATATTCAACTGTAGGTACAACCGTAGATTCAACCACAACATTAGGTTTTGGCACGAGTATAGGGGTGACATGTTCAACTATAGGTACAACTGTAGATTCTACCATAACTCCAGGTGCAACTATGCCAGCTTTACATTTACAGTGGTCGTGCCCCACTTCCTGTTGTTTTGACATTTGTAGTGGCTCACATTTTTCCATGACATTCGGAATGGAAAAATTAGTTATTCTACTTTTAACAATAACAACTAGTTCTTCCAAAACACTTTCATGTCACAATCAGTCGTCTCAATTTTTGAAATCCGAATATCATTGACATTTTTCATTTCCTCACTGTGTACAAATGGTTGCATTTGCTCGTCAACAACAAAATTAACATCAACCTATTTATAGACACATCGTAAACAATTTAGTTTTCCATTTCAACATGAAAAATAACAAACAAAAACCAAACATAAAAGAAAGGATATGCTAAGGATGACCTCCTCATTCTGGTAACCTCCTGAATTTTGGAATAGTTTCAGTGTCGTCTTTATTTCTACATCACCCCAATCAGCCAAGTAGGGGATCAAACGAGCACGAGCAACATCACAACCATTAGAAGGAACACAATCAAAGTAAAACAACTGCATCACAAAAATGTATTAATTTAACATGTACTATGTAATGAAAAAGGCATTGAAATCAAGTATTTCTAACAAAACAATTTATAATTGGTTAGAAGCATATCATTATAAGAAATAAGCATCTATTTGGTTGTGAATGACTTTTTGAATTGTACTTGCATAAACCATGAACAAAGAATTGAAGAGTGAACTTTGCCCAATTATAATCCTTCATGCCATCCACATTCTGAACGAGGTGAATGAATGATTGTTTAACAACATCCTTTGTGGTTGGGCATAAGAAGGCACCTAATATGTATAGGGCAAATATCCTCGTAAATTCCTCTCCAGCTCCCTCTGTTTTGGTCAAATACTCTCTCAAAGCATTCAGTTTGATAGCTCCTTGGATAACTCCAAGTTCTTCAAATAGCTTAGGAAATGCTTGTGAAGATTTTTTTGGTTCTATTGTTTTGCCTTCGGCAGGAATGCCCAATAACTTGTGAACATCTAGTTCAGTAAAGAGGAGTCATCGCCCATGAACATTCAACGAACAAGTTTTGGGATCAAATTTCTGAACCAACCATTCGCAGAGGTGTAACATGCCCGGGGGGTACCCGCGCGCGTTAAACAGTTCGGACTCCCGAGATCTCTTTGATCTCAAGTTTCACGAGTGCAATGTGAAACATAGATGAGAGTCCAGATTTGGCAACTTTTATTGAAAATCCATTTTATTGCAATTTTGTCAAAAATGGACTGCGTCATCAGATCTCAGAGTCGCCACCTAATATTTTGGGAAATTAGGAAACCCATGACTCGGTGCCAAAGGCCACTGTTCGTCGTAACCAAGGATGCTTGGCTCGGAACCTTAGGTATGAGAGGGGAAGGTCAATAATGAGCACCCCCGCTCACCCGATCAAAAGGTCGGCCTCTACTAAACCATGATATGACTTTTATTTTCTTTATATGTTTATGTTCTGTTTATTTTATAAATCCTAAAATTTACTATGTGAAGCATACAAGTATAGACTAGTTTGCTCAAATTGGAACAATTCAATCTCATGTTTGTTTGTCGAAAAGGGTGTGAATTTGCCACCTCAAGTGGGCTTAGAGTTTGTGAATTTGCCACTACAAAGTGGGCTAAAACGTACAGTCGTTGAATCATTCCAATTCAGGCAACAAGCCTTCATCCACAGGCATTCATACAGTTATATCAAATAAGCAAGTAGCCTCATGGTAGAATACTAACACATAGTAAGAAAAACACACACAAATGAGATGCTAAAGCATAAAAACTCACAGATTGACCGACGTCCCTCGAACAACTACAAAACAAAGTTAGTAAAATATGCATGATCTTATATACAGAATCCTAATGCAATTCACTCATGAGATGCACTAAAGATTTGGCTTCTAAAATATGGCATGTGAAACATTGCAAAACGTGTGATAGCGCACAAAATCACAGAAGAATTGATTAAATCCACACATGTAAATGTAGCCGAATCTTAATGCATGAGACATAAATGTAAAATATGAATATGCATGACATGTCAGATATATACATACACACAGTTAGGGAAAGCGATAAAAGAATGGGATAGAAAGAAGCGGGGTGGGAGAATTATTACAATATTTGAATTATTACAGATCCGAATGAGGGCGAGAGGAGAGAAACATAAAATAAAATAAAACCTCACAAACACTCAAAATAAAAATAAAAGTTTTAAACCCCGAACATCCATGTATCTTCAATCCAATCCAGCCCTTGTAAACACATCTTCCATGTAGACCCCACCAAAAACACATTGATCCAATGCTTTTTGGGTTGAAAGTGGAAGCCAGTTCACAAAATATACACTGCATCAAAGCTTGTGAACACATCACAATCAACATCATCATCAAATTCAAAACAACAAGCTTGATGGCAAAAATCCAAAAAAATTCTCAATCATATGAGGCATAAAAATATCATCGTATTGCTCAAAAGCAAGATCGGAGCTTTTAGCCACATCACTAGTAGTTGGTTCCATCAATCTTGGGACTTCTTCCAGTGCATGATCATGATCATCATCATGATGATCACCACCATTGATTTTGATCTCATCAGAGACCCACCACCATTGATTTTGATGTCATCAGAGACCATTTGATTGCCTCCCACACGCCCAATCTCGAGAATACTTGGCATCTTGGCGGTGAGTTCTTGAACCGAGCTCAACTCAAACCGTGTCTGTGTTGGTTCTCCTCGGTGTCTTGTGGCGATGGTGAGTGTGCATCGGTGTGTGTTGTGCATGGGTGTGAGAGAGGTGGGTGTAAATGTGTATCTTTGTGTGTGCATGGTGTGCATGGTGCCGTGTGTGGTGTTGTGTTGGGTGCGTGCATGGGCTGCTGCCGTGTGTGGGTGAGTCTGTGTGTGTGTGAGTGGGTTGAGGATGTGTGCAGTGGTCCGAGAGAGGGGACTGGTAGTGTGGCTGCTGCCTCTCTCTAACCGTGTATTTGTGTGAATGGGTATGGTGTCTTAGAGAGAGAACAGCCTAGGAATCTAGAGAGAGAAGAGAGCTGGGTTTGGTGTGTGTGTCTTCTGCAGCTTAGACCCGTGTGTCTCTCCTCTCTGTGTATCTCCCTCAGTCCATGGTGAGTCCCTGGGTGTCTAGCTGTGAGGGAGGTGCATGCATGTCTTTTCTTCTCTCCTCTCTCGTGCGTCTGTGCGTGTGACTGTGTGTGTGTGTGCCGCTCTGTGTCTATGGCAGTGTGTGTGCTGGGTGTGCTCCTCCCTCCCCCCGTGTATCCCTCTCTTCCTCCTCTCCCCCAAGCCCGTGTGTTTTTCTCCTCTCTCACCTTCCCTTCCTTCACCTCTCCTTCACTCCTTTCTCACCCATGTGTCTGTCTTTTTGAGCCATCAATTCCATTTTTGAGAGAGAGAGATCGAGACCGATCAGTGCCTCCCCTCCCTAGCTGAACCAAAACTCTCCACCAACTCTTATTATTATTATTATTTTTTATTCCCTCCTTCCTTCTCTCTAACCTTTTTCTTTCTAAAATAATTCTCTCAGCCAAGAAACCCCACCATTACACAAAGTCCATTCACCATTACACAAAGTCATTTTTTTTTATTATCTCTCGCCAACCTAATCCCATGAAATCAACATCTTTTTTTTCTTTTTTGTCTACCCACCTCACATGCTAGCTGTTAGTACACATTGTTTTTATTATTTATCATTTCCTCTGTCCCTTCACCGAATTATGCTCTACCCACCCATCAAAACATAATCATGCTATTTGATCATTTTTATTTATTTTTTTTTTTTTGTATTTATTATTATTTTTTTGTTTTTTATTTTATTTTATTTTATATTTATCTAAAAAATATTATTTCTACTAATTTATATAAAAACACCTAAAAATATGTACACACACATAATACTACAAATTAATGGGTGAGGTTTGGGATTAAAATTTCAATTTGATTTTTCTGGTGAGGGTGGTCAAAATAAAATGCCCAAGTCTTAGGGCCGGTCAAAATGGGGTGTCTACAGTTGCCCATCTTTGACAGAGCTCGAAGTCATGAAATGACGTGAGTGAATGTCAAAGCCCGAAGACGACCCTTTTGACAAGGCCGTAAGACTTGGGCAAACAAATAAGATGCAATGCAAGTGGTTGAACCCGAAGGTTGCCTACGTATCCCTTTGCAAGGAATCAAACCAGCGTAGTTCAGGGGCAGAATGCAAGTGACATGCTCAAAATGCTGTTTGAAGATTGGACTTACACGCTTCGCGAAGCCGGTTATTTTTGAAAAAACTTATGATCATGCAAGAGAGGGATGACCTCAACTAAGAGTAATCAACAACCTAACACGTCTCACGCGAAAGGAGGAAAGATGGTGTAAACAACAGGCGCACCTGATGTTTTTAACCGAGTGAATCAAAGACCTAACGCGTCTCACGCGAGAGGAAAAGGGGTGGTGTAAACAGACAGGCGCACCTGACTGTATTTTAACCGGGTGGTGTAAACAGACAGGCGCACCTGACTGTATTTTAACCGGGGTGGTGTAAACAGCAATGACCTTGATGTATTTTAACCGGTGGTGTAAACAGACAGCGCACTGATCAGATTTTAACCGAGGGTGGTGTAAACAAACAGGCGCACCTGACTGTATTTTAACCGGGGTGGTGTAAACAGACAGGCGCACCTGAATGTATTTTAACCCGGGGTGGTGTAAACAGACAGCGACTGACCAGATTTTAACCGAGGGTGGTAAAATGACAGCGACCGACTGTATTTTAACCGGGGTGGTGTAAACAAACAGGCGCACCTGACTGTATTTTAACCGAGGGTGGTGTAAACAGACAGGCGCACCTGAATGTATTTTAACCGGGGGTGAATCAACATCCTAACGCGTCTCACGCGAGAGGAGAAGGGGTGGTATAAACAGACAGGCGCACCTGCTGTTTTTAATCGATTTTGATAATTGGACTTATACGCTACGCGAAGCCGGTTTGAAGATTGGACTTATACGCTTACGCGAAGCCATTTTGAAGATTGGACTTATACGCTACGCGAAGCCGGTTTGAAGATTGGACTTATACGCTCTGTGGCTTGGTTGAAAATTTGGACTTATACGCCACGCCGGGTTGGTAAGTGGACTTACACGCCACGCCGGCCGGTGCTGGCAAGTGGACTTACACGCCACGCTAAACCGAGTTGGCAAGTGGACTTACACGCTCTGTGGCCGGGTGGCAAGTGGACTTACACGCCACGCCGGGGTGGCAGTGGACTTACGCTCTGTGGCCGGGGTTGGCAAGTGGACTTACTTCTGTGGCCGGGTTGGCAAGTGGACTTACACGCTACGCGAAGCCGGGTTGGCAAGTGGACTTACACGCTACGCGAAGCCGGGGTGGCAAGTGGACTTACACGCTACGCGAAGCCGGGGTGGCAAGTGGACTTACACGCTACGCGAAGCCGGGTTGGCAAGTGGACTTACACGCTACGCGAAGCCGGGTTGGCAGAAAATTCATGATGTATACAATGCAATGTCATGGAGTGCTGGCTATGTTTGTAACTTTCCCTATTCTCCAACAGGGTGACAGACTAGGTTGGTTCAGTTTCCAGAGTTGAGGCGCATACAAGCTATCTCAACCTATGGGGCTGCCATACAGATTTCAAGCCGGGGATACACCCCTGGGTATTTAAACCAAACTTTAGTCTCGGAAATCCTAAACCTTTTGCGTTCTAGGCATCGCCATTCGAACTCTAGTTTCCACCGTCTCAGTTGATCTCCTAGGAACTCATTACAAACATAGTCAATTGAAGTCGTTCGGGCACGACAAACACCAAAGGAATTGCACCTTTAGAGGATTTAAGGTCTCCTAGACCAGAAAGTCGTTTGGGCACGACAAACACCAAAGGACTTGCACCTTCAGAGGATTTAAGGTCTCCTAGACCCGGAAAGTCGTTTGGGCACGACAAACACCAAAGGACTTGCACCTTCAGAGGATTTAAGGTCTCCTAGACCCCGAAAAAGAACAACAAGCACACTTGCTATTTTTAATCGATTGAATGGCCACGGATGCCGCTTTACTTCCTGATAATGTTCACAACTTTCCCTATTCTCCAACGGGGTGACAGACTAGGTTGGTTTAGTATCCAGAATTGAGGCGCATACACGCTACCTCAACCTATGAAGCTGCCATACAGATTTCAAGCCGGGGATACACCCCTGGGTATTTAAAACCAGACTTTAGTCTCGGAAATCCCGAACCTTTTGCGTTCTAGGCCTTGGCCATTCGAACTCTAGTTTTCACCGTCGCAGTTGGTCTCCTAGGAACTCATTGCAAACACAAGCAGGATAATACACAGGTATGTATAGACAAAATACAGACATATACACAGATATATACAGTACATACGACACAAATACATATAGATATATACACAGATATATATACGGAGATATACACAGGTGGGGAATATTTTGTTTGCTACTGTCAGCACACGTACGCAAAACACACAAAAACAAAAGAAAGGAAAATCACAAAATGGATGGACATGGAATGCGGGGTTTCAAACCCCTGACCTCAAGCTCGGCCTCCGAGTCCTTAACCACTGAGCCGCGTCACTCTTGTGACAAAATATTCAAACAAATATATATATACTATACAAGACATATATATACATAAAACCAAAACAAACCAAAAGAAACACTGAATGTGGGGTTCGAACCCCTGACCTCAGGCTCAGCCTCTCACTCTTTAACCACTGGGCCTAACCATTAAACCCAAGCCACTCGTGTGACAGAAACAATTCAAACAAATATATATATATATACCTATATATAGGTGGACAAAACATATATATATCAAAAATCAAAACAAAAACAAAACAAAGAAAGACTCGATGTGGGGTTCGAACCCCTGACCTCGGACTCAGCCTTTCAATCCTTAACTCACTAGGCCAAACCACTGAACCCAAGCCACACCTGTGACTCAAATGTTCAAACAAATATATAAGACATATTTATACATAAAATGAAAACAAAACAAAAGAAACACTCAATGTGAGGTTCGAACCCTTGACCTCGAGCTTAGGCTTTCCAAACCTTGAACCCATTGGGCCAAACCACTGAACCCAAGCCATACCTGTGACCACAAATGTACAAACCAATACCTATATTACATAGCTATACAATATATATACACATATATATATATATATACACACAACTTTCCCGCCTCTCTTTCTGTTTTTGTCTTACTCTCTCTTCCTATTTTGTCTCACTCTCTCTTCCTTCATCTTCTTCGAGCATTGTGTCTGGCGCACGATTTCAACAATCTTGGCGCCTGACCGACAGGCTATCCAATCCTGCCCCGATTGTCAAAGATCGTCTCGAGCCTTCCTCCCTCTTTGTCTTCTTCTGTGGCTTCATCCTCTTCTTAAATTGAGGCCTGCGATAGAGAGAGGCAGAGCGAAAGCCTGCAAACTTTCTCTGCCACCACTCTGCAACCTCTTTCTTTTGTATTACTCTTTTTTGCCATGGCCTCTTCACAAGGTTCTCTCACTCTTTTCCCAGACCTGAACGAATCCACGATAGAGATGACCAATTCTGACTCCCCTGAACCTCAACCACGGGCTCCTCCTCCTTCCCCTGTTTTCAACTTTCCAGTGATGTCAGTTGAACAAATCATGGCGCAGTACCGACATCGAAGCAAACTCAGATCTGCCGAGGTCATGTGTGGAGACCGTGCGATCTCCAACTTGTCCGTCTTACCGCAGTAACATGTGAGGTGTATCGATTGAATGCACAACTTTCTTTACTTCAACATATGTACAAAGATTCTCGAGGGGAAGTTAGTGCGCTGAAGAAGCAGAACAAAGAGCTAAAACGGCTGACGACCTCTGTGACTCGATTCGGAGTTCCTTCACACAACCAAGTTGATGGCCGGCGAGGAATAATCTCCTTTGGAAGCTCTGCCAAAGCCGAGGCAGAGTCTTCAAAAGCTCCGAAGGAGTAAAGACGAAGCAAGGCAACTGATGGTAAAGTCTGGCAACGAAGTTGTGTGCAAATAAAGCTGGTTGTAATCTTCGCCGCCGACCTGCTGCCGGAGAAGAATGAAGAAAAAGATCCATCTCTCTCTCTCTTTTTGTTTTTGTTTTTTTTTTTTTTTTGTTTTTTTTTTGTCTCTGTAATTGGGGATGTCCTCCCCTAACTTCAATAAAATCAGTTTCTCTTTTTTGCTCATCAATGGCGTGACTGGCATATCACTTTGAACTTGAAAACATTTTTGTTTGATTAAATTTGAGAGTGATTGAATTTTGAACTATGAATTGAACATTGATTCTATACTGACCTGAATAAAAAATGACTTAACGAAAGAAGAACGAAGCAAAACGATCCAAACACACTTATATACACTGACTAGTATAAATACACCGACTGGTATAAATATACTAACTGGTATGAATACACACTTATATACACTGACTGGTATGAATACCTTGACTGGTATGAATACACTGACTGGCATGAATATACACTTATATACACTGACTGGTATGAATACACACTCATATACACTGGCTGTTATGAATACACACTTATATACACTGAATAGTTGACTCGAGCGGTGGAGAAGACAGAATCTCTAACTCGACTATGCCTCTAATTCATTGCCTTGATTTTTTTTCTTGATTTTTTTGTAAAAATGTTTTGATCAACATGAGAGTTGGAGTAGCATACTTATTCCATTTTCTGTTTCAAATCATGTGAGCTAAATTGTGAGCACTGAAAATTTTCCCTTTTCAAATCCAAAGAATGGTCCAAGTTTTGCAAAAATGGAACAATTTTCGAGAAAAATTAGTCAGCTTCATTCAAATTAATCAAAACCTATTTTTGCAAATGGTCACTACTCAACTAACATGGAATCAACCATTGGGGTGCATAGTCCCAAACTAGATAATCAAAGGTGATATCCGAACCAAACCAACCGAACCAAGCCAATCCGAACCGAATGAGGTCGAGCAAAATTGGACCGGACCGAACCGAACCGCCAAACCGAATCGATCCGAACTAAACCGAGTTAAATCGAACCAATTGAACTGAGCAGAACGAAGATACACCAATCAAACACGGATAGGACAACCAAGTCGACTATAGATACACCAATCAAACATGGACGAAATAAATGAATTGAAAAATTATTAGGGCCGAACTTCAAGATGAAGCTACCTACGTATCCTAAAGATAGGAATCAGGCCATCGTAGTTCCTACCGAGGGTCACTCAGTATTAACACTCTCTTTTGTGCTCTAACTTTTGCCAAAGCCCTTCGGTTTTCAACCTTATGAGCTTTTCATTTTTCATTTTGTTTGATTTTCATTTTTTTTTTTCATTTTCATTTTTTCATAATTTTTTTTTTTTAAAATTTTTTGTTTTTCTGCTCTAACTTTTGCCTGGGTTGCCCTTCCGGGTTTTTCGCCCAGCGAGTCTCTCAAGGGTTTCAGTTTAGCTTGTCCATGTTGATTGGATGTGAGATCTCTAGGCCATCTATAAGAACGACTACTATACTTGACCAGTAGATATGGTGATGTAGGGACTAGACTAAATTGGGTTCAAATTTGCCCCTAGTGTAGTGGATAGGAACTCGACTGTCCTTTAATAATAAAATTCATTCTCTCAAATTCTGGGTTTTGCCTTTCTGGGTGGTCTTCATTGGGAAACGATTCAGTTTTAACTCTTTAATCACATCCAACCTTTTGCCCCTAGTTTAAGGGTCGCTTCAAATCTAAATCACAGACCTTCTTGCCCCTAGTTCAAGGGTCAAGTTTCCAATCAATCACAGCCCTACATAGTTTTGGCTAACAACGCCATGGGGACCTCGCCATACTGACTCGATTTTGTGTTATGTTCTCAATCTCGAACCAAAGAGTCCAACCGCAAATCGCTTTTGAAGGAAAAGATTTTTGAAAAGAAGTGCCAAACATGGATGCTTTTGCGGATAATAGAGTCGCCACCTAAATATTTTAAAATGGGAAATTTAGGAAACCCCGACTCGGTGCCGAAAGGCCACGTGGTCCGCTATCACCAAAGTTGGCTCGGGAACTTGGGTACGATTGGGGAAGGTCACATCGTGAGCACCCCCGCTCGCCCGGTCAAAGACCGGCCTCTACTAACCATGATATCTGTTTTTGAAAACATTGTGAGTTCTTATTCTGATTATTGGCCTAGGTTGCTATGTGATACTCGCAGCAAACAAGTATAGACTGGGCCGTCTGAATTGGAACAAAACACTTCATGTTTGTTTGTTTGAAAATGGTGTGAATGTGCTACCCGTAGGTAGGCTAAAATGCGGATTTGCCACCCTCGGGTGGGCTTAGAAAACATGATTTTGCCACTATCTAGTGGGCTTAAAACAACAGTTGATGAATTGCTCCAATTCAGATAACTCAACCTCCACCCACAGCATTCAAGGCGCTTATATCACATAAGCTAGCCTCATGGCAAGCATGCTATCATGGCAACACTCACACATGCAAGGATGCTAAAGCATAAAACTCACCGAGTACTCAAGCCAAAACAGAAACTCATTAGAAGTCATGCATGATCCAAAAATATCTGAGAAATGCCTAATGCAACACATGCAAAGATGCAAACTATAGCAGCTCGGCTATTCTAAACATGGCATATGAGATGCAAGCCAATTAACATGTATTCAACTTTAGAATTGAAATACAATGCAGTTTGTATGACGCGAGGCAGTGCGTGCAAAACAGATGAATGATGCAAACATGTTGTCATACTGTTATGCTAATTGAAATATGCCCTATATCTAACCATTCAAAGCGGGTAAATAAAAGGGAGAAAGAAATGGGGGTTGGAAGACATACATCACACTCACGCACCCTTATTACATTTATGCCCTCGCGCAGAGGGTCCGAATAAATATACAATCCCAAATGAAAGAATCTTACAGTCCGAAATATACAGTCCGAATAAATATACAAATTAAACTGGAAAATAGTAAAAAAAAATTGGCATGCAAGCTAGGGACTGTCTTGCTCCTGATGAATAGTATATGCTGGGCTGCCTGGCGCAGAAATCCACTGGGATGCCCTGATTAGCCTCTGTTTGCAGTTTTCCTCGAATTGCGTGCCAGATTCCGGAAAGCTGATAATTCTTCATTTTTGCTGCAACGGAGAGCAGGAAAAGGGCATAGCAGTGTATTTCACAAATATATGCATGTCTCGATCCTCGCGCCACCAATCACGCATATCGATGCATGATGGCCGAGGAGCGGATTTGCACAACTCAATATTGGGATGAATACACATGAATGCTACGAAAATGAGATGCCTCGAAATACGTGCCACGCACGCAAAACCGAGGCGATGATGAAAGATGAAAATCGGATAAACCGGAAGTGCCTCGGCGCGTGCCACAGCGCGCAAACCGAGGCGATGATGAAAGATGAAAATCGGATAAACCGAAGTGCCTCGAAGCGCGTGCCGAGGCATAAGCGATGATGAAAGATGAAAATCGGATAAAACCGAAGTGTCTCGGCGCGTGCCCACAAAGCGCCGCAAACCGAGGCGATAATGAAAGATGAAAATCGGATAAAATTGAAGTGCCTCGGCGCGTGCCTGGTAGCGCGCAAACCGAGGCGATGATGAAAGATGAAAAGTCGATAAATCGGTGCCTCGCCGCGTGCCCACAGCGCGCAAACCGAGGCGATGATGAAAGATGAAAAGTCGGATAAACCGGCGTGCCTCGGCGCGTGCCTACGCGCGCGCAAACCGAGGCGATGAAAGATGAAAATCGGATAAATCGAAGTGCCTCGAAGTGCTACGCGCCGCAAACCGCGATGATGAAAGATGAAAATCGGATAAATCGGAAGTGCCTCGGCGCGTGCCTACAGCGCGCAAACCGAGGCGATGATGAAAGATGAAAAGTCGAATAAATCGAAGTGCCGGCGCGTGCTACGCGCAAACCGAGGCGATGATGAAAGATGAAAAGTCGGATAAACCGAAGTGCCTCGGCGCGTGCCCACAGCGCGCAAACCGAGGCGATGATGAAAGATGAAAAGTCGGATAAAGCGAAGTGCCTCGGCGTGCGTGCCTAGCGCAAAACCGAGGCGATGATAAAAGATGAAGATCGGATAACCGGCAGTGCCAAACGCTGCGCCCACAGCGCCGCAAACCGAGGCGGCGATGATGAAATGAGATGAAATGGCATACGGAATGCAACGATGGGCTTACACCGACATGGGAGAGCCTCACCACTCACACATAGGAGGCCGCGGGTAAAACAAAGTCGCCGAAACGCGTGCCGGACACGCAAATCGAGGCAATGATGTAGAAGCATGAAAATGCAAATTGGGCTTACGCCGACATGAAAGGGCCTCAACCACACTCACCGAGGTCGCTTAATGATAAGAATGAGGTGCCTCAAGTGCGTGCCCATTGGCACGCAAACCGAGGCAATGCAAAAATGATGCAAATGGCATGGGAAATGATATGCAAGCATGGCAATAGAATTTCAGCACCTAAATAAAGGGGAAAACAGCCCGAAACAATTCGAAATAACACTCGAAGCATGCATTCATCCCGAAAATGTGAAATTAAGCCCCGAAATGGCCTATAGCCATGCTATACATGCAAAATATGATCATGGCAGCAAGAACAGTAGCAAGGCAGTCCCAAATATGGCATTTTTCAGTAACAAACATGGCCAAAATGCAAGCATAGATAGATCAACAATAGCATGCAAAATTAGTGGCCAAAAGAGGGGTATTGAGACAAGTGATATATGCAAACCCCAAATGGACAAACTTTCTTCTACAATATTGAAGATGAGATAAAAATAAGCACAATTGCAGAAGGTGACATCCTCAAAATCAGAATACAAACATGCTATAAAATCCATGCAAAGTAGGCTTCCAAATAGGCTATATCATGAGACATGCAATGCACACACCAAATGACAAAACTTTCTTCATGAAATATGTAAAGGGGGTCAAAATAAGACCAAAACCAGTAGGGGTCGAAGTCTCAAAAACAAGCACAAATAGGTCAAAAATTGCATGCAAAAATGGCACACTTGATGAAATTTGAAGGAGGTGGTATATACAATGGCCAAATGAAGTTGAGCCCTTCTACAATGTTGTAGAGGGGATCAAAATGAGCAGAAAACCAGTAGGGGTCGGACCCCTAAAAACAAAAGGAAATAGGCCTAAACTAGCATGCAAGATAATGGCATAAAAGCTAGATATTGAAACAAGTATATCATAGAAGCCTCAAATGAAGTTGAGTCCTTCTACAAAGTTGTAGAGGGGCTCAAAACAAGCACAAAAGCAGTAGGGGTCGGAGCCCCAATTCTCAACCAAATAGAGTATAGAAATGAATCAAGAAAAAGCCCTAAAAGTTGGTTTTGAGGACTTACCCTTGAAGACTTGTCTTTCTTTGATTCTTGGCTCTGATTTGTAGCTTCTCAACCTCTGAAATTCACTTCCTAGCTGCTGGAATGGTAGTAAGGAAGGTGAGGCTAGGTGTTGATGAAGAGAAGACCTAGGAACTTAGAAGCTTTTTTGAGGTTTTAAGCTAAGGAAATGGAGGTTTTTGGAGATGACCTCTTGAGACAAGTTTTTCCAACCTTGAAGAAGGAGGGGGAGGGGCCTTCAAATAGGCAAGAAATGGGGTGTAAAAGGGGAGGGAAAGCACCCAATCTTTCCCTCCCGAAATATCCCCCGGATGCCCCGGGATATGTTGGAAGATATCCGGACAGCTGGGACAGGCTGTAAAGCAAGAATCTGGCCGGCCAGGTAAATTTGTGGGAGGTGGCCGGCCAGCCACCCCACCTGGTCGGCCGGCCACCCAGCCTAGCCGACCTCAAAAAACCAACTTCAAAATTTCTGGCCGACCACCATACAAGAGTGTCCTCCCAAGTGTGTAGGATAAGGCCCCAGGTTGGAATCGCAACGCCAACCGAAGTCACAACATAGAACTTGAAAGAGAGGCTCAAACTGAAATGCACCATTTCGGCCGACCACCATACCAAAGTGTCCTCCCGGATGTGTAGAGCAAGGATCCAAGGTTGGAATTGGGCAACACTGAAGCAGGAGCCACAACATAGAGCTTGAAGGAGAGGCCCAAAAATGAACTCCATAATTTATGGCCGACCAGTATACCAAAGGGTCCTCCCAGATGTCCTGATCACAGATATGTAACTTTGGTTGGAAGAAAATACCCCCAAGGTGTTCAACATTGGCCCGGAAGTGAGCAAAACGGGCTCCGGAGGAGCGAAACTGGTTATCTGGGATAATTGCTGGCCTCCCACCCCCCAGTGATCTTCCTGATGTTGAAACAGAGGTACCTGCCAAGTTTGAACAAAAACTAATGAGAAATGAACGTTCGGGGCCAAAACCGAGCAAATCGGGATCCCGAAAATGGGCTGCGGGTGCCGGAAGTGGTGTTCGGCAGCGAAGTGGGTATCTGCGACCCCAGTGTCCTCTGGAATGACAAAACAGAGGTACCTGCCAAAAACCGGAGAAGATGGATGCGAAATGAATGCTCGGGACCAAAACCGCTCGGTTTGGGGTCCCGAAAATGGGTCGCCGGGCACCGGAAGTGGTGTTCGGCTGCGAAGTGGGCATCAGGGGCCCCAGTGTCCCTCGGAACACTAAAACAGAGGCACATGCCAAAAACCGGAGAACTCGGAGATGGTTGGGCGGTCCCGAGCCGAGGCACGCGGCCTGACGGCTCCGAAAACCGGGAACCGGGCTCCGAAATGGGCAAAATGGCCTACGGACACGAAACGTAGCTCACGGCCACCGGGAGATAGTCTACGGGACCACTCCCTTCCCTCAGGAGAGAAAACAGAGAAAACCGAGCCTGGTTCGCAAACCGAGACAAGGTAGAGAAGATGGTTCGGAAGTCCGGAGGCAGGGCACGCGGCCGCGACTCTGAAACTTCTGAACGAGCACAGTATGAAACATCACCAAGCGCTCAATCGGTGACGTCTGAGTCTTAAGGTCGGTCAAAAATGGGGTGTCTACAGTTGCCCCTCTTTGACAGAACTCGGAAGTCAAGAAGTGACGAAAGTGAATGTCAAAGCCCAGAGACGACCCATTTTTGACAAGGCCGAAGACTTAGACAATCATACAAGATAAACAGAGATATGTATGCCCGCAGGCAGGGGCAAAATGCAAAATGATATGCAGGAAGATTTTGCTAATTGGACTTATATGCTACGCGAAGCCTATTTGAAGATTGGACTTACACGCTGACGCGAAGCCGGTTTGAAAATTAGACTTACACGCTACGCGAAGCCGGTTTGTAAATTGGAGTGAGCAAAGTGTGATGGATACACTATATGAACAAAGTGTGATAGATGCACTTAATGAACAGGTGTGAGTGTGTGATTGATACACCAAAAGAACGTGTGTGATTGATACACAAAGTGAGTGTGTGTGATTGATACACAAGGTAGGCATAGTGTGATAGATACAAAGCGAATGTGTGTGATTGATACACTATATGAACAAAGTGTGAGTGATACACTATATGAACAAAGTGAACAAAGTGTGATGGATACACTAAAGGTGAACACGAAGGTGAACAAGTATGATGGATATACTAAAAGCGAACACAAAGTGTGATAGATGCACTATGTGAACAAAGTGTGATTGATACACTAAAAGCAAACATAAAGTGTGATAGATGCACATAGTGAACAGTATGATAGATATATCGAAACTAACACAAAGTGTGATAGATGCACTTAGTGAACAGAGTGTGATTGATACACTAAAAGTGAACACAAAGTGTGATAGATGCACTTAGTGAACAGTATGATAGATATATTGAATGAACACAAAGTGTGGTAGATGCACTTAGTGAACAGTATGATAGATATATCGAAACTAACACAAAGTGTGATAGATGCACTTAGTGCACCGAGTGTGATTGATACAATAAAAGTGAACACAAAGTGTGATAGATGCACTTAGTGAACAGAGTATGATAGATATACTGAATGCGAACACAAAGTGTGGTAGATGCACTTAGTGAACAGAGTATGATAGATATATCGAAACGAACACAAAGTGTGATAGATGCACTTAGTGAACAGTGTGATTGATACACTAAAAGTGAACACAAAGTGTGATAGATGCACTTTGTGAACAGAGTATGATAGATATACTGAATGCGAACACAAAGTGTGGTAGATGCACTTAGTGAACAGAGTGTGATTGATACACTAAAGGTGAACACAAAGTGTGATAGATGCACTTAATGAACAAGTATGATAGATATACTGAAAACGAACACAAAGTGTGATAGATGCACTTAGTGGACAGAGTGTGATTGATACACTAAAAGTGAACACAAAGTGTGATAGATGCACTTAGTGAACAGAGTATGATAGATATATTGAATACGAACACAAAGTGTGATAGATGCACTTAGTGAACAAAGTATGATCGATATACTGAAAGTGAACACGAAGTGTGATAGATGCACTAAGTGAACAGAGTATGATAGATATACTGAATGCGAACACAAAGTGTGATAGATGCACTTAGTGAACAGAGTGTGATTGATACACTAAAAGTGAACACAAAGTGTGATAGATGCACTTAGTGAACAAGTATGATAGATATACTGAATGCGAACACAAAGTGTGATAGATGCACTTAGTGAACAGAGTGTGATTGATACACTAAAAGTGAACACAAAGTGTGATAGATGCACTTAGTGAACAGAGTGTGATTGATACACTAAGTAAATGAAGTGTGATTGATACACTAAGTGAATGAAGTGTGATTGATACACTGAGTATTAACATGTGATAGATACATGAAGCAAATAGAGTGTGATTGATACACAAAGCAAACATGTGATATAAAGACAAGAATAGTGTGATAGATACACAAAGCAAAATATGTGTGATAGATACACAAAGTGAACGAAGTGTGATTGATACACGAAGTGAAGAGAGTGTGTTTGATACACTAAATAAATGAAGTGTGATTGATACACTAAGTGAATGAAGTGTGATTGATACACTGAGTGAAATGAGAAAGAAACTTGATAGGTATAATGCAATACAATGCATGATGCTTACGGAAAGCAATAAATGGACAAAGCGGCGCTTTTAGAAAGCACCTTATGAGGTGAGTGGCGGTGAACCGCTCTACTCTGACGGGGATCTCCCCTCGTGCTCTTCGAACACTTACCTTCAACTCACAGCACAAAGGCTCTGGAATGCTAACAAGTAACAATATCTGCATGTGGGAGCCACGGCTGCCGCTTGTCTTCCTGATCATACTCACAACTTTCCCTATTCTCCAACGGGGTGACAGACTAGGTTGGTTCAGTATCCAGAATTGAGGTGCATACATGCTATCTCAACCTATGGGGCTTCCATACAGATTTCAAGCCGAGGGCGCGCCTCTGGGTATTTAAACCAGACTTTAGTCTCGAAATCGAACCTGCGTTCTAGGCCACGACCATTCGAACTCTAATTTCCACCGTCGCAGCAGATCTCCTAGGAACTCAACGCAAGCACGGCCAAGATGCCTCGTAGTGAATGGTACTCAGGGAGAGCACTCCTGATCGCCATTCTGGCTTGAAGTAGACTTGATTTTGAGCTTGAGGTAGAGGCACACTCATACTTCGGAACATTGGCAAGACCTGAAGAGGTACACACGGAGTGTAGTCTCGGAACTTACTGAAGTTGGAACAAACTTAGATGCTCGACATTTTCCTCTTTTGCTTTTGCTTTGCAGCCTGAAACTCATAGCTTCAGATAGGTCCTGGTTTCACTGTTCTCATATGACCTGGGTTGAACCCTGCAGTTTTATGAAAGAACAAATTCTGTTTTGCACAAATATGGAGAACGGCACGGCACTTGGAGCACAAAACGATTTTTTGAAATTGAGAGTGAGCATAAGTTCTCAACTGGGTATTGAGCCTACGACTGAATACAGCACGCTACGACTCAACAAGAAAACAAAAGGCACATAACCTAGACACATCGAGTAACACTCGAGACGACTCAAAACAAGAAACGAGATAAAACAAAAAGACACGACACTCAGACGTGCACAGGGAGCCTGTTTCACCGGGTATGTTTCCCACCATTTCTTATTTGTGATTCTCACATCACTCGGCCCTCAAGCTCTGTTTTTCTGTCAAAACCCTTTTGCTCACTTTTTCTTTCATCGCACACCTCTCTATTCTTCAATCTCTCATTTTTCAATCCCTCCCCTGGGTGGTTGATGGATAAGCAGAAAGTTGTGGGCTCGTGCCTCTAGCATTCTGCTAGATTTTCTTTCTTCCGCTCACAGCTGGTGAAGTCCTTCCACAGAGGGGTTGTGCTACAAATGGGTATGTAGCAAATCTGCAGCTGACATCGGTCGATGATGCCCTTTGGAGTTTGACGTGGCAGATCTGTCAGATGAGGAGTGTAATGTCCGCCCCATTCCAACAGGCTTCGTGACTTGGCTTGATACCTCATTGCTTGGAGGATGTGAGAGCTTTTGCCCTTTGTCGTTAGCTTCCGTATGCCTCTTCCGCGTAGAGCCTTCTTGGCAAGTATGGTGCCCTTTCCGCAAATGCATTCGCTACGGGAAAAGATGTAACACCTAACTCAATTGTGCCCCTAGTTCATCATTTTGACCATTTTTTATTTTTGAGCTTTCTCCTAAAAAATTGACCAAAATGAGAGTTAGATTAACATGTTTGTTCGATTTTGATTTGAAATCATGCGATCAAAGCTATGAGCCGAAAATTTTCCTTTTTTGGGTCCAAGAAAATGGTCCAGTTTTGGAAAATGAAACAATTTTCGAGAAAATTAGTCAACCTCAGTAAAAATTCTCAAAAACTACTTTTGCAAACGGCCAATGCTCAACAAGCGCGGAACCTACTCTTGAGATGCACAACCTCGAATCTGGAGGAAAACTGCCGCTTGCTTGAGGAGGGTTGCATGGCAACGGAAAGTTGCCCCTTGTTTGAGCGGCACCGCGGCGCGTTGAATGGCAACGGAAAGTTGCCCCTTGTTTGGATGGCGTCGCAGCACACTATAATCAGTCCTCAGAGTGATGATGACAACCGAACTCTCAGATACAGAAAAGGCAAAGATGATCAAAACCATTACATGGACACGATCGAATTTGAATCGTTTTATGGCTGGACTTCAGGATGAAGTTGCCTACGTATCCCAAACATGGGAATCAAGCCTTACGTAGTTCGGGGTTAAGGTACACTCGGGTATTTAACCTCTCCTTTTATGCTCTAACTTTTGCCAAGGCGCCTATTGCAGGTTTTCGACCTTGCGAGCTTTGTTCTTCTTTCTTTTTCTTTTTTTTCTATTCTTTTCATTCCTTTTTCTTCTTCTTTTTTTTGCATTTTCTTTTCTTTTCTTTTTTTTTTTGTATCTTTGCATTTTTTCTCTTTTTTCTTTTTTCATTCTTTTCTTTGCTCTAACTTTTGCTCGGTCGCCCTTAGGGTTTTAAATGAGCCTCCTCAAAGGGTAAAAGTGTAACAAGTCCATGCCAAATGGTTTTGAGATTGAAGCCCTTTGTATCTAGGAGAGTGGTCATTGTATTGATTCTGAAGGATCCACCTTTGGCTCTTCGAGCACATCGGATATTTTTTGCCCCTAGTTCGAGGGGTGCTTCTGATCTAGCTTTGCAAGCTTCTTTTGACGAGGTCTGATCTTCTTGATCTGACTTTGGTGCCTCTTGTTCGAGGGCTGCTTCAAATCTGGCCACACAGGCCTCACATCGTGGTCGACCGTTGAACATTCTGAATGCAAGTCCAAGGTTTGAAAGCAAAGGGGGGGTCGAGTCTCGAGGCTGAGAGCGATCCTAAGCTGCCCAATCTCAAGAGCGATTCCACACATGTCTTTGCAGGACCGCGCAAAATATTTTTTGAAAGTTTTTAAGAAAACGACAAATCGTCATATTGAAGACGATGTAGGATCAATCTGGATCAAAGCCAGGGTCCTTCTCAGTACTCACACTAACAAGCATGATTTCATTCATTAAGGGCTTAGCACGCCTCTCTTTCTCTCAATTGATCAAAGTTTTGCAAATCCCGAGGAATTCCTTCCTCTTCGTTTTCACCGCAGTGTTCAAAAAAAGTTTTGAAAAACTTAGGTCAATACAATGACTTCAAGGTACAAGAGAGCAGGTGGAATGCACTACCATTTCATTCAAACCCCGGCGCAACTAACACACGGCAGAAGCAAATGCGAGAGTGTGGAAATCACTGCTGTTTCATTCAAAATCTGTTGGCACAACTGGCTCCCTGGCAGAAACAGACTCAAGACAAAACAAAAGGACAAACGCGAAACAAAATGGTGACGCCCGAGGTAACACCCCCGGAATCACCCGACTCTAACATAACAGAACTGACTCGATACAACGAGACAGACTCAACAGGGTTGACTCGATACAACGAGGCAGACTCAACAGGGGTGACTCGATACAACGAGACAGACTCAACAGGGATGACTCGATACAACAAGACAGACTCAATAGGACTGACTCGATACAACAAGACAGACTCAACAGGGCTGACTCGATACAACAGGACAGACGCAATACCCAAGTCAGAAGGTAGGATAAACAGCATTCGCAAATGCTCAAAATAGTGCGTGCCATCCATCACATCCGGAGTAAGCTGAGCACCGACAGCAAGTGGTTCATCCCCTGATCACATAACAACACGGGTCCAGAGTACCTGAGGGATATCAGACCCTTCTGAAACTATGGTTCCAAGACCACTTAGCAAAACAGAAAACAGACAGCATCTCAGCCTGATTTCACCTGAACAGATACGAGCATAGTTGAATGAGTGTGCCCTCTACTGAATTCTGCCCAAAATTCACTTTGGTGATACCCTCGGTAAAATCAATCCCAAAATCGAATGGTGCCCGTAGGCCTGATGCCCAAAATACTGAATTGGTGCCCGCAGGCCTGATGCCCAAACTCAAAAACTGATACATGCATTCCCTGTAGAGACGCACTCTAGCAAGCACATAACAGATAAGTGAGAGCCAAAAACACCCCTATGTTGGGGTAGGGTTTCCCTGTCCTATTTTGTCAGGAACTAGGGTTTCACTACGCACGCGGCGGCTTCAAACAACCTATAAACGGGTAAGCAACCTGTCCTAGTTTGGAATGGTCACTATGGATCCGAATATGCACTAGGTCGAATGGTCGAAAAGGGTGCCCCGATAAAACCGGGGTTTGTGTTCCCATCTTGCCGAGCTCAGAGCCGATCAAATTTTACGGACATGACTTGACAAGACAAGCCTCCCAGAATCGTCGGGAATGGCAAATGGCAAACACGGTGACCTAGGCGCACCAATGCAAATGCAATGCAAAGAAACACACAAGCGTAGTCAAAACCAGATATCACGAGTTCGTATCAAGATCTCTAAATCCCAATGAGTCGCCAGAATCGTAATAACGCTTCATGGGGACCTCGCCATACTCGGACTCGATTTTGTGTTGCGGTTCTCAATCTCGAACCAAAGAGTCCAAATCCGGCAAATCGTTTTGAAGGAAAACAGATTTTTTGAAAAGAAGTGCCAAACATGGACTGCTTTGCCAGATAACAGAGTCGCCACCTAAATATTTTAAAATGGGAAATTTAGGAAACCCTGACTCGGTGCCGAAAGGCCACGTGTCCGTCATCACCAAAGTTGGCTCGGGAACTTGGGTACGATTAGGGAAGGTCACATCGTGAGCACCCCCTCTCGCCCGGTCAAAGACCGGCCTCTACTAACCATGATATCTGTTTTTGAAAACATTGTGAGTTCTTATTCCGATTATTGGCCTAGGTTACTATGTGATGCTCGCAGCAAACAAGTATAGACTGGGCCGTCTGAATTGGAACAAAACATTTCATGTTTGTTTGTTTGAAAATGATGTGATGGTGCTACCCGCAGGTAGGCTAAAATGCGGATTTGCCACCCTCAGGTGGGCTTAGAAAACATGATTTTGCCACAATCTAGTGGGCTTAAAACAAACAGTTGATGAATTGCTCCAATTCAGATAACTCAACCTCCACCCACAGGCATTCAAGGCAGTTATATCACATAAGCAGTTAGCCTCATGGCAAGCATGCTATCATGGCAACACTCACACACATGCAAGGATGCTAAAGCATAAAACTCACCGAGTACTCCAAGCCAAAACAGGAAACTCATTAGAAGTCATGCATGATCCAAAAAATATACAGAAATGCCTAATGCAACACATGCAAAGATGCAAACTATAGCAGGCTCGGCTATTCTAAACATGGCATATGAGATGCAACAGCTAACATGTATTCAACTTTAGAATTGAAATACAATGCAGTTTGTATGATGCGCCGAGCCCGGTGCGTGCAAAACAGATGAATGATGCAAACATGTTGTCATACTGTTATGCTAATTGAAATATGCCCTATATCTAACCATTCAAAGCGGGTAAATAAAAGGGAGAAAGAAATGGGGGTTGGAAGACATACATCACACTCACGCACCCTTATTACATTTATGCCCTCGCGCAGAGGGTCCGAATAAATATACAATCCCAAATGAAAGAATCTTACAAATCAAATATACAAATTCAATAAATATACAAATTAAACTGCAAAATAGTAAAAAAAAATTGGCATGCAAGCTAGCGACTGTCTTGCTCCTGATGAAGAGTATATCTTTGGGTCGCCTCAGAAATCCACCGGGATGCCCCGTTAGCCTTCGCTTGCGCTTTTCCTCGAATTGCGTGCCGATTCTAAAGTCGATAATTCTTCATTTTTGCTGCAACGGAGAGCAGGAAAAGGGCATAGCAGTGTATTTCACAAATATATGCGTGTCTCGATCCTCGCGCCACCAATCACGCATATCGATGCATGATGGCCGAGGAGCGGATTTGCACAACTCAATATTGGGATGAATACACATGAATGCTACGAAAATGAGATGCCTCGAAATACGTGCCCACGGGCACGCAAACCGAGGCGATGATGAAAGATGAAAATCGGATAAAACCGAAGTGCCTCGGCGTGCGCCACAAAGCGCCGCAAAACCGAGGCGATGATGAAAGATGAAAATCGGATAAAACCGGTGTCTCGAAGGCGCGTGCCTGCGCGAAGCAAAACCGAGGCGATAATGAAAGATGAAAATCGGATAAAATTGAAGTGCCTCGAAGTGCGTGCCCACAGGCGCGCAAACCGAGGCGATGATGAAAGATGAAAAGTCGAATAAAATCGAAGTGCCTCGAAGCGCGTGCCCACAGGCGCGCAAACCGAGGCGATGATGAAAGATGAAAAGTCGGATAAAACCGAAGTGCCTCGAAGTGCGTGCCTACAGCGTAGCAAACCGAAAGCGATGATGAAAGATGAAAATCGGATAAAATCGAAGTGCCTCGGGCGCGTGCCTGAGCGCGCAAACCAGCGATGATGAAAGATGAAAATCGGATAAACCGGCCTCGGCGCGTGCCTGGTAGCGCCGCAAAACCGAGGCGATGATGAAAGATGAAAATCGGATAAAAGCAAGTGCCTCGAAGCGCGTGCCCACAAAGCGCAAACCGAGGCGATGATGAAAGATGAAAATCGGATAAAACCGGAAGTGTCTGGCGCGTGCCTGCGCGCAAACCGAGGCGATAATGAAAGATGAAAATCGGATAAAATTGAAGTGCCTCGAAGCGCGCCCATAGGCGCAAACCGCCGGCGATGAAAGATGAAAATTGATAAAGGAAGTGCCTCGAAGTGCGTGCCCAAAGGGACGAAAACTGAGGCGTTGATGAAAGATGAAAAGTCGGATAAAACCGAAGTGCCTCGCCGCGCCTACAGCGCGCAAAACCGAGGCGATGATGAAAGATGAAAAGTCGATAAACCGGAAGTGCCTCGAAGCGCGTGCCCACAGCGCAAAACCGAGGCGATGATGAAAGATGAAAATCGGATAAACCGAAGTGCCTCGAAGCGCGTGCCTACAGCGCGCAAACCGAGGCGGCGATGAAAGATGAAAAGTCGGATAAGCGGAAGTGCCTCGCGCGTGCCCACAGCGCGCAAACCGAGGCGATGATGAAAGATGAAGATCGGATAAACCGGCGTGCCTCAAACGCTGCGTGCCTGGTAGCAAACCGAGGCGATGAAATGAGATGAAATGGCATACGGAATGCAACGATGGGCTTACACCGACATGGGAGAGCCTCAGCTCACTCACATAGGAGGCCGTCGGGTAAAAATAAAGCTGCCTCGAAACGCGTGCCCGCGGACACGCAAATCGAGGCAATGATGTAGAAGCATGAAAATGCAAATTGGGCTTACGCCGACATGAGAGGGCCTCAACCACACTCACGGAGGCTGTCGGAATGATAAGAATGAGGTGCCTCGAAGTGCGTGCCCATTGGCACGCAAACCGAGGCAATGCAAAAATGATGCAAATGGCATGGGAAATGATATGCAAGCATGGAAATAGAATTTCAGCACCTAAATAAAGGGGAAAACAGCCCCGAAACAATTCGAAATAACACTCGAAGCATGCATTCATCCCGAAAATGTGAAATTAAGCCCCGAAATGGCCTATAGCCATGCTATACATGCAAAATATGATCATGGCAGCAAGAACAGTAGCAAGGCAGTCCCAAATATGGCATTTTTCAGTAACAAACATGGCCAAAATGCAAGCATAGATAGATCAACAATAGCATGCAAAATTAGTGGCCAAAAGAGGGGTATTGAGACAAGTGATATATGAAAACCCCAAATGGACAAACTTTCTTCTACAATATTGAATATGAGATAAAAATAAGCACAATTGCAGAAGGTGACATCCTCAAAATCAGAATACAAACATGCTATAAAATCCATGCAAAGTAGGCTTCCAAATAGGCTATATCATGAGACATGCAATGCACACACCAAATGACAAAAATTTCTTCATGAAATATGTAAAGGGGGTCAAAATAAGACCAAAACTAGTAGGGGTCGAAGTCTCAAAAACAATCACAAATAGGTCAAAAATTGCATGCAAAAATGGCACACTTGATGAAATTTGAAGGAGGTGGTATATACAATGGCCAAATGAAGTTGAGCCCTTCTACAATGTTGTAGAGGGGCTCAAAATGAGCAGAAAACCAGTAGGGGTCGGACCCCTAAAAACAAAAGGAAATAGGCCTAAACTAGCATGCAAGATAATGGCATAAAAGCTAGATATTGAAACAAGTATATCATAGAAGCCTCAAATGAAGTTGAGTCCTTCTACAAAGTTGTAGAGGGGCTCAAAAAAAGCACAAAAGCAGTAGGGGTCGGAGCCCCAATTCTCAACCAAATAGAGTATAGAAATGAATCAAGAAAAAGCCCTAAAAGTTGGTTTTGAGGACTTACCCTTGAAGACTTGTCTTTCTTTGATTCTTGGCTCTGATTTGTAGCTTCTCAACCTCTGAAATTCACTTCCTAGCTGCTGGAATGGTAGTAAGGAAGGTGAGGCTAGGTGTTGATGAAGAGAAGACCTAGGAACTTAGAAGCTTTTTTGAGGTTTTAAGCTAAGGAAATGGAGGTTTTTGGAGATGATCTCTTGAGACAAGTTTTTCCAACCTTGAAGAAGGAGGGGGAGGGGCCTTCAAATAGGCAAGAAATGGGGTGTAAAAGGGGAGGGAAAGCACCCAATCTTTCCCTCCCGAAATATCCCCCGGATGCCCCGGATATGTTGAAGATATCCTGACAGGACAATGCCAGCAAGAACTGCCGGGCCAGTAAATTTAGGAGGTGGCGGCCAGCCACCCCTGTCGGCCGACCACCACCTCAGCCGACCAAGCCACCTCAAAAACCAACTTCAAAATTTCTCCGACCACCATACAAGAGTGTCCTCCCAAGTGTGTAGGATAAGGCCCGGGGTTGGAATCGCAACGCCGAACCGAAGTCACAACATAGAACCAGAAAGAGAGGCACAAAACTGAAATGCACCATTTCTGGCCGACCACCATACCAAAGTGTCCTACCAGATGTGTAGAGCAAGGATCCAAGGTTGGAATTTGGCAACATTGAACCAAGAGCCACAACATAGAGCTTGAAGGAGAGGCCCAAAATGAACTCCATAATTTCGGCCGACCGATTATACCAAAGGGTCCTCCGGATGTCCCGATCACAGATATGTAACTTTGGTTGGAAGAAAATACCCCAAGGTGTTCAACATTGGCGGAAGTGAGCAAACGGGCTCGGGAGAGCAACCGGTTATCTGGGATAATTCTGGCCTCCCACCCCAAAGTGATCTTCGATGTTGAAACAGAGGTACCGCCAAGTTTGAACAAAAACTAATGAGAAATGAACGTTCGAGGCCAAAACCGAGCAAATCGGGATCCGAAAATGGTCAGTCAGGGAAGTGGTGTTTGGCGTGAAGTGGGTACCTGCGACCCCAGTGTCCTCTGGAATGACAAAACAGAGGTACCTGCCAAAAACCGGAGAAGATGGATGCGAAATGAATGCTCGGGACCAAACCCGCTCGGTTTGGGGTCCCGAAAATGGGTCGCCGGGCACCGGAAGTGGTGTTCGGCTGCGAAGTGGGCATCAGGGGCCCCAGTGTCCCTCGGAACACTAAAACAGAGGCACATGCCAAAACCGGAGAACTTCGGAGATGGTTAGGCGGTCCCGAGCCGAGGCACCGGCCCGACTCAGCAAGGAACAAGACTCGAAATGGGCAAAATGGCCTCTGGACCAACGTAGCTCACGGCCCGGAGATAGTCTCTGAGACCACTCCCTTCCCTCGGGAGAAAAGCAGAGAAAACCGAGCTGGTTCGCAAACCGAGACAAGGTAGAAGATGGTTCGGAAGTCCGGAGGCAGGGCACGCGGCCGCGACTCTGAAACTTCTGAACGAGCACAGTATGAAACATCACCAAGCGCTCAATCGGTGACGTCTGGGTCTTAAGGTCGGTCAAAAATGGGTGTCTCTGATTGCCCCTCTTTGAGAACTTCGGAAGTCAAGAAGTGTGAAAGTGAATGTCAAAGCCGAGACGACCCATTTTTGACAAGGCCGAAGACTTAGACAACCTTACAAGAGAAACAGAGATATGTATGCCCGCAGGCAGGGGCAAAATGCAAAATGATATGCAGGAAGATTTTGCTAATTGGACTTATATGCTACGCGAAGCCTAATTGAAGATTGGACTTACACGACGCCGGCCGGTTTGAAAATTGGACTTACACGCCACGTGGCCGGGTTTGTAAATTGGAGTGAGCAAAGTGTGATGGATACACTATATGAACAAAGTGTGATAGATGCACTTAATGAGCAGTGTGAGTGTGTGATTGATACACCAAAAGAACGTGTGTGATTGATACACAAAGTGAGTGTGTGTGATTGATACACAAGGTAGGCATAGTGTGATAGATACAAAGCGAATGTGTGTGATTGATACACTATATGAACAAAGTGTGAGTGATACACTATATGAACAAAGTGAACAAAGTGTGATGGATACACTAAAGGTGAACACGAAGGTGAACAAGTATGATGGATATACTAAAAGCGAACACAAAGTGTGATAGATGCACTATGTGAACAAAGTGTGATTGATACACTAAAAGCAAACATAAAGTGTGATAGATGCACTTAGTGAACAGAGTATGATAGATATACTGAAAACGAACACAAAGTGTGATAGATGCACTTAGTGAACAGAGTGTGATTGATACACTAAAAGTGAACACAAAGTGTGATAGATGCACTTAGTGAACAGAGTATGATAGATATATTTGAATGAACACAAAGTGTGGTAGATGCACTTAGTGAGCAGAGTATGATAGATATATCAAACGAACACAAAGTGTGATAGATGCACTTAGTGAACAGAGTGTGATTGATACACTAAAAGTGAACACAAAGTGTGATAGATGCACTTAGTGAACAGAGTATGATAGATATACTGAATGCGAACACAAAGTGTGGTAGATGCACTTAGTGAACAGAGTATGATAGATATATCAAAACGAACACAAAGTGTGATAGATGCACTTAGTGAGCAGAGTGTGATTGATACACTAAAAGTGAACACAAAGTGTGATAGATGCACTTAGTGAGCAGAGTATGATAGATATCTTGAATCACGAACACAAAGTGTGGTACATCCACTTAGTGAACAGAGTGTGATTGATACACTAAAGGTGAACACAAAGTGTGATAGATGCACTTAATGAACAAGTATGATAGATATACTGAAAACGAACACAAAGTGTGATAGATGCACTTAGTGGACAGAGTGTGATTGATACACTAAAAGTGAACACAAAGTGTGATAGATGCACTTAGTGAACAGAGTATGATAGATATATTGAATACGAACACAAAGTGTGATAGATGCACTTAGTGAACAAAGTATGATCGATATACTGAAAGTGAACACGAAGTGTGATAGATGCACTAAGTGAACAGAGTATGATAGATATACTGAATACGAACACAAAGTGTGATAGATGCACTTAGTGAACAGAGTGTGATTGATACACTAAAAGTGAACACAAAGTGTGATAGATGCACTTAGTGAACAAGTATGATAGATATACTGAATGCGAACACAAAGTGTGATAGATGCACTTAGTGAACAGAGTGTGATTGATACACTAAAAGTGAACACAAAGTGTGATAGATGCACTTAGTGAACAGAGTGTGATTGATACACTAAGTAAATGAAGTATGATTGATACACTAAGTGAATGAAGTGTGATTGATACACTAAGAGCCCCCCTAACCCACTACTAGTAACTGCATCACATTGTTCCATGCTCAATCTTCTTATTATTTTAACAATTGATCTCAAGGCAATTCACGTTTGGAAATGCCACTAAAAAAGAATATAGTGGGTATTAGAATAATTTAAGAAATACACTGTAGACGCGCCCGTGGGCTTCACTCTACAGTTCGGACTCAATTTGAGTCACGGTTCTAAATCTGAACCAAAGAGTCCAAATCCGGCAAATCGTTTGAGAAAACAGATTTTTGAAAGTAGTGCCAAACATGGTCTTTGACACTGAGAGTCGCCACCTAAATATTTTAAAATGGGAAATTTAGGAAACTCGACTCGTGCGAAGGCCACATGTCCGTCATCACCAAAGTGGTCTTGGCTCGAGCTTGGGTACGATCGGGAAGGTCGACTATGAGCACTTTTCGCCTCCGAAAGACCAGCCTCTACTAACCGTGATATCCGTTTTGAAAACATTACATGCTCTTGTTCCAATTATTAACCTAGAATTACTATGTTTTCTTGACAAACAAGTATAGACTAGATCGCCTAATTTGGAAATAAACATTGCATATCCGTTTTGTCTTGAAAACGTGTTAGGGTTTGCAACTCGCAAGCAGGCTGAAATACGGATTTTCAATGAGTTGTTCCAACTCAGGCAATCTAACCTCCACCCACAGGCATTTCAAGCAGTTTATCACATAAGCACTTAGCCGCATGGCAGGCATACTGTCATGTTAACATTCACACGCATGCGATATGCTAAAGCATAAAACTTACATCGTACTCCGTGCCAAAAACAAGAAACTAGTTAGCAAACATGCATGACCTAGTTCATGTTAAATGGCTAATGCAACACAGGCGAAGATGCAATCTAGACAGGCTCGGCTATCCTAGACATGGCATGTGGAATGCTACAAATAACACGTATTCAATTTGGAATTGAAATACAATGCAGTTTGTATGATGTGCCGAGCCCGATGCGTGTAAACAAATGGATGGATGCACGCATGCATTGCATAAGGTATGCTAAAATAAAAGTGCCCTAATCTACCATAAAGTGTAAATAAAGGGAAGAAAGAAGTGGGGGTTGGAAGACATACACGCACTCACCCACACTTATTACAATTGCGCCCTCACTTGGAGGGACCAAAATAATAATACAGTCCAAAAATAAATGAATAAATATTACAAATTCTAATTACTGAATAAATAAATGTGAAATAAAAAGGCCACCCCTCCGCCTCGAGATCTTGTGAATGATGCATGCTCGATGTCCGCCTTGCCCGGGAACCCGCACCATGCCTCTGTTCCCTCTGCTTTTGCTGCCCTGCCTCTCTGGAAAATTGCCAGAGTCCTGGGACACCTTCCACATACCCTGAATATTACCACCGGCTGAAGGGTTGGACCATCGGCTGCAGGGTTTGGCCACCGGCTGCAATTGAGATTATTGGTACAAAAAGTGTGCCGGTAAGATCAAGAGTGCCGGTCGGCACTAAATTCTGCAGAGACAGTTTGATAAGACAGCAGACAAAGAACAGAGCATGGTATGGAATTTTGGGACAAATGTATGCAGACACACTCCCTATCATGCAATGGACCCAAGGGAGCATGGCCCTCGACCCCCGGGCCACCAATCACGCATTTCAATGCATGATGGCCCAAGAAGCCAAAGTGTGCAACTTCAATGTGGAATGAAATGCACATAAACAAACAAAGAGCTTAACCTCTATCATACTCAATTCAAGAGGTAAAAGCATGCATGTCAAATGCAACCTAAGCATGCAATCTAACATGCAATATGAACATGCAAGTATATAAACATGCTAGGCACACAACCTAAGCAACACATACAAAGTAAGCATGCTACAACACATGAGGGAATGGACTTAAACTAGATTAGGCAGCCTCAAACAAGCCTAAAACAGTGGCCATAAGATGAAAATGAGGCGCCTCGAAATGCGTGCACACTTGCACGCAAACCGAGGCGATGGCATATACAATGCAATATGGCTAAAATGGCATATACAATGCAATATGGCTAAAATGGCATATACAATGCAACATGGACTTATACTAACATGAGAGAGCCTCAACCACACTCACATAAGAGGCCGTGAGATGAAAATGAAGTGCCTCGAAATGCGTGCACACGGGCACGCAAACCGAGGCAATGACATAAAGGCATGAAATGGCATGGCAAATGATATGCAAACATGCTAATGGAATTTCAGTAGCTAAATGAGGGGCAAAACAGCCCCGAATCATGGCCAAAGTACACCCGATGCACGGAATAGTCCCGAAACATGAATTTTGGCACCCGAAATGGCCTATAGCTATGCCAAACATGCAAGATATGAACATGAAGTATGAAGACAGAAGCTAGACAGTCCCAAAACAAGCATTTTTTCAGTATAAAGCATGGCAAAACAGCAAACAAAAATGAGGCTAAACTAGCATGCGAAAATGGCCCCAAGAGCAAGCTATTGAAACAACCCACAGCTGCTGTCCAAAAATAGAGAAAGGCCCTTCTTCAATGTTGAAGAGGGGCCCGAAAAATAGTGTTTTACAGTTTATGGTCAGCCCCAAAAACAGATACAAGTGGGCTCAAAATGTCATACAAAACAAGGGCAAAATGAGGCCACAACATGAGGTATGCAAAGCATTCACTAAACAGACAAAAACCCTTCATGAGACATGTAGAGGGGGTCAAACTAAGACCTTTTTCAGGCCTGTCGAATACCCAAAAATAGAAGCATGGTAGGCTAACAAACCGTGCAAAAATGAGGGTAAAACATGGATTCTAAAGCAAGTAGCACATGGAGTATGCAAACAATGTTGAGCCCTTCAACAATGTTGAAGAAGGGCTCAAAATAATCCTACTTACAGCTTACATTTTTCCTCAAAACAGATTGCACAGCAGCCAAATATACTATGCAAGAATCAAGGCATACAAGAGGATATTGAGATAGGTGCTAGATGCAATCACCAAACAGCAAGGGGTCCTCAATCAAACATGAAGAGGACCCCAAAATAAGACTATTTGAAGTTTGGGTCGGAGCCCAAAAGTGCTTGCAAGCAAGGCTTAGATATGAAGCAAGAAAAGGCTAGAAAGGGGAAGATGAAGACTTACCCTTGAAGACCAGCAAACCTGCAGGTTTTGATGGAAGAAAATGAGCTCCTAACCTTTGCAAATGTCCCACAAGTCGCTGGTGTGGAGTGTGTATGAGTTGTGCTATGGGTTGATGAAGGAATGGCCAAGAATAATGGACTTTTTGAGGTAAAGGAGTGAGATATAGAGAGAGATAGAGGGTTGTATCTATCTATATCAGATATATATCTATATATCTCTGGTTTTTGTTCCAAAACTCCCAACCCTAGACCAAGGAGAAGAGAGCTCTCTTTTATAGGCAATGTAAAGCCAAGACTTAGAGGCTAAGTCATCCAAAAGGGGTCAAGGGGGGGCCAAAGCTTGTAAGGGAAGCTTGGACAGCTGGTAAGGCTTCTTGAGGAAGCCAAGACAAAGGGTCAAGGCTTCCTCAAGAAGCCATGAGCAAAGGGTGCACCAAATGGGGTTCAAAGGTGCAAAAAGGATGCAAAATAGGCATATGGATGCACGTGGGTCTGGTTCT
Source organism: Camellia lanceoleosa (assembly GCA_025200525.1). Lineage (NCBI taxonomy): Eukaryota > Viridiplantae > Streptophyta > Magnoliopsida > Ericales > Theaceae > Camellia > Camellia lanceoleosa. Next base: position 95,516,136 of record CM045772.1, on the reverse strand, counting down.
GTGCATCCCAGCTGGCACAGCTGGTATGCACCAAGCTTGGGGGGTGCAAAGGGTTCAAACCGGCCAGACAATTTGATTGTTGGCCAAAATAAAGTGCCGGTCGGCACTCTTTTCTGCCGGTCGGCTAAATAGAGTGCCGATGGATGATTCCTTGGTCAAAACATGGCCGGTGGGTATGCAAATCGAAGCCCCGGAAGTTAGCTTTCCAATGGTGCAAACCTTGCATCAAAATTCCTCCTATGGAAAAAGTTATGCCCTTTTCCGTGAAGTCGCGCAGACTCGATCCAACCGGGATGATCCCCTGCTTCAACCCAACATATCTCCTCCACCCGGACTTGGCTTTGGGAGATTCTTGAGTACAAAGTGAAGCCCCGGAAGTCTTATTTCCAATGATGGTGGCCTCATAGCTTAACTCCAAGTATGTAATTGAATAAGCCCAATTCAGCGAGGGCTGCTCGATTCTCTCCTACCCGGATTCATGGCAAACTTCTTCTTCAACCTATTTTCTCCCCTCCTCTCCTCTTTTCTTCAACTCCAAACCCTTAAACAAAGTGTTTGGGAAGATTTGCCTCTCTTCTTGCCGAAGAAACTGAACCTGTGCCCTGCACATCTCTCAACACCGAGCAAACCATCAGTAATGCCCAAGTCTTGAGGGCTGTCAAAAATGGGGTGTCTACATACACTTTCAATAACTTCAAAACAGTGTGTGAATAAATTTCTGTGAGAATATGAAAATACAAACATGTTATTACAATGTGTGAAATATGTCATAATAAAACAATAAATTGTTGTTCTCTTTGTATTTCGCCTTTCTTGGTTTTGTGGGAAAGGGACCTTCCAACTTGGCTTGCTTATCAACAGCCCACCTGTCCATCTCTTTGTACTCCGTGTCTTCCTTCTGTCGGGTTCTCCATTGATGTCCTATGTCCTTCTTCATCTACATTGCCTCAAAAGTAAATATAAGTGATACACGTAGAACATAAAAGATAAAGATAACATAAAATATGCAAACAATATGTGGTAGGTAGGCAATGTGCAAACCGTGTTGATAACTGTTATTTGTGCTTCTTGTATGCTTTTGTTTTCATCTTCGCTACAGGTTCAACCAAATGTATAATAAGGGCTAATATTTAAACCCAACATAAAACATGTTATCAAAATAATACATTGAATAGTATGAAGAAATAATACTTGTAAAAAAAGAATGCTGGTGTAAATCATTTGTGTATGTAAGGTTTGTTGCTTCCTTCGCTCATTGTGTGTTGTTATATATTATCTACATAAGCAAAGGTGAAATAATCATATGAGACAAAATCAAGTTAATAAATGCAAAAAAAGTATACACACCAAAAGACAAATAATAATAAACACAACCCCTTCCTTATTTGAGAGAGATATATACTATGAATATAATAAAAGAAATGTACTGATTAGTTTTATTCAGTTGACGCAATAATACAAGCACACACTAGTTGCAGCTGATGACTTGATGGGGACTGTTATTACCGTCTCATGTTTTCTCTAATTTCATGTGTTGAAGAACATCTAGTCCTTATTTCCATCCTTTAATTTTTGCTTCATAATAATAACAATAAAATATGGGGGTTACGATAAAAAACAAAACCAAATATGCTGGTAACTCCGAAGACGAACGGACAACATCACGGAGAACAATTTGCTTTTACATAAACTCAAGGAGGTTTTGTAAACTTACTTACATCTAAAACATCCAAGGGTTTTGCACAAGTTGAAACTCACATCAGAAGATAAGTTTCTCAGAAAAAATAAAAAGGAAAAAAGAAGGCCAAGTAATACCAGAAAATCAGTTGGGAAGAAACGATACTTAAACTTTTCACACAAATGCAATATAAGAAAGCATAGGACACTTGACCAAGCCAAAAGACAGAAAACAAAGAAGACAAACCAGATTACTAGGTCACAAAATCATATAAGCATAAACATGCAACAACTTAAGGTCCAGCAATTTCAGCAAAACTAAATTTTACAGCTTACAACTTAAATGCACATTCAATTACCATAACATAATCCCAAGATAATGTTGGCAACAGTTTTAATATCCTGGAGCTATTCTTTGAGGAAACATTAATCAAACTGAAACCAAGAATTGGTCTTTAAAGTTCAAACCATTTTAGTAAAACCTAGCACACTTAAGGAAGCACATGTCCAAATGACTTAATAACAGAAAATCCAAGTACAAGCACACTGAGAGTTAAAATGTAGCACATTATGTTCTGTGGCACCAAATGTCAAAATTCTATTTGCTAAAAGCCAACTTGATCTCAAAAAAGGGAAAGAGAAGAATGAGAAGGAAAGAGTGAGAAAAGAATAGGATTTAAAATTCCATTCTCTAATGTCAATTTTGAAATGAATCTTCAAAGTGATCTTTTCCATCCCTCTCCATTTTTTAAGGGAAAATTAGTGAAAATCCCACGGCATTAACTTGTTCCCATGACTTCTTTGTTAATCTATAAAGTCCCATTTTACAAATTGTTTGGAAGCTTAAATAGGTCCTATTTTATAAATTTTTGGAAGTTGGAATCACTTTCTTTGTTTGTTAGGTATATCAAATTCATGATGGCACAATTCGAAACCCAAAAAAAATAACAAGAAAAGAAAAAGTTGTTAAAGCTTGGACTATTTACATCATCACATGACGACCAATGAGGGACGCACTGGATACCCTTTTTGCCTCGCTGACTTTGGTGAGTTGATAATGGCGAGAGTGACATTTTGGATGAATGCTCATTGGAAGGGGTGTTCTTATTTAGTCCAGGATCTGCAACTTGTAGCAAATCAGGTCAAATAATGTTTAAAGTACAGGTGGTGTTGCTACTGCTTGATGTTGCTACGGCTAGATGCTGCTGTTGTTTTCTATTTGTTCCAGTTGCTGCTACTGTTATTCTTCTCTGTTTTGGGCCATTTTGCTGCTGCTAGTTGATACCAGATATATGTAGCTTAGAGGATTGTTGTGGGTAGCTTAGGGGACTATTGCGGCTGAGTTGTTTTGAGTCTCGGATGGGTATATATAGCTTATTGAGGTCCTCTGTTGCTCTCATTTTTTAACTCCAAATCATTCTCTTCCAATTCAAGGATTGTATAGATTAATGACTATCATAAATAAAATTTAAAAAATAACTATTCCAACAACAATGAGGTCTCAATTTCTGGTTTTGTTACGCTATAAACTAGTCTCTCCCTTTGTACCTTTTTTTAATTTTTTGTGGTTTCACTATTTCTTGAGTTGAGAGTTTGTAGTTATACTGTGATAGATTTCACAATATGGGGTAAGACTATAATCAATGACTATCGTAGCAAAAATTAGGTTTACTTTGTTTCCTTTGTTTTCCCCTGTCTTTTGTGTTGAGTTTTTTTTTTTTTTTTTCATTTATCTCTGTTTTTCCCTGTTTTTTTTACTGCACAATCTGAAATTCTTTTCACTTATCAATGACAGAGAAATTTAAAACTCTAACCTACCTATTATTGAGAAAAGAAAGAAAGGGATGGTAGAAGATTTTGAAGTTCAAAATTTTCTTATTCGAATGGGTATTGTATATGCAATATGAACAAAAACATGAGTATTTCATCATATTTAACTCATAAAAAACAACTAAGTCTCCAAAAAAAACATCAAACCCTAGACTCAAACAATATCAACAATAAAAACAAACATACCGTAGGTCTCTACAGCATGAAGGTGTTGGCTAATAGTTGTGGTGGCAGTAGCAGCAACTTTGTCGTGGGATCAAACAGTGGCTTATAGAAAGACAATATCAGACTGGCGGGGTGAGAGAATCTGAGACCAGCAACGTGAGAGACAAGACTGATATGCCGAAACCCTAAAACATGCATTTCTGCGGGAGTTTTTGGGTGGCCAAATTAAGCATGTGTTGAGTTTTTAGGAAGTTTTAATTTTTTTTTTTTTTTTTTTGGAAACACTATATGACTATGTTGAGTTTTAAGAAGTCTTAAATTATTTTTTTGGAAACAAAATATGACTATTTTAATGGAGGTGGAGTGTCTCCAGTCCACAATCTGGACTGGACCGTATTGTTTGGACTTTTTGGGGCGCCATTGATCCTGTTTTGATAATTAGAAAAAATTTTTAGGTGTATTTTATTTACAAAAAAAATTAGGTCGCTCAAATGATCATAATCTTTTCAAATTATCGCATTTGTCATTACAAAAAGTGCTGATTAAATTTTAAAAACACAAATTTTGTACTTTTTTTGTGACAACCACGGATTGCTCTATCTTTTGTGTTAATGAAATACACAAAATACGCAACAAAATTAATGGTTTGGATTCGAAATAGAACTTGTGATGGGCCTCACAGGCCCAAACAGTGCCCTCAAATCCAAATTATGGGGGGTCGAGGTAATCCACATTTTAAAATTTGGTGAGGTCAAATAATTATGCAAATTTATTAATATTTTTTTATTTTCTATTTTTCATAGACTATTTTTTTTACAATTTTTTTTATTGAAATTTCACTTTTACAAAATATCATTTTTTCCGAAAACAACTTAAACTTAGTCGAAAAAAGGCGTTCTGGGGGCAAAAATTCGAAACAGCCCGCAAACCACCATGTGGCTCTCACATACAGCTTTCCCATGACAAATAGGACTTGTGACAACTGACAGAATGTAATCCGGACCCATATGTTGGGAGTTAGAGCCGAATACGCCCAAAACTTACTCGGAAAATGGCGTTTCGGGGGTAAAAATTCAAAACAGCCCCCGAACCACTGTGTGGCTTGCACGGGTGGCTTCCAAATGCCAAATGGAACTTGTGACAACTGATAGAATGTAATTCGAACACGTAGGTTGGCAGTTAGAGCCGAATATGCCCAAAACTTACTCGAAAAAGGCGTTTCGGGGGCGAAAATTCAAAACAGCCCCCGAACCACCGTGCGACTCTCACGGGCTGCTTCCCCATGACAAATACGACTTGTGACAACTGACGAATATTATTCGGACCTGCAGGTTGGGATTTAGAGCCGAATACACCCAAAACTTACTCGAAAAAGGACGTTTCGGGGGCAAAAATTCAAAACAACCCTCGACCCACCGTGTGGCTCTCACAAGTAGCTTCCTTATGACAAATAGAACTTGAGACAAATGACATAATGTAATCCGGACCCGTAGGTTGGGAGTTAGAACCGAATACGTCCAAAACTTACTCGAAAGGGGCGTTTCGGGGGCGAAAATTCAAAACAGCCCTTGAACGACAATGTAACTCTCATGGGAAGCTTCCCCATGACAAATAGGACTTGTGAAGACTGACGAAATGTAATTCAGATCCGTAAGTCGGCATTTAGAGCCGAATATGCCCAAAACTTACTCGAAAAAGGGCGTTTCAGGGGCAAAAATTCAAAACCGCCCCCGAACCACCGTGCGACTCTCACGGGCAGCTTCCCCATGACAAATAAGACTTGTGACAACTGACGGAATGTAATTCGGACATGTAGGTTGGGATTTAGAGCCGAACACGCCCAAAACTTAGTCTAAAAAAGGCGTTTCGGGAGCAAAAATTCAAAACAGCCCCCGAACCGCCATGTGGCTCTCACGGGTAGATTCCTCATGAAAAATAAGACTTGTGACAACTGACGGAATGTAATTTGGACCCGTAGGTTGGGAGTTAAAGCCAAATACGCCCAAAACTTAGTCGAAAAAGGGCGTTTCGGGGGCAAAAATTCAAAACAGCCCATGAACCACCATGTGGCTCTCATGGGAAGCTTTATTTTGACAAATAGGACTTGTGACAACTAACGAAATGTAATTCGGACACGTAGGTTGGGAGTTAGAGCCGAATACGCCCAAAACTTACTTGAAAAAGGGTGTTTCGGGGGCAAAAATTCAAAATAACCCCCCAACCGCCATGTAGCTCTCACAGGATGCTTCCCCATGACAAATAGGACCTGTGACAACTGACGGAATGTAATTCAGACCCATAGGTTAGGAGTTAGAGCCGAATACGCCCAAAACTTACTCGAAAAAGGGTGTTTTGGGGGCAAAAATTCAAAACAGCCCCCGAACCACAATGTGACTATCACAGCCAGCTTTCCCATGACAAATAGGACTTGTGACAACTGACAGAATGTTATTTGGACCCGTAGGTTGGGAGTTAGAGTTGAATACGCCCAAAATTTACTCGAAAAACAGCGTTTCGGAGGCGAAAATTCAAAACAGCCCCCAAACCACCGTGTGACTCTCATGGGCAACTTTTCCATGACAAATAGGACTTGTAACAACTAGCAGAATGTAATCCGGACCCGTAAGTTGGGAGTTAGAGCCGAATACGCCCAAATCTTACTCGAAAAAGGGTGGTTCGGGGGAGAAAATTCAAAACAACCCCCGAACCACCTTGTGGCTCTTACGAGTAGCTTCCCCATGACAAATAGGACTTATGACAACTGACGGAATGTAATTCGGACCCGTAGGTTGGGAGTTAGAGCCGAATACGCCCAAAATTTACTCGAAAAAGGGCGTTTTAAGGGCGAAAATTCAAAACAGCCCCCAAACCACCGTGTGACTCTCACAGGTAGCTTCCCTATGACAAATAGGACTTGTGACAACTGACGAAATGTAATTCGGACCCGTTGGTTGGGAGTTAGAGTCGAATATAATTGATTCATCATGGAAGGTTACTTTTGTGATTGAACATACATTTCTACATATTTCCTTTTGTGATTGAACTTTATTTTGGTTATTATTTTTCTCACATGTTCTAATATCCTGAATGAAATGGCACTGACAGACATTAATAAGTAGGGATAGTTTTATATCCAATGTAATAATTCAAGTGCCTTTTGCAAACAATTAATGAGGAAGTTGGTAAAAAGAATAGTTTCTATTCACATTGGGCTTTGATATTGGTTTAGCCACAGAATTTGGATACATGTTGCATACAAATAGAAGATTGTTACATTAGTTTTATGTTACTAATGACAGATTTAGTAATGATTGTTCTGCATTTAACAATGTTCCTTATAACAAAATACTTTAGAAAGACTGATAATTGATTCATCATGGAAGGTTGCTTCTTTGATATGTTATTTGTCACTTGTTTCCAAATTCATTTATGAAGGTGAGCATTTTTTGATCCAATTCTAATGTTTTTTTTTGTTTTTTTTTTTAATTTTTTGTAGATGAGTTTGTTGCGTGGACTTTTAGAGTAATACCTTGGTGTATGGAGAAGAAATTTCACTTTTGTATAGAACTAATGTAATACTTTTGTCATCCCCGGCTTTTGTGCAGTTCACTATTACTGATACAGAAAACTTTTGGCAGCCAACAGATAATTACTATCATGGTACATAGATCACCTTTTGTCGCTGTACATATATATGATTTTTTGTCGTGGTGCATAGATGTACTTTTGTCTTGGTACGTACATGATCTTTTGTCGTGGTACAGATTATGATGGTAATTTGTACCATGCCAAATGGTAATTTCACATGGTAGTAAATGTAATTTTTGTATATTGAGGGCTTTGCTTTTTGTAGGATTCTATATTTTGTGTGGAATTATTATTTTAGTTTGGACAATAGTTGGTTTGTATGTACTTTAATAGTTAAAGTTATTTGTTTTTTGTATACAAAAATTAACTTTTGGCGACTAAAAATTTATTCGCCAAAAGTGAAAATTCTTGTAGTGTGTGTGAAAGTCATTTATACCTGACGTCATCATTTGGACATAATGACAACATGGCACTAGTAGTGGCAACAATGCTATTATAATGGCTTAAGTCGATAATGATGGTTGTGTTTCAGTGGATCAAAGGGCATGATTAATTGAAGTTGGTAACAATAACATTGTTGTCTAATTCACTAATAACAAGAAGGAAAAAAAGAGTGAGAGTTGATGAGATAGTCATAGCAACAACATTTCAGGTAACATTAACATTGACGAGAGAGAGAGAGAGAGAGAGAGAGAGAGAGAATTGTAAAATGAAAAGCGTAGTTGAAGTGTCATGCGTTTTTGTTAGTGATAATGTTTGAGGTAATGAAAATACAACAACAAAATTACATAAAAATGGCAACCGAACAACCAATCAATTGTACAATCAATTGTGATATTTGAATCTCCCTTATATTCTAATAGATTGTACAATCAATTGTGATAGTTCAAAACTCTAGCCACTAATCGATTGTATAATCAATTGTGGTCTTTCAATCCAATCAATTTTGCAATCAATTATGATTTTCCATTCACTCCAATATGCTATACCAATTGATTACACAATTAATTGTGTTTGAAATTTTAAAAGTTATGATGTTTTCTTAATGTTGTTATGATTTTCGGGACAAAATTACAATCAACATGCTAAGTTATGATTCATTGATAAAAGTTATGATAGTTTGTTAATGTCGTTATGATTGTGGGAAAAAAAGTTATACTCAATGTGTTATGGTTATGATTCATCAGTAAAAGTTATGATTTGTACCACCAAAAATTATGATTTGTCATGATGAATCATAATAAAAAATGTTACTATTCAAATGTTATGATAATTAATTAGAAATAACTATATTTGTTATGAGTTGTCATTATATTGTTATGATTTATAGTGTCTTTGTTATGATACTTTGGTGAATATTATGACATTGTTATGATTCATTATAATATTGTTATGATATTTGAAAAATGTTATGATTCTTTTATGTAACCTGTTAAATGACCTGTTTAGCAAGTTACTTTTTATGACGTGGCATAATATGAACCACACAATAAGTGCATATCATATGCCCTTTTAGAAGGTATACATTGCAGACTTTTCCATATTAATATACTTGAATTTTGATTTTTTTCAGTAAATGTATTTTGTGTGAAATAATATTAATATAACTATATATAATAATGACAAAAAAAAGTTTATTTATAGCAAAATAAAATAGAAATAACCACTCCTTAAATTTATTGAAATTAATGCAAATAATGTAAAGACATAAAAATGAATGAGAAAATTTCATATAAAAGATATGATAATGACATTGTCTCATATATATGATTAATGTATTATTGATAAAAAGAGAGTGATGTATTATGCGAATTAAAAAGTTAAAGGATTTAAGTCATACTATATGCAAAGTTTGTTATACTTTATTTGTGTTTAAATTTATGAGTTTGATTAGAGATTTAAAAAAAAGAAAAAAAAAATGTGAGTGAAATATAAATAACATATAACAATTTTACACACTTTTCACATATTTTTTTTTTTATTTTATTTTTTAAAACTCTTCCCAAATACATGAACCAAATGCACCCCTAATGTATCAAAAAAATAAAAAATAGAAACCCAAAAGAAAAAGTTGATGATGGAGAAAGCTACAAGATGGAAGCACATTCAAATTCGTGGAGTGTGGGACAAGTATTTGGAAAGGTGGAGCATATGTCTAGTTCGTAATCGGACTAAATCGTATTGTTGGATCTTGTGAGTTCATTATGGAGTCTGTATCAAAAATCTGAATCGTTGAATATGTAAAACTTGTCGCGTACTTCATCTCTATAAAAAATCACTTTGATCGGAATCGATAGTTACTTGATCAGATCATATTTCTATCAACGTTTAGTATGATTTTAAAAAATTATTAACAAAAATGTGATCTGATTAAGTAGCAATCGATATTTGATTAACGTGATTTTTTGTAAGGATAAATCATTTGACAAATTTTACACATCGACGGTTTAGATTTTCAATATGGGTTCTGTGATAAGCCTACAAAGGCCCAACAATACGGTCTAATTGAAATTGGACTGGAGACCAACATCACACTATTTGAAAACGGTAGGTGAGGAAGAGGATGCATTTCAGATCCCACTTGTTCGTGCTTTTTGATGCAATCTGATACAAATTTACGATGATTCAGACCTTCTTTTTTTTGGGACTTCTATAATTTCTTTTGAATTTTAATTATTGATGGCGTAGATTTCACACATATGTGAGTAAGTCTTATATATGCATCAATAGTTGAGATCTAAAGAGAATTGTAGAGGTTCCAAAAAAAGGGATCCCAAGCATTTTTACAAATTTGTTAGATCAACAATGATTGAGACCTCTTTTTTTGGGACCCATACAATCCCCTTTGGATCTCAATCATTGATGGTGTGAGTTTCACATATATATGAGTGAGTCTCACACATACATCAATAATTGAGATCTAAAAATAATTATGAGAGTCTCCAAAAAAAAATGGGTCCTAAACATTTTTGTTCAGTTCACAAAACGAAGGGTTCTAATTAGGTTTTAAGTTCCACCTGTAAGAGTAGAATAGTAGGGCAAAACTTTTTTACAAGGTATATGGGTATAAATTTCAACTCTTTCAAAGTGTTAATATACAACAATTAGCTATTGACAACCCTCTTAAGGTGCTAATATATAACAATTAACTATTGACTTTCGTTTGTAAAAAAAATTGTTCAATTGACAAGAAAAAGATATCAAATTCACATGCTCAAATTCTCACGTTTTTAATATGTCATATATAAGAAAATTTGAACGTTTAACAGTTAAAATTTGTAAATAAAATTTTAAATTTTAAATTTAAGTTCCTTAAAAAATTACTGAAAATTTATTTGATCATTAATTTTAAAATCTCCCAAAACTCAATTGTTTAGAAATATAAGATAACTTGAGCTCAATTGACTTGAGTTGAGTGAACGATACCATCACCAATATATATATATATATATATATTCTTGTTGAATTAGAGTTACTTGGAGCAAGTGTGGATCTTTTATCTCCCTCTTTGGGAGGTGTGTATATGGAAACCTTCATTGTTCTGCAAAGTTGCACGGAGGGTATTAAACACAGAGTTTTTTGAATTCGGCTGGTTATATAAACTAATTAAATTATAATATATTTTAAAATTTATTAAATTATTCGATCATGCCTGATAATTTATTATTTAGCTCAATAATCTTATAAGTATTATAGCCCTGTTTGGTGCAGCTTAAAAACTGCTTATTTCAGCTTTCAGCTTAATTTAAGCTATTTTGATGTATTTGGTTTAGCTTATAGCTTATAACTTATAGTTTTTTGGAAGTCAGAAATCATCTTATTCTTTGAGTGGGGTAGGAGATGCTTAATTTATAAGTCAGAAATCAGCTTATGTTCATAGTTATAAGTTATAAACTGTTTACACATAAGCTATAAGCACTTTCTTACAGCTCTACCAAACGAGGTCTATAATAAATCAATCTGTGCATATTTAGCTTGTTAAAAATTTATTTAAGATTGACTCATTATGTAAACAAATCAAGTTTAAGTCTTGATTTGGCAAACTATTTGGGCTAAATAATCACAAAAAGACAAAAAAAAATTAAAAAAGTCAAAAAGCCAAAGAAGCCAACGAAAAGTTTGTTATTCCAAAGCTAAAAAGTCAAAAAAAAGCCAAACAAACAAAAAACCTCAAGCTAAAAAGGTCAAAAAGTCAACTAAAAAAGTCATTGCCAAATGACCCCTAAACATATTTTTAAACTCATTAAATTTTCAAGTCATATTTAAATAACCTAATACCCAGCTCATTTACGGGCCTAGTTGCATGATGTGCTTCTGTTGGCTGCATATTTTGCATAGACCAATCACAGCGTAACACGTGGCGAGATGAGGGCAACATAGAGAGTTAGTTCAAGTCTTCAATCGAAATCAGACATGTGACAGTTAGCATTGGTAATCATGGATCTGCGTAGTGCTGGATCAGCGAAAAATACAAGATGATGTGGCCTAACGGTTATTCACAAAGTTTAAATTTAAAATCAAGAGGGAAGCCTAACTGCAAGAGTGGCGTAGTGGGATTGACTGTGAGAGAGCATGTTCAACATGGGAGGACATTTCGACGGTTGAAAGCCCACTTCGACGATTATTATTGGAAAGTATAAATAGCAGAGAAGGCCTCAGAATGAAGGATCTAGACTCAGATCAAAAAAACCAACTTACTAACTTCGTTTTTCCTTTTAGTTTTTACAGTTCTTTACATTTCTACACTTTAATTCTTGTACTACACTTCATTCCTAGGAATAGTTTCAGATAGCTGGTTGTTGTAAATCTCTACGAGGTTGGGTCAGATCATTGTAAGTTTTTCATTTTACTTAATGAAATTCAGATTCTAAAATTATTCTTCACTTGTTATTTACTAAATTCTCCTAAACAAACTACCAGTAGAAGTCCTCTTCATTGAGGTTGAGAGAATTAAAACACAATCGTCTGATAATTGTTTGGCAATTAATATTCTGTAAGGACTAATTGATCCTTACTAGCATGCTTAAAATTACATTATTAACCTTCGAAAGACAAAAAAGCCAACATATATTTTTGGCACGCCCAGTAAGACTAATTGAAATAGCTAGATGTAGGAGACAATGAGAAAATGAACGCCTGGAAGAAGATGTGGAGGGAGAGGTAAAAGTACCTGATCCAAAGGATAATGTGATAACACATCTTATAGAAACACCTATCTCATCAGAACCTATGGTTGAACAGACTAGCAATTCAGAACATGCACCATATGTTCAAAATATTGGACGAGGCCATGGAATTGGACCATCCACTGTCCTATTTACTCAGCCAATGAATCCATGAGGAGGCTTGATAGATGCTATGGGACAGCAGTTAATGAACACAATGAAAAGATAGGTAATATCCTTTATGGATCGAATGAATTCCCATCAACCAACTAGCACAAGGCATATGGAGGAAAATTCAAATGTTCTTTAGCAAAGATTGGCTAGAGATAAGCAGCCTATGCAAAGTAATGGGCATACTAATGGTCAGACTAGTAATCAAAATTATGAAAGACCATCACTTATACCTCAGTCATGGTATGAGCCTCTTTCGAGGCCTGTGGTAAATCAAAATGTCTCATTAACTAACAACGAAGCCATACAAATTGGTGGATCTGGGCCAATACAAGAAAATGGCATGAGAATGTTTCCAAATCCCATGTTCGAAGCCATACTCGGCACAAGGGGGTTTACTAATCCTCTGTTCGAATTCATACCTGGGGGGTTGGAAAGGTTTCTTGCTGTTGGGAGAAAAACAACACTGCTCTTATTAAAGACCTTCGCAGGTCCCTTTCGCAGGACAGGCTTAGAGAGGTCAACCATACCCTCAACAACAGTCACAACCACAGGGACAACCAGTCCTAAATATACCTCCCTATGGACCAAGAGGGCCTCAAGTATAAGGGTTTCTACCAAATCCTGTATTTGTTCCTTCAGTGGTAGTCCAACAAGCACAAAATATGGTTCCTAGGGACCAAATTGCTGATATTGTCAGAGAAATGTGTGGACCTATGGCTTAGGAGGTTCAAACTCTTGTGTATAGAAAGCCATACCCAGAATGGATGGATAGGGTGCATGAATACCCAAGGGGGTTTAGAATATCAGATTTTGCTCTCTTTTATGGAAATGAAAACCAGTCAACAGTAGAACACATTACTAGGTTCGTAGCCCAATGTGGGGAATTTACCAATAATGATTATATGAAGTTGAGACTCTTCCCAAATTCTTTAATTGGGACAGCTTTTGTATGGTATATTAACCTCACACCTGGTTTTATCCAAAATTGACAGCAAATGGAGGAGGCATTTCATGCCCAATTATTCCAAACAGAGCTAGAAGTTTCCATAGCAGACTTGGCAAGGTTGAGTCAAAGGCCTAATGAGAAGGTTGTTCAATTTATTGCCAGATTCAAAAGAGCACGAAACAAGTGTATGGTCATTCTACCAAAGCCTGCATTTGTGAGATTGGCTCAAAATGGTTTAGAGTATAGGCTTCGAAAGAAGTTCGAATCAACTGAGTTTCGAGATTTAGTGGAATTAACCTATAAGGTGTCTAGATATGAATCATTACTTGAGGAAGAACAAGATTGAAGTAATGCATCATACAAGACTTATTATAGAGACTCTAATTACGAGATTGATGCAGTAGAGATTGTAGGAAAAGAGCCTATGACTTGTGAGGCATTAATTCATAAGAATACTACAATAGACCAGCAATTTAAAAAGAAAGACCTTCATAGAAAATACTCTTTTGATTTAATAAAGGCAGATGACATTTTTGATCATTTGCTTGCAGCAAATTTCCTAAAGTTACCAAATGGAGTTAAAATCCCTTCCCCAGAAGAACTTAAAAGGAAAATGTATTGTAAATGGCACAATTTTTGGTCTTGTTCAACTAAAATCTGTATTGTTTTTCAAGACAGGATCCAAAAACATATTCGAAAAGGGAGTTTAAAGTTCCTAACCAAAGCAGAGAAAGCTATGGGGATTGGCCCTAACCCATTCCCAGAGATTGGAGAAGCTACAGCTAATGTTGGTTTGCTAGACTTCCAAAACCTATCCTTGAAGGAATTGGAGGAGGTTAATGTGCAGATGCATGTTGCAAGCCAAACTGCTTTCAAGAAAGATATCAAAAGTTTGCCAGCAAATTGACAGAGCTTTCTGGACCAAAATCAGGACTCTAGTGAGGAGGCACTGGATGATGACGCTCTAGAAGCAACTGTCATGCAAAGGATGTGTCCCAGGTGTAGGTTAAGTTACAAATGGTTGAAAGGTCTCCCAATTGATGGAAAACAGTATTACAATGATGTGCAGACGCCTAAACCAACCAAAGGTTTACAACAAGAGGCCATACCTAATCGGTCCTGCTGACAGCCATTCTTAGTTGGACCACCACCGCTAGAATGCATCCCAAGGGTAAGAGACCTCTGCATGAGTTTAGACCATCCAACGACTACAGGATGAAAGGAAATTATCACGAGAAGAGGCCTAAAGTGGGCTCAAGTTATGGAATCGAGCCAAAGATTGGTCTCCAAGATCAGCCTCAAATAAGATAGAAGTAACCACCATGACAGAAGGCCTGAATTAGGCTCAAGATAGGGGATCAAGACCAAGCAATGGCCTCCACAAACAACTTCGAAGCTGGTTTCGAAGGCAAAAAAAGCTAGTTCAGCAACTAAACTAGTAAGTTAATGGGTACCTGGGGTTCTAGATTGGTTTGTCATGCAGAACAAGCCTAAGGAAATGCCTGCCCAGAGAAGTGTCTTTGGAGACCAGGGTAGACTGATTAAACCTTCCTTGGTGGCTCCAAATAATTGGGTATTACTAAAGCACCCAAAAACAAAGGAACCAAATATGGTTCTAGTAATCTCCAGGTCTCAAAGGAAGAAAATCCAGCGAAGGTACACTCAGTACCAAAAGGATCTGAAAGAAAGTGGAGAAAGTTCTTCATTGGCCCAGTCAAAAGGCCAGACAAAGGGGAAAAAAAAGTCCAAAATTGGATTCTAATACAAAATTGGCTCATCAGAACAAAAGAAGTGTCAGCAAAGAGCAATCGGCTAAAGTTTACACTGAACTAAAAGCCAGGGAAAGATCCAGTTTAGCAGGTCTTGATAGAAAGTGATAGTGAGACAGAAGGAAAAGTTGAACTAGGCCAAAGGAAAGAAATGGCTGAGGATGAAATGTTTGAAGCCTTCATGGTTGAACAGACATTTTTGGTCAAAAAATCAGCAAGAGCAGACCATTTGAAGGAAGTCATTAGTACTGAAGTACCAGAGTGCAGCATGGAAGATGCGTCTAAAATAACTGAACAAGTTAGCCTGGAAAAGAAACAAGTGTAGCTAGCAGTTCAGTTTGGCTCATTTCCTCCAGTGTCAGTGAATATTGTGTATATATTGCCACAGGAGTTTCAGGCTGAAGATGGAAACCAAGAAGGTCAGGAAATTGACCCTATTCCAATTTCTAGTGAAGATTCACAGGTTAGCATGGTTCAAGACGAGTCTGAAGTGGCCACACCAATGGAAACTGAAGATGAGAGTGAGGAAGTGAGTATTAATTTCTCATATCCCTTTGAGTATCCTACAACTTCTATGACACAACACGTTAAGCCCTTGTATATCAAGGCTTTTTTCAATGGGATACAAATGAACAAGGTATTGATGGATAATGGGGCAGCAGTGAACTTGTTTCCGAAGTCCTCTTTGAAGAAACTAGGAAAAAGAAACCTCAGATTAATCCCAACCAGCACAACCATTGTTGGCTTCGTTGGGGATAAGCAGATGCCTCAGGGTATTTTGCCCATCAACTTGAGTGTGGGAACTAGAGATTGCATGACAACATTCTTTGTTATTGACAGTAATGCCAAGTATACTACTTTACTTGGCAGGGATTGGATTCACACCAACAAATGTGTGCCTTCCTTTCTACATCAGAAGATAATGATGGCCTTATGCAATGGAGAAACAGAGGAGATCAATGCAGACCCTTAACCCTTTATCACTTGTGCTAACTTTGCAGAGGCCAAATTGTATACTAAAGGAGTAACACCACTCAGTATATTAAGAAAACCTGATGGTTTAGTCGAAATGACGACTGATGAGGCAGTAACACACCTAAATCACTTAGTGCAGAAGAGTGCTGATAAAGAATTTGTCATCAAGGATGATAATGGTGCCTGGTTGTAGGCAAGAAAATGAAACCCAAGAAGCCAGACCCTTGGCTTTAGTTAAGTTTTCAATGTTGGACATAAAATCAATAGTCCAAAAGGTTTAAGAACAAGAGAAAGAAGCCATGGTAGTTGGTTGTAAGCAGGAGCAACAACAGGTCAGGTTTTTGACCCTTGATAAATACTGTGCATTGGACATCGAAACAAAAGACCAAGAAATACAGGAAGAAGAAGCCTTACAAACAGACTTTGTCTATGAAGAAGAAAGCAAAGATGTTGAACCAGAGAAAGTAGAAGCAGAACAAAACCAAGAAGTTGCTTCGAGGACAGAAGAAATCAAAAAAGAAGCATTAGTGAGTGCTCAAGTACAAGACCTCTTGGAAGAAGTCAATTTAGGGGGAGGTTCTGCATAACAACCTATTTATATCAGTGCTTGGTTAAGTCCTTGTGATAGAAACCGGTTATTGGTTGTCTTAACAATATAAGGATTGCTTTGCTTGGTCTTATAATGAGCTGCATGGATTGGATAGATCATTAGTAGAGCATAGGTTCCCTTTGAAGTCTAATTTCAAGCCATACAAGCAGAAGCCAAGAAGGATGAGTCCTGAAGTGGTTTAGAAGGTCAATGAGGAAATTCTTAGGCTCCTTAAGGCAGGCTTTATTAGAACAACCAAATATGTTGAATGGCTATCCAATATTATGCCTGTGGTTAAAAAGAATGGTAAAATAAGGGTATGCATCGATTTTAGAAACCTGAACTTAGCAACCCCAAAAGATGAGTACCTCATGCCCATAGTAGACTTATTGGTGGATAGTTCAGCAGGGCACAAGATTTTTTCTATAATGGACAAACATTCTGGTTACAACCAAATCTGCATTGCAGAGGAGGATGTTCATGACCATAAGACAGCTTTCAAATGTCCTGGAAACATTGGCACCTTCAAATGGGTTAAAATGCCATTTGGTCTGAAGAATGCTAGGGCCACATATTAAAGGGCAATGAGCACTATCTTTCATGATCTCATTGGAGGATATTTAAAGTGTTACATTAATGACATTGTAGTAAAATCTCAGTCCATGGAGGAACACTTGGTTCACTTGGAAGCAGTATTCGAAAGCATGAGAAAGTTCAAGTTGAAGTTTAATCCTCTCAAATGTGTTTTTAGTGTATCAGCTGGAAACTTCTTGGGCCATGTATTACACAGGAAAGGAATACAGATTGATCAGAATAAAGTCAAAACCATCATTGAGGCCAAGCCTCCATCAAGTAAGAAAGAAGTACAAAAGTTCCTTGGTCAGGTTAATTTTTTTGGAAGATTTATTTCTAACATAGAGGAAAACTAAAGTATTTTCTTCTTTATTAAAGTTGAAAGATAAAGAGGAGTTTGTGTGGACAGCAAAGCATCAAACTGCTTTCGAAGGAATTAAAGCCTAATTGGCCAAGATTTCAGTGCTGATGCCACCAAAGAGCGATAAGCCTTTGAAGTTATACATTGCTATAGCAGAGGATTCATTGGGAGATTTCCTATCCTAGGACAATGAAAAAGGCAAGGAGCAATCAGTTTATTACCTTAGTCGGTTTTTAAATTCTTGTGAATGTAAATATTCAGCTATTAAAAAGTTGTGTCTTGCATTGTACTTTGCAATAATGAAATTAAGATATTATTTTTGCTTATCTTGTCTCTCGGTAATTGCAACCACAGACTTGGTTAAGTATATGTTATCTAAACCAATGTTGAGAAGAATAATTGGCAAATGGATATTAGCCTTGTCAAAGTTTCATCTAGAATATGTCCCCCCAGAAGGCAATAAAATGACAAGTTTTGGCTAACTTTTTGGCAGATCGTTCATGTCAAATGGAAAGCTAAGAGATAATGGATCTTGGTATGATCAATGTTGAGCCATGACAGATGTGGTTCGACGGGTCAAAGGCTAATGGTTTGGCTGGAATTGGTGTTGTAATTAAGTCATCATAGAGGGTAGAAACCATACACGGTTTCAGAGTGGATGAAACTACTTATTCCAATAATCAAGCTGAATATGAAATTTTAATAATGGAACTGGAAATGCTAATTGAATTACAAGCTCATATAGTTGATATATTTGAAGATTCTCAATTAGTAGTTAACCAAGTGAAAGGAATTTTCAAATGTCAAAGTGCAAGCATGTTGCTATACTGTGTTGTTGCATTACATTTGCTTTCTCAGTTTCGTATAGCAAATGTAAATTATATCCCAAGGTTCATGAATAACAAAGCCAATGATGTAGCTCAAAAAGTTTCGAATTTCAGAAGAAGGGATGACACTTAAATGAACATAAGTCAAGTAACATATCAAAAATTAATATCACTTTTAGCTAAAGGAAATGTAGTGTTAGAAGTTAATCATAATGGCTTACAAGATCAAGATTGGAGACATCCAATAATGTAGTACCTAACTGGCCCATCTTCGAAAGCCAGCAGAAAGATCAAATTACAATCTATGCAATACATAGTGTATGGTAATGCTCTTTACAAAAGGGGAGTAAATGAATTGTTATGGGAATGTCTAGGGCCAAATGAAACATTGACAGCCATGGCTGAAGTTCATAAAGGCATTTGTGGTGCCCTTTAGCATGATGTAAAGATGAAATCGTTGCTTCGAAGGCATTTCTACTATTTTCCAACCATCCTTAAAGATTGTATAGAGTATGCTAGAGGTTGCCAAGCATGGCAAAAACATGACATGATAAGACATGTACCAATAACTGATTTACATGTAGTTGTGAAGCCTTGGCCATTTAGAGGTTGGGCTATGGATATGATAGGGAAAATACATCCACCCTCTTCGAAGCACCATTGTTTCATCCTAGTGGCTACAGATTACTTCACTAAGTGGGTTGAAGCTAAACCATATAAAGCTGTGGATCAAACTGAGGTTATTGAATTTATTAAAGATCTAATCCACAGATTTGGCATCCCACAGACCATAACTATAGATAATGGGACTGTATTTGATGAAAAGATGATAAAATCTTTCACAGTAGAATTTGGAATTAGTTTTGTCAATTCCACCCCTTACTATGCACAAGCAAATGGTTAAATAGAATTATCCAACAAGTCATTGAAAAAAGGAATACAAAGAGTTGTGGAAGACAATCCTAGGGATTGACATAATTTGTTGTTGGATGTATTACGGGCTTATAGGACTTCTCCAAGATCAAGTACATGAGTAACTCCTTATGCTTTAGTATATGGACATAATGCAGTGTTGCTTGTAGAAATTAACATTAAGTCTTTGAGAGTGAAATGCCAGGACCAATTAACTTCTGAGCAATACCATCAAAGCATGTTTTTGGAATTAGAGAGTATAGATGAAGCTCAAATTCTTGCATCAAACAATATTCTGTTCCAGAAGAAAAAGGCAGCCAAAAGCTACAATAAGAAGGTTAAACACATTAGTTTTAATGAAGGTGATTTGATATGGAAGACAATACTTCCAATAGGAATTAAAAGCCATAAGTTTGGTAAATGATCACCTAATTGAGAAGGTCCATATCAAATTCATAGAGTCTTGCCTGAGGGAGCATACTATTTGAGAAATCTGAATGGATATGTGCATTCTAAGAAAATTAATGGCAAGTACTTGAAACCTTATTATCCAACTGTATCGGAAATATAAAGATTGCAGAAAATGCTAAACAACAAAAGCATAAAGACACTCAAATAATGAATAAAGATTTCATTTCATATAGAGTTGTGTACATGCAGCCATAAATTGGCCCAAAAATCAGTACAATGTTTCAGTTGTTCTCTTATAATTGATTCTCTACTCCTAAGGAACGGGAATAACTGAATGGCTGTAGCCATGTCTTGCCTTCGATCAACCAACCCTTGATTGGTAATTTACAGCTTTGTAGCAGTTCAATCCAAAGCTAGATTAATTGCTAACAACTCTTCTTCTAATTGAGCTTTCTTCTCCAGGAGTTGGGTTCGAAATTGAGAAGCAGAGGAATGTTGTCCTTTCAATTTAGACACCTCAGCATGTATATAGGAAACAAATTCCTTGTCTTTTAATAGCTTCTCCTTTGCAGCTTTGGCGATATGGCAAATGTTGACATAAAAATTTATGGTAGCTGTTGCTTGGGATAAGTGACTTGAAATAACCATGTTGGATTGCTCAATGACCTTGCAGCATTGGAGAAAACCATTCTTTATGATAGGCCTTTGTAAGGCTTCAAATGGAATTCTTGAGAATAATGTTAGCAATTCAAAACATGTGCCCAAGTCCAGTAGAGGTAAAAAAGCTTTACTGATGGTTGAAGAGTTCTAAAAAATTTCCAAGAGAGAGTCAGCCAGAGTTAATGGCTCAGCTTCATTATTGGTTGATGGAATGGTAGGAGATATGTCAAAAAGGCTAGCCAGCCTAGCTTCAAAAATGTCCATCTCTTCCACTAGCATTGGAGGTGCAGAAAGGTCTCTAGTGGAAGGAAGAGATGGCTGCATAGGGATAGAAGAGGAGGATGAAGTGTCCCTAGCAGTGTCTATAGTCCTAGCCACCAGTAAGTTAAGAGAAGAAGGACTGGAGCTGGATAGTGATGGTGGACAAAGAATTGGTAAGCTACCAGTATCTTCTCTAGGAGTATCAGTTATCATTGAAGATGAAGTAATAACTGGCATCTCCTTAGGTGGAGAAGGAGCAGCCAGGATTGTAAGGAGAGTAATTTGGGCTGAGGTAAAGGTTAGATAAGGAAGATATGGAGTTAAGCCAAAGGATAAAGATATAGGAATGCTTTACCTCAAAAAAGGTATGAAAAGTGTAAAACCAAGAAGTGGAAGTATTGCCTGGATGGGCTCTACACTTAAAGGCACTTTAGTGTCGATTTTCTTATTCCTTTTCGAGCTTGCTTCTAATTGTCTTTCAACTTCAGATAAGACTGAAGAAACCTTTATCGAAGGAGGAGATAGAATAACTATTGCTGCAAAATAAGAAATATGAAGCAATGTTAAGTTTCATTACTGAAAACTTAGGAAAGGAAATTACTGGAGACACAAAAGGAAATTACTAGTTTCAGAAGTGATAACAATGGTTGGAGAACTGCGAAGGACATAATGTTCAGCAGTTTGTTGCCTTCTTGCAGCTTCTCTTTGGAGTGCATCAGCAATAGTAGCTTCATCCCTTAGTACTTACTACTGTCTCCATTTCTCAGACCTTAGAAATACAATGATTTCTTTATAGTGCTCCTCTTCTACTGCTTTGGCAGCTGTTTCATGAGTAGAGTCCCTAATAAGGTCAGAGGGAGAAACTGTCATTTTCTTCCTTCTTTTCAATGGTATCTCTTTCTCTTTTTTTGTTTCTTCCTCTTCCGAGTGAGTTTTAAGTATCTTCTCCTCAGGATCAAGCAACAGTCTTATTTTCCTCTGTTGTTGTTGCTTGCCTTTGAAGACATTCAAAGCCTGAACTCTCTAAGGAGATTCTACTTGTGAAGCTTCTGCATTAAAAAAGAAAGCCATAAGCAGATGAACAAGGCCTTATAAATGTCATAGAGAGAAGAGAAGGGAAAAAATAGAAATGCATGCCTCTCTTCGAAGCAGCCCTGGTAACTCTAGGAGAAGGAGGAAAGGCAGCAGGAGTAGCCTCAGTGACAGTAGGAGTAAGAGCTGGGATAGCAGGGGCAGTAGAGACTGTAATAGTGATCTCAGTTTTTTTTTGGGTTTGGCTTGAGTGGGCACATCTAGTTCCACTAGTAGATTTTTGGGAGGTATTGCTAGGAGCACCTCCATATTGGTTGTCCATCAATTTTGAAATCTTTTTAAAGTTATGCCATGTGGGGTAAAGGGGGTGAATTGAAACTTACTTAACTCTTGTAACAATTTGAATGTTACTTCTTCCAATTTGTTTTTGGGTACCTTTAGGTCTATGATTGTGAGATTGGTATTGGAGAGGCTACAAAGAGGGATAGGGATTTCTTGAGTAAGCCCAAATTGCCTGGCAAATTGGGAAGGACAGTAAACTTCAGATATACATTTGTAAGCTTAAAGATTCAAAGTACCAATGATGAGCTCCCTTGGCCACAAGATAGAGGCCTACATATCCTTGTGTAATGAATTTGAGCCCTCTCTATCAGCCAAAAATGCCCTAAGCCAAGCTGGTCCTGTATTTGTTTCGAAGAGACAAAAGAATGAAGGAAGTGGAGAAATTTGGAGTTGATGAAAGAAGGTAAAATAGTAGGCAAAGCTGGAGGGATATAAATAAATACTGGCAAATTTCTCTCCATAAGTAGTGGGTTCTTGCACTAAAAATCTTAAGCATTTGGAATGTAGACCAGTGAAATATGCGAAGAGCTAGAGTTGTAATACCCATAGAGGGCCTCCTTGGTTAACATCCAAAGGTTTCTCGTAAAATTGGGAGCATGCTCTATAAATATAGCCTAAAACATAAGGAGCCAAGACTATCATCTTCTTCGAGACAAGAGCCTTGGCAAGTGGGGAAAACTCAGGCATGATCTATTGAGATTAAGTGCAAAAGAGAAATTTGCATAACCAATATAGAACGAAGGAGAAGAACTCTCGGTCACCTACAAGACCTACCTTCTTGTTCTCAAATTTTACAAAATCACTGAAGGAAGAGTTCAAGGATGAGATGGTGAAGTTGACTGGAAGGTCTGGGTAATTAGGCGAAAAGGGAGCACCAAGTGGTGAGAGCCCTAAGAGATGGAAAATATCAAGAATGGTGGGGGCCATCATACTACACCAAAACTGAAAAAAAAATTAAAAGCCGAATTCCAGAAACAAAGGGTTGCAAGAATCAAAAAAGGATCCTCTGGGATAATGAACCTGGAAAGGCAAAGAGCATCAAAGATACAGAGTTCTTGTAGATCCAATTCTCTGGCTGGCACAACCTTGTCATACGACTCCTCCCATTTAACCCTCAATGTGGGCCAGCAGCGGTGGGGGACGGTTTATCCTCCAGCTTCCCCCAATCAAAATCCTCTTCATAGAGCAGGTAGTGATCCTCTAGACGAGGATACAAAGCAAGAAGTTGAGCTGGGGTTTCTCTGAAGATGGGTCCCAAGATGTATTCCTGTTGTTCATTATGGCGAGGAATAAAGAGGCAACCATCTATGACACTCAGTTCACCAGCTTTGAGCTTAGATATCTCTTCATTGATACACCTCTTTAAAGCCAAGGATGGACTCATGCGTTCCACAACTGGTACTTTTAGGAAAGAAGAAGCCATTAGCAAGAATTTTCGAAGGATGAAGCTGAGAAAATAATAGAGAGGAGGATAAAGCAATAGAAATGAAAAGGTTTGTGTTTTGGGCAAAAAGTAAGATAAAAGCGTGAAGGGAGAGTATTTTAAACCTTTCTGTTCGAAAGATGCCCCATCTGTCTAAATGGGTAAAAAGACCTGAGATAGATTATTCGGTTGATGTTAGAACCCGTATGAGTTTAAGAATTTGTCCTAAAATTTATGAGGGTCTTGAAAGTGCAATGTGAAAAGTCTCTCTCAAGGTTGATAGTTTAGGCGGGAGAAATATCTCAAACAATTAAATTGGCTTCGAAAACAAATATTTGGCTTTGAAAGTCAAGGTTTGGCTCCAAAGCTAGATGTCAAACGATCAACTAAGGCTTCGAGAGTAGGTAATTGATTTTGAAGCACATTTATGCTTAAAAATACAAGAACGCTTAGGTTTTGTCTGCGTCAAAGAGATTGGTGACTTGCTATTAGGTTTCTTATAAAGATAAAATCCATCGAAGTAAACTTTGAAGTGCTCGCAATTGGAATTTGTTTGTTTTAGATTTTAAAGTTACAAAACTAGTATTTGGTCAAGTAGTGAAGAAACCCAAAAGGGCTCACTCTTTGAGAAGTAAGCAGTATAATTCTTAAGGGAAGTTTCCATACTTCGAAGCATGTAGGCTGTTCTTCGAAGCAAAAATGTGTAAATTCAAAGTTGATTGGTTATGCAGATTATGTTAATTATGTAATTGGAATGTGAAGCTTAGGGAAAAAGTTGTCTTCCTTAAGAAAAAATTACGTTTCCATACTTTGAGAGTAAGTTTGATTGATTCAAAGTTTCTTGTGAACATAGTAAGAAGCAAGGTCACATCAATCATACAACCAAGCAAACAATTGGAACATAAAACCAAATCATACCGAATAAAGAAAGAAAAACCTAGTTTTATTGATATGTAAATAATTACATTAGAAAGCCTTCTTGGCTACAAATTCAATCTCATAAAAATAAGGAATAGAAATAATAACAAGGTCATGAAATTTGTCCCAGCAATGGTCAATGAATTTATGTTCCTTCTTTATTTTGTTCTCTGTCCTATCCAAGTTAGGTTGTTGTAACTGATATGTTCTTATTTGATGAAAAAACGATTCAGCTTTCATTTCGAACTCTATCTCCTTCAATCCTTGTTCTATTTCGTCCATCTCTAGATCATCCCAATATGCAAAATCCTTATTCTTAAAGTCATTATATTCGTCAATAAGATTTTCTACTTCGTACTAGGTTTGAATTCGTTTGGCCAAGATTTTGTCCAAAGAATTAGTGGTAACCAAAGAAATTTGGTACCAACAGAGAAGAAGCGGGAGTCGATCCAAAAAAGCTTGAAGCTCTGTTTGAGCAATGGGGTTGAGAACATGACCCCGAGTCATAATGTCACAGGCCCATCAGAAGTTCTTAAGAGGAGTCTCATCTCCAAGAACAGTGAAGGGCAAATGAGAAAAGGCTACAAGCAGAAATTGAGCTTGGTATCACTCAAATATAGTGGGAAAATTTGAAGGTTAGTAGGAAGGAAGAAACTGATTCTCGAAGAGAATAAATTTTAGTTCCTCCATCCAGTGAGGATTCTGAGGAAGATGAGGCGTAGGAGCGTCCATCCCAAAGGAAGAGGGGAATTGGGAATTATTCACACATTCAAGCTAGCCAGAAGAGCAAAGATTTGCCTTCTTGGCCAAGAATGATGGATTGTATCCTTATGCTTCCTCTGGACGAGAAGTTGCTCGCATTATTTTCGTAGGCATGGAAGATGTGTACCATGCCACAAGTAAGTTGTCCTTCAGACTACGTCGATGATCAATGGGTACATAGGGGTAAACCATTGAGCTCCGAGTAAAAAAAGGGATAGACAGAAGATCAGCAAATTCGACGAATCGATGGTGAATTCGCTCTCTTAGTTTGAATTCATCAGGTTCTGGCCAGCTTCTCAGCCAATAGACCTGGAGGAAGAAGAAGCAACTGTGTCCCATGCAGAGTGTGGTGGGGCAAAGGAAGAAGCAACTATGTCCCATGCAGAGGATGGTGTGGCAGAAGAAGAGTTTCCAAGATCTATTTTTGCAAATGCTTGATCCAAGGGTTCGTAGTTGGCAAACTTTGGGTCTAAAGGTTAGTATGTTGCAAAAGCTTCCATAACTTGCATAAATGAAAGTGGATAGGTATAATCAATAAATGCATTGAGATTCTTTCGAAGCCTATAATCATCTTTCATAGACTCCTCATATGCTCAGTCAATGTAGGAGAATGTGTGATTGGCCATTGGAGATGTGCCAGTCTTTTTGTCTACTCAAAGAATTGAAGTGCAAGATACAAGGATTTAATAAAGTTCACAACTTCATTATTCAAAAAGCGGTTATGCTACCAGAATACACAGAGTCCATGCACATCTTAGAACGTAGGTGGATTGCACTAGTTCATTAATATCACCAAGTATTGGGTATATTAGTGCGGGGGGTAATGTTGAATGCATATTTTGTATAGGCCAATCACAGCTTAACACGTGGCAAGATGAAGGCAACATGGGGAGTTAATTCAAGTCTTCAATCGAAATCAAACATGTGATAGTTAGCATTGGTAATCATGGATCTGTGTAGTGCTGGATCAGCTAAAAAATACAAGATGATGTGGCCTAACGGTTACTCACAAAGTTTAAATTCAAAATCAAGAAGGAAGCCTAACTGCAAGAGTGCCATAGTGGGACTGACTGTGAAAGAGCATGTTCAGCAATCATGGGAGAACATTTCGACGGTTGAAAGCCCACTTCGACGGTTATTATTAGAAAGCATAAATAGCAGAGAAGACCCCAGAATGAAGGATCCAGACTTAGATAAAAAAAAATTTAGCTTACTTTGTTTTTCCTTCCAGTTTTTACAATTTTTTACAATTCTACACTTCAATTCCTATACTACACTTCATTCCTAGGAATAGTTTCAGATAGCTTGTTACTGTAAATCTCTACAAGGCTGGGTCGGATCATTGTAAGTTTTTCATTTTACTTAATGAAATTCAGATTTTAAAATTATTCTTCACTTATTGTTATTTACTAAATTTTTCTAAACAAGCCACCAGTAAAAGTCCTCTTCATTGAGGCTGAGAGAACTAAAACACAATCGTCTCATAATTGGTTGGCAATTAATATTTTGTAAGGACTAATTGATCCTTACTGATACGCTTAAAATTATATTATTAACTTTCGAAAGTCAAAAAAGCCAATAGCTTCTTACTTGTTAGAACAACTCTAATGATAAAAGTTAAAAATGACTTTATTAAAGTTTTTTTTTTTTAATTATTACAACACAAAAAAATAAGTACATACATGTTTTTTTTCCTTATAACCACTCCAGTGGTTCGCGTGCTATTGAACAACAAATTTCACATCATTTTTTGGCCATTGGATTAACTCTTCAAAAATCTTTTGTAATTATAATTTAGTTGTGTTAATGTGGCAAAATAGTTTTGCCTAATTTAGGCTAAATTTAACACATACTTTGACTTTGTCATTTTTTGACAAGTCATTGGCTCTCTGTTGAAAAATAATTTTTAAGATGCCTAAGTTAAAAAATGACTTTAGCAAGCCTTGTGACTTGTACTCAGTGATCTAATGGTCTTAAAAGATTATAATGATTTTTGTTATAAAGCTAAAAGATGGGGATACATAATACAAATCAAAATATATAAACTTCAAAAGGGTTCAATTGTAATTGCTCATGTAAGTCAACTATTTTTTATATTTTTCTATGAGTATTGCTATTAGCACCACAATTAATACTTTGTACCCTCTATATTCTTATTTATTTATATTACAATAATAATCTCACATAAAATTATTAAAAAAGACATGAATTATATTTTTAATGACTATTTTATCTTTATTTTAAAAAAAGAATATTGAAATTATTATTTCATTCAACCGTTTCTTTTTTAAAATGGAGATTTAGGGGCTTGAAATATTGGAGTATATGTACCCAGAAGTGTATAATAATACAATCTCGATACAATCACCTAATTGAAATTACTCAATGCTTTAACAAAATGTTTGGTAACTTTAAAATAAAAGCTCTAAAGGAGTATTAATTATGTGACACTAGTTCATGTATAATTATTGTTACTTTTCTATTGGTGTCTTTCATCTTCTTTTAACTTGTCAACTCATTAGAGTTCTATTTGGAGCTTTTGAATTAGTGCTATGTATCATTGCTCATCTTTTAATTGAGACTCCCAATTTCATCTCCAATGACGTGACTAAGATTTATATAAACCGGTTTCACATTCTTCTCTCTTATCTTTAATCCTCTCTAATTCCACATCATTGGGGATGGAATTGAGGGGGCAAAATTAGAAAAATGAATCATTTCTCATAATAATTTGTACGTAGAAAGGGGTGAATAATATATACTATCAAATCAAAAAATCTAATTTTATGTTCAACTTATTTAATTAATCCAATTAACACATCAATGATCAAGTACACATGAACAAAAGATTTTATGTGAAAATTTTAAAAGAGTAAAAAGTCAAGATTCCAATGCTCATCGAAATCAACTAGAAGATACAAGAATACAAAAATAAAGTTAAGAGGACTTACAACCTTCACCAACGTTTATTTAACACGATGATTTGTAATAACTCCGCGAGCACAGCCTAATTCAGTTAGCCTTCTTGATTTTCAAGACACCACAAAGCTTTAGTTTCGATCTTTGTTCACAAGCAGCTCTGATTATCCAACTGGCCTTGAGTGTGGAGCGAGCAATGCAATGATGCAAAGTATTTGAAAGATTTTTATGGGTTTTTGAAAAATTATTGTTTGGAAATTGTTTTTTAGTGATTTTTAATTTTTTTTTTTTAATAAAAAGATGTAGAAAAAAAAAAATTTTAAAGGGTTAATTACACTAATAGTCCCTATAGTTTGGGACTTGTGTCACTTTGGTCCCTGATTTTTCAATTGTGACACATTTGACCCTGAAGTTTGAATCTTGTTCCAAATAAGGACAATTGAAAATATTATTAGATTTTTCAAGGGTAAAATCGTCAATTTGATAAAATATAAACTAATTTGACAAAAATAAATGTCAAAAAAATATTTTTAATTTTTTTAAAATTATTTTTATACACCAATGATAAAATTATTTAAAATTAATAAAAATTACATGATTAATTTTTTTAAATTAATTTTACATGATCATCATCCAAACATATAATAAAAATTAATTTGGTAAAAAAAATAAATAAATGTCCAAAAGATTTATCAATTTTACATAATTTTATTTTTAGTAGGTAGAAATAATTTTTAAAAATTTAAAAATATTTGCTTGACATTTATTTTTGTCAAATTAGTTTATATTTTATCAAATTGACAATTTTACCCTTGAAAAATCTAATTATATATTCAATTGTCCTTATTTGAAACAAGATTCAAAATTCAGGGTCAAATGTGTCACAATTGAAAAGTCAGGGACCAAAGTGACATAAGTCCCAAACTATAGGGATTATTTGTATAATTTGCCCAAATTTAAAAATTGATTATTTTATGTAATTATTTTTTTGATTGATTTCCAAACAACACCTTAAGTTTGGTGAGATTTTTACTTTGGCTTGTCAATATCGTTTTTCAACCCTTTTGTTAATTTTGCAACCATTGCTATGAGATTTCAGCTTAATCATTAAAGTATTGGCTGGAGTTTTACATCTTGCATGTGACATTGCTGTGATTTGCAATCAAGGAGATTGTTTAAAATATATATATAAATGTTGGCACTTTTTATTGAAAGACTTAAAAACGTCATTATTTTAGTATATTTATTTAAATGCGAAGTTCTATATTTACAATTTTCAGATCACAGTTTTATGTCTTGTACGAACACAAAATAATTTTCACTTGTATAATCTTATTAATTAAGGTTGCGCATTTCTAAATGTCGTTGTACCATCTGAAATCACAAATGTGAGTTAGCCGGCGAGTATATGCCGAAAATTCCTCTGATGCCTAAGTTAGCAAGTAGACTAAGGAAATAAAAGCTTTGTGAATCCAGGAGTAAAAATTGCAATACTTGAGAATAGGATTTGGTATGAGTTTTTGTAGATTCCGTATAGTACAATTTTAGTAGGATTCTAACTCTCTTTTGTAGAGTCCTCCTAGGAATCACATTTTAAAGGATAATACACCTTCCTCACTGCAAGCTAAGTGAGATGGCACAATTCTTTCCTCGGCTTTCCACCGTGCAATCGGACTACTTTTACTCTGTCCGCTACTGGCTTAGTCGTGCAATACGCACCGCCGTGCATGGCTTGCACAGTGCGCCACCATGCTGACATTGCGTGGCTCTTCTTCTAGCTCGGTCAAACCTCCGTTCTCAATCTGCTTGACTGCCTCCCCTTGTAGCTTGACCAAAGCGTTGATCGCCGTTAGGAAGTAACTAGGTCCAAGAATATGGACATTTTGTAGTTCGGTCAAACCTCTTTGACCCGTTCCATCCACTATTCAGCCCAAGCTAAGCTCTTCCCAAGATATAGCTTGGCCCAACATGCGGCTTAAGTCTCAAAGACACTTCCATATAGCTCGGCCCAATTGGGTTACGCAAATTACCCTCTCACATACAAATATTCATAATTACATTTTTGTTGAATGACTTTAAAATGCCATATTATTTTAATAAATTTAGTCAAATGTGAAGTTTCACATTGTAATTTTTGGGTGAAAATGACTTTAAAAAATGTGATATTATTTTTAGCAAGTTCATTCAAATTTCACATTTACAACTTTTTTATCACAATTTTAAATGTAAGTCTAGATGAGATAAATATTTTAACTGTCATGAAATTTTTTTTAAATATATATTTCATTACTATTTTTTAATGTTGTTTTGTAAGAATAGTTAAATTTTCGTGGTCATCTATTTCTAAATAAATTGGAGCTTGAAGCCCAGCTATTCATCCTGTGAATTTTCAGTTTGTGTTTTGGATGGTGCGTCAGAAAGGTGGAATCTTGATAAAAAAAAAATTATTTGAGGCTTTTTGGTCTTTTAAATGTGTATAGGACTTCTTAGATTTTTTTTTAAAAAAAAGATGCTATTAGCACCTGTCTAATTTCTTTAGATCCCCTATTTCTTTGAATCCTCACCTTAAATCTCAAATTTTAATAAGATTTCTTCTTAATACCAACTTTATCCATGTTCATAATATTTTCACACCCAAGTGCACACTTACCTAATTTTGTGCACCCTCTCTTCTTCTTCTCTCAACAAACAATGAACAATTGAGAGATGATTGAGAATAACAAATGATTTAGAGACGAATTGACTGTTCCTCTCTTCTTCTTCTCTTGCGAACGATGTCTCTTTCTCCTTGTTACTAAAAATGACGATATCTTAGTCAAAAATCTCGTCAGAAATATCTTTGGCAGTCTCTTTCTTCTCCTCTCAAATAACCTCCAACTCCCCATCACATATTAATTTTTTTTGTTTATTTCGGGGTAAAACCCTTGATATAGGGGGTTTTAGAGTGAAAAAACCCTCAGAAAAAAATACAAATAGGGAAAAAAATCCTATAAAATGGAACCGTTCGGCATTCTAGTGCCGAATAAAATATTTATGTTTAGTACTGTATTACTGAACAGAATTTTAACAGTCAACAAATTAATACCAAATCAAAAACGTCCCAGAATCGTAAATGCAAGATAAATAAACTTATCAATACAATGCCAATCTCATTAGAGTTGTTGCCTCATTGCCTTCCATTGCTCTATAACTATCAACGAATGGTGAAAACGACCACAAATGTAGAAACTCGGAATCTATAATAGGACTGTTTGCAACGTTAACTGATTTGGAACACCAAATACATTTGAAACTACTGAACAAAATGTTAACTGATTAGGTGGGTTCAAATATTTTTCATTGAAGATGAATACATAGGTTTAGGATGGTGATGAAGAATAATACAGTCAGAGTTTAGATTGGTAAAGAATAGGTATAGATGGGGATAGAGGTGAGTGTACAATATTGTAGAGTGTCATTCTAATTGTTTTCGTTTGGTGGATAGGTGTTCCATTAAAAGTTGCCTTTTAATGTAATTTTACTTCAGGGTATAATTGTAATAAAAAAAAAAAAGGTAAGAATTGAGAGGTCCAAAGAAATTAGGTAGGTGCTAATAATAACACTCTTTAAACTAGAGGAATTTTACTTACAAAACATATTTATCCCTTTACACCCTTCATTTGAGATTTTTTTTTTTTTTTTTTTTTTCAATTTTACCTATGTATGAAATTACCTTTAAGGACAAAAGATAAAGAAATAGATTTGATTATTTCTTTATACCCATTACACTTCAATCCCTACTTCTTTTCTTTCTTTCTCATTTCTTTTTCTCTACTATACATCTACTTTCAAAAAGTGATAATCATAGTGTTTTGAACATAAAAGAAAATAATGGACGAATAAATGGTGATGAAGGACCATCAAAAAATTGAAATGGTGAGGCTTTTTTTTTTTTTAAATGTTTTTGTTTCGTTTTTGAAGAGGGTTGTTCGACTTTTGTTCGTATACCAGAACCGAACAAAAACAAATAGTTCGGAATCACAATGTCGAACAAAAAATACATATCCGATAATCCACTGTTGAACAAAAAATACTTGTTCCGTAATCTACTGCCAAACAAAAAGTATGTTTGATAACTCACTACTAAACATTTTCAATTTCATTTTTATTTTTATTTTTATTTTTATTTTTATTTTTATTTTTATTTTTTGCTTTTGAATGATGATTATGCTTCTTTTAATTGCAGTAAGGTTAATAGTGCATTGCTAATGGATTATAATCATGAATTCATTACAGACGAGATTTGTTAGATTTATCTGGCTTTTGGCCATCCAATACCTATGAAAGTAAGTAATTAGATTCATTTTCTTCACCCGTGAGCTAATGGATGGGAGAAAGTATATATTACCTGTATTGATCAATTTCGTACGGCTGTGAAGCATAAGTACTTCAAAAATGTTGACGTACTCGTATCAGATACTTACTAGGTACTAGTACTTGTACCGATAGGACTATATGCATATTGGGTACTTGAAATACGTACCAAGTATTTTTTATACATTTTTTGGCAATTGGATACTCCATGGATACTTTATGGGTACGTGATTGATATATCGAGAGTACACCAAGTTATGAGATATTAGTAGAGATATGTTTAATTTGTTAGAGAGTTCTAATTTACTTGAAATTGCAAATTCTTTATTGATGTGCAAAGGATAAAAAATGTATTATTCAATGATGAAATTGATGGAAGTGAAACTGAAATTTCAAGTTTTCAAATTTCACTTAACTTGTTTTTTAAATAAAATTTTATTTTGTAATTTCTCCTATTTAATGACATTAAAATAGCTTATAGACTTTGTTTTGGTAATGATATTGTTGAACTATGATTTCTCTTTTGGTTTTGTAATTTATTCTTTTAGTTTTGGTATTGAACTTTGATTAGTAGATTGATTCTTAAACTAAAAATTACAAAAAATGAAAAATTTATTAATGTACCCCAGCCGTACTCGTATCTTATTTTTATTAGGTCTTGTCGTATCGGCATACCTGTATCATACTTGTAGTATTCGGACCTGCACCTGTGCTTCGTAGCTTGTCAGACCTGATGTATTAACTACTAAAAATATCAACATAGATGGATTGTGATAATATCTCAGTGTATTTTAGATAATTGTATTGATAAATTTGAAGATATTTATATTAACAAATTTTATAAATATTTCTATGGATGTTTGTACACTTCGTTTTTTATGAATGCTTAATATTTTAAGGAAAGTGAATATGTAAATGTGCAATAACAGATAGATGAACAAATCTAATTTGTTCGGTAACATGATACTAGAATAATTTTAATTGTTGAGCAATGTATAACCGAGCAAACCTGTCATAAATTTAGAAGGAAAAAAAAAAAAGAAGAAAGAAGATGTTTTGAGGAAAGCAAATCTACAAATGTGCGGCAACAAATGGCTGAGCAAATATAGCTTGTTTGGTAACATACCACCAGAGTAATTCAAAAGGAGTAGTTGTAATGAGAAAAATCTATAAAAGTTTTGAAAAAGGTTTAATTTTGGTATTTTAAAGGGTGCAATGAAAATCTCAATTATTTCTTAGATGTGTAATGAGAAAATATGTGTAAAGAGGTAATTATGATGTAAGTAAAATTTCCCTATAAAATATAAAGGACTTAATAGAGAAATTTATTTATAAACTTATAACTCAATAAGTTTATAAATTATTCTTGTGTTCCACCTAATCTCATACATTTGAACTTATATTTCAATTGATCATTTTTTTCACATTAGAAGTATTATGTGGATTATTTTAATGTTATAAACTTTTATTATTATAATATACATATATATATATATATAATACCATATATCTATGAGAGAAAAATATTAGTAGATATATTTTGTTTATGATATATATGCGAGGGATTGCTTAATCAAAAATCTTCATTCACTATTATTTTATAATAAGATTGTACCATGAAAGAACATTTGGAAAAGAAAATTAGTTGTACATATAGACCAATGATAGAGATGATGATTGACTCGTAATAAAGATGATAGTAAACTGAAGATGAACAATTATTTTTTTGCTATTGTTATACATAAACCGTATTCTCTTTGCTAGTTTGTGTAGTCATCAATATTGTGTAGTTTATTCAAATGTATTATGCCGGAGTTCATTATATACATATTTTTTTTTAAATGTGCATAAATATATATGAACTATTTAATGATTTTTATATATTATTTGATGATTTGTTATATATTGTTTGTTACTATATTTATTGGTTGAACAATCATTTTTATTACTATTGAACAATCAAAATAGTAGATTTTTACATTTTTTTTAATTTTATTTTATATTTTCACATTAGAGTGTGAATGTTCACATTGACATGAGTTTATTTTATTTTATTTTATTTTATTTTATTTTTAAAGCTAGTTGTATATTAATTGTAAAATATGAACATTCACATTGTATTTTTGTATGAATTTTATTTTTAGAATGTTAGTTGTATGTTTATTGTTTTTGTTACTATACTTGTTGGTTGAACAATTATTTTTGTTACCATTGAACAATTGAAATAGTTTATTTTCATTTTTTTTTCAGTTTTGTTTTATATTTCACATTACAGTGTGATTGTTCACATAGGTATGAGTTTAGTTTTTTAAGAGTAGTCGTATGTTAATTGTAAATTGTGAATATTTACATTGTATTTTGATATGGGTTTTATTTTTTTTGAAAGTTAGTGTTATATATTTGTTATTTATTGTGAACATTCACATTGTACTTTGATATATATTTTGTTTTTTCGAATGTTAGTTGTATACTAGTAGTCATATTAACACAAACAAAATGTGTTATTTTGATCAAAAACATAGAGTATGCATACAGATGCGAATATTTATATTAATTCTGTAATACAAATAGGTAGTTGCATCCAATGTTAATGTTCACACACTCATATAACCTGAGTGTGTATATGGTTTCCATGGGAATGTGTTATTTATTAACATACATTTGTAATGTGAGAAATGACATCAATATTTAGTGAGAAATTTTCCGATTTAGGATTTTGAAAATGTAAGAAATTTTTTCTGTAGAATAAGAGATGGATTTTTTCGCCTAGAATGAAATAGAGATTTTCTCTATGGAATTAGGGAGAGATTTTCTCCATGAAATAAAGAATTGTTATTATTTTTATTGTGTATTAATTTCAAAATAGAAACAAGCACAGAAAGTTGGAAAGGTAATTTGGTCATATTACACCAAATAGGATCTAATGGAATACTAAAAGAAATATGAGTTAGATAAACATAAATTGTTAAAAATTAGAATTACTAAAAAGGCTTCCGATTTAGGCCTCGTTTGGAAACTCTCATTTTTAGTCAAAAAGTCAAAAAGTTACTAAATTAGCCAAAAAGCCAGCAACTCATATCAAAAAGTAAAAGATTATCTTTTCTCTCTACTTTTTGCACATCTTTTCGTAAAAAGTCAAAAATTCATCCCAAACATACTAGTTTTTTTTTAGCTCATATTTTAGCCAAATAGCCAAAAAGTTACTAAATTAGCCTGTTCCCAAACGAGACCTTAGTAGTCTATAAGTCATCTAGTAAAAACTCCTTTTATTAATGTATATAACCTACAAAAAATTTAAAAAAAAAAAAAAAACCTTTAGACACAGTGGCAGAGCTAGGAAATTGAGTTAGAAAGAGCACTATTAATTATAATTTTTTATTTAAAAAAAATCATGATGGACATTAATAATACTTTTATGAGCTAAATTTAAATATAAAAAATTACATATTCATTATTAATAGGAACAAATTAAAATTCTATAATAGTGTAGAATATCTCGGTGTGGGATGGTGATGTAAATTTGTAATTTTAGCACAAAAAATTATGGATCAAAATTCTTAATTTTAAAAAATAAAAAAACATTATTTATAGGACAAATTATTATAAAATCTATTTAATTTTTATTTGATAGAAATATATTAAAGAGATGACATTGTTTATAAATGATGTATTTTGAATGAAAATTATTAAATAGTCTTAGAATACCATATAGCATTGCCTACGTGATGCTCAAAGCATGAGAAATCACAAATCACACTAAGCAGTCTCTCAACTATTTAAAAATAATGAGTTTATTATATCCAATCTATAAGATTTTTTCCTATACTATTAGTTTAAACAATTACATAAATAATACCACATAATGCTCTTAAAATATCAAATAATTACTTGTTTTGAATAATACAATAAATCTTTAACCAAAAAACACATTAAGAAAAAAAAATACATTTTATATATGACAGCAAGACAAACACTAACACAAAATCTCAAAACTGATTTTTTTTTTTTTTTTTTTTTTTTTTTGGGGGGGGGGGGGGGCCTCATCCTTCTTACCCTCCGTCACTGTGTAGACTCATAAATCACAATGCTTTATTATTAGATTAAGTTAAATGAAATTATGAATACAGTGTATTTGAGTGATAATATTATTAATATGGCATATTAATAGGTGATGGGATTATTAATGTCCAGTATTAAACTAGAGATTTATTTTGTGGGAAGAAAAATTGAACCCACACTATTATTGAATAAAAAAAAAAAAAAAAAAAAAATGAACCACGCCTATGAATTAACAAAAGAAAAAAAAGTTATGAATTATGAAAATTTTTTTATAAAAATGATCATAAAAGATTTATGATTCTTGGATTACCTTGATTAGTGTGTGATGTTTTATTCTAAGTGTAATATAAGGGTCACAAAGCTTTCATGATTATTTTTATAAAAAGTTTTTTATGATACCTAACATTACTGTATACAAAATAACACACCTGAAGTGGGTAAAAATTAATCAAGTCTTGGTGCTAGGCCCAATGCAATACTCACTCCAAGGTGGAGCTAGGTCGGACCTCATTAATCAAGTCTTGGTGCTAGGCCCAATGCAATACTCGCTCCAAGGTGGAGCTAGGTCGGACCTCATCAGTCAAGTCTTGGTGCTAGGCCCAATGCAATACTCGCTCCAAGGTGGAGCTAGGTCGGACCTCATCAGTCAAGTCTTGGTGCTAGGCCCAATGCAATACTCACTCCAAGGTGGAGCTAGGTCGGACCTCAGCCCTATGGCCAACACTTGCTCCGAAGCAAGACAATCATAGGAGTTCGGCCCAATGTACGAGCATCACTCCAAAGTGGGCCGAGCAACATGGTGGACCTTTTGGATGGATGTAACCACTCAAGTGGGTTGAGCAACATGGACCTCTGGTTGGACAACCGTTCTAGAGCGAACCAACTTAGAGAAGGCCAATTCATCAAGATCTTTTTGGGCTCACAAGAGACAAACAACTCTGCTTCTCTCCTTCAGATGAATGTAACGCGAGACGTGGAGTCGAGAGGACAAGTGCATATATGATGACCATCTCGAATGGCAGGCGGAGTGGTTGTCCTCCTCCAATGAGGGACGCCCGCTAATGAGACAAACAAAACAGACACTCCTTGAAGTGAGTGGTCGTCCTCCTCCAATAGGAGACGACCACGAATAAGACACATTAGACAGATGGCGGAGAGATAAGGACTTGAACGACAAACAACCTTCTCCTATAAAAGGTGAACATTATCTACTCTCAAGGGATCCGAAAATCCACACACTCAACACATACACACTTTTTTGTATTCTCTCTTCTCTCTTCTTCCTCTCCCTGAGTCCCTGACTTTACCATCGGAGGGGTTTCCGACCAAACCCCGGTCAGGCAGCCTCACCGTTTGTTATTTTATGCAGATCTTCAATTCCCAAAGCACGCTGTTCATCCACGAAGTTCAACCCTTCTTCATAGTGCGGAAATCACCCCCGCACAACACCGATAGTATCCCATTTGTAGTAAGCGTGTTAGGCCTTGTCTGTCATAACCTAAAAAAATTAAAAAGTCAATAAGTCACTATCCTATTTAAATCACATCACCTCTCTACCATATCACCTCAAACCCAATCCATACCCAACACATATTTCATAAAAAATTAAAAAATACACTTATTTAGATTATTCCAAATCACCCTTTAGTGCCCCATTTGGAGTAGGTCGAACAGTTACTCTGATGCCTAAGTTAAAGCCAAGCTTCATGAAGACGAAGACAGAAGTAATTAACTAAGAAGTTTTTATGTGAGAAATTGTGTACCTCATTCTGTTGAAGTATGTTTTTTTTTATAAAGGATTAGCGGTTGCCACACGTGGTGCGTGTGTAATTCAAATAAATAAAAATAAAATAAAATATTTATTATATATTATGTGCTAATTAAGTGGTAAAAGTCTTATTCATTTGACATAAGTCTAAGGTTCAAGTCCCCTACTCTTATCTATTTAATTTTTTTTTAATTATAAATAAAAAAGTAGACACGTGGCAACATAAAAAACAAAGGTTTCAAGACACAATAAGAGTTGTTAAATTTATAATAGTACTAGTGGCTGGCACATGCCATGTGCAATTCAAATAAATAAAAATAAACAAAATATTTATTATATATAATGTGTTACTCAAGTGATAAATATTTTCTTCATTCAATTAAGGGTCAAAGGTTTGAGTCTCACGCATTCCATCTATCTAATTTTTGTTTTTTATATATTTTAAGGTGCCGTTTGGGAAGTCAAAAAGTCAGGCTTTTTGGCTATTTTAGCCACAAAAGACAAAATAGGCTTTTTTAGCCACAAAAAATAAAACATCACATCCAACCCATAATCATTACATTCCTCTCTCACAAAAAAAGTCAAAAAATTCAAAAAGTCAAAAAGTCCTTTCCAAACCAAACTTTTAAGCCCAGGCTAAAATAGCCAAAAAAACTAAAAAGCTAAAAAGCCAACCCACTTCTCAAACGGAGGCTAAATGAAAACATAGACACTTGGCAACATAAGAAGCAGGCTTTATGATACCATAAAAGGTGTTCCCTCTATATATATATATATATATAAGTATAGATAGATAGATAGAAATAACTGCCTTTGAGATTGTTTCTCTATAGTAATGCCTCCTTATTAGATGAGGATAACTCTATACAGTGGCGCAATATGCATCCTATTGTTCTCCACCAGAGTAGCCTAATTGGGTAACTTTGCATAGAATCATGCTACGTGTCCGAGCTTGGGCCCCAATAATTACAAGATAATTTTGGTTTCCACATTTGTGCAGTAATTAATAGGTTAAGATTAAATTTAAGAAATTATGTAAAAAAAAAATTATTATTATTTTGTAAAATGAAAGAAAAAATAGTTTTACTTCTAATTCTATGAAATTGAATTAAAAATTATAAAAATGCTTATCCCATCATGTAATTTATGTGAGATCTATTAAATTATCAATTCAATTCTATCACCTATGCAACTAAACAAACATAGTTAATGTTTTGCAAAGTTAATATTTTAATAGGTTATTTTAATTTTTATTTATTTTAATAAACTAAAATTTTTATATTTGAAAAGAAAATTAATTTTTTTTATAATTAAATGTGATATTTGTGAGTAAAAAAGTAAAATAATTATGAATTTAATGTGACATTTTATTTTATTAATTATTTTAACCTATTTTATTTTTTTATAAATTTTAACTTAAAATGTAAAAAAAAAAAACCTTTGCCAAACAACCCAATACATTGGTTGGAGATAATAAAAAGAACCAAAGAAAATAATGTTTGATTCATCAAGGTGAGGCATCATTGCTTTATCTCATAATATCCAAACATTTTATTATATACTTATATACCAAGTAACAATAGGAACTTAAATATGTACATTGGAATAACCATTTTAATTAACCCCCACTATACAACATTATGATCAACCATCTTGATTGATATAATTGGAGGGTCTAAACACAAACAAAATGGTTATGATTTTTATTTTTATTTTTTTCAAATATAAGGATTAATATGAGAAGAATAGTCCCGAATTCCAGCTCCTTCCCACCCCATCCATTCCTCCCACATATCCCAATCAGGATCGTTCATCCCCCTCATGGGTTCATCTGCATCGTACGACTCATACATCTCCATCTCTGGTAGAGTTGATTCTCCTCTCAAATTACTCATCACAATCTGCACCATACAATAACCACACATAATTAAATTAGCCACAACTCATTGCTTTAATTAAAATTGATGCAAACAAGATAAGTTCGACCTTGCAGTTAAAAGTTTTAATTTGTGACAAAAGTGCTGCAAAAAAGATAAGTTTGGCCACTTACGCTGTGTTTGGTTGAGAGATTTGAGAAGGAATTTGTAAAGAAAAAGGAAAAATATATGTAAAATTAAGTGAAATATAACCCAACTTTTCTTTTTCCCTTTCCAAATCCCTCCCAATCCAAACAGAGTGTTAGGTGGGGCAAAAAGTCTAATGGGTTGATGCCACAAATGGACATTTTAGCATAGGATCAAAATCCTTTGGTCCAAAAACAATGCTATCTTCAGACGTAAAGAATCAATTAATGTTGACGTGGATTTCAACACTTTGTCTGTTTTTCTTTGTTCCTCACTTTTTTATTTCTTACCACGATTAAAGTCCAATTGGTTGAATTGTCCATATCAACCAACAAAGGCCATCACCATCATCAATCACAAAATGAAAGTGATAGCTTTTGTTAAAGACAAATAGAATACAATTAGTACTAAAAATACTGTTTACACTTGCTAATCCTAATTATAACACGGCATTATTGGGTGGAGCTATTCTTCTACATTTCTATTAAAAGTAGACAATGATTTCTCTCTAGTACGGCATTTATCGAGTGGAGTTATTCTTCTACCTTTCTATTAAAAATGGATAATGATTTCTCTCTAGAGTAAATTTAAATAATCGGATCGTGTTATTGTATTGTTTGATCTAATAGAACCCACTATAGATTGCAAAATTTTCTGTATAAAAAATTAAATTAATCTGATAATTATAAACAATAATACTATCAACTTAGTCTATAAAATAAAAGATTTAGTTTTCAAATCAATTTTATAATTCGATCAAATCAATTTAATTTATATTTTTTTATGAGTAATCTATCAACATAATATTATAAAAAATAAGACTAGTGGTAAGCCTGCGAATCCGAAGGACACTCTCTTCATCCACATAAACAAGTCATATCTTACAAATACTCCATATATTATCCATAATATCTAAACTACCCACCAGAGAAAGCGAAGAAATACATTATAAA
Source organism: Camellia lanceoleosa (assembly GCA_025200525.1). Lineage (NCBI taxonomy): Eukaryota > Viridiplantae > Streptophyta > Magnoliopsida > Ericales > Theaceae > Camellia > Camellia lanceoleosa. The sequence goes on along the minus strand of CM045772.1, from coordinate 95,474,661 downwards.
TACATTATTGGTCCTAATCTAATCTATCAGACACTTTGGCTTGGTTTGGAAAGTGGGTTGGCTTTTTTTTAATTTTTTTGACTTTTTTGGCTTTTTTTTTTTACTTTTTTATAAGAAAAATAATATAATGATTATAGATTAAATGTGATGTTTTGTCTTATTAAAACTAAAGTCTATTTTATTTTTTATAACTATTTTAACTCCAAACTCATCCAAAGTCACTTCCCAAACAACCCCTTTAATTAAAATATGTACAAAAAAGAATACCTTCCAAACCAATGAGCACAACAAGCAATCAAAATTAAAGATAAAGATAGGATTCCATCCACTCCCCACAGTGGGCCGGAAAGTTCAATTTCGGCCCATGAGCATAATCATAGTCATTTTATCATATTTATTGAATACAAAGTATTTTTAAAGACATAATACGACATTAAGGGTTCGTTTGAAAGGTTGATTGTCTTTTTGATTTTTGATTTTTTATATTTTAATTCATGATAAAAAAAATCCCATTTGAAATAGCCTTTTGACTTTTTTAGTTTTTGTGAGAAAAAATTAAATAATTATAAGTTGGATGTAATATTTTATCTTATTAATTTTTTACCATATTTTATCATTTTGTGACAAAAATAATCTTTTAACCCCAAAATCTGCTATGCCAACCGAGTGCTAATTATCAGATTAATTTGATTTTTCATTACTTAATGCAAAATCTTACAAGATTTTTATAAAGGCAAAATCTTACAAGATAAACTCTTAAATTATTAATAAAATACTTGAATGAACCATGAGAATACTCTATCATAATTAAAAATAAATAAAATAAAAGGCCCATACACAAAAAGAGTAGGGGTCTTACATCATAAGCTTCATTAATGTGGTGAAACTGAACTCCACAATTGTTTCCTCTGCAAACATCCGCATGATACTGAAAATTCAATCATATTACAAACATAATTATTAATTAATAAAATGGGTTCCACATTAATAATTAATCAAAAAAAAATTAAATCAAATCAAATAAATGAAAAATAACATTAAATGAAACATGCATCAAATGCAATTGCAATTAAATTTTTATTTATTTTTTATCCGATATTTTTTCAAACCACTCATTCTAAGCATAATAAAAAATGTTTGAGAATCTAATTTTTTTTTGCAATAAGTGTCAACTTTACTACCTTGTCATATTAGGTGAATTTAAGATCTAAATCCTGAGTTTCTAACATTTTTCAAATGAATTTAAAAATTAAAAATTAATAGGAAAGGAGACCAATCAGAACCAGATTTTATAGAAGATATTAATCAAAAAAGGAAAATATAAAAAACAACATTTTGAAAAGAAAATGGAAAGAGAAATTACATGGAGAGCAAGTTGTCTGAAAGCTTTCTTGACCTCAGATTCAGAAGCACCTGGTTGAATCCTCAATGTCTTGTAGGGATCGGTGACAGCAGAAGAAGCAGAATACGAAGCAGTACAAACCCTAACCTTGTCATTTTTCCTCATCGCTTTCTTCTTCTTGGAATTCTTCAATTGGATCCACGAAGAAGATCCACAACCTCGGCCAATCATCCCAGCAACACTCGCCATTCTCAACGATCTTGATCTCGATTCTCTAACAACAAATCACAAAAACAGCCCTTGAATTGCACAAACAATAATAACGACTATATATATATATAGATATGGATATAGATATATTGAGATTTGAATAATGAGAGTTTCAACACGGCAAGGTTAATCCGGATTAGGAGTCAATAATAAATGGATGCAATAATGGATAGAGGAACTTTTCAATTAGGGCGTTCGAATATAAATAAACACAGAGGAGGAGGAGGGAGAGAGAGAGAGAGAGAGAGAGAGAGAGGAACGGTCCTTATCCGTGTGGGTCGTTGTAGATTGACGTGTAACGTTTGGAGTGAGCGGAGATGAGAAACAAAGTCTGATCTTATCCGGCCTTTGGCCCGTTGTTTGTTTGGCCCTAACTCAAATTCAATTAGGTGGGTTAATATTTGCGGAATATTCTTTGGTTATAATTATTCTTCCTTTTATTTTGTCAACTTTCTTTTTCTTAAAAAAATTACCTCTCAACCTGAGAAAATTCAATGGGTTTATAAAATTTATCACGAGTTTTATTTTAATAATTTTAATTATTTATTTTATAAAATTTTTAATATATAATATTTTTTAAAAAGATTAATTTGATCTAATAATGATAATCTTTTTATTTTATTATATTTGTCATTAAAAATATATGCTAAATATATTTATTGTCTATTTTTTTAAAGATAAATGTGATAAAATAAAATAATTATAATTATCAGATTAAACTAATTTTATTTATAAATAATATACATTAAGAGTTTTACAAAATGAATAGCTCGGACCATTGAAGCGGGATTATGGTGGACTCCACAGACCTATCAAGTTCTCTCATACCATTTTTTTTTTTAGCATTTATATACAAGTCTCATTTTGTGAACTTATACTACATTAAGTCCTAAATAAAAACATTTGCTCCTTCAAGTCCCATTAATTTTTAATATCCTGATTTATCCTTTTTTCTTCAAAATGGGACTTGCTGAAGACGGCTTCTTCCCCGAAACCCAAATCATCGCCATCTCCGTCGGTGACGAGGTCCTCACCACCATCTCCTCCTCCTCCTCCTCCTCTCCCCTCCTCGTAACCACCATCAAATCCCTCTACACCGCCCCCGTCGCTGCCAATTTACACACCCAGATCAAAATTTCTTCCCCTCATGCTGCCTCAATAGTTCTCGACCCTTGTCCGCAGAGAGTGGGAACATGCTGGGAAAGGGGCTTATCAATAGAGCTTTATAATAATGAAAATAAAGGTGAGGTAATGGATGTGTTTGGGAACTGCATGTGAAAGAACGAAGAGACTCTCTCATCCACCGCCCAGACCACCATTTTACTAATGAAAATAAAGGTGAGGTAGTGGAAGAGCGGGTGAAAAGTGTGTGTGTGTGTGAGAGAGAGAGAGATATCAGTCCCCCTTGTGTCTGTCTGTTTGTGTCTCCTCTTTACATTTTTCAACACCCAAACTACAGAGAGAGATATTAGTTTGATGTGATCATCTCTGAGAGAGAGCCCATGCGATTGAGACAGATTGCAGAGAGAGAGAGAAAGAGAGTTTTTTAAAATTGAGAACCTTCTCAGTTATAATATTCTCAATTTTAATCATGAAAAAATTGAGAAATTTCTCAAAATTGATAATTATAAATTTCTTAAAATATTCGCAACATTATCTTTATTTTTAATCCCATACTTTTCTCAGAAGCCAAATAGAAATTTTTTAATTTTGATAATAATATATTGAAATCATCATCTGTTTGAAAATTGAGAATATTCTTAGTTTTGAAATTGAGAACATTCTCAGTTTTGGGATTAAAGGGCAAAATGTCATTTTACCTATAAATGGAACTTATTGGTTCAAAAACTTTTTGACAGGACCTAAGCTACCACCAAATATGTAGACAGGATTTTTTGATAATTAACTCTCTTTTTTTTTAAATGATTAGATTTCTTTCAAGTTTAAATCAAAATTTGAGAGAATTTGAGTATTCTGATTTTGATGATTCGAATCGTTTATTTAGTATGACGCTAGTGTATATTATTCATAAAAAAAAAATAATAGGATGATCCGATAATTATAACATTTCATTTTATCGTGTTTATCTCTTTAAAAAAAATACTATTATTGGATCAACCTAATTTTTTGTATAAATGATATACATTTAGAGCCCTATCAAATGAACAATTTAGATCATTAAATGGGACATATGGTAGATTTCACAGCCCAATCAAATTCTCTCATATTCAAATTTAAATTTTAGAGAAATCCACCTCTTTAAAATACCAATCAACTTTCTTTTCTTTTTTTTTTCACTTTTTTTTACCCAACATTTTTAAAATTAATTTATTTATTAGAGCCCTAATTTTTTGTATAAATAATATACATTTAGAGCCCTATCAAATGAACAATTTAGATCATTAAATGAGACATATGGTAGATTTCACAGCCTAATCAACATTTTTTTTACCCAATCAACGTTTTTCATTGATTATTTGGATTGAAACTTGCGATTGAGCCATATAAGAGATGTGTATTTCACTTATTTATTTGGATGAAAAAGTAAATAATTGTTGAAAGGGATGTTTATCAATAAATCCTATCTCACAAATAATTTTACCAATTGGTCCTAAGGTTATTTCTATTGTTCTGATTAGTCCTATTAGTGGGGAAATATCTTACTAGTTGATCCTATTTCCTTTGTTTAGTAACATTGAGTGGTCAATTATACCCTTCTGTGTGTGTGTCGCGTGACATACATCATTCCAAGACAAAAAGTATAAAGAGTCTTAGTGTACTTTGTTGATGTGTGACACCCATTGTGTGTGTCATATGACATACGTCATTCCAAGGTAAGGAATTTCGTCAAAATCCCCTTATAACAAAATTTTTATACATTAAGGATAAATAGAGAAATTTGGCCTTAAAAGGCCATCACACATCACTATTACCAAAATATTCTCAATAATTAATTTTATATTTCAAACTTTAAAATTATATAACTTTTGATCTATATGTCAATTTTTAATAAAGTTTGGTATTTTTAAAATTCTCTTGTCAAAATCTATTAAATAAGATTCATATTAGCTATGAAATTTTTTTAAAAAATAATCAAAAATTTTAACATCGAAATTAACTCTAGCAATAAAATTTTATTTTATTTCATAATAAAATTTTACTCTACTTAATAATAAATTTTATTATGAAATTTTAGTATTTAAATAGTGAAATATAATCATCATCGGTAAACACTAGAATCACTATAATTGTTACCGTCATTTATAAAAATGTTGAATAAAAAATTTATTAAAACTATGAAATGATAATGTTAACATAAAATTTTTTTATGTTGATTTAAAACAAAGTCAGCAAATAAAAGACAAATTACATATTAATATAGTAAACTAGAATAAAATTTTACTGTCACTAAAACAGAGCATATCAGCCAATAAAATATAAACCACATATTACCAAAGCAAATAAAAGTAAAGTTAATATAACAACAAACAAAATATTGTCATTCAATATGGCTCAATAAAAAATAATCAAAACAAACAAAATATAGATTGTTTAATTTTCAATCTTACTAAAAAACTTGGGAGATTTATCAATAAATCTCAAATGTTAAACTTATGAACCAATTGGTCCCAATTTTTTTCTAATAAATCGTCTAGTCCTCGGATATTTTGAGGGATCTTAATGCCCTAATTTAGATGTTATTAGATGCATGCTCTTTATGAGGGTGTGTCACGTGCCACACACAATGTCACGTGACACACACAATGGGTGTCACACATCAACAAAGTACACCAAGGCTCTTTATGAGAGTGTGTCACGTAACACACAATATGTCACGTGACACGCACAATGGGTGTCACACATCAACAAAGTACACTAAGGCTCTTTATACTTTTTGCCTTGAAGTGTCACGTGACACACATAATGGGTGTCACACATCAATAAAGTATACTAAGGCTCTTTATGCTTTTTGCCTTAGAGTGTCACGTGACACACACAATGGGTGTCACACATTAACAAAGTACACTAAGGCTTTTTATACTTTTTGCCTTGGAGTGTCACGTGACATACCCAATGGGTGTCATACATCAACAAAGTACACTAAGGTTCTTTATGCTTTTTGCCTTGGAGTAATGTATGTCACGTGACACACACAATAGGTGTCACACATCAACAAAGTACACTAAGGCTCTTTATGCTTTTTGCCTTTGAATGATGTATGTCATGCGACACACACACGGAAGGGTATAATTGACCACTCAATGTTACTAAACAAAGAAAATAGGATCAACTGGTAAGATATTTCCCCACTAATAGGACTAATCAGAACAATAGAAATAACCTTAGGACCAATCGGTAAAACTGTTTGTGAGATAGGATTTATTGATAAATATCCATTTCAAGAATTATTCACTTTTTTATCTAAATAAATAAGTGAAATACACATCTCTTGTATGGCTCAATTGCAAGTTTCAATCCAAATAATCAATGAAAAACGACAAATAAGGTTTGAAATATAATAATTATCGAAATTCTATGGCTTGATTGTGAAATCATCTTTTAAATCTTGTAGGAATTTTCAACTTGGAATATTGAAAACAATATATATATACTATTATTAAGTGAAAGTCTCAGCTGATTGATGTAATGAAACCTTTACTCTTTTCATGCCATGTGACAATATTTTTTATTTTTAGAAGAAAAGTTACACAAAATGGTAGGTAAAACTTGAATCCATAACCATATATTTAGGCCCCGTTTGGGAACAGGCTAATTTAGTAATTTTTTGGCTATTTGGCTAAAATATAAGTTAAAAAAACTAGTATGTTTGGAATGACTTTTTGACTTTTCACGAAAAGATGTGCAAAAAAGAGAAAATAAATTTTGACTTTTTAGTATGGGTTGTTGACTTTTTGACTAATTTAGTAACTTTTTGACTTTTTAGCTAAAAGGGAGGATTCCCAAACGAGGCCTTAGGATAAGAGGACTCATACACACAATCCTCTATTTTCTTAGAAAACTGGTTTGATGGTTTTGGCCAAATCAGACTTGGATTAATCATGGTTTAACTAGTTGTATTGGCAGATTTAGTTTTCAAAACATTAAAGTTAAGCACAAGTTAAAATCAAATAATTTGTTTAATTTTACGCCCTTAGAACATCCGCATCAATATAGCCAAAATAATAAAAAAAAGTAAAATATAGTTAGTAAATTATTAAATTGTTCCTCTATTAGTCTCAATAATTTTTTTTTAAATTAACTTTTTGTTAAATTTGTTAAAGTACCTTAACAATTTTGTTGAGGCACTGTTCATTAGCTACATGATTTTTTATTATATTTTTTGAAACAAAATTGGGCCAAAATATTTAAACCAGTTGTCTATCCGGATGTCCTCCCGGATATCCTACCAAATGACCCGTGAGTACCTGCAGTAGAAGAAGAAAAATGTCCAAAATTAGCCTAATCGGTTGATCGGCCGGTCAACCGGTCAACGACAATTTTTTTTTTTTTTTTACATTTTTTAAAGAATTGTTTGGGTGATACATCATCAATTTAATAAAAAAAAAGAAAGAATAACAAATACAATAAGAAATTAATATTTTAATAAGATTGAGTTAGAATAGAGAGTTTGATACAGTGAATTCTAAAAAGGTGATTAGTTAAAACAGCAAAAGTGAATTTTGGATTATAGTTTGACTAAAAATTTGAAAAGGCTGAGTAAAGAACATCTAACTAAAAATTTTATTTTTAGATATATCTAAGTAAGGAACATTTAAAAAAGTAAAAAAAAAAAATTTAAATTTAAAATTTAAAAAATATTCACTAAAAATAAAAAAAATATGAAAAATAAAAATCTCAGTTTCAGAAAACTAAATTTAGAAAACTGAAACCAAACATAATGAATAATAATAACCCAAAATCCCCTTTTGTTATTTTGATTAATCAACTTTTTAGTATTCACTGCATCAAACTCTTTATTTTAACTCAATCTTATTAAAATATTAATTTCTTATTGTATTTGTTATTATTATTATTTTTTATTAAATTGATGAGGTGCTATCCAAAGAATTCTTAAAAAATACAAAAAAAATAAAATAATAAATTTGTCATTGGTGGTTGGTGGCCACCACCGATTAAACTAATTTTGAATATTTTTTTTCTTCTGTTGCAAGTACTCACGTGACATCCGAGTGGTCGATCAATTTAAAAATTTTGTCCTAGTTTTGTTTTAGTACATAAAATAAAACATCACGTAACTAATCAACAGTGCCTCAATAAAATTGTTAGTCTTGTAGTAAATTTAACAAAAATTTATTTAGAAAAATTTGTTAAAACTGAAAAAGGAATAATTTTATGATTTACTAATTATATTTTATCTTTTATTATTTTAACTATGTTGATGGGGATGCTCTAACAACGTGTGTGAATATGGTTCAGTGATTTTGCTGATTTGGCACAAAAGTCGGAGATGTTTAAGGATGAAACACGTGCTTTTACAGTTAATCCCATGTGGTTTATTAAGTGCGTAGAAAATGTCAGCTACGCTGGATCTCCTGAACCGGTCCTATCTTATCTTATCGTGTGGATAAGTCCGACACAACCTCTTTATGCGTTTCACACGTGGCGTTCCCTGCATGCAGATGATCTTCCATTATTTGACTCTCTCCGTCACTATTGACTCATCATGCCACATTCATGCCATCATACGCTTACTAGTATTGGCACATGTTAACAAATTATAGTGAAAATTACAAAGGAAAATAACAAATGAATTGACGGTTGAATTTTTTTATTATTATATTAGATTAGGACTCGTTTAAAAAGTAAGTTGGAATTAATTTATCTTATTAAAAAATAAAATAGATTAAAAATTAATAAAAACAAATATTATATTTAAATTATAATTATTTTATTATTTTTTTCTCATAAAATTACAAAAAGTCAAAAGTTTGTTCAAATGAATTTTTTTTCGCCATGCTAAAATAACCAAAAACTCACAAAAGTCAAATTAAAAAAATTCTTTCCGAACAAATGCTAATAGTAAAGTTTATAAATTTTAATTATTAAAGTTATATATTTTTTTTGTATATGTAATTATTTTTGAAAAGTTAACTTAATTTGTAATTTTTCTAAATTACTATCGAGAAATTATTTTTATCTCTTATGTCAATGTTCCGTGATATTTCAACTTGATATTTATTGGTTAAAATAGTGAGACTCAATAATTTTTGTTAAGTTTTTAAAAAATAACTTGTCAAATATCAAATAATAAATAAATTTAAATAATACCCTGAAATTATAATGTTGTGTTTGCTTAGAAAATTTGAAGAGAAATTTAGAAAGAGAAAGGAAAAATATATACAAAATTAAATAAAATTTAAATATATTTTATTTATATTTTATCTATCTTTTTTATTTTATTTTTTAAATCACTTCTCAAATCGTTTAACCAAACACACAGTATAAGGTAGAAAGACGTGGCTGGTTAGGGTGAAGGAAGGGGGGTGGCTAGCGCTGGATAGAGACAGAGTTAGGGATTATAGGATTCGAAAATTGATGATAAAGATGAGGGTTGAAAGATCTTTTTAAATTTTAATTTCACATAAATTGAAAAATAAAAGAAGCCCACTTTCAATATTGGCACGTAGACTATACTGTTCATTAATTTGGATAAAAATTGTAATTTATTTCAAATAAAGGGAGATTCTTTGCATATTGTAAATTATAGAGGGTAAAGTGTTTCAAGTCTAAACTATAAAGGAATAAAGTGATTTTTTATTTTCTAAATATATAATCTCTTGTTTTTGAAAGCACATATCACCAACGTGATTTTCTAGACTTAAATGTGTTTCTTTTACACAAGACGTGTTTGGTACACATAAAATTTTCATACAAAAGATGTGATATTAATTGCGACAAAATATCTATCATTATAATTCAATATTACAAAGTTTCATTATTACATTATTTTTTATATATATTTTAGGTACAAAATTTCAGTTTCGTAAATCATATTTTTTTAAAATAAGGATTATGAAAGCCGTATTGGCTAACTTTAAGATAGAAAAAACAAAATCAAAATAGTTAATTTTTAATATTTCATATATTTTAATATATTTTACCCATTCAATGTTGATTAACATTTTTTTACAATTTTGTTACTAGGGTTCTTAAGATGGCACAAAATAGGCTTGCAATTGTATGATCTAATCTTAAATTTAATAGCATAACAATAGTTGCTATTTTTTTCCCTTTTTTTTTATATATTTTATATATCTTATATATTTTGCAAACTGCAAGAGAAACAAAAAGTTGTGTTTTTAAAGGAGAATAAACAAAAATAGATTGAAGGAATTTTAAAGGAATTGGGAAGGATTTAAGAAATTGTTTTTGATTTCTTTTATATCATAGTGAAGCTCAAGAACACATGAAGCTCATGTTGCATATGGATTAGGCAATTGATATTTTAAAGTTGTATTTGGACAGTCTAACTACAACTCGAATCAAGGTCAACAAGCCTTAATTTGACGATCTTATATTTTAATAATTGAATATTGAATGATTTACCCAATAAACTATCAATGACTCATGATGAAAGTGTGCCTCCACATGCACATAAATGTGTCTTGGTCTTTTAAATTTTTTCAAATTTACCGTTATAATATGATGAATAAGAAAAAAAATTAAATATATATACATCCTTTTGAATTTTCTCTAACAACATTGTGTAAGAATTTATTTTTAATTGAACTACCATTAACTATGTTTTATTTTGATTTGTAAAAAGCGAGTTGAAAGTGATTCAGACAAACTGACTGGTATGAGCCCAAATTAATTTTGTGATTCATAAAGTTTTGGACCATGGTTCATCTTAGTGGATTTATTATAAGTATGTGGTATGAAGGTGTAAGGCTTGTTTTGAGTTATTTGGATTCCTTAATGGGAGGGCCCAATAATTATTGTTTAGGCCCGGTCCTCTATCCCATCCTATTAGGGTTTACCTATATTTATATATATGTAAATCTAAGGGTTGTTAGCCCCATTGAAAAATAACATGAAAGATATAGGAGAAGAAGAGGAAAAGCTGGTGCTAAGGTTTTCCAATTGTGAATATCATATTCTTCTAAAGAAAGCAACACTCAAGACAATGGTAGAATTAAACAGTATGTATTTAAGTTTTTATTTTAGTAATTAATTATATTCATAGTGTTTTGATTTCTAGTATAAAGATCCTATAAACTTACATATGGTATCAGAGTAAGTTTATACTAGAATCAAAATCATGACAGATTATTTTAATAATTTTTTTTAAGAATAAAAAAAAAAAAAAAACAGTGTGCCTCGTGATGGGTGACTTATATGTACATATTGTTCATTGTTGAAATTGCTTTAGAATCATTAAAAAAAAAAAAAAAAAAAAGACGTTAGTATTGATTTGAAATTGTCCCGTGAATATTGCCTTAGAATACATCTCGTTCATTGTTGAGATTTATTGCTTTGAATATTGATTTGAAGCATATTTGATAGCATCTTGGCTCAAAGATTATAATATATTAAAATAATAAATAGTGATATTTTTAATGGGAAAATATTTATTTTAAAATTGTCCCGATTAGAGAACTTTTAAATCAATATGGGTGATCTTGCCAAAGTGGTTAATCTATTGAGATTTATAAGTTTTTAATAAAGATTCAGGAAGCTCTTACGAAATTGTTTTACTCAATTACATTCCCAAAGGGAGTTAATCGTGTGAATTAATTTCAGAGGTAGTGTGAGTCAATAATAAGGGAATTTTATTGATTTTGAAAAGACCTATCAACCCAAAGGGATAGTTTTTTGATAAATCATTCTTATTAATTGACTTGTTTAGAGGTGTTAGGATGTGTCCTATATATTATGCTCAAAGGCGTTTATATGGTGATACATTTTAATCTTCTGAGAATAATGCTAAAGTTAATTTTCAGCATGTTCTTGTGAAATTATTATTATTATTGCTATTGCCCATATTTCAATTATGTCATGTTAAATTTTTGTTGCAGCTGTTAGCAATATTGCAGTGAATAATCAAATTTGTTCCCTTGAAACCTTGACTGGAAATAACTTTAAGAGATGGAAAAGGGATGTTGAGTTAGCTTTGGGTTTAGCTGACTTAGATATTGCCTTAATTGATGATGAGCCCCCTAAACCCATTGACACTAGCACTACTGATCAAAAGGCTCAATATCACAAATGGAATAGGGCGAACAGGCTTAGCATTATGATTATGAAAAAGTCAATATCTGAGAGTTTTCAGGGTGTTATGCCAGATGAGTCCAATGCTAAAATGTTCCTTGATGCCATAGGACAACGATACCTACAATCTGTAAAATTTGAAATTTGGTGACCTTATGCAAACCTTGTCTACCATGAGGTATGATGGGGTGAGTGGTGTCAGATCCTATATCATGAAAATGCAAGAGATAGCCAACAAATTAACCAACCTTAAAGTGCCCATTGCAGAGACTTTCCTGTTTACCAAGCCTTAAACTCTCTTCCCATACAATTTGGTAACTAGAAAACCACCTATAATGCCCAAAAACAGTCTTGGAATGTGAATGAGCTTATTGCTATATGTGTACAAGAAGAGGAGAGAAATAAAAAAAGAAAAGGGAGGGAGTATGAATATAGTGCATCAGCCATACCAAGGAATGGGTTATATCCATAATTAGTCTTCTCAACATCACAAGGGTAATAATTTTCGTAAAAGTTATAACTATCAGGGTAATCGTGGCAAGTCTAATCAGGGTCAGTCTAACAACCAACAAACTCAACTTAACAATCCACTAGGGCCCAAGCCTGACATTAAAAAGGAAATGAGTTGCTGGTTTTGTAAGCAGAGTGGTCATAAAAAACTGGACTGTCACAAATTCAAGGCTTGGCTAGATAAGAAGAACAAAAAAGAAGGCATTTCACTGGCCTTTGTTTGTTTTGAATCCTCTTTAGTTGATGTGCCACCAAATTCTTGGTGGGTTGATAGTGGAACATCTATTCATGTTTCTAATTCTTTGCAGGGGTTCATAAACAAGCCTTGAGCCAAGTGAAGGAGAGAATTGTGTCTCGTTGGAAATGGAGTTAGGGTCCCAATAGATTTCGTTGGTAGTGGTAGGTTGTTTTTTGAGTCTGGAACCAGTTTTATTTTAGAAAATGTTGCTTTTGTGCCATCTATGAGGCGAAACCTAATTTTAGTTTCAAAACTTGATGAGTCTGGTTATTGTTTTAGTTTTGGTAATGGAAAATTTGATTTGTCTTTAAATTCTATTTTGATTGGAAACGGATGCATGTGTGATGGTTTATATAAACTAAATTTGTCCCAAAATCAATTTTCTATAAATGTTGAAAGCAGAGGAACTAAAAGATGTTTAATTAAAGAAAACTCATCCATGTTGTGGCATAAAAGACTAGCACATATTTCTAAAGAAAAAATTGAGAGATTGATTAAAACAGATACACTTCCTAACCTTGATTTTCATGACTTTGAAGTGTGCGTGGATTGTATAAAAGGAAAAATGACCAAAACAAGGAAGCTAGGAGCCACACATAGCAAAGACCTTTTAGAAATTATACACACTAACATTTGTGGGCTGTTATCTACTACTTTGTGTGGGAGAGAATATTTTATCACTTTCATAGATGACTACACACGTTATGGTGTTGTTTATCTAATTCACAATAAATCTGAATCTCTTGAAAAATTTAAGATTTATAAAACTAACGTGGAAAAACAAACTGGCAAAGTGATCAAAATTGTTAGATCTGACCGTGGAGGTGAATGTTATGGTAGACATGGTGATGTTGGTCAATGTATGGGACCTTTTGTTAAATATTTACAAAGTTGTGGAATTGTTGCACAATACACCATGCCTGGAACCCCTGAACAAAATGGTGTGGCTGAGCGTCGTAATCGCACTCTAAAAGAAATGGTGAGATGTATGATTAGTATGTCCAAACTACCTGAATCCCTTTGGGATGAAGCCCTTTTGACTTCCATGTATATCCTAAATAAGGTACCGAGTAAAGCTGTTCCTAAAACACCTTTTGAATTGTGGACTGGAAGAAAACCTAGTTTGAACCACTTTCAGGTTTGGGGTTGTCCTGCTGAAGTAAAACTTTATAATTCTTCTGAAACCAAATTGGAACCGAGAACCACTCGTTGTTACTTTGTAGGTTATCCAGAAACCTTGAAAGGTTATAGGTTTTATTATCCTGGTCATGGCACAAGGATCGTTGAGGCTGGAAATGCAAATTTCTAGAGAATGATGTAGGTGATTATATGAGTTCGGGTGAACAGTCTAGAGCTCAAATACATGTGCCTACCTTTGTACCTTTGCCTATTGTGACAAACGAGTTCGTTCCTTCTCACATAGAGAAAGTAAGAGCACAAGCAGATAATGAAACCCCTAATTAGCCTATTGATGTACCTCAACCAGTTGAAGATGTACAACAAGCACAACCTCCTAGGCGCTCACATAGAGTTAGAAGGTCTGCTCTTCCAAATGATTATGTTGTCTTTCTAGGTGAGCAAGATTATGAGCCTGAGGAAATAATTGATCCAGTTACATACAACGAGGCAGTCACAAATCCAAATTCTAACAAGTGGCTTGATGCGATGAAGGAAGAGATGCATTCTATGGAAATTAATGGTGTGTGGGAGCTTGTTGAGCTTCCTAAGGGTTTTAAGCCCATTGGTTGCAAATAGGTATTTAAAACAAAGAAAGATTCTAAGGGAAAAGTTGAAAGATTCAAAGCAAGGTTAGTAGCAAAAGGGTACACGCGAGAAGAAGGGGTTGATTATCTGAAACTTTTTCTTACGTGTCCACAAAGGATGCTTTTAGATTGATTATGGCATTGATAGCACATTTTGATCTAGAGCTTCACCAAATGGATGTTAAGACAGCATTTTTGCATGGTGATCTTCTTGAAGAAGTATATATGATGCAATCAGAAGGTTTTGAGGAGTTAGGTAAAGGAGATCTAGTTTGCAAGTTGAAAAAGTCTATATATGGACTCAAACAAGCATCAAGGCAATGGTATTTGAAATTTCCTCAAGTAGTCTCATCTTTTGGTTTTATTGAGAATACAGTTGATTCATGCATATATCTCAAGGTTAGTGGGAGTAAATTTATTTTCTTGGTCCTTTATGTTGATGATATTTTACTTGCTACTAATAATTTGGGATTATTACTTGATGTTAAGAAGATGTTGTTAGAAAATTTTGATATGAAAGATCTTGGAAAAGCATCTTATATACTTGGCATTGAGATACATAGGGATAGACCTAGAGGGTTATTGGGCTTGTCGCAAAGAGCATATCTAGATCGTGTTCTAGCTAGGTTTAATATGCAAAATTGTAAGCCTAGTATTGCTCCTGTTTATAAAGGAGATAAATTCAGTAAAGCTCAGTGTCCGAAAAATGATATTGAGAAGGAGTCCATGAAGAATGTTCCGTATGCTAGTGTTGTGGAAAGTTTGATATATCTTTGCGGTTTGTACTAGATGCGATATTGCATATCTTTGCAAGTCTATTGGGGAGATATTCATCTAATCCAGGATATGAGCATTGGATAGGAGCGAAGAAAGTGTTGACGTACTTGTAGAAAACAAAAGATTGTATGCTTGTCTATAAGAGAGTTGATCATCTTGAAATTCGCTATCTGATCTGATTTTCTTGGTTGTTAGATGACATGAAATCCACTACGGGTTATATTTTTATGCTTGCAGGTGGTGCCATATCATGGAAAAGTTGCAAGCAATCACTTGTGGCATCTTCTACAATGCAAGCAGAAGTGATAACATGTTTTGAGGCTGGTACTCAAGCTGTGTGGTTAAAGAACTTTGTTTCAAGGCTTCAAGTAGTTGACTCCATCTCTAGACCCATAAGAATTTATTGTGATAATATGGCTGCAATTTTCTTTACAAAGAACAATAAAAATTTTGGTGGTGCTAAATATATAAATCTGAAGTGTTTCAAAGTTCGTAAACGGGTGGATAATGGTGATGTCACTTATGAGCACATTGGTACAAAAGACATGTTAGCAGATCCTTTTACTAAAGGGCTTAGACCAATTAAGTTTGTTAAACATGTTGAGCACATGAGTATTTTACAGTCTTTTGATGTGCTTGGATAGATTTTTTTTAAGTACTTGTTTTTGACACATTAATGAGTTATTTTTTTTAACTATTAAAATTTGATGTGTTGACTCTCATTTTATCTATAGTTACAAGTTTTGTGCACAATTAAATATTATTTGTTATATATTTTAAGTGAGCTCATATAGTTACAGTTAATAAATTCTGAATGAATTTAAAGGCTTCGATTTTAGAAGTGTACATGGATCCATAAAGTTTAAAATCTTGTTTTGAGATTTAAAGGCTTCCTTTGGAAGTGTAAAGGGGATAAAATCCCATAAAGGGTCTTTTAGACCATACAAAGGATTGAATGTGAAATTAGCATGTTATAATTGATTGGATCACTTGTGCTAAAAGTTTCACACTACACTTTATCACATACAGGAATCCATGTTAGTGGAATATTGGTATTTGTAATTGTAGAAGATATTATGCTGATAAATAGCATAATTATCGCTGCAGTTCAATATTAATATTTTCGTTGAACGGAATTTTGTGCTAAGATGTTTTTGTTCTGAATCATGTTTATGTGGCCATTAAAGTTGTTTAATCCGAGAGTCGTTTTATTAAATAAATTGTTTTTTTTAAAAAAAAAAAATAGTAGTCAATGTTGCCCAAGTGAGAGAATGTAAGAATTTATTCTTAATTGGGCTACCATTAACTATGTTTTATTTTGATTTGTGAAAAACGGGTTGAAAGTGATTCGGACAAACTGACTGGTATGAGCCCAAATTAATTTTGTGATTTATAAAGTTTTGGACAAAAGTTCATCTTAGTGGATTTATTATAAGTATGTCGTATGGGGGGCATTCTATTTGAATCCAAAAAATATCTTAGTACGCCCAATTTAAATTTATAAATTTTAATTCTTATTATATATTAATGTGAATTTACTAATAAGGACAATCCATATTAAACCTTAAAATAATTTCTTTTTTTCCTCATGGTATATCCTAATCTATTCTTTCTATTCAAATCTCTACATCTTCTTCTCCAATAAATCAAAGTTAGTTTGTCTTTTTCTTCTTCTTCTTTTTTCTCACTCCAAAATTCCAATCCACCTTACCGAAACTCACCATTATCATTAATATCATTGTTTTTTTTATTATTTTAAAACCCTAAACCCTAGACGAAAGTTTGAACAATCAAACAATGGAAGAAAGTGATAATCAAGAAAATATTTTGATTTTTATATGAATGCTTACCTTCTCTTTGATGGATTGCTTCAAAATATTATCTTGATTATCACTTTCCTTCATTGTTTGATTGTTCAAACTTTCTTCTAGGGTTTATGATTTCAAAATAATAAAAAATAATGATGTTAATAATAATGGTGAGTTTTGGTAAGGTGGATTGGAGTTTTGGAGTCTTGAAAAGAAGAAGACAAACTAATTTGATCTCTTGAAAAGAAGATGTAGAATTGAATAATGGATTGGGGTGTACAATGAGAAAAAAAATATTTTATTTTAGAGTTTAATATAGATTATCCTTATTAGTAAATTCACATTAGAATATAATAAGAATTAAAATTTATAAATCTAAATTGGGCGTATTAAGATATTTTTTGGGTTCAAATAGAATACCCCATGGTATGGAGGTGTAAGGCTTGTTTTTAGTTATTTGGGTTCCTTAATGGGAGGGCCCAATAATTATTGTGTAGGCCCGGTCCCCTCTCCTATCCTATTAGGGTTTACCTATATTTATATATATGTAAATCTAAAGGTTGTTAGCCCCGTTGAAAAATAACAAGAAAGATATAAGAAAAGGAGAGGAAGAGCTGGTGCTAAGGTTTTCCAATTGTGAATACCATATTCTTCTAAAGAAAGCAACACTCAAGACAATGACAGAATTAAATGGTATGTATTTAAGTTTTTATTTTAGTAATTAATTATATTCATAGTATTTTGATTTCTAGTATAAAGATTCTATAAACTTACACATTGTTCACAATTTATAATGTCATTAGAAAAGAAGTTTTAAAAAAATAATAAAATAAAAAATTCCAAACAACAATTGTTCGGCACAATTTCTAATCTTATGGGAATGTTTTCAGAGTTTAGATTCATATAAAAATAGGATTTAATAATTAACTAATTTTTGTTTGAATTTTATTGGCTAAAATAGTATGTCCTATTATTTATTTATTTTTTTGTTTCCTTTGAAGAGATAAAAGGATAAATGTCTTAAAATGTGTAGTGTGGAGTAATACTTCTAGCTGATAACTTCTCAAAATGCAAGGTAAATACTATTCAACCTGTTGGCTTGGAAGAAAATAATTGGCTTGGATATCCCCATTATTAAAAGAAAAAAAGAAAACACAATCCATGTAGATTAGCCCAAAAAAAAAAAAAAAATGCAAAATTAAAGTTTGTGGGCATTTTATATACATATGTGTTTAATTTATTTATTTTGTAGATTAATTTTTAGTGGCATATAATTCAAATAATGAAAAAAAAATTAGTGGGCCTAAACCAAGAAAAGTTATTTTAGGGGATAAGTTGATATTCATAATAGTTAAAACTTAAAAGGGTATTGGTGTAATTAATTCCTTTTAACATGAAATTTATTAAAAATATATATTAATTTTAAAATTAAGAAAACATTAATTTTGATGGTAGAGTTAGACCAAAAGAATGATTTTGAGGTAGGCTAAATGCTAGATTGGCTTAGCTCAAACTTGAACTTTAATTTTTATTTTCAATAGTTGACTGGGTTGTAAGGAAAATGTCTCGTACCTCAAATTTTGTGGCTCAAAAGGCCAAAACGACGTCGTTTTGGCCATTTTTATTTTGTTCTGTACTCAAAACGACGTCGTTTTGGCTATTTGAGCCACAAAATTTGAGCTACGTAGCATTGTCGGGGTTGTAATTGATTTATTTGAGGAGATATCTTCCAACTATGCTTAACAAGGTGAACATTAATTTGAGGGGTGACTGAGAAAATGATTACTCCCTTTATTCTATTTTCTATTTTATTCTGTAAATTAATTTTAATGTTAACCATTTTATTGAGTTTCACAAAAAAGACAAAGGGTAAAAATTAATTGACAAATATGATTTGCCATATCATCTTATGAACTCTAACATAAGAAAAGTTACGATTACAAAATTTCAATGGCATAATTTATTTATATCTTACCGTAAGTGCAATTTTTATAATTTATTCTATTTTTTGCCTTTATTTTTTACTAATTATTTTATAACACATATTTTTGTTTTTATTACGTGGAACACACCATTGACAAAACAAAAAAAAAAATTAATTTTCATGAAAATAATTAAAATTTATTTGATTTTAAATCTCCTTTTCCTCTACATTCTAAAATATTTTTTTAATTACTATTTAATATTAATATTATTTTTTAATTATTTATATTATATCGTGTATAGCACATGCGTAATACAAATAAAAATAAACAAACGAAGAAACAAATACATACTAGAAGTCCAACAAATTTTGGCATTTATAATGTCTCTTCTTCCCCATGTTTTATAGGCTATGGGAAAAAAAAATAAAAAAAATAAATAAAAGATCTTTCAACAGAAAGGGACCGAAAAGATGAGTCACTTATAAGTTAGGAAATGGGTCACATCAACAGCAAAAATAAATAAAATAAAAAATAGATGGACCACATCCTCAAAACTATATGACCAAAAATTTGTTTCTTATGGTTTTCAGTCTTCTTATTTTTTTTTAGGGTAAATTATACTAACGATCTCTGTAATTTAGGATTCATGTCATTTTGATTCTTAATTTTTTAATTGTGACATATTTGACTCTGAATGTTGAATATTGTTCTAAATAAGGACAATTGAGATAATATTACTCAATTTTAAGGATAAAGTCATCAATTTGATAAAATATAAACTAATTTGACAAAACTAAATGCCAAAAAAATATTTTTAAATTTTTAAAAATTATTTCTACCACCAAAAATAAAATTATGTAAAATTGATAAATCTTTTACATTTTTATTTTTCTATTTTTTGTTTTACCAAATTAAATTTTAATATATATTTGGATGATGATCATATAATGTGTAGTTTTTTTTTTTCCCATTAAATTAGTTTGTATTTTTTCAAAAGTCGAATATGGTGACAATTTTGATATTATTATTAAACCAATTCAATAAATCAAAAAAATCCAAAATTAAAAATAGTTCATATATTAAAAAATATATCGATTATACATTAAAAGCCTAATAACCCTTCATTATATAATAATCATTCAAAAATATTTGTTAACAACAAATACAACCATCTATTACATAATAACTATCGAAAAACATCAACAAAAATAATCACTCATTACATGATTATCATCCAAACATATAATAAAAATTAATTTGGTAAAAAAATAAATGTGTAAAAGATTTATCAATTTTACATAATTTTATCATTGGTGGATAGAAATAATTTTTAAAAATTTAAAAATTTTTTTTTGACATTTTATTTTTGTCAAATTAATTTATATTTTATCAAATTGACGATTTTGTCCCTAAAATTGTGTAATGGTATCTTTAATTGTCCTTATTTGAAACAAGATTCAAAATTTAGAATCAAATGTGTTACAAATAAAAAATCAGGGACCAAAGTAGCACGAGCCCCAAACTATAGGGACTGTTAGTGTAATTCGTCTTTTTTTTTTTAAGTAAATTTTTTATATTTTAATTATTAATTATTTATTTTTACTTTTTTAAGTACACCTAACCTAAGTACTAATAAAATAAAATAAAATAAAAATATGAAAAAGACAAGAAAACCCACACATATATTTTAAGTGTGCTTTTAAAATTTCTTCAGATATATTTTGAATTTTAAGTGTATTTAGATCAAGTGTATTTAAAAGGTAAAAAATAATTAAAATATAAAAAACAAATTTACTAAATACAAACAAAAAGAAAGAGAAAAACATGAAACACGAAAAATAATAAGTTAAAAAACAGCTTTCAAAACCAAACCAAACAAAGATTTTTTCACTACCAAAATTTGAGATCTTATTTTTCTTATTTAATTTTTTTTTTTTTTTCATAAAATAGAAAACAAACAAAGCACTTAAAAATCACATTGGAATAAAGCCATCTCAAGGGTAAAAACCTTCCCACAACATGGAACTAGGCCTGTAAATGGATCGGATTCGGATCGGATCTGTCAAAATCCGAATCCGATCCGATTATGTCAAACCCGAATCCGATCCGAATCCGTTTAGTCAATATCCGATTATAGATATCCGAATCCGAATCCGATGATTTCGGATATCCGATCCGATCCATTTATTTATTTATTGAGCTACAATTTTATATAATTTGATTTTTTTTTTTTCATTTTGTGTTTTTTTTCATTCAAATTGAGAATACTCGGATCGGATTATCGGGTTATCGGGTCGGATCGGATTTTTGCAGATTCAATCCATTTAATAAATGGATTAAACGGATTCGGATTATCGGATTATCGGATCGGATTTTTTGTAAACGGATTCGGATTATCGGATCGGATTCGGATCGGATTCGGGTTAAATCCGATCCATTGACAGCCCTACATGGAACTAACAAATGAAAATGCTAAAATCAAGTTGAAAGATTGGTTTTGAACCATTCTATTCACAAACAATTTATTTAAGAATTAAAGAAAGCTTAAACGCTATTAATTGTTAGTTAACAACAAATGTACTGCTAATTGTACTGTTCAATTGTTCTGTTTCTAGAGCTGCTGGTTTAAACTACTTCTTCCCCATTTCGCCATTGGTTCATTTGATTTTGTTTCTTGAATTTTCAATGATCCAAATCACTTCGAAAATTCTGTTTCTTCAGCATACTCTTTCCCCATTTTGTGCTTGTCCCTGGTTTTTTAGCCTTCAATTTTGATGCCTTGGCCTTGTGCTTTTTGCCGCGGATATGATCATTTAGTGATTGTTCACTGGTGGCACATACTTGACAAAGAGCACAACTAAAGTTCTCTGATTTAGACTTTACACTGGTTGGAGGACGCTCAGTAGAACTCTTTGTTGGCGGTATCTCTGCTATCATTTTTACCCTCCCAAAAACCGGTTTCCTTGGGCTTAGGCTGCAATTTTAACACTACAATCAAAACAATTTAAAAACTTCTTCTTTGTGTAGTTGTCAAAAATTTCAAGTTAAAATGAAATGCGTTTTGCAGTTTTTCTAGTGAATAAGTCTAATAAAAGTATAATAAATTGTATTTGGATTTTAAATTTATACTTTTATTAGAAAATTTGCAGTTTTTTCTAGTAATCTTGTGCCAATGTAACTATTTGCACAAAACTAGCACATTTGATGGATCAAACCACATAGCTATTGCTCATAGATGAACTATTGCTGATACTAAAGCCTTAACTCAATACTGATATTTAAAACTATGACTACTAGTAATGCAACTGATGTTGTCTATATATGTTCCTCGATTGTTACAATTTGCTTTGCATCATATGACTACTTTTCTAGTTTTACTTCAAACTAATACTTTAACAATACGATACACAATTCAATAAGTGGTTTGACAACAACCCAGCTAGCCATTATATGACAGCACCAATATTAACACCACCAACAACAAAGTTTTATAAAAGCTACTAATTTTTTGTCTACTCTAATTCAAAAATCTGCAGCTTTTTTTTTTGCCCCCCCTAAAACAAATTAATGTTGCCACTGATTTATGTTGGCGATTGGGAAACAACAGGGCTTGGCAATTAGTGATTGGTTAGTGGAATGGCAAGGTGGCTTCCATTGGATGCGAATAATTTTTCCTACCCCACAAATTTGTCCCATTCTCTATAGGGTCCAACTTGTCTCAAGTTGAGATCAAGACTGGACCCGTCCAGTTCGGCCCATGGGGCCATTTTTTTGGACCCGTTTTGATAATTCGAACCGTTTAATGTGTAGAACTCGTCGAGTACTACATACTTGTAAAAAATCACGTTGATCGGATATCAATAGCTATGTGATCAAATCAGTTTTGTATAAAAAAAATAGACGGTGAAAAAATAAACGGTTGATAAAAAACTGTTTTGTTCACATAGCTATCGATATTCGATTAACGTGATTTTTTACAAACATATAGTACTCGGCGAGTTCTACACATTGAACGGTTCGGATTATCAAAACGGAACCCGTGGTGAGCCTCCACAGACCCAACAATATGGTCCAGTCCGATCTTGGACTGGACCAAAGCCACTGCCTTCTCTATATATGTAACATCTTAATAATTTCATTTATTGTAATTTTTACTTGGTACTATCAATTCTTTGAAGATATACTCACCTTGGGATTAGTTGAGGTGCGTGTAAATTGATCCGGACACTCTGCCATAAAAAAAAATATTCATGTAATAGGATATATCTAAGCCTCATCAATGGGCTAGCAATTCCTAAAAATCAAGGTTCAAGACTAGTTTAAACTAAGGTTTTTAACCAGTCAACATGTTGATCTTTCCTTACATTTCTGCAGCTTAAGCTATATTCACGAACTTAAAAATATGAGTTTGTGGTTCAGGTTGAGCTTGGCCTATATAGTATAATTTGAACTTTAATTCTGACTTTTTTTTTTATTAAATTTAAAATTTATTTTTAAAAAAATTATAATACAAAATTTTGAAGTTCATCACAACAATTAAAATTATATATTGAATCAAGAATAAAAAAAACAAGAAAAGAACTTTGTTTATTAAAATACGATGATTACATTATTAAATTATATGCATCTTTAGGCCTCGTTTGCGAATATGCTAATTTAGTAACTTTTTGGTTATTTGGCTAAAATATAAGCTAAAAAAAATTAGTATGTTTGAGAGGACTTTTTAACTTTTTATGAAAAGATGTACAAAAAGTAAAGAGAAAAGAGAATTTTGACTTTTTAGTATGAATTGTTGGCTTTTTGACTAAGCGGATTGGTTCCCAAACAAAGCCTAATATATAGTTAGTGCTTTTTTGGCATGCACTAAAAAAATAATTTTTTTTACATACATATATTTATTTGAGTCACATCAATCAATATCTATCAACATTTTCTCTCTACGTTTCTACTCACTTTTTTTATTTTTCTACATACTCTTTTTATAAAAAATAAAAAAATATACTTATTTAGAACATTCAAAACGTCTCCTTAGTTTCATAATTCGCGTGCTACTCACTTAGTTTCTCAGTTTTAATATTGTTGTTTTACTAAAATTGCATACCTACCCTAAGTTATTTGTTTTTTGTGTTTTTTTGAAAAAAATAAAATAAAGGGAGATAGAAAAATTAGTATGCATTAGTATATATCGGCCTAATACAAGTCTTTTGAATGGCTATGGGTTCGGTTTTGGGCAGGACATGGCTAGGATTATGGGGTGGGCCACAGGCTACTATTATGGGCAGGGTCACAGGCCACTGGCCCTAAGATTTAGACATGTTAATACTATTAATTGAACAAAAAGTAGAGGAATATGTTTCGATCAATGCTTATTTTTAGACAAATCTGATAGGGCTGGGCACAGAACCCACCCACCCGCACAAACCGCCCGACCCTACCCTACCCGCAGCCTTTTGGGCGGTTTCGACATAGATAGGTGGGCGGGTGCGGGTCAACAATTCTGCAGAAAATCGGGTTCGGGTCGGGTTGCGGTTCTGACCCTACCCAAACCGCAACCCGCAACCCGCATATTATTACAATTTTTTTTTTATATTTATATATATATTACAAAATAAACCATTTATTATATTATACTATTAGGGCAGCCGCCCAGCTCGTCTTTCTCATTCTCTCCTCTCTCTCCCTTTTTTATTTTCCCTTCTTCTTAGCAAAGACAATGACCGCTAACCCTAGAGGAAGAGCAAAGACAGCAAAGAAAGAATATCGTCATGAGGCAAGGCGATCTGACGGTAAATTATCTGATTCGATCTCTCTCTCTCTCTCTTTTTCATTCGATTTTTGAAATTAGATGTGGATCTGCATACATCATAGTACATACATACATCATCTGCTTCTCTCTCTCAACCCAGATTTTTGTACATCACCTAGTAGGCCCGTTGATCTGGACTGTCATTGCTTTGCTTGGAAGGAACTTGCATTTTTTTTTACATGTTTGGGGTAAAATTATTTTTGGTTAAACTTGATTTTTGTTCAAAGCTGATGGTGTAGCTGTTCTTTTCTACCAATGTTGATCATTCAATAGCTTTTCAATGTCGTATCTGCAAGTAAAAATTACAGCTAAATTTGGGTTTTCATGAACTTTCTAGTGTTCTCTCCCGTAGTTGATTAACGGTGCTAAGGCGTCAAAAATCATGAAATGTTCTGGAACACTCCATACGCTTGAGACTATAGCTTCATGTCCCATTCGGATAAGCCACAGATCTGAACTAATTTTGTTCATTCACTTGTATGGATAATGAATGAACAGAACATAACCCACTTGTGATTAGTATCAATTGCTTTAAAAGAACTATTAAGAGAGTTAAATACCTATTATCAAAATGGATTGAACAAAATTATCATTTTTACTGTATTGTTCATTTGAAAAGTTGAGTTGATTGGAGATGAGTTGATTTTCAAAATTTACATAGTTTATCTCTTATTAAATTTTACCTTTTATGTGGTATTAGAAAACTTTCCATGACAATCCTAGCTAATCAATTCAAGACTGTCAAGAAGGTGCTCTTGGTGAGTAAATATTTTTCATAGAATACTCCTACTTAGACCGACGAATTAAGTCAAAACTAAACACATGTCAGGGACAAAGTTAGTCACTATTCTACCTGCTACAGGGACTAAATCAGTCAAATGTGAAGTGGGTCACATTTATTATCATTATCTCAACTATCTCAATTATTTTTATTTGCTAGAATTGTTATGGTTTAGATTCAATTATTATACCATCCATGACTTAATTGTTATCTCATACTTTTTATTTATATTTAATATTTATTAATTTGGCTCATTGGAATTTTTTTTGGCAGATTGTTGGATGAGATTGGACATTGGACATTGGACCTAAAGAGTTTAGTGAAGCATTGGATGGATACCACATTTTGAAATTATTTTGGATGAAGTTTGTAGACATACAATGTTATTTTAGTTTGTAACTAATGTTTATTATTATTTTTTTTATTTTGGATGAATGTAATATTAATTGGAGCACTAAATTTTAGGTAAGCTTGCTTTAGATTTTAATACCATAACTAGTTATTATTATTATTTTTACATTTTGGATGAATGTAAAATTTAGGTAAACTTTGAATTATGGATGGATGGAGATAACTAGTTATTATTATTATTTTTACATTTTGGATGAATGTAAAATTTAGGTGAGCTTGGATTATGGATGGATGGAGATTGATTTTAGTGTGAATTTTAAAGTTTTAGTTTGTAATTAGTTTTATCAATTATTTTTGTATTTTGAAAGAATGTAAAATTTATTATATCATTATATGGACATTTATGTTATCATGAAATTTAATTTATAATTTTTCCATAAATAATAAAAAAATGCTTAAAAAGTAGCCCAACATGTCAAATTTGTTCAAATTAATATCATAACTAAGCCCAATTTAAAAAAAGCCCAAACCGCAAACCGAACCGCACCCGCCCGCACAACCGACTGACCCACCCGCACAAACCGTGAACTGCACATGGCGGTTCTGGTCTGTTTCTTCAACCCAAGACGTGTGTGATCGGTCGGTTTTGACCCGCACCCGACCAAAACCGATCCGCGATCAGCCCTAAAATCTGACTCTAAAAGAAAACCAAAAAAAAAAAAAAAAGAAAGAAAAAAATTTGTTGGATAATGAAAAATCAATATTTTAAAGTTTCTTTTGGGTTTAAATTGTCCAAAAAAATAAGTGAAAACAAAAGATAGGCCTATAAAATCACATGAATTGAACAAATTGAACAGTGGTTAATTAATGGGGTCAATTTCTAAAATCTCTCAAAACTTTGCACAATTATAAAGAGGTCAAATATTTTTCCCCCATATATTCTAGTGTGATAAATTAAACTCACTCAATTATTCTTACCTCTATTCTTGATGCCTCACCACTTAGAACCAATTATCTTTAATTCGAAAGTGAACAATGACTAATTTCAACTAATGACAATAATATGACAACATATAAAGAATGAGATAGAGAATTATGTTGTAAAATCCTAATTATTCCTAAAGGGGTATAATACTAACTTGTAACTTTATGCAACTCAAATAATCATGTATGATGCATAAGGATGAAAATTCTTACTCAAAAACTAACAAAAAAATAATTAGAACCAACAAATAATAATAATAAGGGCTAATTACATGGAATAAGAACAACATTCAAACTTAGAAGGACTTATTAAACCAACAATGGTGAAACAAAACAAAGTAACAAGAAGAATGAGACATACATACCAGCATCAATAACTTCCCCTGAATGGCTTGAGACACAGATTCAACCTCAGGCATCATGGCTCTCGTATGAGGCTCAGATGACATTCTATTGACTACACCATAATCACCAAAACCTCGGCTATAAGGATTATGCGTTACCGGTGCTTGAAACTCCTCTCCATTAGAATTTCTCTCCTAACTTCATCTTTAAGTGCTTGCTTTCGTGCCATCTCCGCCATGATCTCTTCTCGGATTATCTCCTTCTCAATCTCTCGTTCAATCATGTATCTTCTTGAATTAAGCGAATCCCCCGTATAATTAGAGCTATAGTCTTCACCATCCATTGTACTACTACCACCTAAGACAAAAAAACCAACCAAACTGTGGGGTTATATTTCTGTACATCAACACGTGGCAAGGAGGCGACGTGTCGTGGAGGTTCCACGTGTCATGATAAGTTTGAAGTAATCTAAGGTTTGAGGGTATTTAGAAGATGTCTTAATCCTGGTAAAGGCCTCTTCTTTCCCATACCTCGGCCTCACTTCCAAAGGCCGAGCTACCCTCGAAGAATTAAGCCGAGGTAATCGTGAGATCGACCATACCGCTAATATAAAATATTATCTTGGATAGGTGGATGTCTGACCATGAGGCGACACTTCACCAACTACACGGCCTTGAGGCCATGTGAGTTAGCCATGAGGCCACTAGAGGCCATGTGAAGCCATGAAGAGCTTTTTGGGTGAAAGTTGCCAAAAGCGAATTGATAGGTGGTAGCTTGACTAAAAAGTGGCGGCCTCTCCATTAACTACAGTATATATGGAGAGGTTGAGAAGAAGAAAGGGGACGGATTGATCATTACGAGCGAGCATGTACAACTACAAGCCAATTGTAACACTTACAATTACATGCTAAGAGAGTGAGAGAATTACAGAGAGTCTATTGTAATTTTTACCATTCATTCAATAGTGAATTACCTCGGCCTCCCGTGGACGTAGGCAATTATTGCCGAACCACGTAAAATCCTTTGTGTCTTTGTGTTATTATCTGTGCCATCTATTCTGCCTGTGTTTTTACCGCTGAATCACTAAGATAGGCAGTGTGATCAGAAAATCATTCACACAATTTGGCGCCGTCTGTGGGAACGTACGACGAATAGATGGCCAGTAACACACAAAACGAAAAGGTTGGAGGTGACACTCCCGCTGAGAGTGACAGGCCTATTGACCTTGACGTCGAAGGAAACAACCACAACGACAAACCCCGTGACCAAGGGCACGGAGAAAAAACGTCGTCGGGAGGCGGATATTACGAGGAGGACAACCTCCGGTATGGAGGATAGGTGCATCTGAAGGCGAGGAAGTCAAGGACACAGCAAACAAGTTGGCGGACTGCGATCGATCGTCAACTTCATGATGCAAAACAATGTCATGCACCGCCATACCTTGCACGATCGCCAATCCGGAAGTTAAAACTTCGAGAATGGAGGAAGGAAGATAATTCACGAAACATCACAACGCCCAGAGCAAAAGGCACTCTCACCCGCCTTCCGGGGAGGTCGGACGGGAGGAACCTAGACAAGAGAAGTCCCAGAGGACGTGTCATACAACAGATCAGGAACCCAGAGAACATCGGCATGTACCAAAGCAGGCTCTCTTCGACACAACCCACGGAGAAAAGGTCAAGCGGGCACACCACGAGGCCGAGTAGTGTGCCAAAGGGACTCAAATCGAAAGATGGCCGAGCTCGGGAGGAGCAAAGAAGCCTTGAGAGATTAACTCAAGAGGAGAGAAAAAAACGAAGCAGGCAGGTGACCTCACTCGTCAAGGACACCATTCTCGGTAGAAGCTGGACAAATTTGAAGCTCAAAAAGATTGACATCTTGAGGTTCCAAATCTATGGCCATAAGTCGACCCTAACTTCCATGTTGGATTATTTTTAAACTCAATGGCATTATACGATTGAAATGAGCCTTTGCTCTGCAAAGTATTCCCCTCGTCTTTTGGGGAGATTGCATCAGATTGGTTCCATAGATTACCAAAGGGAAGCATAAGGACGTGGGAAGGCCAGGCCGAGATGTTTGTGGCGGTCGTGATGAACAAGTTGCGACCTTTAAGGGTGGATTCTCTAATGGCCTTAAAGATCAAGAAAGATGAAGGCCTTAGGACCTATGCAAAAGATACTACGAGGTGTTCAGCAGTATACTGAATCTGTCAGGAGGTGGCGGTCGTATCTTTCAAGAACGGCTGAAGAAGATTGTTCACTACGGAAATCTTTGGCAAAGACATTGCCAAAGAACATGGAAGAACTCATGGCAAGGATTGAAAAATATGCGGGAGGAGGATACATCGGCACCATGAGTCAAGCAGAGGGGGAGGCGGCTCGCCAAGCGGCAAGTAACAACGGATTCAAGAAGGCGAGGTAGAGCCGAGGCTAAACAAGCATTGACAAGCGTGTTCAATTCAATTCAAAAGGTCCTAGGAAAAATTGAGCCAAATTTGAGAACCGGCAAGGCAACTGAGGGAGTTTATGGGAAAAGCAGACGGACATTGCTCATATCACAATGAAAGCGGACATACAACACAAGGTTGCGAGCCCTCAAAGCACACTTGGAAGATCTGGTGAGGGGCCACTTAAGAGACCTTATTGATGAAACCAAAACAAGAGAGGAGCAGATAAGACTACCTCGAGTGAAGAGGCCCTACCACCACCGCAACCGAGGCGAAAGGCCTCGGGTAGTAAATGTGATTCATTCAAGGTGAATGAAAGCAGCGTTCGGGAGAAACCCAAAGAGTAAAGCACTTGCGATCGTGAACGGTCGGATGAAAAGACCTCGGCGAAGATTGCCCGTCGATGATAACCTTCACCGAGACCGACCTAGAGATGGTCCGCATCCACATAATGATGCCTTGGTAGTATCCTCCGGGTTGGGGAGTGCCAAGTAAAACGCATCTGATAGATCAAAGCGACTCTTGCAACATCATGTCGTTAGATGTTACAAGGGTGGGCCTTCACCTGATGATGTCACGCCCCAAACTTCGCTTGAAAAGTGCAGCAGCGTGGTAGGCCGATGGTCGTAGATTACCTCGACCTTCTTGTACAAAACATAAATAAGCGGGGCTCATGAGGTAAAAAAAACTAATAGTCCAAGATTTTGTGCATTTATATGAACATACATTTACATGCCAAAAATAATGTTAATTACCCACTATCTTTACATAACATGATCATATACATCGCATATCATTCAGTTACAATAGTACAACAAAACAAAACCCACAACGGCCTTCCAGGCCTAGCCCCATCTCGGAGCACTCAAAACTGGTAGGCTTCAAAATGGCGGCTCGAACAAGAATCGCCTAGGCTTGACTTCGAGTGATCACCTATAAATACATATATACAAACAATGAGCTAAAAGCTCGACAAGTAACATAACGATAAAGAGGTTAGTGAGCGAAGTCCGACATTTCCATAAAATCATAATAAATCAATCATAATCATATATCCGTCAAGCAGGTCATCATAAGAACATACGTAATGGCATACTCCACGAACATAACATGTAATGCGACTAACGACTAGAGTAACGGTCCGGACACCAATTAAACACATATCGAGATCTAAATAAGCGGTCATGGGATTGTCCTTCCATACCGTCCCCATGACTCATGACGTATGGGCTGCATGTTCGCCCCCATGGTGAACTATCTATGGATGCCATACTAGATTCGCAAACTAGACATTCATTCCTGACGATCTCATTTCAAAGCATATCATAACGTAAAACATTTAAAACATAGTTCATAATAACATATCTTCTGAAATGTTACTCACGAGAGGGTTTAAAAACCGATGGCACGGTCTTCTCAATCTGACCTGCAAACATCAACATTATCACACATTTCTCAATACACATTCTCATTAATCACGTACTTCATTCTTTCCTTTACTTCATTTCATTCTTTCATTTCAGTCTCATGTAATTCATGTAATTCATACCCATTTCATGCTCATAAGATGACAAATGATGCAATTAACGTGTTAACATTCATATATACAACTTCCCAAAATTTTCTGGAAAAAGCCTTCCCGCTCGAGCGCTACTTTGTCCGCTCGGAAATGCCTCAAAAGCTTTGGAAGATGACTTCTACGCTCGAGCGGGCTTATCTCTCGGCCGAATGATTCAAAAAAAGTCCGAAAATCTGGAACTCTTTCTTGAATCCATGGCTTCCTTCTTCCTTTACAAAATCCATTCCCAATACATGAAATCCAAGTCTCAAAACCATTTAAAACCAACTTGCTTTAACCCATGTGAATCATATACTAAATTGAACCCATAACTAAGATGAAAAACCATAATCATGCATATACAAACTTCATGTCTCTACATCCATGGAGGTTTCTTCCTCAATATACGAAATAAACATGATTCACACTATCTAAGGCCATAATCTTGAGTTCAACATGCAAGATACCAAGAATGAACAATCTATTTCATGAAATTAGAGAGAATTTCTTACCTTGAGTTCTTAATTTTCCCTTTCTTCCTCTTCCTCTCTTGGTCTCTCTCTCTCCCACGACTTCTCTCTTCTCTCTCTCTTTTCCCAGATTTTTCTTTCTTCTTGTTGAGTCAAATGAGTCAAGTCCTTATCTATAACCATATATATCAAATAAATAGCTTATACCCAAAAACTTGAGCCAAACAAGCCTTACGAATCAGACGAAATTCAGTCTTCAATTTATTTCCTCAAACAGTTCTAAAAATTCCCGATATCACATAGGTACATTCAATTTCGTTTTCTGAACCCATTTCGGTCATCAATTTCAGTCCCGAAGTCGTAATTCCAACAGATATTTTTTTCTAATTCAAACAGATATTTCTCAATTAAATCATATAAACACATAATGAATTACTGGTAATCATGGTATGCGGTTCGGTCGTGAGATGACTGGAAGCGATCGGATGGCAAATGGTCGGCTTGCCACAACGGAATGCGTTCTCGCGCCACAAATTCGACGACATAGCGAGCACAAAGATGATCAAGACCGAGTTTATCGTGATTGACACACCTTCATCGTACAATATCATCATGGGCGGTAGTGGTTGCATGCAATAGGGCGATCCATTAACATTGCACCAACTCTGCGCTTGAACAGAACATGGGATCGAAGAAATCCAAGGAGATCGGTGCGAGCAAAGAATTGCTCCATGGCGACAATGAAGACTACTGCAATATTCGAGAACCGAGGCGAGATTGAAGGCGAGGGCGTGAAAATCCTAGATGATGTCGGCAAGAACCGGCCGAGAAGAGTGAGAATCACTAAAGAAAATTCTCGTCGAGAGGCGATGAGGGCGCTTTTTCTTCTCGCTCGGGCTTAGCGAGGAAGAGGAAGAGAACTGGAAGCCTTTTGAGAGCAAACATAGAAGTGTTTGCTGGACACCTTATGAAATGCCCGGCATTGACCGAGGTCACATGTCCTGTTGAACGTCGGCGGTCGGCTAAACGTAATTCAATGAGCAAGAAGACCGACAAGCCGATACATCGCCAAGGAGGAAGAAGTTGAAAAACTTCTAGAAGCCAGGGCCATCAGAGAAGTCAACTATCCAACATGGCTATCAAACACTGCGGTGGTAAAAAAGAAAAACGGTAAATGGAGAGTTTGCGTAGATTTTACAAGCCTAAATAAAGCCTGTCCCAAAGACAGCTTCCCTCTGCCAAAAATTGACCAGCTGGTGGATGCTACATCTGGACATGGGAGGATGAGCTTCTTGGACGCTTACAGGGGGTATCACCAGATAGCCATGTACCCCCCAGACGAGGAGAAGACAGCATTCATCACCCCAAAAGGTTTGTATTGTTACAGGGTGATGCCTTTTGGACTAAAGAATGCAGGAGCAACATACCAAAGGCTGGTAACTAAAATGTTCAAACACCAGATAGGCCAAACAGTGGAAGTCTACATCGACGACATGGTTGTAAAGACCAAGGAGCCAGAAAATCATCTTGCCGACCTAGCCGAGGTATTTAACATACTCAAAGCATATCGGCTCCGACTCAATGCATCAAAGTGCGCATTTGGGGTTGCATCACAGTAAGTTTAAATTACTTGGTCACAAGAAGGAAATAGAAGCACCGAGATCGGTCAAGGCCATCCTAGATCTCAGAGCCCAACCGGTAAACAGTTCAAATGCTCCACGGTATGACCTCTAAACAGTTCATAAGCGAAGCTCGGACAAGTGTAAACCCTTCTTCAACCTGGTAAAAAGCTGCAGACTTCACAATGGACCAAGAATGAGGCGCTTGGCGATCTAAAAAAGTACATGATCACGGCTCGATCCTCTCGACACAGGCAGGGAAGAATTATTTTATACTTAGTCAGACGAACACGCGGTGAGCCTTGATGCTAATCCGAGAAGAGAAGGAGAAAGGCCGTATTATGTAAGTAAAACCCTAGCCATTTTGAAACAAAGTGCTTACCATTTGGAGAAGTTAATGTTGGCCTTAGTCATGGCCTCAAAGAAGTTGAACCACTACTTCCAAGCACACAAGATTGTGGTGCTATGAGCACCCATTGAGATCCTATTACAACAAGGAGACTTGGCAGAAGAAGTGACGGCGGTGGGCGGTGGCCTTGAGCGTTATGACACAGAATGGGTCCAGGAGCGACAATTAAGGGCCAAGTTTTGGCCAACTTTGTGGCGAAATTCACGTAGGAGTCCATCGGACGTCGGCCTCCGTTAAGCGAGATGAACAAAGTCCTAGCAAGCAAGAAGAACCCCAGAGCAACAAAAGAGCAAAAGGAAGGAAAAACTCGGACCTTGCGGCATCTACATGACGACTCATTCGTGCTTTTTGTCGATGGAAGTTCAAATCGACGAGGAGGCGAAGCGGAGTACTTCGATATCGAGATGGAGAAATAGTGGAACAATCCATCCGTTTGGGGTTCAAGGCCTCAAACAATGAAATGAATCTGAGGCATTGATTGCGGGACTAAAAGCTGGCGGCGATGGTCAAGCAGATGAGGTAATAGTTTTTGTGATTCACAATTAATTGTTAACCAATCAAGGAGAATTTGCGACCCGAGACGAGAGGATGTCGGCATATGCAAAGGAGGTGATCAGACTAGCCGAAGTTATTTGAGCTGCCGACTTCTTCAAGTTAGAGATGATAACAGCACGCAGCGTTGGCCAACTCGGCGAAGTTCAATGCTGTTGGGAAGGCGAGGCGATTATGATCGATTACATGTCGGGCGAGCATAGAACCCGCACGCAAAACAAGAGGCAATAATGCGGACATGGGTAAATGGATGGATGCAATTGTTGCATTCTGAAAGAGGAAACCGCCAAGATCGCAAGGAGGCACACAAAGTCGATGAAGTCGGCAAGGTTCACGGCTCGGACGGACATCTCTGAAGGTCCTGTATTCCTTTGGACCCTTTTAAGGTCGTACACCCTTTACAAGTTGAAGATTTTTATATGAAATTCATGAAGGGATTTTGTGGAAGTCGCCTCAGTGAGATCATTAGCCCATAGGGCCATTACCAAGGGTATTGGTGGCCATACATGCAAAAGGATGGAAGCATATGTGAAGAAGTGCGAACCATGCCAAAGGTTTGCACCCTTGATTCATCGACCCGGCCGACTGGGCCTTGATATCGACCCTTGGCAGTTTGCCCAATGGGGCATGGATCTCGGTGGGACAACTCCCCAAGCAATGGCGGAGAAAATACTTCTTTGGTAGCAATTGACTTCACCAAGTGGATAGAGGCAGAACCTCTTGCTAAAATCAAGAGATGTGGACGTCAAAAAATTTCATATGGAAGAACATCATCACAGATTTGGCATTCCCAGAGCCATTATGGCGAAACAGCGAATGCGGTTCGACAAAGACTCATCAAGAACTTCATGCGAAATTCAAGATCAAGAATTATTTTTCAACACCAAGTTTCCCCAAGTAATGGATAACGTAAGCATCCAACAAAGTAATTTTGGATGGAATAAAGAAGAGGTTCAGCAAAGAAAAGGGAAGTGGGTAGATGAATTGCCCGGCGTGCTTTGGCATATCGGACTCTGGCGAGAAGATCAGGGAATCTCCTTTGCCATGACGGCCTATGGCGTATCATTCCATGGAAGTCGGCATCGAGGATCCGAACC
This sequence comes from Camellia lanceoleosa, assembly GCA_025200525.1. NCBI lineage: Eukaryota > Viridiplantae > Streptophyta > Magnoliopsida > Ericales > Theaceae > Camellia > Camellia lanceoleosa. Next base: position 95,439,377 of record CM045772.1, on the reverse strand, counting down.
GGGGAGTTGAAAAATGGGACTAATGACATACTCTTGGCGAGATCCGGATCTTTGGAAGAACGAAGAGAGGGTGCAATTCAACTTGCGAAAGATACCAGCGACTTGCTAGAGCTTACAACAAGAAAGTCAACCCAAGAGATTTTCAAGTCGGCGACCTAGTCTTGAGGAAAGTGGTCGGCAACAAAAAAGATCCCAGGGAGGGCAAGCAGGCCCAAACCGAAGGGCCTTACAGAGTTACTTGTTAGGTAATGGAGCATATCGGCTTGAGGACAATGAAGGCAAAAGTAATCGCCAAGACCAAGAACACTTGTAATTTGAAATTTTTCTATCATTGAGAGATCCTTATTCTTGGCTGATGTCATATAATTGGTAAAGATACTGGAAGACATGAAAAATGAGAACCCAAGTGGAACTCAGGTTCACATTGGGGGCAGAGAAGATGCAAAGAAGATGCAAAGGAACAGAGAAGATACAAAGCCTACCACTTGTTGAAATTTGTAGCAATTTACAAGTTGGTCTGGCCGAATTACAAAGCCTACCACTTGTTGAAAATTTGTAGCAATTTACAAGTTGGTCGGCCGAATTATACAAAAGCCTACCACTTGTTGAAATTTGTAGCAATTTACAAGTTGGTCGAATTACAAAGCCTACTACTTATTGAAATTTGTAGCAATTTACAAGTTGGTCGGCGAATTACAAAGCCTATCACTTGTTGAAATTTGTAGCAATTTACAAGTTAGTCTCGTAGAATACAAAGTCTACCACTTGTTGAAATTTGTAGCAATTTACAAGTTGGTTTGACCGAATACAAAGCTTGGCTTCGCTTGTTGAAATTTGTAGCAATTTACAAGTTGAAGTTAAGCGGGAATTCTACTCTCCTCGCTTGTTGAAATTTATAGCAATTTACAAATCGGGTGAAGATGATGCTTAAATTTTCAATCGACCTATTATATAACAATCCACTAGGTGGTCAAGCCAAAGAAGATGTTCAAACACTTGTTGAAATTTGTAGCAATTTACAAGTTGAAGTTACGCCGACATCAATTTACAGGTTCAAATAAAAGCTGAGATTATTGTTTTGTTGAAATTTGTAGCAATTTACAAGTAAATCATTGTTTAACACCTGTTATAACTTGAGTAAAGTTTATTGTTTATATTAACCCTTGCTGAAATTTATAGCAATTTACGAGTTGGTCAGACCGTTACAAAGCTTAGCTTCGCTTGTTGAAATTTGTAGCAATTCAAGTTGAAGTTAAACCGAGATGGTTCCTGCTTCACTTGTTGAAATTTGTAGCAATTTACAAGTTGAGTCAGCCGAGATAATTGTTTCCATAAGCTTTGTTGAAATTTGTAGCAATTTACAAGTCAAAGGGAAGCCGATGTTATCACCAGGACTTATATAGCTTTAATACGTTGGATAAACCAAGGAAGATGTTTAAACATCCATTGAAATTCTTTAATTTCTGAGTTGAAGTAAGCTAAGTATATGATTTAAACCCTTGTTGAAATTTATAGCAATTTACAAGGTGATAGTGAGATTATTGTTTAAACTCTTGTTGAAACTTGAGCAAGTTATCAAACCCGAGGTATGTAACCCCGAGGAGATTATGCAAAAGGAAGAACTATATGAATCATGCAAAATATTCTAAATATAGTCATCACTTAAGCAATGTAAGAATTGAAGACCGAGGCATCCAGAGAAAAGCGCTTGCATTTATAAATAAAGAAGGCACAATGGCCTGCAAAAATCAATTGTTCACAAGTTTCAGAGAAAGACACATCGGCCACAAAAAGACGGCTTACATTGTTTTTTTAAAAAGAACAAAACAAAAGTACAAGAAATAAAAGAAAAACAACAAAGTACAAAAAGCATCGTGGTCATCCTTCTTCAAGAGGCTGAACAGACAGATTGGAGCGATTAGATGGAACCTCGGAGGGCTCTGGAAGAACCACCTCGGCATCTTTTGCTCATAACCTCTGCATCTTTTACTCGCGACCTCGGGGTTTTTCTCTATTACAACCTCGGCCTCCTTATCAGTACTTCAAAGTGATCTCAAGGCGTCAATTTCGCCAAGGTCTTCTCCGCCTTGCTCACCGTATGAAGGTCGATGATAGGTGGGTGGGGCTAGTCTCCTTGGGCACCTTCTCAACCTCCTACATCCTCCTCTTGGGTTAAATCCATCCTTACATTATTACGCCATACTGAGGAGGTGACTTGGTTTCGATGGTTCCTTGGGTTTCTGACCAATGCTTCACCTTCAATGCCGCTTTCAGCCTTACATGACCTCGGCTTTCGGTCACCTTCTTCTTCAACCCGAGTTGAAGGCGGAGAAAGAGAAAAAAGGAAGATCGAACGGTTCTTGTAGTCTTAGCGCTGCGAAATGGTCGGCGGGAAGATCAAGTTGTTAGCCAAAAGCATTCCAACCTAGGAAAATCCCACAATGCGTGCTTAGCTGACTTAAACTTATAATCTTTTGCCACATTCGGCCATGCCTTAAGGAGTATGCCATTATGGAATCAATGCCCTTATTTCGGCATCTTCGTAATGACGGTAGCCTCCTGCTTGACTCTTTCTCGGCTTTGGGCCACTTTTCTTCCGGCTACTTTCTGTTTGAAGACTCGTGGCCAGCCAGTTTCTTTCAACTTCTTGACCTCGGCCTTTTCACCTGCCACTCTGTTTTGTATGCCTTAGGGTGCCTCCCTACGACTTCATCTCTCCGATTTTTCGTCTTGTTTGAAGACTCTGTTTTTGTTTACGGAAATGACAAACTCCTTCTTGAGTCGATTAATAACTCCTCCCTGTTTCAAAAGGAAACTGTCACGGAGAAGGTGTGGGTGTGTTGGATGGCACGAAAGAATACAAGGCAAAAGTTATTAAAAATTTTTAAAAATTTTTACAAGTATGAAAGACAGTTCTCAAATTCAAAGACTTACTTGGGTGAGCAGCTGCGGCAACATGAGGCGTAATTCTCATAGCCACTCATCTTACAGCATTACGCTCAAGATCGCCCTCAAGGAGAACTGCTGACCGGTGTTGGCCCACCGCATATGGAAATGTTAGCGTCGGCCCGTAGCACTTTCGTTAGCAGTATAGATTGGCTTTTTTTCAAGAGTACATTTTGGGTTCCGAGTGAACTTTGGGAACCCTGGATCCCGAGGTCGAAGATTCTGTTTCTACTTTCTTGATGGAGGCCGGACCACTGATGCATTGAGCCTCGGTGAGCCTCTTGGCCTTGGTCTTGAAGTGGTCTGCAGCTCACAGGTTAACTTGGAGATGGGCAGCGGCATCTTCATCCCTCGGCCCTCAGCCTTGGCCTTTAATTTGGCCTAGCTTGATTCCTCTCTTTGGTTTTAGGCGGAGCCTTTGATTGGGATGGTCGTCAT